>JBAMNC010000271.1:0-600000 GCA_037902135.1 Cetoscarus ocellatus | reverse complement strand
AACGGGTCATGGCCAACAATCGTACATATTAAACTTGTCCAATATTTATCACCAAAAATCTTCATGTGTGTGGGGAAAGTCAACAAGTTGTAAATTGTGATGTGAATGTAGCCAATCAAGGAGCAAGCTGACTGAGGAACAAGGAAGCAGGCATAAATAAAAAAAAAACATGTCCAACCTGAAACATAGAGTTGGGTGGACCTAAGAAACAGAGGACCAGGTCATGTGTTCACGCTGTCTCCAGGATTTTTCCACAGTCCACAGTTTTATTTCGTTCAAAAATTTCCATCAAAAATAGTCCAAAGACCACCATCAGTCACTCTTCTCATACATCCTCTCCCATGTTGCGTGTTGTGTTTCCTGGTTGTTGCCATAGACAACGTTTATGGTTGTTGCTATGCTTCTTCTTCTTGGTTCCTGTGAGATCACATTTGATCAGATCTCTGTCTTGGAGGACTAGATTCTAGATCAGCAGTGGGACAGAATGGTTATATGTGTGTGGTGTGCTGTGTTGAGATTATGGGAGCACACCACACACAGTATGATCCAAACTGTTCAATGCCTGATTTTATCTAATTGATAAAAAAAATCTCTTCAGATTCAGAAAATCCTTCTGTGTGAACCCTGCTTTCGAGGATAATCTTATAAGACATAAGACAATCTGGAGTTTGCCATCCTTGGTTGGGAAGGGGGAAAGTTGGGACAAAAACAGCCTGATAATCTTTGTGTGTGCCCCGCGTTATGTGTGATGCTGACAGCTCATCTCCACTTATAGACTCAAAACAAGAGCAAACTGCATGAAACTGCTGAGCTCTGCAGGAGTGCTGGTGCCTGAGGATGATCAGCACAACCTTCTCTAAATCAGAACTGATGATGGAGAAGATAGAGGAGAAATAAGTTAAGTTCATGCTGATGTATAACACTGTTAATATTTTATTCACCAGCCGAACCCAGATGTGGGCCGGGTTTCATCTGCTTTTAAGAACTTGCTTTGGGCACCACTTCCTGGTGCTTAAAACCACCACCAGGAAGTGAAAGATCTTAAATGCTTTTATTAGACACTGATAAAGACCTAAATAAAAACACATAAATGAACTTTATCTTGTATTTAAGCCCTTCAGTTAGAGCAGAGACTTTATTTAATTCAGTTTAAAGAGAGCATCACAGCTGCCGAGCAGATGTTGTTTTTATGGACCTTTGACTGGACTCCTCTAAACTCGCGTCTCCATGTCTAACTGCTCCGCTCCGTCTCAGCTGATCAAATTGTCTTCATCCAAACACGACTCAGACCATTGGCTTCAGACCATTCAGTGTTTGTACAGGCGGCACTCGGCTGATGACATCACAGAGGGCGAGCACAGCGTGGTCAATGACACGGAGCTGATGACCGTCAGACAATCAACAGCAACAGTGAGAAGAGTCATTAAGGACGATTTCGCTGCCGAGGCTGTTAGCTGGAAACACTGAGGCCTTCTGGGCTGTTCCTCTGAAGTCAACTGATTTAACTGTGTGTGATGATGAAGCAAGAAACAGTCTGAGAAGTTAGCAGATCTGTGAGGTAAAAAAAAGGAGTCAGAGCAGGGGTACGAAAACCTGCAGCTCCTTAAGAGTCCACCAGAGACAGTGTCTGAACATAGACTTTAAAAGAATTAAACTTTAGCTCAACTGAACTCATAAACAGAGAGGTGGGACCTAAAGTCATCTGACCAATGGCAGCACCACATATCCAAAAATGAAAATCCTCAATAAATTGTCAACAAAACAAAAAAAAGACACAAAATAATTCACCTCCCTCACAGAAAGAGCAAATAAATGTGTTGTAGTTTTAGACTAAGGCTGTTTTTTGAACCAGGATGTTTATTTATGCTGTAAAAAATATGTTTTTCCTGCACAAAATCATTAAGGTGTCAGGTTACTGCAGGCAGCCTCTAGTGGACACTCAGGGTGCTGCAGCTTTTTGCTCTTCCATATGGGCCTCCATTTACAGCCTACAGCAGAGATAAACTTCTTTACAGCAGAAATTAACATATTTACAGCAGAGAAACATGTTTAAAGCAGAGATAAACTCCTTTAAAGCAACATAAACATGTTCACAGCAGAGATAAACATGTTTACAGCAACATAAACATGTTTACAGCAGAGATAAATGTGTTTACAGCAGAGAAACATGTTTAAATCAGAGTTAAACATGTTTACAGCAGAGATAAACATGTTTACAACAGAGAAACATGTTTAAAGCAGAGATAAATGTGTTTACAGCAACGTAAACATGTTTACAGCAGAGATAAATGTGTTTACAGCAGAGAAACATGTTGCAATCAGAGTTAAACAGGTTTACAGCAGAGATAAATGTGTTTACAGCAGAGATAAACATGTTTACAACAGAGAAACATGTTTAAAGCAGAGATAAATGTGTTTACAGCAACGTAAACATGTTTACAGCAGAGATAAACACCTTAACAGCAGAGATAAACACCTTTACAGCTGAGATAAATGTGTTTAGAACAGAAATAAACATGTTTACAGCAGAGATAAACATGCTTAACAGCGGAGATAAACATCTTTACAGCAGATATAAACATGGTTACATTAGAGATAAACATGGTTACAGCAGAGACCATCCTTTTGCAAAAAGCATATCCAATTCTTAAACAGCTGCCCCTCCACAACAGGCCTACCATTGTGACATCATACTGTTGGCAGCAGAGCAGAGACTGTAGAAAACATGGTGCTGATCCACCAATCACCACCAGGAGGAACACGTGGGGAGGGGAGCCTTAAAGGGCCAGGAGCTCCAACAGAGCATCTCAGATGGAGAGGGACTAGAGGTAGATCAGGGGTACTGTGTATGTGTAAATTAGAGGGTTCTTCTTACACATTTGTGGTTTTAATCAGTCATCAAAAATGAATGTTTAAAGTTGAAGTTGTTAGTATGTTTTTTTGAAGTTGGGTTGTTTGAGCCCCATGGCTCTAGTGAATATGATCGACATTAAAACAGCTCGTGGTGTAGAACATGGTGCCGCCCCACACTAGGATGAAACTACACAGAAAGCTCAACTAGACTTCACAGTAGGATTCTTTACAGCGCTTCACAAAGCCCCTGTATTTGGAACTATTTTGTGATACAACATATGATGGCGTATCCTTCCTCCACCTGCTGTTCCACAACATTCAGGATGCTTCTACTGTCTGAGTGAAGCACAGTGAACGTCTGTGATGTTAAATTTGTCTCTGTGCAGTTTGAGCGTCAGATGGCATGTTGACTGCAGAATCAAGGGAACAGAAATCCTTTAAAGATGGTTTAAGACTGAGGCATTATTCATGATGTGTGTGTGAAGACGAGCTCCTACAGAGGAGTGAGAGCCTTACTGTGTCCACAGCACACTGAAGCAGACCTTCAGAGGATCACAGGAGGAGGCTGCTTAACATTTAGATTTGATAAACTTCTGTAAATGTTTTCAGAACACTAGAGTATGTTATTTCTTTCTTATTCACATGAATAATCCGGCTGTAATGCTGACAGATGTCTCACACTAATGTTAACCAGCAGGAGCTTCATGAATCCATCACTGATACTGACTGACTGGTCGGCCGTGTCGCCCCCCTGCCGCTCTAAACAGAAGCTTCCAGGAGTCAGATAACAACCGTCATCGTCTCAGCATCCGCCGCCGCAGAAATAGCAAAGCCATTATCCCGCTGCGTGTTATCAGGGACGGATGAGGAGGCAGGATATCAGCTCCTAATCTCTAATGTCAAGCGCCACCATCACCATCTCGTACGCCACAGCGGCTGCAGCAGGCCGAGGAGAATGGATTCCCCACTTTCTCCAACTAAACACCCTCTCTCCTCTTCATCTCTCTCTCTCTCCTCTTCATCTCTCTCCTCTTCATCCGTCTCTCCTTAACTCTCTCCCCTTGATCTCTCTCCTCTTCATCCACTCTCCTCTGCATTCCTTGCACCTCTTCATCCCTCTCTCCTTATCTCTCTCTCCTCTTCATCTCTCTCTCTCCTCTTCATCTCTCTCCTCATCATCCCTCTCTCCTATTCATTTTTTTCCTCTTCATCTCTCTCCTTTTCATCCCTCTTTCCTCTTCATCTCTCTCTCTCTCTTCATCTCTTTCCTCTTTATCTCTCTCTCTTCTTCATCTCTTTCCTCTTCATCTCTTTCCTCTTCATCTCTCTCTCTCCTCATCATCTTTCTCCCTTTCATCTCTCTCCACTTCACCCCTCTCTCCTCTTCATCTCTCTCTCCTTATCTCTCTCTCCTCTTCATCTCTTTCCTCTTCATCCCTTTCTCCTTATCCCTCTCTCCTCATCATCCCCGTCTCCCCTTCATCTCTTTCCTCTTCATCTCTCTCTCTCCTTTTTATCTCTCTCCCCTTCATCTCTGTCCACTTCACCCCCTCTCCTCTTTATCTCTCTCCTCTTTCTCTCTTTTCTCTTCATCTCTCTCTCCTCTTCATCCCTCTCTCCTCTTCATCATCTCTCTCTTTGTCTCCCTTTCTCCTCTTCACCCCTCTCTCCTGGTCTCCCTCTCTCCTCTTCATCCCTGTCTCCTCGTCTCCCTCTCTCCGCCTGTGCTGCAGTTTGGTGAAAAATGAAACGATGGCAGCAGAGGGAGAAGAAGTGGAGCTGTGTGACCACAAACAAACCATCAGTCTGACTTTTAATTAAATGAGAGGGAGACAAACTCTTCTGCTGTGGGCGGGCAACAGAGGGAGCTGGAGAGGATGAGCAGGACTGAAAAACAAACAAAAATACACAAACAAACAAACAAACAAAAACTTTAGTCTTTTATTGTATTCAGGCTGCTGACCATCTACAGTTTGTTTACTTTGTTCCAGCTCAGAGCTCTGAATGATCTCCTCCATCATGGGACAGTCAGGATAACAATAATGGCCTCCATTAACCTGAGGCAGCAGATGGACTGCTCCACAGATCTGCAGGATATTTGTCACTGATCCATCTGAACAACAGACCATAGAAAATGTCTGAAAGTCCTCATATCACATTTATATTCTACTAAAACTCCCAGTGAATCCATTTTCAGAGCATTTTTATGAAGCTGCACCAGTGATCACCAAGAACATCTGAACAGAGGCCAGTGTTTGTTTTCCTGCTGGACCTTATGGGACCCAGACTTTAAATATTAAAAGAAATATTTTGGTCTAATTAAAATATTAAATCTTTGTCTTTATTAATAGTATGAAGTCTATGCTCATGTTCTTCCAGTACTGGCAGTTGATGATCACCGATCTTTGTAGGGATGAATTTCCACTTTTAAGAGTTAGAACAAGTTTCAGAAAAAGTCCAGTCAGAATTTTATTTTGCTCCATTTAATATTACAAATGGTAACAAGGCTGCATTTCAGTTTAAACTTCAAAAAAGTTAAGAGTTAGGAGAGTTAGAACCAAGAGGACAGGAGGTTAAGTCCCGTGCTAGATCAAATGTCAGTATTTTAATTTACCAAGACTGAGTCATAACGGTTTATTTTATGTTTACCTCCGCCAAGGAGGTTATGTTTTCACCAGGGTCTGTCTGTTTGTCTGTTTGTTTGACTGTTAGCAACATTACGCAAAAAATACTGGATGGATTTACATGAACATTTTACCAGAGGTGCGGTTTGGTCCAAGGAAGAAGCCATTACATTTGTGTGGTGATCCACATATTTGTCTGGATGCAAAAAATTCCCCAAATTTGCCAAAAATCCCATAAGTTAACATTGGGCTGTATTTTAAAAAATCATATCTCTGACGTCACTTGACTTGATCGCTTCAAAATATACAAGATAATATATATAATATGACTCTATCATCATGGTAAATTTCATCTGGATCTAATCCAGATTGACGTCACAAAAAAACATTGAAATTTATAATGGCAAATCCCATTCATTTCTCCTCAGCTGCTCTGAGGGTTCCGTCCCCTTTACGTCGTCATGGGAACTGTAGTTTATTTGCAAACTCACGTCAACGTTTTTCAAGCTTATGTCACCACATTTCCCAGCTTCCCTTGCAATGCCAGTGGAGGACTTCTCCACATGGACAGACATGAGTGGAGACTCAGCCGTCATATCAGAGCATGTGGTGATCCAGAATTGTATCTTGGCGGACGTCTCTCCGAGTGCTTTTCTAGTTATTCTGTGACAGCCCTGTGAGGCCCCTGTGAGGCCCCTTTGCTTTGCCCTCGTTGCTCTTGAGTTGCAGGCCCATGAAATTTCTGGTGTGGCTGTTCAGTCAGACTCAGATTCAAATTCTGAGAACTTCATTTATCCCAAAGGATAATCCAGTTTTGCCATCTACCAGACCAAATGTACATTTCAGCTTGCAGCAGTCTGAAGAAGAAGAACAATAAAACAATAAACAGCACGTGGCTGAGGGCGCTCTTTTAGAAATGAAGCACACATTTGAAAGCCTCTCGGTGCCTCAATAAACAGAGAAAGAAACATTTCAAGACACCATTCAAAAATAATAAATAAAGAACTTTGGCCTACCAAGGTTGATCACAATAGAAGAATCAAAACCATGTTGTGTTTGAGCACAGAACAAGAACACAATAAATTAACACAAACCACTTATTCCAGGTGACTGCTGTCAAGGTTTGACAGCCTGATGGCAGAGGCAATGACAGATTCAGGACAACAGGTTGTTTTCCTGATGGGGGCTTTAGAGCCATTTACACAACAATGAAAACAACCAAAAACAGAGTTTTCATTGCGTTTGCGCCTTCCATTTACACGAGAACGATGCCCGGAGTTCCTGAATCCACAAACTTTTGAAACCAGGGTCCAGAATGAAAAGTTCTGTTTTCATATCAATGTAAACAGGAATCAGTGTTGACTGTGAAAACGTTGACGTGGTGCATGTGCAGTACTCTTTCAGATAAAAGTTGCACGTGCACCTAGGAACAACAACAGCGGATTATCGAGCAACATGTGTGCTGCTAAGTGTTCGGTTTGTTATCGCTCCTCCAACAAAATGTGGATTTGCTGTGTCAATACTTTGGCCAGCAGAGATGCATTTGTTATATTCGCGAAGGACCCACATAACTTAAAAGTTTGTCTTCACTGGAAAGCGTTAAGGTGCTCACAGACTTGAGCATACTGTGAGTGGAGCAAACTTCATACAGAATGTCCACAGCCATCAGAGCTTCCATAGTGGAGCGCACTGCTGAATAGCAGTTTCTTGAGAAATTTCTGTGAAATCCAACATTTCCCACAATCTTTGCATGTGTTTACGTTTTTCTGTCATGGCGTCCTACGCTGACAACGAGATAGAGGAGCTGCTCTGCCTGCTGGCTTTGCAAAGCTTTAAAATAAAGAGACGGTGGTACGTATGGTTAATAAATGCCGCAAGAGACAAAAGAGGGAAATATGCCATGTTGGAGACAGACATGTGAACTTGATGATGAAAAACATTTACAATACTTCCGAATGTCAGATGAAAACTTGATTAACTGGTTGGGCTCCTAGCCATTGTCCTTCTGCACTCTTAGAGTCACCGCTCACCCGTCAACACTGCACAGAGGACAGCTGTTGCGCTGAGAGTGCTCACTACAAGCTTCAATGCAGCTCGGTATCACATTTAATGTGAGTCGATGTGAATATACATGCCAAGCAGTGTTTCGTGTCTGCTTTGAGTCTGCGTGGACCTTCATGTAGTCTGTTCCGCATACGTTCTGCCTGAGTATGTTTGGCCCTTTAGTGCGCAGATGAGTGTTGTAACAGTGCTGTTTCACCACAAACTTACATCGCCAACTACTGGCCTGGCATGCACGCTACAGCATTTTTTAGTCGTTCTCGTAGATCAGTCTGAACATGCATCATTTCCACACCGTCTCCGTGTGAACGCGGAGCGCTTTTGAAAATGCAAAGGAAAAACTTGTCCATTTCTAGTGACAATGTTGTAGTGTAAACAGGGCCTTAATGTGGCGGCCTGAGGGCGTTAACGTGAACTCAGATGACAGAACGTGGTCATGTGATCAGCCTGAGCCTAGTCTTCTCGGTCTGCTCAGAGAGACCCTCTGTGTGCTCCTGTTTTTAGTTTCTTCTGTCAGTTATTTCCAGCTAATCTAATTAGCTTTTTAAATCACGTAACATTTAATTCCTTTGTGGTTTAATTTCAGTCATAACTGGTGTCTCTCCTTTTATTTGCTCATCTATGTTCCTTAACCAAACTTTTTGTCAAGTTTCTCACTGAACAATACTTTGCTTCCTCTTCTTTAACTCCTGGTTTTCATCACTAAACCCCTCAGGCTTCAGGCAGGCAAAATCCAGGGTCCAAATAAGTTCTTTGAGCCTCATGTGTTCCTCTCCTCAGCAGATAAATTGTCATTGGTGCCAAAATGAGCTGAATGAAGACTCGCTGGTCTGTGAAGAGGTTTGTTATCCTGCAGCTTCAGTCTGGCTCCACGTCAGAGCAAAAGAAGAGAACAAAGACGGCGAGTGACGACGGTGAAAATCCTCCAGAGGGGTTTTTAAAAATGTCACAGAGGAGGAGACACCAGAGCTGAAGATAACCAACAATGACACAGGCATCAGAGAGGTCCTGACCTTTGGATGCTTCAGAGGATGTCACAGTGGAGATGTTCGGAGCTGCTGAGGAGGGACAATGATATTTTTATTCTTCTCAGGAAAACTGAACTTTAGAGAGAGGATGCAGGTCTCAGGATTTAAACTAAACTCAGGGGCAGAGTTGGTCGTCTTCTGACAGGAGTTTGAGGTGCACGAGTCCGACCCAAAGACATCTATTACGACTGCAATCAGTGAATGCTGGAGGACACTGAATCCAGCAGCCTCAAGCATCAGTGTAACCGCACCATCACTGCCTTGAAGCTGCTCTTGATCTACCAGTGCTAGTGCCTGGTGTATTCGGTGTCCCCTCTGGTGAAGCTCCAAGCGAGCTGAATCTGCCAACCACTGATTTTCAGAGACAATCTTCACCAGGAGTGTCACCAATGGGATGTCCAACGATAAAAGGTCTCCTACGATGCTAAATGGGTAAGCTCGATCTACTCCGTCACTTCGGCTAATGTTCAGGCTAACACCGTGTCCCTCATACTGCAGGTGAAATATAGTGACCAGACATCCCTGATTTCTGGGGACAGCCCCTGTTTTGGATGACCTGTCCCCAGTTAAAGCTGTCCCCAAAAATGTCCCCTATTTCAGCATTTTACGATTGAGAAAAAATGCTGCACATTGACTAGAACAACGGTAATTACAGTAGTGGCGTAGGAAGCAGAAAGCATGAGGGAGCTGGGACAATAGTTATTCCAGTGCTGCCAAGTCTGCTTATTGTAAGCTACTATGGACTTGTTTTTCTCTAAAGTGGTTTGCAAATCTCGTGAGTCGCAGGTTGCATTTTTTGGGGCTTGTCTTTTAATGTGTAGTTGTTTATTTGGGCTTGCTTTTCTGTCTGTGTGAATCCCCCCCGATTACCTCCCAGCTCCCCACAATAAAGCAAAACATGAGTGTGGTAGGTAGTTTGTGTTTTCCACAACTCTGTTTCTTGGTTGTCCTGCCTGGATCTGGATCTGACGCTCACTCTACCACCAATATAAACTCAATTCAGAAGTTACACAAACTATTTTCTCCCACTCTAAATACAAATATAAATTTTCCTGTAAAAAGAGGCAAAAATTATGTTTCCGCCAAAAAGAAATCCTTATAGCCAGAATAAATGTATTTCTAATGTAGCTGTTACTGTTTTCACTGTAATAAAGCTGTAGAGGATCAACATAAAACTTAGATAAAAGCCTGACTGTGTCTGTTTGGTTACAAAAATCAAGGATAGACAGACTGTTTAGAAAATAACAGTAGCCCCTCCCTTTACTTCTGTATAAAGAAAAGGATGTTCCACCTCCAAACAAAAGGATGTTGAAGAAGTAAATAAAGAGACAAATAAGAAAAAATGTCACTGTGATATAATGTCACTGTTTATATGTTTAAATATATAAACTAGGTATGGGCTCATGTTACCAGACTCCCTGACCAGAGCTAACTCAACACACACACACACACACACACAGACACAAACACTTTTCAATTTGAATAAGCATCTAAAAATTAATGAAACTGTAACCGTCCCAGTTTCTTCATTTCATTGAAATAACTTTTAATTCATTTTTATTGCCGCACTGGAAATGTACTGGGATTTCATTTCTGAAAGCTAAAATGAACTCCTCACTGATTTGGTCCAGGCAGACGAGTTTTCCTCCATGATCTCACCTGCATCATCAAACTAAAAAGTACATTTGATGTGGCCTGACTTCACCCCCTCCTCTGCTCTGACATTTTTCACATCTGAACATTTTTCTCCTGCAGAGTTTGGACTTTCACAGTCGTCTAAACTCTCTCCATTCTTCACGCAGCTCCTCTCTGACGGTTTAATCTGCTGACTGACTGCCGCTCTCTGCCTTTTCTCTTCCAGCTGTTGTGAATCATTTGTATCCCGTCTGTCAACACTCGACGTATGAATAAAGATTTAATCACAGCAGAAGACATGTAAAGTGATGATTGTGATTCTGTTTATGAAATGAATGAGAGAACCATCAAGCACGCGGGCTGCCAAAAACAAGCTGCTCCAACTCCAACACCGTCCCTTTATTTATGGAGCTGCTCTCTTGGTGATTCATTCACTCTGCTGTTTGGATTTATTCTGATATAATAAATGACCATCAGTCACTGAGCTGACAGCTGCAGATGCACAAACATGAGGTCATGGACTTTATTTCAGAGCAGCTGGAACACTTATCAGTGATTTATACCAGCTCCTCCAAGAGCACGGATCAATACATTCAAATATAATCAGTCATTACAGGTGTTTTAACCCTTCAGAGGGGACGGGAGGGATCATGACATCCAGAGGTGCTGTTTAGCCTACTGGTTCTCAAAATGGTGGGGCTGGAAACACTGGTGTGCCTTTAGGAAGGTCCAGGTGGGCCTCAGGATTTGTGCACCATCACTTATTTCTTCAGTGCTTAACAGATGTATCAGACCACCCGTCATAAAAATGAGAAATCTTTGACAAACTTGTTAAAGTTGTATTTGTCAAAAAACGAACTGAAATCGTCTTTTTCCCCACATAATAAAAGCAAATAGTTTTGTTTTGTACGGCCTCCGTTGGCCTTGATGCGTAGCAGGTTCATTCTTGCTGCATTGTTGTTTGCATTAATGACAGGTTTTTTTTTTTTTTTTTTGCGGTGCTCCAGATACACACAAGTAATATTAACTCTGAATATTCTAATACTGATAATTACTAACATATGCAAATAATTATGTTCAGTAACATAATTGCACATTGCATGCTTATACTTAGTCATGAGATGAATGTTTTTGACATCACATATGAATAAGTATGGTTATGTTTATACTGTATGTAAAACATGTGGAGATGTATACGTGCATATAATATAAACATTTATATCTTTCTGAAGCTCTTACTTATTGGGATATTTTGTTTGCTCTCTTGGAGGTTTATATGAAGATTTACAGTAGTCTGTAAAATGGAGCTATTACCAATGTATTTATATTATTACATTAATACTGACACGTGATGATGAATTATGATTCTAACTCATCATTGGATCTGATTTGTAGGACTAGATAAGCTCTTTACTTCATTCTGTTCCTTCTCAAACGGGTTGTTTTGTTGACATACATAACTCATGTAAGTTTATTTGATGTACATGTACAGTTGTTTGTGTACATACGTATGTATTATTTTAATTTTGTTGTTTGTTTTTTTTTAAGTTTGAGATGAATAAATATAGAAAGAAAGAAAGAAAGAAAGAAAAAAGAAAGAATAATATTTTCCAGCTGTCCCACAGACCTGCTTTATATGTGCGATCAATCCTTGAACCTACTAAATCCCAAATTTGATCAGTATGATTTCGATCCAGACTTGTCCAGCCTCGGTCATCCAATAGTCTCTTCACAGCTTTGAAGTCTGCTTGAGGACATGGTCTTTTTGGTATATGAACCCATAATTCAGATTCAGTCCAGAGGGGACTTCATGGTGCACTCAGGCTAAGTCCACACAGCAGGTCTTGATGCTCAATTCTGACTTTTTTGCCTGGTTGTTCACTTTATAATTTAAATATGCCTGCCATCAGACTTCAGCATCTACAGCCCTGAAGTGTCTGTGTGTGTGCAGCTGTTGTGTGATCGACAAAGTGATGACAAAGTCATGAGGAGAGGAAGAAGAAGATTGAGAGAAAAAGAGAGCAGATATTGTAAGGATGGCCTTTGGTGGAGCAGTGGCTGTTGCCTCTGCACAGAGGGGTGTGTGGATGTGAGTCTGATCCAGCAGTGGTGGGATTGTGATGCGAAGGGCTTCACTGACAGAGTTCATCCAGAATTGTTCAATCACTTCAACAACATAAAATCAGTTGAAATGCAACATGAGCGTTCAGAGCGAGGTCACTTTGACAAACATCTGATATGGATCTGATTTAGGACCACATTTGAAAGAGGCCTGGCTCTGATTTGTCCTGCTCAGACTGTCATAAAAACATCAGATATGGTCACATATGGGTGAAAAAAAACCCTGATTTGGGCCGCTTTTGCATGCAGAGTGAACACACGGGGGTAATCAGACACAGGTGAGACCATCACACAGGTGGACACAATCAGGGTGAAGAGGTTAAACCATGGAGCACTGAGGATCAGGGCACAAAATGAAACAAAGAAACATGAGGACAATAAAACAAATAACATGGCAAATCATGACAGATCGTTTGCCTTGTTGAGCTGTTTTTTGATTTTAATTTAAGTGTTTCTGCAGCTTTACTGGATCTGTGTTTCAAACGTTAATACACTTAAGGTTAGAAAGGCAAGACAACTTTATTTATGGAGCACCATCAGGCTAAAGTGGCCCAAATCAGACCTTTTTGCACATATGTGACCCATACAAACAACAATTTACAGAGCTTTACAGAGTAAAAACAAAATAAAGAACAAAAATTGGCAAAAGAAAGGCAATAAGATATAATTCCAAGACAAAAACAGAAAACAAAAATACATATATTTAGTTAGAGGAACTTATCAGAAGGCTGTGCTAAATAAAAATATTTTAAGATCTGTTTTGGTTTATCAAAATGTTCCAGATATCCTGACATTTCCTTTAATGTGCCCTGATTAAGAATAATACATCTCTGTCTCTCCTCAGAGAAGTTTTAAGAACTGTTGAATTCATTATGGAGTGACCGCTTTTTCTTAATTAAAAGTGAAACATCTAAAAACCTGGTTAAGATATAAAGATTATTCAGAATTAGAAAAGATATTTATTGCCAAGTACATTTGCACATGCAAGGAATTTGACTTGGTAAACTGGTGCAAAAACAATCAACATATAGTTAGAATAACTATAAAATAATTAGAGGGCTCATGAGGTTGAAATTTGAGTTCAAGTTGTTTTAACTCACATCTTCTAAACTTAAGGCAGATGTGAAAATGCCTTTTAGGCATGTTTTCATTTTATGTCCAATTCATTAATTAATTGATTAAAGAATTTTTAAAGACAAAATCGACGTCCAGAAACAGAGGCACCATAAGTGAGCTGGTTCTGTTGAGCTCGACTGTGAGTTGGCGGTCTGGGCTGTGGATTTGGGGCCTGGCGTGACGTCTTAATGTGTCTTCAAACTGGACTGAAGACAAACAGAAGGAACATGTTTGTGATACGAAAAGGTCTGAAGTGGCAGAACATCCACATGATGATGTCTGATAGTGAGTTTGATGTGATTTAATAACAATGAGTACATTAAAATGACTTAAACCAATGATACAGACTGTGATAGTAACAATAAAAATGATCATTTCTGCCTCCTAACTCCATGTCTTCTCCATGTGCAGCAGTTTTATGTAACACTGGTTCGGTGTGTTGGATTTATGGAGGACTGCAGCTATTTAAACCTCCTACAGCAGATGTTCACTGATCTCACATCCACTCATTACAGTCATTTCACTCTATTTCTGAACATTAAACATTTTTCACTCCTTTAATATTTCGTCCCTAATCTGATTCAGTCAGAACTTTACAAATGAAGAGTTAAACTGATCTGTGCTCCTGACTCCAGTTTTTTAGTTTGTGGTCATTTCTGTTGGTTTAAAGACACTTTTGAAAATAAATGCTGTGGGCTTGGTTCAAACTGAAGCGAGGTCCACACATAAGGATTTTGTAAATCTGAAGAGGTGTTTTATCAGTTAGAGACCCCACACATGAAGATACTGTGTGTGGTGTGCTCCGATAATCTCAGCACAGCACACCACACACATAACCATTCTGTCCCACCACTGATCTAGAATCTAGTCCTCCAAGACAGAAATCTGACCAAACGTGATCCAACAAAAACGAAGAAGAAGCAACATAGCAACAACCAGAAAACACAACATGGAAGAGGAGATACGAGAAGAGGAATGATGGTGGTCTTGGGACTATTTTTGACGGAAAAATCCTGGAGACAGTGTGAACACGTGAGTTGGTCCTCCATTTCTGAGGTCCACTGAACTTTATGGTTCAGGTCAGCCATGCTTGTTGTTATTTACGCCTGCTTCCTTGTTCCTCAGTCAGTCCTTGATTGGCTACATTCACAGAGTCATGACTCGTCGGCTTTTCCCACACACATGAAGATTTTTGGTTTAAATATTGAACAAGTTTAATATTTATGATTGCCCTGATCCATTTCAGAGCCGATTATCAGGACAAATTCACTAGTAACACACCTCAGATCACAGGATAATCTTATAAAACAGAAGGTAATCTGGAGTTTGCCATCTTTGGTCGGGAAGGGGGAAAGTCGAGACAAAAACAGCCCGATAGTCTTTATGTGTGTTCTTCCTATACTGGCACAGCTGCAGAACTTTCAGGAGAAACAGGCGACCAGATCTATAAAAAGGAGCCTAAAGAAGCAGCTTGGCTCTTTGAAAAGTGAATAAAAATCCATCATGTGCAGCCTCACCTCCTTTTATTATCTTATTTACTCTGCATGTGCAACCATCAGCAGCTTAATCCCAGTTATGTTTGACATTGATCTGAGGACTTACTCCAGCTCCACAGCTCACAGTCAGGGCTGAAGTTTGGAGGAAACTTTCATATCTCAGTTAATCCACTTTAGTCTGAACGGGGCACACAGAGCACACAGAGCACACACAGCCGCCTGAATCAGAGCCACGTAAGTCAGCAGGAAACACGTTCACCATCATGAAAGCAGAACTATGGTTCTTATGATGATTCTATGATTCTCTGCAGAAGGACCCACAGAGGACTGACACTCTGACAGATTATTAACAGATTAAAGAAAAAGATGTCTCTGCTGTGTGAGGGAGAGGACGCAGGTTTGAATCATTCAGTCAAGTCCTTTAAGATACAATGAAAATACATGTTTGCAAGGCCCAAAATTAACATTTACTTGTTGCCAAAGTTGGGATGTAGATAAGAAATTCACCGTGCGAAAATAACATATCAATCTTTATTTTTACAGTGACATAAACAACAAATGTTATCTCAAGATGTCATATTCTTTATTTTTCACATTTCATTTAAGTCAGTTTTATTCTTTTTTCTTTAATTGTGTCATATATATTTGTTTCAGTGCATTTAATTTAGTTATGGTAATTTCTTCCACAGATCAGATTATGTCATTGGATCAGAAAATAAAAATATTGCATAAACATGTATTCGCTTGGGTCTGTTTGATTTTATATTTAGCCCCTGCTGATTGGTCGCCTGAGCTACCTCTGCTGACAAAGTTTATACAAAAAAACACAATCAAATAAAATCCATCTGTATATTATTAGTTGATAAGCTCTATAAAATTCGGATCTTGTGTAGAACTAATTTTCACATATTATCAGTACTTCAAAGTAAACATTTATATTTATTCAGAATAACTTACTGATCAGATGTAGTTTGTATCAATTTAATTTACTAATATTTTAATATTAAAACTCAAACACAAACGGTTCATTGCAATAAACAGCATTCATTTATTATTCTAATGTCTTTTGAATTGTTTTCCAAACCTTTTTGGTGAACATCTTTGTAACCCAAAAGAAAAAATAGCTGTTTATGTCTGTAATTTCTAAATTGTGCCAATGTGTCAAGACAAATCTTACTGGTAAGATGTCTCGAGAGTAAAGTGTGCTGTCTCATGTATTTTCTATACCTGATTTTAACCCTGAAGGAGTAAAATTTTGCTTGTTTCATTGGAAGATATTTTCTGATATTTACAAGTTATTCACTGAAATAAGATATCCATCTAGACTGGTCAATTGAATTTGAAATTTTATTAAGAGCGGTGTATATTTTTGACTTGAAATTAGACAAACTTGCTAAGATCTGAGTTTTTGCAGTGTAAGGATTAATAACTGATCAGTTTCAGGTCTGTCGAGGGCCAGACAATCATCCTGTATTTCCTTTAGGTGTTGTCCTGAGACGGGCCCATCCTGGTTTATCTGGTCCATTATGTAACTCTGATGAAAACATTTGCTGTCTCCACAGAGCGGCACACCTCCAGGTCTGCTGCGTCCTTCGCTGTAGCTGTGAATTTGTTTCAGTACTCGGTGCAGCAGCTGTCACCTCCGTGTTTGTTTTTATCCTCGTCTGACAGCTTGTCGCTGAAATTCTCCGGATATGATCGTCTGTGACACGCAGCTCACGTCTCCCTGTCTGTCACCTCGTCTATAAACTCCTCCGATCAACAGGAGGGTTTGGTGTATCAGAGGAGGAAGAGGAGAGGCCTGCAGGTGATTCTGAAGAGAGGGTAATAAGAGAGAAGCTCTACTGTTTACTGCCCACCAGCCTGAACAGGTCTGATCTGTTGTAATTACTGAAGGTCCAAGCTGCAGAGTTCAGGTAGATGTTGACCTGAGAAGAGTTATCGATACTTCTTTAACTGTCAGATCAGCACATGAGATTTTTTTTATTATTTTAACCCTCATACCTGAAGAGGGCAATTAACTGTCCCCTTGATGGCGTACTATCTTTAATAATTTTGAAGTGGATATGATTTTCTTCAACATATTAGGTACAGATGTGCATTTTTTCACTAATTTTCATATTTTGAACACAAATCCTCAATCACATATTTCTTCCCTCTGTAGCTAATAATTGTTACACATAGCCTTAAAGGGGGATATTTTTGTCCCCTTCTAGAATGCTTTAAAAACAAAATATGTCAATATTTTTTTCAACTTTTTTCTTTATACATCGTTCAATCCACTCCAGTCCTGGTCATAACTACCAAATATTTTGCATATTGAATACAAAGTGAAATTTTCCAGGTGGAATTATTACAGTCTTGGACATGTCAGTGATTAGTAACAACATTGTGTTTTATGGATTTGTAGTTTTTATGCTATGTCAGATTTAATAAAAAAAAAAAAAATCCCTAATTTCTGACAAGGGACATTTTTGTCCTTTCCAGAATACCCTTGAAATATCACATGTTGAATTTTTTTTTCTGCTTTTTTTCTACATAACTCTTTTAATCCGTTTCTTTCTTAAACATGACTGTAAAGATTTCAATAATTTTTGCAATTTTAACCCTTTAAATGCCAGTATATGTGATAGCATGACTAATTTCTGTAAAAAATAAAAAAAATAAAAAAAATACTTATAAAATTGGAATAATTCCAATATGTTGAATGCAAAGTGAAATTTTCTGGGTGGAATTATTACAGTTTTGCACATGTCTGTAATTAGTAACAACATTGTGTTTTATGGATTTGTAGTGGTCATTCTAGGTCTTATTAAAGAAACAGCTCCCATAGACATCCATTATAATAAATAAGGCAATAAGCATGGGAGATTAAACAAACACATGCACATGCACATATAATATGTTTAGGAGGTTTTAGACAAAAATGTCCTGCTGTTCCTCTTGAATTTTCTCAGCTAAAAAAAGGCTGCAACAACAAACCAAAAACTAAAACTGGACTCTGTCTCAGGTGAGTTATTCTCTTTCAGGTAACCTCAGAGCTCTAAAGAAGCCCCTCCCCTGTACTCAGCTGACCCCACCCCCTGCTGCCCCCTCTCATCATCTAATAGCCACATTATTCAGCGGGCGTCTCTGCAGGCCGAGCTGCTGCTGGATTTATGGTCCAGCTTTAAGTTGGAGGTAGAGCAGCACATTAGGCAGATCTGTGTGGAGTTATTACGCTCACTTTACAGCACGGGGGGAGGATTAATTAGAGGAAACAAGGAGGTGATAGATCATCAGGAACGCCACGATACAGGCTGAGGAGACACTGCATACAAACACAGAGGGAGGCTGTGAGGACAGAGGAACACCAGTCAGGAGACAACAGGCCTTAAATCTGCATGAGGACAAAATCATAACTGCGTAAAAATGATGCTCATAGACTGGAAAAGGTTGATAATGAGCTCTGTAGATCAGGATCATTTATGGTTTATACTCTGGGGAACATGCTGGTTCATGGCTGCCATAACGAAATCGCTGCTCTGATGGTCCACACTCTACTGAGTCTGATCCTGGAGGTCACGGGAAAGCGTCTCTCTTAAGTGAGGTACACACATAAAGATAATCGTGTTATTTTTGTCCCGATTTTTCCCCTTCCCCACCAAGGGAGGCAAACTCCAGATTATCTTCTGATTTATAATCGAAAAAATTTAACTTGTTCAATATTTACGACCAAAAATCTTCATGTGTGTGGGGAAAAGGACACTGATTGGTCGGTGCTTCTTCAGACCAAGCTCAATCGTTCCAGATTGAAGCCCAATTACAGACATGGAAACAGATTTAAATCCTCCACTGCAAGGTTAAATTTAAAGTTGAAATAGCAAAATGAAACCGATGATCGTCATTCAAACATATGTACAGAACAAAACAAGACCACCACCCAGTTCTGCTGTCCGACCCCGGGATATTGAACATGAACAAAATTAGACTAGGTTGAATCGAGGTTTGCCGAAGCAGTGTAAATTGGTCAATTCAGATCCATGGACGTCACTTTCCAGTCAAATTAGGCGATCATACCTGGTGATTTTTTTTTCTATTTTTTTTTTTTTTTTACTTTCTCCTTGTTTACACTTAGGGCAGCACGGTGGCGCAGCTGGTAGTGCACGTGCCTCACAGCAAGAAAGGTGCTGGTTTGATCCACAGGTCGGGAGTTTGCATGTTCTTCCCTTGCATGCATGGGTTCTCTCCGGGCACTCAGGCTCCCCCCCACAGACCGAAAACATTCTCATTAGGTTAATTGGTGACTCCAAATTGAGGTACGAGTGTGAGCCTGAATGGTTGTCTGTCTCTCTGTGTGGCCCTGCGATTGGCTGGCAACTGGTTCAGGGTGTACCCTGCCTCTCACCCAATGTCAGCTGGGATAGGCTCTAGGCCCCTGCAAACCTGATAGGGATAAGCAGTGTAGAGGGATGAATGCTCTATACTTGTTTTATGCTTCCTGACTCCCGTCGAGCCTACCATGTGACTGGAACTTCTAAAACCAGAATTGATGATCTTTAAAGAACCTTACCTCCGTACAATGTGAGGACATTCATTACTGTTGATTCTCAGGTGGTGTGGTGTGGTCACACTCTTGTGCCTTAAAGTCCAGGTGTGCTGTTAATATTTGGACATGGAGGGTGGATGGGACTGCTGCTGCTTCAAACTGCCTCTAGTGGACATGTGAGGAACTGCAGCTCTTTTGTAAAGATACATCTTCTGATACTAGCTAGGGCATCATCAGTGATGTATCCTGAGGTCACTGGGTGTTTCGGGTCTTATGAACATCAGACACCGTCGCTCAGGTGACCCAGCTGAGGTCGATCAGTCCTCAGCTGGAGCGTTCAACCACGGATCTGCCCTCTTTATCCAGAGCCATCTAGAGGCTTTCTCTGCTGCCTCTGTATAGGTGGCCCTTCTCCTCCTCTTGCCCGCAATGCCTAGTGCTGTGTATGCTCTGCAGAGGGACTGTCCTGCAAAGCCTCTGCACCCGACCTCCATGGGCATACACCTTGCCTTCCAGCCTTTTTTGGTGTACTTCTCCTGCTTCCACTCAAAGCTCAGCCCAGTTCACTTATCAACATCAAAGGCTGCTGCTTGGTTTATATGTGTGAGGATTTACAAAATTTGCTCACTGAAATGTCAAACATTCTGATTTAGCTAACCAAGGGTGTCTCTGAAGGGCAGGCCTTCGTTATCAAGTGAAACTGTACATTCATCCAGCAAGAAACGTTATTTGTTCCTTGCTGATACTGCATGTCAAGGATGCCATTTTGAAAGAAAAAAAAAAGCAGATAAATGTGTCTGATGTAAAACAGCAGAGCATGAATGAGTCCTTGAAATATCATAAATGTTCTGCTTGATTTTAAAATGTGAGACTCATGTTTCATGAATTCATATTAAAACTGTTATTATAATAATAACATATTCTCCACTGTCAGTTGGAGTCCATCTTCCCTGCTGGAGAATTTTATATGGTTTGTGGTCATATGCAAAGACAGAATAAATCAGTTTCTGACTTTTCAAGAACCTCACATCTCCATATTTTGCTGCTGCAGCTCTGCAGAGTCATAAAGCGAGAAACAGGCAGAAACAAAGAGGAGCTAAAGTTCACTCTGCTCTCAGATATACTTTATGTGTTGCCTTGAGAAAGTCTGTGCTCTGCATGCTGATGTTGGGCAGCAGAATGTAAATCTCCGACTGAATTTGGATGAAATGTGCTCACTGCTGACCTGGGGCCACTTTCATTCACTGCCTCCTCCTCTTTTTATGGGAACATTAAACTCCTGGTGCCTCCTCCTCCTGCTGCCGTCTCCTCAGGCTGAAGAGCTGAACCGTCTCCCTCTCGGTCCGTGCAGACTGTGTTTAAGTCCCAGAGTTGTTTTACAGCTTCAATATCTGCAGCTCAGACGGCTCTGAGGATCGTCTCTGCTTGTTTTTAAGATGTTTGTTGGAGGGTTCATCTCTCAGTTTTACAGCAGGGGGGACCGGAGGTGAATCCTTTAATGCATCTTTATTTTCTCTGCACAGCATGAAACTTAAAGAGCTTAAGGGTTTGAGACACTGTTTATACGCCTGACAGATACACAGAAAAAGAGAACTGGCACTTTTGGCTCTGAATGGTCTGCTGAAGCACCAGGCAGAAGAAAAAAAACGACACAAACTGAAGCCAAAAAATCTCTTTAAACCAAGTGAAAGATCACGATTTAAGATGTCTGAGAGCTAACCTGTCCAGTAAGTCTCTTCTCTTCTGCTTCACGAAAACTGAATGTACATTTTTTACAAAGTTTTTATAATGAAGCATTTTTTTTTAATGATAATCACCTCCTTAAAGCAGGACGAAACAAACAAACAACTTTAGTCAGTCATCATTAACAAAACACTGGCTCATTTTTATTTTCCTGCTCATGTTCTTGCTCTGAAATAAATAAAAAACAAAAATGTTTAACTGTTTGCTGTACTTCAGTGTAATAATAATTGGCAGTATTTTGGCACAGCTGCAGGTTGTTCTGTTCTAGAGAGAGATGACAGTCATGCCTTAAATCAGCAGCCGTCCTCTCTGGAGTCAACAGTCCTGACATCGTAATGGTTCACAGAAAAACCCTCTTTACCAAACACCATTGATCCAAACAGAGGAGAGCTCAGCTGGTCCACAGGGTCCTCATGTGACCTTCGTTGGTAAAGGTCAGGAACACGCTGAGCGCGCCCACAATACGTGAAGCTGCTCCTCTTTCACTAAATGTCATCTTTACATGTCGCAGGCTGAAGGCCATGCACGGGTTTCCAGCTGCCTGAGCTTCAGAGACATATGATGAAGATGGAGGAGGAGAAATCAGGGAGCAGAGAGAAGGAGATAATCAATACTGGTTGATTCAGATAGGAAGGCCGTGGAGCATCTTCACTGTGAGGTACCTGCATCTTTACCAACAGGGGAATCAACCCCTCCTGTCATCAAGCTAGGTCTTTACTTCATTTCTCAGAATACAACTATGGTCTTTGCCTAACAGATAATACTTTTTGATTGATTGATTGATAAGTTTATTTCAGACATATAAAGGCAAAAATTAAAGTACAGACAGAATAAAAAGAAAATTAGCCCTTGTATGAATGCGACATGTCTGAATAGGAGTGAGACCAATTAACCAATTAATTAGTCCCCCTGGACAGTAATAAAGCAACCACTTGTTGCTCTTTGGAGCCAGTATCGACTCCCCAGGGCTCCCCCAGTGTCAGCAGTCACTGGCAGGAGGACCAGGGTTTTATATGTGACCCTGTAACCATGTTATAGAGGTGGTGTCTGCAGCCTGAAACTGCCTCAGCCAGAAAGTCCTCTATATGTCCTCTTTGGATCCATGCAGCCTATATTTTTTTTTGTTTGTTTTGCTTTGTTTTTGTTTTAGCACTTTCAGCTGTTAGCTGGTCAGCTGATTTTACTATCAGATGTTAGCCAAAAGCTTCTTGGCTGGCCAGCAACAAGTTCCATGTCAGTATCTTCAGTCCTTCTTAGGAAATCAGGGTCATACGACAAGCAGGGGGTCAAACCAAGAGCCAAACCAAATCAAGTGCCAATCAAAAACCAAGACAAATTAAGCACCAGTCAGTCAAAAACATAGCCAAACCAAGAACCTTTTAAAACCCAATCAAAATCAAGCACCAAACACACAAGACTCACTGACAGGAAGACCGGAGGAATCTAAGTCAAAAATGTAGTCAAAAACCAAGCACAACCAAGCACCAGTTGAAAACCAAGCCAAATCCAAAACTAGTAAGACACCAAGCCATGCAAAGCACCAGTCAAAAACCAAGCCAAACCACCTCTGCTGCAGATATAAGCTGTGAGTCTGTGTTTTGTTTGATCGACTGAATGAAGGCCGCTCATTAGTCTGAGGAACAGTCTGTGCTGTTTACACGCTTCATGATCATCAGCAAATAAACGAAGACTGTTAGAGTGAATCTGCTACTGCTGCAGAGCTCATCTAACTCCTCCAGGAGTGAAAGTGGAGCTCAGACGATGAGGAAACAAACAGAGACACTGATAAAGTAAAGAGACACTAAAGGAGTAAACAAAGTCTCCAAAGAAAAAGAGACGTTAAAGACACAGACTCAAACAGAGCCTGAAGACAGAAAACAAACAGAGAGAGACCACCTGGATGCAGACCTCCACCCTGAGGCACCTCTCCTGCAGGCTCCACTGATGGACAATGAGGTGATTAAACAGAATCACTGGTCCCCAGAGTGAAAGTGAGCTGTTTTTAACATTAGTTAGAAATGTTCAAACCCTCAAAAACTCACATCAGTTTGACTACTCAAAGGTGAAACTGCTCCTCCTCGTCTGCTGCTTGTTCTTCAGCGTTCGTGGCCTCAGTTTTGGATCTTAATTTTATCCCGTCCTCGTTCTGACTGAAGTCTTCATTGCCTCCCTCCTGTCAAACTGACACTTCTCATTTCCTGTGTTGTTACACACACCAGACGAGTCCTGACAGCGTTTGTGTTGATCTCTCTCTCCAGACCTCTCTTATGCCGCCTCCGACTGCTGACTGACGGTGCCATGGAGAGCTAATCGATGGAAGGAAAACATCAGCAATAATCACCGCCGCCCAGAGGCCCAAGGAGCATGACCTGACGGAGACAGATCCCCGTCGGAGCAGGAGGGCGGCTGTGATGAAGCTGGGCTGACAGACGGGAGCCGCTGAGAGCTTTGATAAGAGCGGGAACGCAACCCGGGGCTGCCCACGCCAAACGATCAATCAGCCGGATGGATTCATTCAGAGAGGAGAGGATCAGAGCTGCTGCTGTCATCATCAGACATCTCTCTCAGAAACCGAAAGCTTTGTCCGCAATACTTCATCAAACAGCTCCATCACAGCAGGAAGCTTCAACTGCCATCTTTTATCAAACATCTCTATCAAAACCAAGAGCTTTGTCCGCAATACTTCATCAAACCCTTACATCGGCGCATCTTTTATCAAACATCTCTGTCAAAATCAACAGCCTCATTCGCCATCTTTCTACACCACAGCCCATAAACCAACGGCTGCATCAAAGCTCCTTCATCAAACGTCTCCATCAAATTCCAAAAGCTTCGTCTGCCATCTTTCATCAAAGCACCTCTATCGAAAACCAACGGCTTTCCAAGCCATCTTCTATCAAACATTTTCATCCATAAAACAAGAACTTTATCCGCCTTATTTTAACAAAGCATCCTCATCTGAAACCAAAAACATCCTCCAGCATCTTTCATCAAATGTCTGTTAACTACAGGTGTCTGACTCAATTTTTTACCCTCTGAGACTCTAAATCAGTGTAAAAAAAAATAAAAGAGCGATATTTAAAAAGACGTCCTCCTGTTTGTCTGCACTGGTTGCCAGTCGTGCTGCTAAAGTAAGTCCGTTACCTCTCTGTGTCACTGTCATATCTGTTTGGAGCAGCAGAGAAAAACCTGTTAACCAAAATATCACGGATGTTAGCTGGGGTTTAATTTCACTTTAAAGTGTTTTTAATTATTTGTTTTTTTTATTGTATACCATAAATAGCTTCAAGGATGTTCATGTTAAGTTTTTTGTTTTAATTAATAGTAAAAAATTAAAAAATTAAAAAATAAAAAACTTTCCTCTCCTTTAACTCAGAACGGTTCCTTTAAAATCAGCCAAAAATACCCAAGAATGGAAAACAAAAAATGTGTGGAATGGACGTGTTTTGATGCATCAAAAATCTTTTTTTTTTCCAAAATCCAACATCTTCATCTGCCATCTCTAATCAAACTACTCCATCAACTGTCAGCTCCATCTGCCTTCTTCGTCAAAATCTACACCGACATCCGGCAGCTTCATCAGCCATCTGCAATTTTACTGAAAATCTTCTCAACATCCAAAAGCTTTAATATTTTATGCTTCCATAAGCAATCAACAGCTTCATTCACTATTTTTATGAACATTTCTATCTTCTTCCAATAGCATTTGCCATTTCTGATCAAACATCTGCATCAATAACCAACATCTACATCCTCCATATTTTTTCAAACATCTTCCGCAACATCCAACAAATCCGTCTGCAATTTTTCACCAAACACCTTCGTCAGCATCCAACAGCTTCATCCACTGTCTTCATCAATTCTCCAACAACATCCAACAGTTTGTTCTGCCTGTTTCCTTCAACATTTCCATCATTATCAATCAGTTCATTCTACCATCAGCCATCTACTCCAACAAACAGCTCCTCAGATTTAATCATCATGATCACTGATTTTTCACTTCATTATGTCTCACTGATTAATTAATTATATTTTCATGTTCTTTTATCTTCTTAATATGTGATGGTTTTATTCATTATTTTCCATCATGTCTATAATGCCTTGACTTTAATTATGCAACAATATTATGCAGATTTCATTTTAGCGTACCAGTGGATTATTTATGATGATATAAAGATGTTTTTATCAGGATTTTAAATTTTACTGAAAAAAAACCCTCAAATTTCTTTGGTACAAAAACATGTGTAACAGCATTTAAATCAATCATCAATAATGACGTTTGTAACTGTATATAAATGTGTGATTATACTAGCATAATTAGAGCCTCACTGCAGCATCAGTTTCTACATTAGCTCTGCATTATTTATGTCTTCATGATATAGACACGCACACAGATGGTAATTAGAGCAGAACATAAAGAGCAGCAGATTGTGAAGTTGTTTAACAATCTCGTCTGAGTTCAGGGAAACATAAAAATAATCGCTGGCTGAAACATCTCTGAAATAATTCATGGTGTCAGGGAAGCTCGCCAAAAAGGATCTGCAGTTTCCCTCCTACGACACAACAACAGACGGGCTAGAGAAGAATCATGACACAGGAGGAGTTTATCTGAATATTAATGATTCAACACCAGAGAGAAGGATCTGCAGTTCACCCCTTACAACATGAGAAGATCAGATGGTTAAGAGGGGCAGAGACCATCAGAAGGTTTGAAGAAACATAATGACACAGGAGTTTATCTGAATATTCATTCTTTTAAAACAGAGAGAAGATCTACAGTTCACCTCCTATGACACAAGAACAGACAGTTTGAAGAAACATCAGGACACAGGAGTTTATCTGAATATTCATTCTTTATAACAAGACGTGTTGATCTACATGATGTCAGACTCAGCAGGGAGTCTGACCCTGGAAGGATGACTTTATAAATGTGACATGAAGATGTTTGGTGTGTTCAAAGATGAAAACCTACAGAGAAAAAGCAGAGTAAGAAATGATCTGATCTTTATAGTGAAACCAAACGTGGGGGTACTGATGAGTTTTATCATTAGACTCCATGTGAGCAGCTTGGGGTTGATTCCAGCTGCAGCTTCTTGACATTTCAGTCCAGGGTATTAAAATTAAACACTTTAACTAAGAAACATACCTGGTGACTGCCCCCTGCAGGTTGAAACATGGCTACTGCAGCTTAATATAGCTATTGGCCGATCTCTGTAGGTAGACCATCATCACCTCTCCTGCTTTTTCTGCAACCCTTATTTTCAATATTCATCTAAGACAGAGGGCTCCACCAATCAGAGATGTCTCTTTGACAAAAACATGCGTATTTGTGTGTACTCCTGGTCCACATTACTTCCTCTGTTTTCTAAAAGTGCTACTGAACTGCAGGGCATCAGAGGAGGGGCTTCAACCCTGCCCTGGATGTTGATCATGGCACAAGGAGGAAGTGATAAGATTTGAGTGATGATCAGAATCCAGATGTGGATCTATGAATTTTCCAAAAACATGATAATTTCACCTCCTGTCCTAATGCTCAGTCGTATCATTATAACTCACCTAAGAATGTTGGAAATGCCTCGGTGGAGGTTTGTGCTCTCTAACCTGATTTTCATGATTGTTTAAGCTTAAACAAACTCAGCGAGAGTACAAATTTAACATCAGCTTATTGTAGCCAGTATATCCATGATTTCTCTTGGTCAAATTTGTATATATTGTTAAAAAGACCACCTATAGGGGGGCCTTCTGGACCCAGAGTCACTGAGGGGCCCACAAAGTGTAACCAAACACATATTAAATATATATAATATATATATATATTCTTCCCCTTTTCAAACATGTAATATAAAGCATGACCTGTTCAGCATTTTTATACCATTCCTGTTGTTTGGCATGGTTTACTTTCTTATGTCAATTTGTAGTTGTATGATCTTTACTTTTTATTTCCTTCCTCCTTACAGACACAGTCACATTAAACTTCCTCACTTTCCCTGAAAGGATCTTGACTGGTCCATGACAGGTCCATTATGGGGCCTGCCCACCCTGAGAGTTTTAAATTCTTCATTTCAGGCCATGTTTTTGTTAATTTGTTGTGTTAAGATTCCACTCTGTTGATTTGGTAGAAACTCTAGTAACCAAGGAAAAGACTGAAGCAATGGGGAAGCACCACCTCAGGAAGAAGCCCTGCAAACACATGAATGAGCACGTTTTCAGAGAAGTCTAGGCACTTGGAAGTTGGCAGGTCGCTGGCAGGGAGGGGGAAATTGTACATGTTTGAAATAAATCTGTTCTTCATTTATCTTCCATCCTAAATCCAAGCTAACATTACCTTTTATTCGTAAAAATCAAATGCTATGATGTATTAGAGCAACAAGCAGCTTTTTTTTGATCTTCATTTTTTTTTAAAAGACGTGAGCCTTTATTTTCGTTGCTTTAATGTTGTTGGTGAATCAGGATCTGACCATTTATTTACAAAACCAGAACCAAACCATGTACACTCACAAACAACAAACAGACAAGACCTTCGAGACAACAAATAAGTATAACACTGATGAAGATGTGCAAGGGCACTTTGACCCCACATGTTCCCCTCTGAGGTCAGAACAGTTCACAAGAACCTGGAGAACATGATCCAGAGCTTAACCTTCAGGTGGCCATGCTAGAGCCTATACCATGGTCCAGCTGTTTTTTTTTTCGGAAAGGCACAGTGGTACGGCAGGTAGCGAGCATGCCTCGCAGCAAGAAGGTTGCTGGTTCGAACCCCATGTCATTCAGGGCTTTTCTGTGTGGAGTTTGCATGTTCTCCCTGTGCATGTGTGGGTTCTTTCTGGGTGCTCCTGCTTCCTCCCACAGACCAAAAACAACCTCGATAGGTCAATTGGTGAGTCCAAATTAGTTTGAGTTTGTGAATGGTTGTCTGTCTCTCTATGTGGCCCTGTGATTGGCTGGCATCTGGTTCAGGGTGTAGATAGATGGATGGATTTTTCATTTGGTCCGTCCATTTCTGTAAGCAGGCCTGATTATGAAGGTGCCAAAGGGTCAGTGGGTGTTGGTTTATCGTTTAAAAATACGATCACCTGTGGAACAAAAGAACATTTGGATCTTTTTTTGGTGGACAGAGAAGCACAGTAAACATGGCCAAAGGGGCTAATAAAGGGCACCCCCGGGGGCAGCAGCATCCCTGTTGAGAAAGGCTGAATTTATGGATCAGTTAATCTTTGGAGCCGGGGTTCACATGTGTGTCACTCAGTGGTGGACAAACTACTCACCTCCATTACTTGAGTGAAAGTACAGCTTGTTTTAATGTGAACAGGTTATTGTATTGTTGCCATAGTGAATTTACAGAACCTAATGACTGAAACAACCGACTGAATGCAATGACCTGCTTATAGAACCTGTAGAATAAAAAGCTTGTAAAATATGCTGCAAAGCCTATAGAAACGTCTATCGAAACACGACTGAATCGACAAAAGGACAACCATGCTGTTTTCATTTTTTTATGTAACACCCCACACCCCCAAAACAGCATGGCAGTGTTCTGACACAGCTCTGTGTGTGTAACTGACCTTACCGCGACATGCTTTCTCAAATTGGACGGTAAGTTTTTGTAGGCGGTGATGAAGTTTGTGCGCCGCAAACATTTAAAACGATATGAATCATTCTTCATTTCGACATTTGGACTTCAGATCTGTCCATGGATGCTCTGGCGTGAAATTGTTGTCTGTATCGGCCGTAACCACAGCTCGTTTAAATGTGAACAGGCTATTGTATTGTTGCCATAGTGACCCCAACCCTGAAGGACCTAATGGCAGTTTATCCTCCAAGTAAGTAATTATGATCTGTCAGAGACAAACAAGCAGAGTAGAGGAGCCTGTTTACCGTAACATTACAGGCTACTTGTGTGTGTCTCTCTCTTTCACACACACATAACCATTACTGTTGTGTATTAGCATTGTGCGGCTCGCGGCAGCGCTGCGCAGAGGAATACATGACTTGAGTTTGTTCCAGACAACTTTATTTTTCCGAAAAGTTAATGCACTAAAAAAAAAATTCTTGGTAGCGTACTCCTAAACTGTGGTATTATTTTTTGATGGGAGTTCTTGTAGGCAGAGAACAAACCCTTTGTATTTGGTACAATACTTCCCTGTTTGCGGCTGGTTCTGTGTAACAGACTCTTACAGACTGTGGCTTACTGAGGGAGAGGAGAGAACTTTCTACTGCATCTAATGTACTTAGTGGCCATATGGAGCTCATACAACCCCACTCGAAAAAAACTGAACTACCCCTTTAGGTAAATGTACTTTGTTACTGTTCACTCCTGGTGTCATTTCACCATGGATACATGAGTCCACGCATTTTTCAGGCATGAAGTTCATGACAGGCTGAGGAACCTTCGCTGATGTTAGAACATCTTCACAGCGTCAGAGGTCTGATGGAGGTATAACTCACACACATTAGTGACCCGGGGAGTCAGTGATCCACTCTGCTCTGCCCCACAGGTCCTGGTGTCTCGCAGCGTGTGGATGGATCTGACACGCGCTGATGTGACGTCATTCCGTGATGAGAGAGAGAGAGAGAGAGTCGGTGCAGATCAACACTCACCGTCAGATCCACAGGCGGCTCTCATTTTCCTCCTGCCTGGTCCGCGGGGCCCCACACCCGGCGGAGAACCCTCCATCATGCCCGCTGAGCTGCTCCGCGGCTCCGTGACGATCTTTCCACCTGTGGGAGGAATTACCGGGACGGACGGACGGGGAGCGCTGATGGATCCTGCGCAGAGAGAGCTGTGAAGTGGAGACTGAGAGCTGGAGAACTTGTTCTTTGGAGATTTAGTGCGTTAAACATGCTGAGGTGGTGGAGACCATCCCGGGAACCTGCTGCTGCCGCTCCGTGACGCACCGGGGAGGGAGGCTAGAGGGGGACACCCGGGGAGGGACAGAGAGACCTCTCCGCTGCTTTAAGCCTTCTTCTTCACTTTCATCACTCTGGATTAGTCTCTTCAGGCTCATATGTGGTTCCAAATCCCGTGGCTGCGTCCTGTCTGCGGGCTCAGGATGGATGTGGCGCAGTGAGGGGGGCTCCAGTCTGCGGATAATCTCTCTCTGGACTTCTTTTTGGCTCTTCTTGCGGCTCTCGGATCTCCCTCATGCAGCTCCTCCGGCTGGCCTTGGCTCTGACTGCTGCTGCGGTCTGCTTCATGCTCCTGCTGCTCCTCCACGGCCAGCTCCTCCGAGAAGGTACCCATCTGTCAGAGTGTGCGTGAGTGTGCGCGTGTTTGAGGTCAAACTGAGCGTCACAGTGGATTTTATTAAATGTGTGAGATAAAGAGAGGAGTGAGTCCCACAGGCGGGGGTCACAGCGGGCCAGACTCAGCTTCATGGCCGGGCTGGAGCGCTCAGAGGGCGGATTAAACTCCCGTGACGAAGCGCTGATTTTCACCGAAGATCCACTGAGATTTTCTTTTTCCTCAGCTTAAAATTTTGGGCCGCCCAAGCAAAACACCAAGGCGGGGCCCTTCCCCGTGTTTAAGAGATTTAACAAACCACAATTTACATGCTTATTTTAATCGGTCTAAAGTGTCTTTAACCCACTTGCACAAACTGTACCAGCTCATGTGAACAGTGCAATCAGCTCTCTCTCTCTCTCTCTCTCTCTTAATTGAAAATGTTGCAGGTAGATTTTTGAACCTCATCTGATCTGCACAAATATTTTGGCATCATTTGGAAAAGTGGGTAGAAGCTGTGATACCCCCCACCTTTGAAATGTTAACACATATTTTTGCATTTTTACGACTAATTGAAGCAAGTGGGTTGATAAACTGATCTGATCACCTGCAGAAATCCTAAAAAAAAAATACAATTAATCTTCTAAGACTGTCAAAATTCAACAAGTAAGTCAGTGGTGTTTCATTTCTGGCTCCCATCCCTAGTTTGGCTTTTGAAGTAACAGTTTTAAAACAATCCAACAAACAACATTTAAAACTAGAGCCCTTTGCATACAAATACTGCAAATACATGAATTTAATCAACCATTAAAAATCAGAAATGCATATGAAACACAAAAATCTAAAGATGATCACTGCTTTGTTTTCTTTTTGACTGGCTCTTGATCTTTTTGGTAAAAGATGTCATTTGTGTGATCAGATTTATTTCTGTTGGTGAGTTCACAGCCTTTAATGAAGACACATGATTATCCGGATGTGGTTCAGCAATGCTGAATTTGATGGTTTTCACTCACTGAGACGCTTGTGGCTCTGTTTTTGTTTTGTGTTATAAGCAAGATGAGTAATACTTTTTTTTAAAACAAGGCAGTGATTCCAGCAAATGGTTTTTGTCCCCAATTTGTACAGAGAGGAGAGACTTTTAATGACAGAGGATGAAGCTTTAGCCCAAACTGTTAGACAGTGTGAGAAATGAGAGAAAAATAATAGAAACTTAATCATAAAAACACAAAGACACACAAACAACAGACTGGTGAAGCTAAAAAAGATTCAACAGGATCTTAAAGCATATTATTATATTTAATAGAATGATTCAAATCAGACTGAACAATAATAGTAAATATAATAAAAACAACTAAATACTCATAATAGAACAATAAAAGTAAGCAGAAAATAAAAAAGCTTACAAATCTGATTACAAAGTGATCAAAGATTTACAACAATTAGTTTTATGGATAAGTGAGACGCAGCGGAGTGTGATCAGAAGACAATAAAACACAATCATCAGCTGGTTAAGGAAGCTCAAGTGCTGCAGCTCCTAGGCTCTGGTTTTATTCAGAGAAATTTTTCCTTTGGATCGTTTCATGCTCACACAGCTGCTTCTTCATTTGTGTGAGTGAGTGTTGCTCTGCCGACAGATCGTGCTTTCGGGAACGATCAAACAGGTGAGCATATTTATTACTGTGTGACACCACCTGGGGTTTCAATGAAGTCTGTAAGAGGAGGGACTTTAAATGTGTGCCGGTGTTTTATCACCATAACACTGGTAGAAGGTAAATAAACTGTCAGCGATCTGTTTTAGCAGGAGCAGCTTTATAACAGTGGAGGTTAAAGGATTTGTTGAAGGTATTTCTGAAGATGGAGGTCATCCTTCTGTGTCCACATCATAAGTTTTTAAAGAAACATCTTCATCCATAAAAACACGAAAACACAAACATATACAGACAATGTTGTTTATTAGCTTCTGACAATGTCTGTGATGTGCAGTATTTATAGTTTTATGCTAAAGTGGCTTCACCTTCAAATCTGTTCCCACCTTTTTTCTGACTGGTGTTAAGGTTTAACTTGTGACCATGTTAACTGATGTCTTAAATATTTCTTATTGCTCCATGCAGACATTATTTATAGCAAAAGTAGTGGGAAAGTCTGTCTCGTCCATACATGATTTTATGTTGCATTTGTTTTAGCTGCTGCGACACAGGAAGTGGAAACTCTTGTGCCCAATCAACAGACGGGACAGCGTGGATCAGTCATTTAGATGCAGTTCTCCTTGCTTGACAGTGGAAACGCCTGACTATTAAAGCAGCTTTAGCTCCAACTTCTTGGAGATATTCTTGTTTTTGATGTTGTCATGGCAGATTTTCATGTTCTTCACGTGGACACATTTATGTGATGTTTTATTCTTGACTCAAAGGCCACAGTGATGCAGTGAGAGGGCCTCATGTGGCCCTGGGCTGCCAGTTGCCCACCCCTGATTCAAATCTAAAAGTTCTCATCACTGATGATGATGATGATGATCTGAGGCTGGACCTTGTGGAGGATAAGCAGAGTCATGAGCAGATAAGAAGGCCGTGAGCTCAGTCTGAAGAGGATCAGGGACTTACTGAGTGATTCTCCTCACTGGAAGAGGGAGGGAGCTGTCAGTCAAACAAACCTGACCACACCCACACCATCCTGAGAAGAGGTCTGATCAAGGTCTATATCACTAACGCCTGGGGGGCAGGACCTTCAAGATCTAGTTTGCAGAAGCTATTTGAGCCCTCCAAGTAAGGTCAGACAGGAAGGAGAGCCACACAAAGCCTACTTCACTGCCTCAGGGCCACATTTTTACAAATTGTTGAAAGCCTCAAAATAAGAAAAAATGAGTAATCAAAAATAGCACATTTAAAGACTCATAACACTGATTTTACCAACATTGATATATTTTAGCTCAAACACAAATATTGTTTTGGACCCGAGGAAGAAAAGCCAGAGCAGTGCTGCAGCTAATGGGGATCCTAAAACACTGCACTAAACTAAACTATGATTTAATGGCCTTAACTCGTAATTTAAACTAATTAAAGCTTATTTTTAAAGTCAATGATAAAATGAGACACATTTTTGTCCTACTATAGTATTTACCCACACATACTTCTACATTCTTATGCTAAGTAAAAGAGAATTAGAGAAACTGTGATAGGATATGTATTAAAATTAACTATTTTTCTAATTTGTGCACGGCTTTTTATTGTTTTCTCAGGTTGAATCACATTTGTCAAATTCGCTCCTGTTTACAATTTGCTGATTTCCTTGAAGGACTGGTGAGGTGCAAGGTGGAGGGCCACATATGGCCCCTGGGCTGCAGATTTCCCACACCTGGTCAACAGGAGCTGAAGTGTGGTCTCTGGGAGCATAAGACTGAGACTGAGTGTAGGATCCTGTTTTAAAGACTAGAAATGATGAAAAATTATCTTCCAAGAAACCGGAGTTCAACCACATGCTTACCAACATTTATTTATTTGTTTATTTTTTCATTGAAATTGAGAATCATCTACGTCCTAGAGAAGCATTCAATTATGAATATAAACAAACACAGATGTTTAAAATGAAATGAGGGAACAATGTGGTTGTTTGGATAATCAGAAGGTTCTGCTGAGGCTTCCAAAATAAATAGGACATCAGGAGCACTATTTCTCCACTCAGATGCCAGTAAATGATCATTTGAAACGAGGACAGCCTCGTGAAGTAGTCGATCTTTGGTTCTCAACCTGGGGGATGGGCTCTGTCAGCCCTGAGGTTTTTAAAGTCTGGTTTGGATTTATGAACTCAAAGAATTAAACACTGGTACCTTCTGAACAGGTTTTTGGACAGGTGTGTGTGTGAAGGCTCAAATAATCTTAAATTTACTGATGAAAACAATTAAAACAAAAAAGTTGTGCATCACATTTTTTTGTGTAGGTCCAACAGGGACTCTGAGGAAAATCACTGTACACCAAGAAAAATGTTTAACCCTTAAAATAATGAAAAACACATCACCTGGTGACATCTGTGTTTGCTTTACATGTTTAATCAATCTTATTTATACAGCACCACAATATTAAAAATAACATTTTAAGACACTTTGCCAATGAGTCAGTCAACACCACACTCTTTTTTCTTATTTATTTATTCTGTATTGATTTTCTATTTTGATATTTGAGGTTCTCTCTCTCTTCTTCTTCCATGAAGTCATCAGATGTTCTTATTCCTTCAAATTGAGCTCCTCTCCCTGAAACATCCCTCATATCTGCCTCCTCTGTATTATCTAACTTCTTTTTTTTCCATACACAGACTTTTCCAACACCCACCAGCGTGAAACTGTTTTTAATGGGCACACGGAGAACATTCATAAAACTGTGGATGGAAAAACACCTTAGTGATAGAACAGGGGGCCGTTTTCTTCTCATCAACTTTGTTTTCCAGCTCCATCAGCTGTTTATCACAGCGGCGTCCTCCAGGTAATCAGCCCACTGAGTCAGAGTCAAAAACAAACTTTATGTCTTTATTTGGTGCTGACAGAAGGATGATATTTCACCTGAATGAAGGCTGTGACTCAGAAATTAACGAATAAATCAGAAAAAATTGAAATGGTCACTATCAGTGACAGAGGTTTGCTGTTGCAGAGTTTTGCCACCTGTTTTTTAAGTATAAAAATTTGGAATTGTTTATTTTTTTATAGTCTCATTCCAACATTTTGCCTGTTTTTTTTTTTTTTTTTTTTTTTAAGTTTTTCTCAAAACAAAATGGTGAACCTGCCCCTGATCAGACACTCCAACACAAAAACACATGCAGACACAGCAAATCTCAGCAAATCAGAAAATATCCTGTCTGCTGAAATGCACAGACATGTTTCCCCGTTAACAATAATCACGTGTGAACTCTGCTTGATATTCTGTTTCTGTAATAATGAGAATATAGATCACAGTTTACCGGGCAGTGAGGCTTATGGAGCATGCTCAGACATCATGAGAAATGTAAACAAACATGGCGTCTGCTGTTCTCCGTGTCCTCTTGTTGCTCACGGTGGTGGTAGAGAAGCAAAAGATTTTGCTGTTAAAGCCAAAACAAGCTCAGGAGCTTCTGCAGCACAAACGTGACGCTGTATTCACCATTGTTTCTGTTGTTGTTGAGGTTCGCGCTTGCGGTTAAAGCGAGAGGTGGGGCTGTGGAATCATGAAGCTTTCCATATTCATTGTCTACACGAAAACTCTCTGGCGGCATTTTCAGATTTATCTGCCATATCTATGTGGATGAAAAGCCTGTAGAACTAAAAACTTGTGCCTGGATTTGTCTCCGTGTGGTCAGCCCTAGACGCCTTGCTCGAAGCCTGAGCTCACTCATGTAAGTTCACCTCTTGATACAGTGGGTGTCAGAGTGCATGTTGATCCTCGAGTCTAGGAGTTGTCCCCAGATTATCAGTATCAGCATTTTATTCATCTCTTCACTGATAATATTGATTAATTAAAAAATGTGTTCAGCTATAATCTGTGCATCTCTGCATATCAGCTAGGGATGGGAATTGATATGATTTTATTGGTACTGGTGCTATTAACGATCTGCTTATGGATGGGATTTTTTAATGATTCCCTTGTTGATTCCTGCTGATTTTCTGCGTTAGCAAATGTCAACCTGTAGGTTTTCAGTGGGAACAAAATCCAACACACGACACTTCTGATTTAATACTGTGCTGCATTTATTCAATCGATCAATCAATCAAACTTTATTTATATAGCACTTTTCAAACAAGAAAATGTAGCACAAGGTGCTTTACACACAGACAGATAAATAAAGCAAGATAACTGGAAGTATGACCCAAACCCACTCTCTCTCTTGACCCTTAAACCAATGACTGAAACCTGAGTTTTGTCCTGGTTGAGCTGTAAAAAGTTCTCTGCCATCCATGATTCCATATCTAAAATACAGTTTAAAAGGCGCATCAAGCTGACACAGGCCACTCGATGCCCTTATTAATGCTTCTGCAAATCGCTGGCTTTTCCACTTAGTGAAAGTTGTGCAGAAACAACTTTTTAGCAAAAAGTAAGCCACTATTCTGATCATTTCTGACCAAAGATTTCAATTCCTTGAGGGAGTTGTTATTGATACTCAGCTTGAATTGTTTTTGATTTCCATCCCTAATATCGCCTGCTTTACATCCTATGGCTGTGAGCATTGTATGCTGTATGTTGTATGTTGTACTTTTTATTTGTAGCTGTTCGAGCACCAAATGAGACAGTAACATAATTTTGTTACACACTGTAATGACAAAGATTTCTGTTCTATTCTATTCTATTGTTTTGGTCCTCTTCACGGAGTCCACTCTGTTAGCTGTTTTATTAGCGGCTATACCTACTAAAGGTGCGTTCACACCAAATGCAACTTTGAAAGATCGTGTCGCAAACCCAAGTCCCGTCGCCTGCTCATTCTGTCGCCATCGCCGTTGCTCAATGACATCATGCCTGCTTGCGTTTCACCCCACGATCATATCATATCATAGGTTGTATTAGCTGACATTATTCCAACTGAATCCTTTTCACTCACCTACCAACCACAAAACACTGCAGCTGGTCCTGCAGCACCATCGTATGTGAGTTCTCTGCGGTCCCATCTAGGTGGAACGTACTCACTAACTAATGTGTCCCACACGGACATAGATTGTCACTCTGTGACCCAGAATAAAAACAGTCTGTCACCGGAGTGGTCACGCACCCACACAACGCTGATTGGCTCTTGCGGCCAAACATCGCCTGAAGAGTTCAGATTTTTCAACTTTGTCGACCGAGCGCCGTGACCTGCTCCGCGTCTAAAGCAACCCCAGAGTTCCCATCTGCAGCAACAGGGGCGCCGTCCCCAGGTCTCCAAAGATGCGACCAAGTCGCATACCAAGTGTTTGGTTTGAATGTACCTTAAGGACTTCGGCCTTGAACAACCAGACTTCAAAAACCAGAACTGTCCCTTTCAGAAACACCTTAACAGGTCTGCTTGCTGTCGAGTATGTCTGCGAGAATATTAAACCTGAGACGACCTGGATAAGAGGACTCAGGTAAGGAGCCCCTGTCCGGCATGTTTGTGCCCACAAAGGTTCTGAGCTGGACTTAAATGTAATCTGTGCTTGAACTCGGGTCCCACATATAAAACGATCATGACCAGTGTTGCCACAGCTACCTTGAAAAATTATTCTGATTACTGATTACTCCTTTAAAACGTAAAATAGTTACTTTACTGATTATTTGTTTTTAAAAGTAACTAAGTTAGCTTACAATTTACTTCATTAGATATGTTTAATATATATCAATATATATAGATTAAATATATTGTGAATCAGCCGTGTTTAAGGGCAGCATTGCCCCTACAACATACTGTCCAACCAACTTCTTCAACTCTCCCCCACTGACTGGTTTTGCACTGAAGTTCAGATTTGGTGGTTTGGGCGGTGGGGACCTCCTGCTTTAGCCGCACCTCTCTGCTTCGTACCCCCTGGTGGGACTTTTTCTGTAAGTTTCACTGTGCCGTCCTGTGACTCAAAATGTGTCGTCAAATTTAATGCAGTGTTTTTGGAGCTTAATAACACTTTGTCTCCAGCACAGAGAGTATAACGACCTTAATATTGTCATTTTTAGCTGTCACAAACTCAAAATAGTGACTGTATGTCCCATTAGACAATACGTACCTCTCTCCATTGTTGTTTACGTTTGTGTCACTGGCTGCGGCACAAACACAGGAAAGTTGTTCTCGTGCTGTAATGTGACTTGCTGCATACGTGACGTTATTACCCAAGACACAAGAAGAAAATTGACAAAAATAGTAACGTACAGCGACTTGACTTAAACCTGATTACTGGTTTGGAAATAGTAGCGGGTTAGATTACTCGTTACTGAAAAAAAAAAAAAGGTCATATTAGAGTAAGAGTAGAGTAGAGTTCCTGGCATCACTGATCATGACTAAGTCTTTGTTTCAAATCAAAGAAACTCCTGAAAGTTTTTATAAAGTCATTCTGCTTATCCTTCTGTGTTTACTAAAAGAGACATACAAGTCCAAAGTTCAGCTGAGAAAAGTCCAATTAGGTCTGTTAAACTCCTCAGTGATCATTGTATATGGTCTTATTTTGAGGAGGACAGACAGGAAAGGGAAGAGCACCTGTTTCAGCGGCTGTAATGATCTGCAGCTCACCGTCAGAGCGCCGTGAGATGTTGAATCAATCTGTCAGGAAGATGCAGCGGGAGAGTAGCAGCTTTAACAAAATCCAAATGATTCCTGAATCATTTAGACCAAAATGAGAGTTTGGAGTGAAAAACACAGATTTAAAGACACACGCTGCGTTGAAGAGACGTTTGATTTAACAACACCAAGAAGAGATTTTAATATTTCATATTCTTCAGTTTCAGACTTAAGCTCTAAAAACAAAGAGGGAACTTTCATTTGCAGCTAAATATGAAATCGTGAAATATCCTGTGAATGTAGGCAAACATGGTTTTTTACCTGTTGAGAGGCTTTGACATGTCTCCGTAGGTCTTTATATTTTAACATCACATTAACATGTATGAGCACATATCGATGATCAGGGCGTAGAAATGATAGACTGTCACAACAACAGTAAGTGATCCTCTCTCTCTGAATATGAAACAGTCTCTGCAGGTCTTTGTTTGCACCTGCCTCTGCTGCTTCATGCAGATGTTCCAGATAATCAACAGTGATGCAGAAAATCATAAAAATCAACAGCTGCTCATTGAAATTCAACATCCAGAGCTCAAACGCAGTCAGCTGTGCAGGTCAGAATCTCCTTCCAGGCTGCTGCACAGACTTTTACTCTCACCTGCTTTCAGACGGAGGATATCAGATCTGAGGTCCACATCTGCTCTCTGTGCCTGACCTGCTAAAAAGCTCAGCACATTAATGTTTAACATCATCAGGCATCAGGATTCAAACCTGAATGCTTATACCAGGGCCGTGATTCCTTCAGGAAACACTCAGGTTTGAGCTTATCTAGAGGCAGCAGGCTAAGCGGGTCCACACAGACGTCCCTCTTTCAGTTTGTCCCGGTGGATCCCAAGGTGTTCCCAGGCCAGATGGGAAACCTCCACACACTGCAAAAACTCAGATCCTAGCAAGTTTATTTGTCTGATTTCAAGTGAAAAATATCCACAATAAAAAAAATATATATATCCATAATAAAAACAAAAATAAAGCACAGAATTATGTATAATTATCAGAAAATATCTGCCAATGATTTTAAGACCCCCTTGAGGGTCTTAAAATCAGGTATAGAAACTACTGAAGACAGCATATCTTACTTCACTGAACGGTATTAGCGTACGTGGCTCAATCGGGCTGATCGTGGCTCAATCCAGAAAGCTTTCTGAGGACGATTGACAAGGACATATCTGATTGTGCACTGACTGTAATGATAATGCCTGTGATCGTGACTTGTATTTATAGACCCTCGGAATGCATCATGTGATCCTTCCTGAACGTTGTTCATACGTAGTGAACGCAACAAAAACGCAAGCGACGGGCCTCAATCATGACGTAAGCTGGGCTTGAACGGGGCTGATGTCGTGTCAGTGGGATGGAAATTCATGGAACCCTCGTTGTATCGTTGTATTGACCGAATTGAAGCGGGACGAACGCCCCCGAAGCACTGTAGAAGCGCCGTAGAAGCGTTTCTGACGGTGTATGTACGGGGTGTGTCCGGGGAGGACAGTCATTTCTTCCCGTGTCATGCCGATCAAACCAGCCTTGCCAATCATGCACAGTTGTGCACAATCGCCTTGAGAAACAGGAATGTGTGACTGGGGCTTTAGATTTGAGTTTTTGCAGTGCAGCAAGGCGACCAGGAGACATCCTAATTAGATGCCTGAACCATCTCAACTGGCTCTTTTCAACGTGAAGGAGCAGCACTTTGAAATCTCTCTGGATGTCTAAACTCCTCACCCCATCTCTAAGGTTGAGCCCAGATACTTTTTTCTGTCTTGTAGCTCTAAAGGCATCAACAGTGATCCTTGTACATGCACAGCTCTGTGCTCTCATTGGTCAGTTTCAACAAACAAATCATAGGAGGCGGGACAAAAATCAAACCTGTTAGACTGTCTGTGTTCAGGTTGTGAGGCATCCCTGACTGATCTGTTTTTGTTATTTTCCATGAAACTTAACCAAGATGGAAGAACTGATTTTCATGGCTGAGGGGTCCAGAAACCTTTAAAAAATCCCGTAGTCTAACTTCAGCATAAAGCCTCTACGATCAGGAGGCCCTACTGTGGTGTACTGTGAATGAACAGCTGAAGCTGCATTAATGCTGCACCTGACATGAATCATCCAATAAACTTACAAACATCCTTTCATTGAGATTCCTAAGATGTAAGATTTCTGTGTAGAGTTCACATGTTCTTACCGTGCACATGTGGGTTTCCTCCAGGTACGTCTGTAATCAGGCAGATCCATCTGGCCAAGCTCAAATCTACAATGACTGTGAGCATCCCAAAGCAGGACAACTCACTCAGAATCCTGTAGAGCAAGACTACAGGGATAAGCATAGATGCTAACAACCTCAATAGCAGTTTTATCAGATCTAGACCACATTTCTTTATTAAATGAAAAACAAATATCAGCACTACAAACTTCTCTCTAATAACGATATTTTGGCTCCACCTGGACAAGTTTTGATGAGAGTTTGTTTTACAAAGGAGTTCACATTCTTTAGTGCAGTAGCACCTGCCTACTGCATTACCTGATTGGCCCGTAATGAATGTGACTGACAGATCAATCTTCCAATCACCTGCAGGATATGCGTCAGAATAGTTGGTCTTTCCCAGATGGACTAATGAGATATACTGAACCATCCATCTGGTGTGTCTGGTACTCTGGTTTCCTTTCACAATCCAAAAACATACTCATTAGACTGACTGGAGACTCTAAATTATTATGGGTGCGTGTGGGTTGCCAGCTCTGTCATGCATCAGCACTACTCTCTTACTTTTAACCTCCTCCATGCAGAGGTCACTGTCAGGCTGTGAGGAGTGATGAGGCCAGAGCTGCTGATATAAATGACAAACACAAACACGAGTCGACTGACTGGAGCCTTTAACCAAACATTCTTATACTCCACTTCATCAGTTTGAGGTGACCCTTGACCCTCCTCGGTCTGATCTAAGCCCTGGATGTCTGACTCTGTAGCTCCTCCCCTGGTCCACACTGTGATGTTACAGGTTCATGGTGGCACACGCTTGTTAAATGATCCTTTGAGGACCATGAAGAGTTTGAGGTGGGTGTCCTCATTGTTTCCCCTCATTGATCATCTCAGTGTGAAAAGCTTTAATTAGCACAAACTGCTCACTGACTTTAATTCCCCCTTGCTGTCTGCTTACGGCGCTCCTCTTCTGTTCCTCGGCTCGCTCATAACGCTCGTTTAGATCCTGGAAACTGGCCTATTATACTCAGCCGATTCGCCGTGGTGCCGGCGGTGCAGAAAGCTTACCTAAGGAGCCTTCGGAGTCCAAATTAATTCTCAATGCTCCATTAAGTTCAACATATATTCATGGGAATTATGAACACGTTGTGAAAAGAAAGAAAGAGCGAATCAGCAGAGGAGAGAAGAACAAACAAACAGAAATTAACGGAGCAAGAAGAAGCTGCAGCACGGCCTGTAATTGGATTGAAATAAATTCATCTGGAGGAAGAACATCAGACTCCAGAGAGAGAGGGAGTGCACGTCAGAAACTCCCATGGATGAGTGTGATCAGAGTTTTTTCTTCTGCAGCTTCAACTCTCAAATTGTTCCTCACTGCAAATCCAACAAATCTCCTCAATGTATCGCCAAAGCCCCCAGTATCAAGGTCAAAGCTCATGTTGGCCTCACAGAAACACATGATGTGTGTATTAAGTATGAACAAATATAAGGAGAGTAAGAGAGGTGCAGAGGAGGTCGCAAGGTTCAGTATTTCAGACTCTGACTTTCAGTGATTGTTGAAAAAGTGAAGCTGTTAAGTCTGTTGTTTGTCACAGAAGATGTCAGATCTGTTGGACCACATTGGTGCTGGATGTACCCATCTTTGACTGTTAAATAATCAGCAAAATGCACTGCAAAACTTCAGGTCTCAGCAGTTGTGTTTGTCTTTTATCAAGTCAGATATAACTAAAACACTTATTCTAATCCACATTCACTTAACTAGTCCAGATAAATATTTTACTACAGGGAATAAAGGCAACAATAAGGGATTGAACTGCTTGTAATGATAAGAAAATATCTGCCAATGAAACAAGTTTGACTCAGTGAGGGTCTTAAATTCAGGTTTAAAATCTGCCCTGGATTAAAAAAAAAATCATTTTTAAACACCCTTTAAGTTAAACTTTTCTCATCTTATTGGATTATTTTATTTCTTGCAAGCTTTATTTTTAGTTTTTATATCTTCAAATAAGATCTTACTCCAGACATATCAGGAGATTGTGGATTAGAATAAGTCAGTGAGGTACCTTTAGCTTGAAATTGGACAAATACTCTCACCTAGATCTGACCTTTTCAGTGTGTTTATAACCTGAGGAGATGTTTGACTGAACATGAGCGTGTTTTATCCTTCATCTCCATTTCACCTGTAGAGTCAAACATAAGACTGATGTGGGTCAAAGGAAACCAAGAGCACCAAAAGTCTCAGCCTCCTCACAGGAAACCCGCACAGCTGACGGCGTTGAGCTCTGACTGATGAATTTGGATGAGCAGCTGCTGGTTTGGTGATGATGATCTGCTGATGAGGGACAGCTGGTGCAGAGAGGAGCTCATGATTCAGAGAGAAGAAGCAGATAAATCCGTCCTTCACTCACACGTCACCTGAGGGTTTCTGCTGCAGATCTTTGGACTGTTTCTGTTCCTCTAACAGTCATCACAGTTTGATTAATTATTGTTCTGAATCTGATACAATATTATGAACGTCTTTCTTAATTTTTTAGGGCTTAACATTGTGATTTAATCTGTTTTGAAGTTGTTATTTATATACAGCAAGATCCCTGCAGCACTGAAAAACTTTGTCCAAGTTACAGAAATAACAACAGTTAACTTAAAAGAGAGAGACAGCTTCACTGAAACACAAAACAAATGCCCCCAGTTTATTTAAATTGATGAATAATAAAATATGACAGTATTGGATCCAATATTTTGCAATATGTTGGTGCATCTGTATTTTCTCACACCCCCTGTTTTTCTTTTGGTACCATCTTAATTCAGTTATTAAATGAGGCTTTGTGATTCACTCTGTGGCTCCTTTACAGCCAAACATACATGTTCTCTTACTATGTACTGATAAAGCATGTTTTATCTTATTTATGTACGAGTTTACATGCATCAGATAAACTTTTCTCCCTCCTGTTACTGATCAGTCCAGTTTAAAGTTACTTCCTCCTGATAAGCTTCATTAAAGTAGATCAGTGGATTGAATGAATCAATCAATAAAACTTTGTTTATATAGCACTTTTCATACAAAAAATGTTGCACAAAGTGCTTTACACACAGACAGGAACAGACAAAATAAAAGGAAGTATAACCCAAACCTACTTCACTCAACCCCTGAACCTACCCACACTGCAAACACAGTATTGGTAAAATACATCATAAATAAATGACAATAGAAGAACAAGAACATTTTTGTACGCAGTATGCACCGAGGAAATGTCATCTTCAAGGTTTAAAATGAGTAAACGCTGGAGGTAAGGTTTAAGTGTAAAATTATATATATCATATAAATACAATAAATCTAAATTGAAATTAAGTAAAAAATAAAATAACAGTAAAAGAGTGCTGTGCAGCTGTAATATAATAATAATAATAATAATAATAATAATAATAATAATAATAATAATAATAATAATAATAATAAAAAGAACACTTATGCAACATGGGTGTGCACCCAATAGCAGAGGTAACAATCATAGCAATAAAAAGAATAATGAATCACCAACATAGAAACATATCATTTAGTTTAGTATTAATAAGAACAACTATATAGATTTAAAAAAAAAAAATCAAGAAAAAGCGAAAATTCATAAAATCAGGTTTTTGAGGCTCACAGCAGTTTCCTTAAAACAAATCTTCCCTTTAAAACCTCCATCTTGAGTTACCCTTCATATCAATAAATTAAATGCAGAAGTAATTTATTTATTTTCTGAAAAAGACCAAATTAGTTCTCTCATTGACAGAAGTAAATCTTGACTATCAGGGGAGTCTTCAGGAGAGGTTGTTCTGGTTAAGGTGGAAATAAAAAAACTTTTATATATATTTTAGTTCAAATTGCATTTTAACAGATTTAAAATGATTTATAAACCTTTCTGATTCTTGTTTGTGCGCTCAGTGTTGTTTCTCTCTGCTCCCATTCAGCCATTATTCACTCGCCCTCCTGTTACCAAGTCAGAGACGATGAGACACAGAAATTTATCCTGTAATCAGGTCATCGCCTCGCTCACTCGAGTGTCAGGATGGAGGGACAACAGCGAGGCATGATGCTGCCGCCATAAAAGTGCATAAACAGTTTACAGACTGGAGGTCGGCTGCTCCACTTTACTGCTGATCAGAGAGTCTGAGGTGGGAAGCTTGGGATCATTCACTGATCCTAAAATGTTTTAAGGCACAGGCATGAGGACAGTTTGGACCGATTTCAACATCACACGATTCAGACCACACAGCAGCTGTTAGAAGGAGACTCTGCTGGTACCAGATCTTAGGAAAGATCTGCCTCCATGTTGGTGAGCTGTAGACGGTGATGCCTCTGCACCTGCCTGCTCCCATTGGCTCACAGTGGGTATTACACTGTAAGCAGCCTGGCCTGAAACAGTAAATATAAGCAAAATTACAGTTTGAGATCCAAGAGAACTTTGATCAAAATTTGTTTAATCTAAGTTTTGAATGTGATCAAGCCCGAGCTCATGTTCAGCCCCTTGTGTGCTGATGTGTCCTTGGGCAAAGCTCACAATCCCAGAAGCATCATGGTACTGCTGTGTGTTTTGTGATATTACAGCAGATATAAGGGTTTTATATAACTGATGTGTGGCAGATATATTGGCTGTAAATGCTGCCTGATATTTGCTGAATCTCATACCGATGATGTGATGCTTCATCAATGTCTGCAACCCAATAAACATTTTCTAAAAAGTAAAAACCATCCTCAGTTTTCAGAGTTAGGCCTCAAGTTGGATTTCTGATCTCTTTCATTTTCTTTATTTTTTTCTTGCTGCAGAAATTCTACCTTGTCAGTCTCTCACAGGGATCAGGGTTTTTCTGCTGCTGCAGAGATGTTTTTTAGGGTCTCATATTGGATTCCGGATTACTTCTCATTTGCTGCAGAAACTCTGAGTTTGGCTTCATGTTTGATTTTAGTTTTGTCTCTGAGCTGCAGACGCAGGAGCCGTCATCAGGAGGATCGAACATCCAAACCATTCCCAGCCTCATCATCATTCCTCCTCGCTCACTCTCAGGACAAACACTGACTCCTCTTCCCGCACTCTGATTGTTCTTCTTATTTTAATCTGCAGAGATTTAGAATAACGGATGATAACAGCGTGGTTCTTGAACAGATTACCTGTCAGCTGTGATTGAGGGAGCAGAGGTCCAATCAGAGGAACATGAAGCTGTAATGTCATCAGTCTGCTGTAATGGGATGATGTTTGAGGTCTTCATGCTGCAGAATCACAAAGTCGAATAAATGTGAAAGAACAGATTAACAGCAGAGATCAGAGATGGTCCCTGCAGGCGGAGTCATCACAGGGTTTATGTTCAGGATGAAACTGAACATCATTAGGGCCGTAATAACAGATCATCTGCATGTGGGCATTTTGAAACTATGCAGAGCAGAAACGAGTTTAGAATAAAGTACTGTGAGTGTATGAGCCAAGGCCAAACTGTTGTGTTTTGAGTTTAACGTTTTCAGCAAATTTACATTTAAAATTATGAAGTAGGATTTGTGGCACAAGAAAATGAACATCTTTATTTCATATAGCACTCTAGGTAATTTGTAGGGAAGTTTTATTCATTTTTGATGAAGGTGTTTTAGGTTACGGTCGTGTTAAGAGAGCACATTTCTGTGTGGAGGCAGGCTGCCAGTCAGTCAACTAAAGCACTGTGGAGGCTCGACTAGCTGGGGAGCCACCAGTTTTCTTACCGCAGTTGCACATATGTATTAGGAATTTGTCAAGTCTTTCTCAAGAACTGATCCTTGTGATAACTTCAGAATAAAGTTTTGTGAGTCATAACTCAAGACAGGCTTGGATTGGATGATTAACGTGGAGAAATGCCCGCAAGCCGCAAGACTACCAGCTATTCAAAGTTTTGTCCATAACACTGAATAATTTACATATTTAAAAATAAATTTTTGCTCCCAAAACATTTTAATTTCCAGGATTAAACATGTTGAATGTTGTTTTCAAACTTAAGTGATGTCTGTGTCTAAAGGGACATTTTGAGGCTAAAGGATGATTTGATCAGACTCTCGACTGCAGACATGACTGAAGACTTCCTCTGAGAAGTTCTTCTATGACTCCTGCAGACGTTTCAGGAAGAGCTCCTGGCAAACATCTTCACCTCAGTCACTCACAGGTGACCCTGATTCATGATCAGTAGCTGCAGCAGCTCCCAGGGCAGATTAACTGAGCGTTCAGTGCAGACCAACAGATTCAAACCCTTCAAAATAATGAAAAAAAATCTGATAGATTATACTTTTATTAATGAATGAATGAATATTTTTATTTTGGTTACATAAATGTAAAGAACACACAGAATATAATCAATTAACACAAAATTGTCAATAACCAAAGAAGGTATAGGCTGAAGCTTGTGACTTATTTGTCTCTCCTGTTCAATCCAAGAAAAATTTGACATGTAAGAAAAAAATAAACACAAGACATCCTTCCTTAAATCATATTACTGGCCAATCATTATACCTTTTAAGCATCGATTAATTTATGCTTCACGGTTTTTCTGAACTTGAAAAGAAAATATTTAGATTATATATCGCCTTGTTCATTCTTTGATTTAGACTAAGAATACGAAAGGCCTTTTATTGTCATTATAAGTGTACAACGAGATTGGAGAGCTTCTCATTTTCCAGTGCAAACAGATAGTTCAGCACAAAACAGAAGTAAAGTATAAAATAAGCACGAAATAAATACAAGATAAAATCCTACAGGACAGTGCAATTGAAAATCTCTATTTACAAATACAAGATAAGAAAAAATAATATTAAGAATAAGTGTGTGTGTGTGTGTGTGTGTGTGTGTGTGTGTATTGCACAGGATAGTTGAATATTTACATCAAACTTTTGAGTATGAGTTATTTATTATTTCTCATTTTTATGTACTTTTGAGCTATTTGAGTACAAGTTTTGCACCAGGTGAAGAATAAAAGGAGCAAAACTTGATCAGCTGAATTCATGGATGTAAACATATGATGCATGACTTTTATATCTGCTTTATGCCTGACGCCAGGCGAGGGCATGTCAAACATTTGGACCCGCCCCCTCATTGAGGTTCTGCACAGCGATATCTGCCTGGCCACGTGTATCCCCAGAGGACGAGGATGAAAACAAGATGGTGAACTCTGAGGATCAAAAGCAGTCTGTAGATGTTTCTTTTTTAAAAATACTTCTCATATAATACAAACTTGATCTGCCATTGTCCTCACAGGTTTATTATCCTCCCCATCGTCTCATCTTCTCTTTATTTAGAGGTGGAACAGACCTCCTCTCTCCTTTGTCTCAGTAACATCAGTAAACATCTCCTCATGGTCTTCCATGTTGACACAAATGATCCGTCCTCAGTTAAATCAGCAGTAAACATGAATATTTGAAGTCACTGCCCCGTGATGTTTGGGAGAATATTGTCTGCAGTGAGGAGGGAGCTGCTGTTCTGCGTTCTTTGCAGACGTTCAGATAAATTCGTAAACACATAAATTTGCTACCAGATGGTGTGTGACTGTGTTTTTGTTGATATATGTGTTAAAGCAGTGATTCTAAACTGGTGGGTTGTGGACTCTTTTCCTGTGAGTTGTGAGCCTTTGCCAGGGCAAAACAATGTTAGGAGAAGAATCCTGTGCTTTTATTTTGAAGGACATTTTTGATGCATTCACACTCCGGACCAATAGGTGGCAGTAACACCCTGTAATGCTAAATGACACCAGTTTTAATAGAAAGGTGTTTGTTATATATCCAGTAAGTAGATACTCAGCTAAAGCTACATGTTTTTTAGTCTTTTTATTACAAGTTCTCTGCAGCTGGACTTTTTTATTTCATGTTTGTGCCTTAAAACTCTGCTGAGTCTAAAACAAAAGGCTGAAGTGTTTTTTATGTTGTGACTGAATCATGATGCTTATGTAGTGCTGCTGATTGGTTATTATTTATACAGAGTTGTTCAGTGTGTATCCACAGACTCAGGGTTATCACAGCTACAGTTACAAAATATTTTTGAAAGCTTGTGTCCTAAGATGCAGTTTTGGTTGAAATTAAAAGGCAGCTAATTAAGTGTAAAAGGGAATATTTCCCAGCCCACTGCTGGTTATTCTGGTTTATCATGAAACTTTTTCTTTTCTTTGTGTTGGCATACCGTGATATCCTGTACTAACTCAGGTTCAAAGTGCACGATCGTTTCATTAAATAAATTTGAGTTAAAATATTCTTCAGTTTGGGTCGCAGTTTGTGGTGTTGATTGTGGATGCTGATGCCAGACCAGTTGAGAATCTGCCAAATCTGGGGACAGAGCCTTGAGGGACCCCACAGCCCGGTGCTTAAACTTGATTATATTCTGTTCTGCATGAAAAAATCATAAACCAAGTTAAGTTTTTTCTAATAATAATAAGTGTATTTGTACAGCACTTTAAAAAACAGAGGATTACAAAGCGCTTTGATAGAATAAACATGGCGTATGCTGCCTCCATGTTGCAGAGAGAGTTAAATGATGAGCCATAAATAAACCCTGAAATGGCCGCTGTAACAGTCTGGAGAGCAGAGGTGGACCTGAATGTCCCCGTTTCTGTGAGGCTACCTGAAGTTAAAGAACACAGAGTCATCAAGGCCGCCGCCGATGACCGATGAGCTGCTATTCTGAAGTCAGAGCGGCTCTTTTTGGGATGTTCCAGGGTCACTACGTGCCCCTCCTCTCAAACAGGAGGGAGGGCAGGATGTTTTAAATACCGAGGGAGGAAAAGACGACCTTCTCCAAAAAGCCCTGAGGAGAGAGGAGCAGAATACCTGAAAAAAAAAGCCATGGGATGTACCTTTTTATACAATCTACAGGTTAGAAAGAGACTAAGCATATCTGTGGGAACGTATGAATGAATAATAATAATATGTAATGTTACTTGAGAAGTGCAGTACCAGCTGCTCAGTGATGAAATCATATTCACTTTTATTTGATTGATTTGGATTATGATTATAAAACAGGATCGATCGATCTCTGTGCTGTAACAGCAAATGCATCAAGATCTTGGGGTTTTTATGTGATGAAAACTTGTCTTTAAAGAGCACATTCAAAATGCTGCTAAGAGGTTGAAAACTTTACTTGGTTTTTACTCCAGAAACAAGTCTGTTTCTCTGTTAATGTCAAAAAGAGACTGGTTGAATCTACGTTTTTACCTCTTCTTGATTATGGTGATGTTTTATAAATGAATGCCTCTGCTCAGAGTCTACAGATGTTGGGTAGTGTGTACCATGGAGCTCGGAGATTCATCACAAACTGTGGATTTCTGACTCATCACTGTACTTTATACTACAAAGTCAGTTGGACTTTTTTAAGTACACGTCGTCTAGGACTGACGTGTTCACGTGTCCATTTACAAAAGCCATTCTTGGCAAAATTCCTGACTATCTCGCCTCTTTTTTAATCTCGAAGGATGGATTACACAACCTGAGATCATTGAGCTTTGTGCAGTTTGTTGTTCACAGAGTCCAAAGTGAACTGGGAAAGAAGGCCTTTAGGTTCTCTGCACCTTCTACTTGGAATAATCTGCAGACTGAATGTAAGATGCAAAACTTGGTGTCTCTTAATGTTTGTAAATCTGCGGTGAAAACTTTGGAAGCCAGACTTTCTGAATGTCATTGTTTTAACTGATGACTTACTGAAAATTGTTTCCTCACTTCTGCTATTTAATGTTTGATGAAACTATGTGATGCTGCCATTCTTGTTCAGGTTTCCCTTGCAAAAGAGATCTGTTGATCTCAATGGGACAAACCTGGTTAAATAAAGGTTTAATAAAATAAAAATTAAATCTTTATTTCACTTAAAGCTCTGAACACATCCCAGAATGCTTTGCAAGTCCACTTTAATATGTTTTTGCCCTCATCACATAGCATTTATCCATCGTTAATATTTCTGTTTAGGAGGTAAATGTCATAGGAAGCACCCTCCGCCAGGGAGGTCATGTTTTTGCCGGCGTTTGTTAGGTTGTGAACAGGATAAGTTAAAAAGTTTAGAGAAGTTTTTGACTAAAATTTCAGACAGTGTTGGTCATGGAAAGCCAGTTGTTCCGTTAAATGTAGTGTCACAAAGACGGAAAACAACAGACCGGTCTGTGTCACCACACGACGATAAAAAGTTTAGCAGGTTTGATTTTTGTCCTGCAATTTGTCCCAATCAGACTGATCAGAGCACAGGGAGCTCTGCACCCGCGACGATCACACATACAAACTGATGTTTGTGCCTTGAGAGCTTCGAGACAGAGAAAAAAATTTGTTGTGCTCTGAAAGATGATGATGTCCTTAGCATCACTTTATTTACATGTATCAAGAGAAGACAGAGTAAAGTGTTGAGTCATATCTATCAAAGTGCCCATGTTTCCTGAAGGCAACATCATCTGAGGATGCTTTGCTCTGCTGTCACTCACAATCCCACAGCCCTCTCAGTCGATGCCACGCCAGAGCACGGCCAAAAGTTTGAAACTGAAAAATTATATCTAACAGTGAAAAAAAAAAATATGAAAACAAAAATTTAAGATTTGAATCAGAAAATATTAATCCTGCAACTGAAAAAATGAGACATCACATGTTCAAATATATTTCAGAGTAAAAAATGAAAATACAATATTTTATTAAAATATTAACAAAGCTGAATCAAAATGTATATTTAAATTGAAAAAAATATCTTACACTTATTTTTCATTTAATTTGGTGTTTTTTGTTTTTTAAAAAAATCAAGGACAAACATTGAAATTTCAGTTTCAAACTTTTTTTTTTTAAGTCTTTTTTTTATTTTTGAATTAGAACACTTTTGGCCTGGATTTAGCTCCATATGTTTATCAGCAAACTAACATCAGTCACAAAGTTTTATTAAACTTTATTTAACCAGGTTTGTCCCATTGAGATCAATTTCTTTTGCAAGGGAGACCTAAACAAGAATGGAAGCAAAACACAGTTTCATCAGTCACTCAGACTCTAACTGAGCAGAAGAAGGGGGGAAACAATTTCAGCAAGTCATCAATTAAAACAATGACATTAAGAAAGTCTGTACTCCAAGTTTTCACTGCAGATTTAAAAAATTCAGAGACACCAAGTTTTGCAGCTTAAATTCAGGCCCCGTTTATACGAATACAAAAACGGCCGAAAACTGAGAGTTTTCATTGCGTTTTCGCCTCCTGTTTTCACAAGAATGTTGCCCGCAGTGCCTGAATCTGCAAACTTTGAAACCAGGGTCCAGAATGGAAAGTTTTAAAAACAGATTCGTATCCGACCTCATGTAGACGAGATTTAGCATTTCAGGGTGAAAAGCTGACGTCAGTACGTAGTACTCTTTCACATGAAGGCTGCGCGCGCATTCCAGGAATAACAACAACAACAGCTTTGGCCGTTTACCAAGCAACATGTGTGCTGCTTACCGTGCTTGGTTTGTTATCCAGACAAAATTATCCAGACAGATTTGCTGTCCAGACAAACAACTCCTGCGTCTTCGTGCATCCACTCGCCATTGTTGTCTGTGAAAAGTTTGTCTTCACTGAAAAGCATATGTGTGTTGTAACACCACTGTTTCACTACAAACCTACATCGTATCTGCTGGTCTGGCATGCACGCTTCACCGTTTCAGACGTTTTCGTGGATCAGTATGAACATAGAGCGTGTTTGAAAATGCAAAGGAAAATTTCCATTTTTGGTCACAATGTTAGTGTTGTGTTGTGTAAGCGGGGCCTCAGTCTGCAGATTATTCCCAGTAAAAGGTGCAGAGAACCTAAAGGCCTTCTTTCCCAGTTTAGTTCAGACTCCCGAACAGCAAACTGCACAAAGCTTAGTGATCTCAGGTTGTGTCATCCAGCCTTCAGGACTAAAAAAGAGGCAAGATAGTCAGGAATTTTGCCAAGAATGGCTTAGTAAATGAACACGTACCAATGTCCAAGATGATGTAAATTTAAAGAAGTCCAACTGACTTTAGAGAATGAAGTACAGAGATGAGTAAGAAATCCACAGTTTGTGATGACTCTCTGAGCTCCGTGGTTCACACTCCCCAACATCTGCAGACTCTGAGCAGAGGCATTCATGTGTAAGACATCACCATAATCAAGAAGAGGTAAAAACGTAGACTCGACCAGTCTTCTTTTAACATTAAGAGAGAAAACAGGACTTGTTTCAAAGAAGTGTTCAGATTTCAACGATGATCTGATTCCCAGTGTCTGATTTGTTGATGACATGAGAGAGGACAGTTTTCCAGATCTTGACAATAACAGTTTGTGCTCTTCTCATCTGTAATTGTTTTTTTAGGAGCCATTTAAAGGCTGAATTTACACCCTGTTCTTTCAAATAAAGACAAATAAATCTCCTGCTGCGGCCTCGCTCTGTCATCGTGTACAGCTCACTGGGAGCTTCTTTAAATCATGAAACCCTCCAACAATTAAAAAAAGTTCCTTTAACAATGTTTGGAGTGTGCTGGTCTCTCGTCACCTCCCATCATTCTCTGCTCGGGCTGTTGGAGAGGAGAAACAATAACGTTTTCATCGTGTTATGCTGCAGCATATGGGGGAGTACACAGAGCCGATGATGAGCTGCTGCTAACGAGGAAACAGAAATCTGCCACCGCCGCCACTGCCGCTTACATCATCTACAAACAGACCGACTCCCAATTACAGCAGAGCGCCCCGGGGCCCCTCCATCTTTGCCGCCACCAGACGAGATCAGTGAGACAGAAAAGTCGGCCACGATGTTCAGGAAATGCAGCAGATGATTCAGCCTGGTTGCCCGCAGGTGAAGCCTCGACAAGAGTGATTCAGAGTGGAGGAAATGTATTTTACCTGCCAAGAAGAACAGTTTATTGATCATTTCTGATCATAGAACTCTATTTGTTTAACGGCTTTTCCTTAAACTGTTAAAATTCTGATTTATCAAACAGATTTCCAAACCAAACAGTAAGGTGAGGGTGTTACTGCAACACCAGGATGCTCATATTTTATGTTTAGATAGCAGAAAAGTCAAACCATCATAACTCTACATGATAAATGAGCTGTTTGTTTGTGTTGTGTGCTGTGATGGCTCTAACATAAGGTTCAAGTGTCCTCTCCTTTGTCCCCGTCTGTCATACTGTGACCTTTTTACTTCAGACGTCTTCTTCTCGGATCTCGCAGCCATCTGACTCTCTGCTCTGAAACACTGAGGAGGAGGTGATGTTGCCATCAGAGCGGTTTATTAGCTCTTGTGTAGCCCGCGGGCTAACAGGATGAAGGGAACACATCAGACAGAAAGCAGCAGTGGAGTAAATGCAGTCTGTCAGATCTCATTATGAGCTTCATTAGAACTACAGCAGTCCAACACCGAGGGTTTTGAAGGCATAACTCCAACGAGTAACACAAAACATGTCAAACATGAGGCTCCATGTAGTTAGAGAAACACAGTGATGAGTGAATGAGAGGGAAGACCAATCATGTTCAAGTTTGAGTGGTCAGGTGACTATCAGTCTCAAACAATCAATCTTTATTTATAAAGCTCCAGTTTAGTTTTTTTTTTTTTTTGGTGCGTGTGTGTGTCTATGTATGTATGTGTGGGGTTATCAGCACTTAAAGGTACTTGCATGCAATTAAGTATAAATGTGTATACTGTACTTATCTGTACATCATGCAGTCGTGTATATATGTTGGGTGTCTAAAAAATATTTATACAGATTCAGGATATAGGTTTGGAGGCATATATAAGGGTTGACAAGTGTATATACATGTACTATATTAATATCTGTTTGATATTTGGCTAATAAATGTATATCATTATAACGGCTAATTCAGATTTACACTGTAATAATAAGGACAATAAGAATAATAATTGATATATTAGGTCATTGTAGATCAGGGGAATTGTTTATGTCATGTCGGTATATGTATGTATGTGTATATATGGGTGTATGTATATGTATATATTCATGCATATGTATGTATGTATACACACACACACACACATATATATATATATATATATATATATATATATATATATATATTTTTTTTTTTTTTTTTTTAATATATATATAAAAGCCCTTGCCCTTGATGTGACATCTCATTTTCATGAGGGTCCTCATGTCTATATGGCTGTAAACATACACTGTAATAATAAAAACTTTAAATCGCTGGCATTCGATTTTTTCAGTAAAAAAAAAATTTCATTATGTTATAAACTTAGTCAAAGGAGTTATCTAAATTATCCTTACTAGTTATGTATATATGTATATATGTGTATATATATATATATATATATACATATATATATATATATATATATATATGTATATATATATATATATATATATATATATATATATATATATATATATATATATATATATATATATATATACACATATATATGTGTGTGTATATATATATATATGTATATATATATATATATATATATACACACACATATATACACAGTAAGTTGCACTTCAAAACCTCATTTGTCTAATTCCAAGTCAAAAATATCCACAATACTTACTAAAATTTCAAATTCATTTGACCAGCCCAGATGGATATCTTATTACAAGGAATGACAAACAAAAATTAAGCACTGTAGAACTTATAATTATCAGAAAATTTCTGCCAGTGAAACAAGCAAAATGTACTCCTTGAAGTTCTTAAAATCAGGTACAGAAACATCTTAAGACAGCACATCTTACTTCCAAGACATCTTACAAGAAAACTTTGTCTTGACACATTGGCAGATATATTTGAACTTATTACAGGCAATTCAGGGTTTATTTTTTCTTTTAGTTCTGAAATAAGATGTGTAGCTGGACATGTCAGGCAATTTTGGCTCACAATAAGTCTTCTGTGATTTTTAGAATTGAAATTGGATGAATAAACTTCCTTAGATTTGAGTTTTTGCAGTGTGGTCTAATTTCTTAACTTAAGTTGGCAGAACTTAAAACAAATAGTTTAAGGTCAGATGTGGTTCGGCCGTGTTCTGAACACAGGGCTTATATAAAGACAAAATATCATGGTGTGCTAGACTTGCACAGTGGTAAGCAAACATACATGCTCCAAAGCATGCAGCAACTGGGCTGTATATGAATCCTACCTGGGGGTCTTTATTTTAAAGAGTTTTGACCTAAAACTCAAAAACCTAGTGCAGACAGTTTCCTTGAAATTTTGAGTTTCTGGATTTTTTTTAAAGTGTTGTTACTATGGATGTATAATCAATACAACTATGGTTAGAGAATAATATTATATATTAATATTAACATATCTAATATTAACATTAATATGTATAATGAATATAACCTGGAGAGGAATGATGTTGATTAATATAGCTGCATCTAGCTGAACTGCCATTAAAATGAGTTTAACTGGAATAAAAGTATGGATTTAGGTTGAATTATGTTATTTCTGTTGATGGTTGGAGCACATGGAGTCGACTAGAAAAGCCCAGAACACGCTCAAGTCCATTTTGTCTGCAGGTATGATGACCTTAACACGAGTCAATCTGCTCCCTTGAGCGTTTTATCAGCGGGTGTATTATTCGCGTGTTACCTCCTCTGATGGACACAAGCGACGTCTTCGAGTCGATGTAAACAATGCCACCATGTCTTTACTCATGTTCCACAAACGCCGCTGCCAGCCGACGCCGCTCGTCACATCAAAACCTGTCAGCTCCGAGTTCTGCTGTCGCTGCGTGGCGTTTCCATCTGACAGCTGGAGCTTTTCACCTCCACGGTCTGGACTTCAGAAAACGCCACGGCGGCAGAAATGACAGGATGGGTTTCATTGCAGAGTTGAAGGACGGGGCAGATTTTGTGGAGGAGCGGAGGACACACAGCAGAGACGAGAGTGTGCGGCCCTGCTTCAGATATAAAAGCTTCCTCGGCTCGTTTGTGGATCTTCAGCTTCTCCACAGAAACAGTCTGACACCATCTTAACACCTGCTGTGAAAAAAATGACAGAGGGACTTTACGCCTCCGTGCTCAGGACAGATTTATGTTTTGGGTTTCTTAGTCGTCCTCTGTGTCCCCCTGAGTTTTCTTATGACAATCAGAGGACAGTTTCAGGGATGCTCCTCCTCTGATTCAGTGAGATCTGATTATATTTCGGACGGTCCTGTGTCATCTGCCGATGCATTAAAGGCCTTAAATGTGCACATGAAGCAGCTCCTCCTTTTGTTTCAGAGTAGAGTCTTGATCACTTTCACTCCATGGACGGTTTCTGAAACTAAACATCCTGAACTCAGCCTGTTCCTGTTGTTAGAGATGTGCTGTATGACTGAAGCTTAACTTTAAAAAAATACTCTGTTAGATCACTGTGCTGCTCAGTTTGTCCTATAATTCTGTACCTGTTTATTTGTATCTGCTGATGCCTCCAATACACTGTAACTGATTTTTGTAAACAGTAACAGTGTTTTACCATATCTACAACTACCTAATGTAAAAAAAATCTATACAGTAAATCACTGTAAATGCCAAAAGATTTTAGAAAAGCAGTTTTATAGTTTTATAAAATTAACAGCAATTTACCATAAAATCTGCTACTGTAAATCTGAACAACAGCAGGTAAGATTAATTTCAGTTATTGTTTCACAATTTTGGGTGAAACAAATGTTTGAGTAAATGTATTTTATTGAATAAAAATTGATGTATGTGATTTTTTTTCTTTTACGAAATGATATCTTTCTAATAAATGGTCAGTAAAATAGTTAAAGATATCTTAATATAAGTTAAAATACAGCAAGTTCACTGTTATTTAAAATGCATCAAAAAATTGTAGAATATTGATACTGTATATGAAAATACAGTAATTATGCTGTACATGTAAACACAGTGATGATACCTTAAATAAAAATACAGCAGTAAAACAATTATAGAAAATAAGGTATTAATCTTGTTAACTAAAATTAAGTAATGCTATTGTAAAGACATTTACAGCACCTTACTGGCAACATGATGCCAGTAAGTTACTGTAATATTAACAACCTGTTTACTGTGTTTGGAATAAAAAATATTTCTCAAAAAAAATATATATTTAAATGTCTCACCAAAACTGTTTTCCTCTAGACGTTACATTTGAATGAATAATTTTGGCCTTTCATCAAAATTCAGTAATACTACTTTTTAAAGTTTTCCGATGTGAGGCTGTGAGGATTTTACCTGCTGAAACGAAGGTTCTGAGTAGGTCTGAAGAATTTTAGGAAAAGATGTAACTGCTTTTTTTTCTGGCAGATCTTGCGATTTCAATTTGTTTCATGATTTTCTTCAAATCAAGCTTCAGTGCAATATTCACTTTGTTTACAGTATAGACAATAGTAAGGAAATCAGTGATCAAAAGCACATAACACATTATTCATCATCTAATATTGATGATAAATAATCTGTTTTCATTATTTAAGGGATACTCCAACTTTTACTCCTAACAGAGGCCTTGTGTTGTTGACCTGCTTACCAGCACTTCTGTAAATGCAAATTGCCTGCAAATTTGTAAAATAGTAGACACAACACATCCTGGGTCAGTCAGGAGCATTGTAAAAAACTGCATGATCACATGATTGCATTGTCTGAAATTGTGATTTCGATCCGAAAACAATAAATCTTTCAGCCTTACTACTGAGCAACGTTTTCAAACAGTAAAATGGAAAAATTAGTGTTCAAAATGTCCCCTATGGTCATTGTTCCAGGACATGCTGTTTGCTTATTGTCTCCTTCTCTAGATTGTTTGTTCTTTTGCCCTAGAGCGTCTTCTTTTCATCAAATCACTAACTTTCCCACCTCCATAAAGCACAACGACTTTATCATGACATTTATTTAAAGTTGTTTTTCATTTAACAATGTGCCTTAAATAGGTTCACGCAAACTCCTCTGATGAAGATAACCAGGTCTTTACGAGTGTGTTAAAAACTTATCTTGCATGACTTCTGTCTCCTTCAGGTCAGTTGGCGGCGGGCACTTGTGAGATCGTCACTCTGGATCGGGACAGCAGCCAGCCGAGGAGGACCATCGCCCGACAGACAGCCCGCTGCGCCTGCAAAAAGGGACAGATCGCTGGGACGACACGAGCCAGACCAGCCTGCGTCGATGGTGAGACTCTTAAAGAGCTCTACATTGAAGAGATGTTTGTACCTGAAACACTGCAGAGTCACGCTAAGCGCTGACAAACCAGAACGTAGATACCAGGGTCAGCAGGTTTGACCCTGAAGGTCAGTTGATTTGAACAGTGTGGGCGCTCCGTACACTGGAGCAGATGGACCAAAAAGTGACTTGGCTTTAATAGCTTTTCTGGATGATGACACACATCTCTAGTTTTATATTTCTCTGACTGTCTTGTTGAGTTTTTACAGGGGGAGCAGTAATAAATCCAAAGCGAAGCTAAGGTTGGATGCTTGAGTTTTTTCTGTTGAGTTTTATATCAGATTAAGTTGTGTTCTTGTTGTTTTGAAAGCTAATGTTTGCCGTCAGCAGTAATCAGAGGCTTGATTTGACAGTTTATGAGTCAAATAAACACCACTTCACATGCAGCCTTCCTCTGAATCCGGCACACGTCTTCGAGTCGACTGCAGGTTTATGAAGTCAGAGCGCAGATGGAAACAGCCGAGTTTCACTGCGTTTCATCAGCGGCTGTCTCCTTCTCTCTTTCTCTTTTTGTTTCTGCCATCTGGAGACGATGACAACAGCTGGAGGGACTCGGTCTGCTCTGCAGGGATTTACAGGCTCTCCTGGTGCTTTCAGAGCCGTGAACGCTTGTTTAGTCCAGTTAAAAAAATAAAAAAAAAAAAACTCTCAGTTTCTCCTGCTGCTCTCACAACCCAAAACTGAAATATCTCCTCCTTCAGACAAAAGATCACATCAGCTTTTATAGCTCATAGACAAGACAATAAGAAGCAAGGACAAACTGTCATAAACAATGAAACACCTATGAAAATTGATGCATCACTTAATTTCACCTACAGCCAAACTATGAAAACAAAGAACGCTCTCTTCATCAGGCTGCATCAAGAAGACAGAAGAGATAGATTTAGATCAGAGGCACAGCTCTGTCACAAGACGTATTTTCTGGATCCCAAAAGTCTTAATTTTTGCCAAATTCATTCAGCCGTGTTTACCCACACAGGGATGCATTTATACTCTGGTATAATCTGTAATCAGCGTGAAGGAAAGATCATCCTTTAATGCTTATAAATCATAAGTCATGTTAATCAATCAATCAATCAGTCAATATTTGTCTAGCACCAAATCTTAATAAATGTTATCACAAAACATTTTACAGAAGATGAGTTTAATGCCATACTCCTCATTATTTTTTAATATATTTTTTTAATATTCATTTGTGATACATTGCATCATGAGTCACTCTTAAGTCTCCAAGTGTAACTTTGTTTACTTCGGTTACAGCCAGAATACTAAACAAATCATAAAAAGACATTTAAAACTTTAAATTAAAGGTTCATACATAGATACTGTGTATATATATATAAGAAAGTATTGTGTCATTTTGGTTCCACTGATCAGCTGATGACTAAAGTCATGCTTTTTATTGAAGACTCTTTTTGTTACCATGCTTTGTGTCAATTTAAAGTAGCATGTTTTAAAGTCCTTCAGAGACAAAACTGTCCAAAACAAGGAACCAAACACAGGAAACACACTTGAAGATCCAGATTCACAGCCAGGTAGGGTCCAGTTGCTGCCAGAGAGCCAGAAAGTGCAGATGCAGTCCTTCAGCTCTTGGAGACACTCTGTAGAAACACAAACAAACCAACAGAAGACAAACCAAAATCTGGGTGTCCAAGAGTTTCTTCAGCAGGAAATGATCTGCATGTGCAGAGAAAATCAACCAAGTGAGCTTCAGGAGCAGGTCAAACCAAACTGTACTTTCCACACTCCTAGATCATGGCTGAAGGTCCTGCACGGCTGTCAATAATCCCATGATCAATGAAAGGCAGAGGTCAGCCCGGCGTTGTTGGGCCCTAACTCAGAAAAACTTTACAGCCAGGAACTGGAGGAAGATTCTGAATCCAGAGCTCTAATCCTGGTTTTTCAGAGAACATGCAGCCAGGATTAAAGCTGCTAATGGCAGGAATACTAAATATTTATGTGACGATGTGATGTTTTTTTTTTTAATTTTAGTTCAGTTTTGAACACGTCCTCTGCCACACTTTTGAAACACAAAAAATAATTTCCTGCAAATGTTTTACGATCATATTTGAGATTGTATAAAATTTTAAAGGGTGTCCGAAAACTTGTTCCACTTCTGTACATGAATGTCAACCAACTGAACAAAGGAAACATTTTATGAAAACTTTTAGGAGAGGAGAACTATGTGTAGAAGTTGTGATTAGATGCCAAACCCAAAGAAGAACAAAAATGTTTTTTTATTTGCTTTAAAAATGGTCCATGTGCTGCAGTGTTTGCCCATTTCCATGTCTTTGTGTCTATAATGAAAGATTTGATTTAAGCTGAATTAAAAAATGAAAAAATGTTCTGTCGATAGAGGAGTAGATGCAGCTCTTTGCCCCTCCCCTGTGGATATGCTCTGAGGGGGCTGGGCTACAGGAGGCTATGAGTGCTGATTGTCTGCTGGTAGAGCAGAGCGGATTTCTTCATTTTTCATGAAGACCCGTTGACTCTCCACCTACAGAAGTTTCTCCAGAGTGGACAGTATTCACAAGGATCCAAAAGAACATGGTGGTCATACTGCTAAAAAAAATGTATCCAGTTTGGTAGTGATTGTGTCCTGTTGTGAAGGACATGTTGGCTGAGGTGAAGAACCAGGTGAGGGACCATGATGGTTGCAGACTGACCTGAATACTTTGGTAACATTTAAGAGCTCAGTGTTTAGAGTTATCGTTAGTTTCTCCATAAATTCTGGGCCCAGAGTTCCTGCTCATCAGGAGACTTGAGTTCACCTGTTTGGTGCTTCCTCAGCTGTGAGCTGATGCGTGCTGATGAAGATCAGCTGGACTAGGAGGTCATAAAGGAGGGCGCTGGAGGTTCTCAGTCTCTTGCTTTTCCCTGTGGTTGTTTTGGGTCATATTCAGCACGTCTCTCAGTTTATGACAGTCAGGAATTACAGTTCCAGCTTTCAGAAAACCGAGGACCCATTTGGACACTTTTCGTTCCAATCCTTTTTTAATTTTTACAGCATTTTAAAAACAGGTCAGTTGTGCCGCACCGTCACTACCAGGCAGAAATGAAAGCCTCAGGCTCTTCTTGACCTGCTGCTGTGCTTTAGTGTCTGACACTTTACATCCCTCAAAGAGGAACCAACCAAGAGGCTGTATCTGCTGTTTGATTAGTGTGTGTGAGCTGATTGCAGAGTTCATCTGAAGATGATTTCAGACTCAGCAGAGAGGTCACAGAGCTTCAGCAGGTTTAGATTTCAGTGCTTTGGAGACGTCAGAGTCAAAACAGGAAACACCTGATGAGTTTGTGAGCTCTGGAAACAGGTTGCAGCAGATTCAGAGTCTGAAAATATCCTACCAGAGCAGCAGAGCGCTGTCAGACAGGACCATCAGAGGCTATAGAGGGAGAGTAAAGGATATCTGAGGATGGGGCAGATGAGGTACATGGTGAGAATGAGCCACAGTGACAGAGATCAGCTCTGCATCTGTACAGAAAGAGCCAGCATGGAAGCTAGAGCTATGTACTGCTGCAGATAAGACCAGTGACTCTCACAAAAACTGCGTAGAGTGATAACACGCATCAAATGATTCAGATAATACTTCAATAAATCTGAGCACTGAGCTGCTGAATGTTATCAACGTAAGGCCGTTCAAGTCATTCTGCAACCATCATGGTCCCTCACCTGGTCCTTCATATGGTTCTTCACCTGGTCCTTCATGAGGTCCTTCATATGGTTCTTCACCTGGTCCTTCATGTGGTTCTTTACCTGGTCCTTCGTGTGGTTCTTTACCTGATCCTTCATATGGTTTTTTACCTGGTCCTTCATGTGGTCCTTCATATGGTTCTTCACCTGGTCCTTCATGTGGTTCTTTACCTGGTCCTTCGTGTGGTTCTTTACCTGATCCTTCATATGGTTCTTCACCTGGTCCTTCATGTGGTTCCTGACTTGGTCCTTCATATGGTTCTTCACCTGGTCCTTCATGTGGTTTTTTACCTGGTCCTTCATGTGGTCCTTCATATGGTTCTTCACCTGGTCCTTCATGTGGTTCTTTACCTGGTCCTTCAAGTGGTCCTTCATATGGTTCTTCACCTGGTACCTCATATGGTTCTTCACCTGATCTTTCATCTGGTCCTTCACTTGGTCCTTCATATGGTTCATTCACCTGGTCCTTCATATGGTGTTTCATCTGGTCATTCGCATGGTCATTCACCTGGTCCTTTACCTGATACTTCATATGGTCACTCACCTGGTCCTTCATCTGTTCATCACTGGTCCTTTACCTGGTCCTTCATATGGTCATTTGCCTATTCCTTCGTATGGTCACTCACCTGGTCCTTTACCTGGTCTTTCATGTGGTGTTTTACCTGGTCCTTCACCTGGTCATTCACTCTGTCCCTCATTTTAGGAAACATTGCAAGAGTTTCTTCTGCAATGACCTTAGTTTGCTAATTCCTCCCTTTGTTCCTCTCGTACCTGCAGCTCTTTGTGATTCATTCAAACAGTGGCTCATCCTCTACTGTCCAACGACGTTATTATCCTCTTGTCTGCTTGAAGAACGGTGAGCTTCTTCACCTCAACATCTCACCAGTTGGACATCATTCATAGTCACTGCAGCTTAGCCAAGATAAAGAAGATGTAGTTTGTCTGTCACATCAGCATCACCCCCCAAAATGTCACGTTGGTTGTTTTGCCTCCGATGGTTTCTGATACTACCTCTGAGGACAGAGGTGATGCTCAGGGTGGAGGCAAACATCACAGAGACATAAATATTATTCTTGAAACAGCAGCATGAACAAAGCTAACGCTACGTCAGTGTTCTGTCTGACATGTTTGGATCTATTAATCACACAGGAGTGCCTTTGAGGACCATGATCTCCTGTAAACACAGGAGGCCCTCCTGAATCTCTGCCTGCTCCATGATGGTCTCTATGTCTCTTCATGTTTCTGTGATGATCTCAGCTAAACTGAAGGCTCACTCTCTGTTTGAGACGGGAAACAAACAAATACATTTCAGAATAAATCTGAATTAATCCAACACAGAGGAGCAGAGGTGAAAAATCAGAAACAAAACAAAAGGAGGTAAACAGACTCACTCCCACATGGAGTCACATCGAGGGGGATCAGGAGATATCTGAATTACATCCAGCCTACATGCTACAGGGCTCTTTCACTCTTTATGACTGTAAATATTTTCTTTGTGAGTTAAACAGAACAATAAATCTACATTTATATTTTGTTCTGTAGATGTGAAGATGGGAGTAAAAAATGAGCATGATTACCTCTTTATTAGGTACGCCCTGATAGCACCAGGTTGGACCCCCCTCACCTTCAGAGCTCCTTAATTCTTCGTGTCATGGATTCAACAAGGTGCTGACATTAGTCGACATCTCCATAATAGCATCAGCAGGGGTCTTGTGTCCCTGGTAGTGCTTCCTATAGATGTGACATTGCTGATGCCTATGGAGTTCATTACAGGAACACTGTGAAGCTCTTCTTGGCACATTTTCATTCCTCTCTGTGATAAAAGCAGGCCCGGTATGTTCTCTGCTGTTTAACCTTGATCGCTCTCATGTTTAATTTAACACGAGAACATGTAAACGTGCTCTCAGTGCACAGACGGTCTTGAATAAATCTCAGAGTTCAGCAGCTGCTCTGTTTGGATCTCAGTGACCTTTCTTCTGCTGGTTTCTGCTGCACGGTGGTATTTACGTCAGATTGTATCTCTGGAAGACTCTTGTTTCTCTTTCTGTTGTTCTCTGCTGCTTAGAGGGAGAATCAGACCGCAGTCACTTCTTATCTGTCTCACAACTCCGACTTCAGAACCTCAGCTGACTCCAAACAGGAGTCTGAGTGCTGAGCAGAGCAGAGGAAGCTTTCAGCAGGAAGATTTATCTACATGGGCTTTATAGGGCTGTGGGCTGACCCTGATGTCAGGGTCACGGCACAGCATGATGTGATACAGAGGTGGACATCAGGCTGTCCTCTCAGGCAAAGCTCACAAATCTTTAAAATATCCTGGATCTGCATCTGGATTCGAATCACTACCAAAATCACTTCTGCTTTGTGCCACAACCAACATTCACTGACAGTTTCATCAAAATCCATGGAAACTTTTTAATTATTTTGCCCACAGATGGAAAAACAGACAAACAAATGCTGATTTTATCAGCTGACTAAAAATTAACATTTAGGATCCAGTCAGAAGAAAGTATATTTATGTACATATATATATATAGGTGTGTGTGTGTGTGTGTGTGCCTGGTTATATGGGTTGTGCCTGGTTCCTTACCACTCCACCAAACCAGCACCCTGAACACAAGGTTCAACAGAGACTTTATCTCAGATCTTACTTTTTCATTCACCACAGCAGGAACAGAGAGCCTGGGTGTAAAGTCTGTGCAGCCAAGATACACAGATGGGCAGTTGGGTATGAGATGATCTGGTCTTTCTTTTAAAATAAAACACCCTAATTAACTAATAGTGATTTTTGTTTCCCGACAGCCAAAGTACCCAATGATCTGAGGCCTTGTCGTGGTGGTAGTGCAGCTGTGTTGGAGCAGCATTTTACAGTTTGTATGCTGAACCTTTGGACAGAGTCAGAACTTTTTCAAGGATGCTTTCACACCTACCTACGTGGAAAGTTTGATACGTTTGGGCTGGTGTGAAAGCTCACACAACTCTGATGCCAACCAGAAAACCAAACTCTCGCTTCCAATTGGACCAAACTTCTACTCTGGGTGGGTGTGAAATTCATCCGATCCAAATAAGGACAAACAAGGCAAGGGAAACAAAAGAGAGAGAATTGTGGCCTGGATTTGGCCAAATAGCACAACAGAAAAGCTAGCACAGAGCACGGCTAATGTTAGCATTGCTATCACTGCCAGTGTCCAGTCTTCTTAACAGGTTATTATCTACAAATCCACATGCAATATGTTGGCATAACTTTCCAGTCAATGTGCAAGTACCATCCAAAGATGTCTAAATGCAGATTTATCTTTATTTTATGGCAAAGAATACTTTTACTTGAATTCCTTCAAGCTGAACAACGTTGTAACCCGATGCCGCTTGTGTATTTCTAACTCATAAATCGATGGCCCGGATGGCAGAAACTAACACCACAACTACAGCGTCAGCTAGTGGCGGGGGGCTAGATTACATAACGTCTGACAGGCTTAGGTCCGCCTGACTGGGTGCAGTTTAAAAGCAAACCAAGAGAAAACAGAAAAAATGCTGCAACCTAACCCTTGAACCAAGTCTGCTGAATATTAGCTGTGAAAGCGACCTGTTTGCGAAGTCTCAAACAGTTCTGCAAACAATCAAACAGGTCACAGAGATCTATCATACCATCAGAAGGTCATTTCAGCACACACAGATGCTGCTTTATAATGTTAAGGCCATAATCAGACAGTATGTTCCTCCCATGCTGCTCAAACTGATTTAAAAACATGTCCGTCAGCTGCAGGTCCAATCAGCCATCACCTTGAGTCAGGCCAACATGACCCCGCCTTGATGAACAGACTGAAACTTCAGATCATCTTGTTAGAACAAAACTAGGGCATCACAGTTTCTACCACAGCATCTGATGAGAGCAGACATCAGACATGCTGTTGGACACGATGTCAGTCTGTTCTTGACTGTCAGGAGGATTTCTCAGACTCTGTGCAGTCTCATTTCACAAAAATAATACGAGATGTCAGCTGACAAAAAAAGAAATCTCCCCTCAGAATGTTTCCTGCTTTCAGACAGAAACTCCATCAGACTGAAGGAGATTAAAATGAGGAGGCTGTGATGCTCTGAGAGAAACAAGCAGACCAGACATGAGATTCTGTTCCTCCTCAGGTGGAGAGGAGCTGAAAAGGGCAGAGAGGCGGTGCGTTCAGGGACCGTGGACTCAGAGGATTTGAGGATGTTCCTGAAGTTTGAGAGACATTTAAAAAAAATCTGAGTCTGAGGTAGAAAGTGACAAAAGAAGTTTGATCCAGGCAGCGTGATGGTGAGGGATTCCTCTTCTTTAAAGAGTTTTTCTTTTTTGAGTTTTCTGTTAAGATGGTGCAGAAGTTTGTATTTTTTCCATCTCTCTGTTTTCTCCATCCCGTCCCCTCGGTCAGATATTCCTTGGGGAGTGAGGCGGCGTCCAGGAGGACGCCACCTTTGATGAATGAAGTGATTACAAAATGGCCTCCTCTCGTTTGGGATAAATGAACTCGGCTGAGCGTTGGCGGCGGATGGATCAGCGCTGTCCTCGTTCATTAATCAGCGTGGCCATGAAGCGCTCGCAGGTGTTCGCTGATATCTAAAATTAATCCAGAGAGTCACCGCTGTGCGCTGGTTTGTTAATGTGAGCGTCTGTTTTCTGTTTCTGACTCTCTTCTATATTTAACATCTGAAAACACGAAGCATCATTTTATCATCCTGACCACCACATTACTGATCCCGGAGATTCTGGCCCTGCTGGAGGCTGAAATGTGGGGATTTAGTCCACAAAGATGCTCCACCTACGAAAGATCTAATACCAGAGCAGGTTTACCTTCAACTGCAAAGACTCAGATCCAGGCAAGTGTGTCAGAGAGTGTCAAAAATATCCAAAACACTTATTCAAATCCACAATCATTTAACTGGTCGAGATAAATGTTGATATGAGCATGAGATGGTGTGTCGGCCAGTAAAAACTCATGATTCGTTTCTAAAAACCATAAATCCTTAAATACAGGCCGGGGCCTTTATTTACTGACTTCCAGGAGCTCCAGGCCTTTAGATGAAGACAGGCTGTCAGATCAGAGATGATTTTCTGTTTCAGGTCAAATCAGTACTTTAATAACTAGAAAAGCACTCAGAGAGCGCAGACCTCCGCCAAGCAGCTTCGGTCCACTTTGGCGAAAATGGTTCTATCTGGCAATGTTAAAGAATCCTTTAAAAAATTCCTGGATCCAGACGGTGATCCAGATCACCCCAAAAATTAATCAGTTCTTCCATATCCCATTCCCGACAATTCCTGAAAATTTCATCCAAATCCATTCAGAACTTTTCAAGTTATTTTGAACACAAACAGACAAACAGACAAACAGACAGATAAACGCCGGCAAACACATAACTTCCTTGGCGGAGGTAATTAAACTTCAGTTTAGCTAAATTGTTGTTCAAGATTTAATTGCTGTCAGGGCAAAGAAGAAAATGTATCCAGGCTCTCACGCTCCTTCCTCACTAACTTAATTTCTGTAAACCTGCTCCAAGATTTGACATTTTAGTCTTTGTCGCAGTGCAGGACTGTGAGAAACATAATACATTTGCTTTCAAGGATGATTTGTGAACGAATTTTTTGGGACAGAGCACAGAGGATTCAAACTGAATTAGGGCTCAAATATAAAAACAGTTTTGTTGAGTGTAGAAAGTGTGATTAGTTGAAGCCAAAGTTTTCTTTTCATCTTCTCTGTCCTGTTTTCAGGAGATCGATGTCAGCAGTTTTATGATTAGTGCCGAAAAAAGCAGATAATTGTTCTGATTGGACATCTGCTGATTATTTAATTATTCACTCAAAAATGTATAATTAGCTCAAACGTGTCAGCTCCGTTTTTCTGTCTCATCCACTTTGGCGCACGTGGAGATTCTTCACCACGTCCCTCCGTCTCGGCGGTGCCACACTGAGCACGCTCAGACTCCCCCTGAGACACAATAAAAGGTGTCAGGGAGCGGAGCGGCAGGAAACAGAGGCGTCCCGTTTGTTGCGGAGCAGACGACGTGTAATCACAGCTCCTCTAAGACTCCCGCTGAGGACGAAGATGGAAGCCGACAGAGGCCGCTGCATCTGCTGATTCGCCTCTTTTCTTCATCGTCCCAGGGCGCCGCCGTTGAGTGAAAACGCCACATGCTACCCACCATAACGCCGTCATTACCTCAGCAGGATCTCAGCGTTTTATCAGCCGCTTCAGAGCTGTTTGCTGAAATCGTCTGGAAACACTTAGGCTGAGCGCATCAGCGTGGAGAAAAACAAGAGAAAACGTCCAACCAGGACCTGAAGACACGTCAGAGTGAGACAGGAGGAAGAAGAGCAGAAGTTAAAAAGATGAAGATCCAAAACTCAAAATCAGAGCCTCACCTTGTGTTAGAGCAGGCATGCGAGCAGAGTTTCATCTTCACACACAGAGGATGAACATGGAGATTCATGACCTTTACTGAGGTCACATGATGATGAAGCCCAATATCTCTCACTAGTCCAACTGGGAAACAGCAAACACAAAGTGTTTGTGGAGGGCAGAACCTTTCAGAAGCATATCTGGCAGGTGATTGGACGACCATTCCATCAATCACAATTATAATGAGCCAATCAGATCATGTAGCAGGCAGGCACCACCGCACTACAGAATGTGAGCCACTTCGAGGAGTGAAAATATCCTTACTGTAGAGAAGTTTTTAGTGCTGATATTTGCCTTAAAACTGTTACTGAGGCTGTTAGCATCCACGCTAATCTCTGTGCCACTATCTGCTATTGTCTCACTCTTAGCTCCCACCTTATCCTGCTTTAAAAAACTCTGATTAGGCCGTGTTGCTTTGGGCCGTTCACAGTTGTGGTGGACTGGAGCTTGTGCAGATGATCCACCTGCTGTTTTAGGTTAGAGCCTCTGAGAGCTGCAAACAATCACATCACTGCAGTCTGAAAGAAAACTAAGTGCAGAAACAGGTTGTGATATTTTGATTGATAACTCTGTATCAATGATTTTAATATTGCAATATAATAATATAATCAATGGTTTACAAAAAAACTGGGACATTTGTAGTACTGTACTGTACTGTAACCTGTGACCACTACTTGGCAGCAGTTCGTGATCATTTGTCTTTGTTACATTTATTACCTCCGCGAGGAGGTTATTGTTGTTTGTTTGTTTATGTGCAAAGTAACTCAAAACGTTCTCATCAGGTTTTGATTTGATTTTCAGGGGATGTTGGTCTTGACACAAGGAAGGAGTGATTGTATTTTGGTGGTGATCTGAATCCAGGTGTGGATCCAGGATTATTTTGAAAGTATTTGTTGACATTGTGAGATGCTGTGAGTCTTTGTTTTATCTCAGGGTTAGTCCTCAGCTTTCACAGCCTCTCTCCTGCCTTGACTCTATTTTACGCTGGTGTGTTTATGTGGTTTCTGTATTTTGCTCTCTAGTTTAGTCTCTGATGTTTCCTGTTTTATTTTGTAGTGTCCTCTGTGTGTCTTTTCCTGTTTTATTTCATAACGATCACAAAAGAACCACAACTTCACAAGGTACCTTAGGGTTTATGAGATTACAAGAAGAGGAACAACAGGTTATACTTCTGGTTGATGCTGGTTTGCTGTGGGCATCGACATTATTTCCACTGTTTCCGATGTATTTTGAAATGAGAGCTTGATTTCTTGTGTTGGGTTGATCTGCTTGGTGGGGTTGAAGGGGAATGCATGACGTGATTCTGTGGAAAGTGGGAGTCAAGGTGGGCCATCACAGGTAGCATAAACAAAACACAGAAACAGAACAGCAGCAGGTCCTGCACACTTTTATGTATTACTATGTGTTCCCATGGCAACCATAAACAAACCTTGTCAATCATTACCTTGAAGGGGCCTGTTACAACAAAGAAAACTGAACATTTCTCTTTCTTTAAAAATGTAAAGAAAAATGTTTAAGTTTATTTGAGGCATTGAACTAATAAATGAATTTAAATGTAGTAAACAGCATAAGTCAATTTTGTGAATAAAAATCTTGACGGCCCTAAAATGAGAATAAGTCCACTGATGTACCTCTGGTTAACCACCCTGATGTGAATATAGGACATACACATGCAGACACAGAACATTAAATCTGTCCAACCATTATGCTGTTTGTAATCTAAATCCTCGAGGTTTTTGTAATTTAAATCGAGACCCCTCGACCTAAATCCAACTACCCTCCTCACAGGAGACTGAAGTGTTCCTCGTGGAGCAGGAGGACTCTCTCCATCATGATGGAGGTGTGAGAGCAATGTGAGGATTTAATTAAGTATCATGGCTGAGGGGAGCTGCTGTTCAATAGGAAATTGGTTTGATAATTGGGGGCTAACAGGCTATCACAATCACACCGCTGCTCCGGCGCTCCAAAGGGACGACTGATTACCTGGTTATGTATTACAGGCCCGTACACACTTTCATTTTCTCCTCCTCTCCCCCGGCTGGGCTCGCCGACTTTAATTTAACACGGGGAACGAGAGCGAGGCTGGAACAACGGGGAATGATTGGGTCAGTTAAGCGACGCCAAAACAGCAGGAAATCCCCGAGCGAGGAATTCATTTAAAGCGGGACGGCAGGAAGAGACGGGGACTAAATGAGGCTGACAGACTGATATACTGATGTGGGACGGGTGGATTTACAGAAATAAACCCTTATGCTCAGAAAATAGCACGTTCTCATATTGGTTTGTCGTATTATGTCACTGAAGGATGATGGTTTTGGTGTGATTTGGGGCAATAAAGAAAAGAATGACTGATATAAAAATGCATGTTATGCTGTGAAGCCTCTTTGAGCTGTGTTTTGCTGCAGTGTTTGGATTTGGAGTAAAGTAACGTGTAAAAGAACACTCCACAGGCGGCCACGGCGAGGATAACAGTCAGAGTTTACTTTGTTCAGGAGGTGGACTGCGGTCAAATCTGGTCAGACGATAGATCAAGCAAAAATATCCAATTAAAGCTGGATCAGGCTGTCGGTCATACGGGCAGGAAGATGATCGGAAAACTGGGTGGAAATAAACCAAAGATAAAGGAGAGGCTGGAGAAGGAGATTATTTATAGGGCAGAAAGTGAAGAGCTTTAGAGAGAGAATAAAACCATTAAGGCTCAAATAATGTTCAGAATATGACCTGGTTTGGACCAGGACCCCCTAATCAGAGGTCTCACCATGAAAAGAGTGAGAGATGCTTTCTAAATACATGAAATGAAAGTATCATTTCAAATGTCATTTAGATTCTGAGCGAAACATCGATGTCCTGATCCGCCCTTCTGAGCCGTCAGTCCGATATGAAACACGGAGTAAACCATCATCAGGCTGAGGGTCAGATGTTAATCCTCATGTTTCCTCTTCATCTCTCGGCCTTTCTTTGTATTTGTTCTTACACTCGGTTACATCAGGCTCCATGTGAAGCTCATGTATAAGTTAAAAAATCCTGCAATAAGAATAAGACCCTCCTCATCCATACATTCATCTAAATCGCTGTGCTTTACAAGTAGAAGCATAAAAAAGTGCATCTTTAATTACAAAGATTAAACCAGTTTGATCAACACATCGTTAAGACTTCATAACCTGCCTCTTATATTACTCTAGCTTCTTTGTTTCTTTTATTATGAGGAACTTCTCTTTTTGTTCTCCCTCGGGTGTTTCTTCCCTCAGGAACTGGCAGCCATCTTTAATTAAATTTATGTATATAGGTGACAGTTGTTTGCTCCATATGCTACACAATAGATTGATTTAATTAACAGTTTGTGATTAATTATGATCACAAAGGTGTCAGTTTAGTCAAAATTTAATTCATATTCAGTAAGTTTTTATATCACAGCACAGGTGAATATTACAGATAGTCAAACATCGGTATAATCAATCAGATAAATCTGGACAAAGAGGCAAAAAGATCTGTGTTGTTTGAGAGGGTGTTTACTGAGAGGAATGTGCCAAATTAAAATGTATATCAGGTTACATACCAGGCCTCTCAAACATCATATTAATGTTTACTTTCTGTTTCAGGCCATTGTTACTCTCCTCTTCCTCATCTTCATCGCCCTCCTCTCTGTGAGCCAATCAGAGGACAGTGTCATGCAGATGTTATGTGTGAACGTCCCAGTTCTTTATAATGAACTGAAAGAGATAACAAGGAGGTGCAGACAGAGCTTTTCCTTCATCTTATCTCTTTAAAAGCAAGACAATAAAGATGCAATACACTTGTAGTTTTAAGCAAAGATAAGGCTCTCAAGTATATACTAACAGTTCAAATCTCTCTCTCTCTCTATATATATATATCTAAATATATATATATATATATATATATATATATATATATATATATATATATATATATATATATATATTCTTAGAAACAAGGTTATTTTGGGGGCAGAAGAGAAAAACCATGTGGTGTGTAACTCATTGAATTCTCATACACTTGTTTGCTAGAGTGAATTTCTTCTCCTTATCCCAAGAAAAAAAAGGCATTAATCAATTATTTTAATAATAATATTTTCATGGGGGACATTATGAACCAAGACAAACTTTATTTATCAAACACAATCTTCAGAATTAAATTTTAGGGATCAGGGCCAAATAAAATAATAATATCGTATAAAACAAAAGATAAACATGTTCATAAAAATGACTTTAAAATATGCTTTCAACATTTTTATTCTCTTCTATATCAGTGTCTTATGAGGGTGGCACAGTGGCACAGCAGGTAGTGCACGTGCCTCACAACAAGAAGGTTGCCAGTTGACTCTAAATTGCCCTTAGGAATAAGTGTGAGCGTGAATGGTTGCCTGTCTCTCTATGTGGCCCTTTGATTGACTGGTGACCAGTTCAGGGTGTACCCTGCCTCTCTCGCCTAATGATAGATATTTTGAATGCAAAATTCAAGGTTTGCCTTAATCATTTAATAAATGGCAGATAATAAGTAAAACTCTAATAAATTCAGAAATCAATTTTTTAAGTTCACGTGTGTGAACATTGAACTGTGGACGTCATACTGAACTGTTCAATCTTTTATTGAAATTTGTTGCATCTCTAATTTGAAGTCCTCATTTTTATTTTGCAGAAATTAAATGTCAGAGAGAGAATCTGTTTTTGTGTCTAACAGCAGGTTTGGATTCATATGAAGACATTGTAACCTTGAAGGTTAAAACACAATTTTCTTATGACATATGGTTAAAAAATAATGTGTAAAAAATGAATAACACCATAATTAGTCTGCAGAGTTTTAATGAGGTATTTTAGAACCAGAGCTTCATTAGGAAACAGATGAATTAAGGGTGGAACAGGAAGGTGAGTCACTCAGATGTAAACAAACGTCAAACTGAAGTATTAAACTCACCTCCGCCTCTCTTCTTCTTTCCTCCCTCAGTGCGTATCGTGTGGAGTCGACAGTGGTGTGACATGAGTCCGTGTCTGGACGATGAAGGCTGTGATCTCCTGGTCAATCAGTCGGGCTGGACCTGCACGCAACCAGGAGGACGAGTCAAGACCACCACGGTGAGGACCAGAGCCGGCTTCATACTGTTGTATAAGTGTTAGTTTACACGTGACTCGCTGCTTTGGACTACAGCTACAGCCCCTCTCAACGAGGGCACCAAAGACAGGGGTCAGAGGGCACATGCAAAACTATTGGATTGAGATCTGGTGACTGTGGAGGCCACTGAAGTACAGTGAACTCATTGTCATGTTGAAGAAGCCAGTTTGAGACGGGCCCTAAGTCTGCCAAGAAAATATATAATAAAATATACAATTAAATAATAACAAACAACTGGATTTACACTGGTTTAAAGGAAACACATCTCAGTGTTCACTGTTTTTTAAGGAATAATGACCTGGTTATCACTTGTTTAAAGAGTCAAAACTGGGTTTTCAGTGGTTCAGGTGAGTAAGAACAGGGTGTAGTAAATTCTTAGTGGATTAAAAGAGCACTAACTGGGTTTTCATTGGTTGAATTTATTAAAAACTGGGCTAACACTGTTTAAGCTGGTCATTTGCTCATTTTTGATTAAGTAGCCTAATAACTGGATTTAACATGGATATAATGACCAACAACTGGATTTTCACTTGCTAATGGAGCAAGATTTCTCTGATTTAACAGATTAAAAACTGGGTTTAGACGGGTTCAGAACATTGTCCTGCTGGAAGTTTCCATCAGAAGATGGTCCACTGTGGTCATAAAGGGATGGACATGATCAGCAACAATCCTCAGGTAGGCTGTGGGGTTTAGACCATGCTCAGGTGGGACTAAGGGGCCCAAAGGTGGCCCATCACACCACCAGCAGCAGCCAGAACCGCTGACCCAGCGTCCTGCCTCATAGCAATCCCTGCTTATCAAATCAATATTACTTTTCAAGTTAAAGGGGAGAAAAGCAAAGATTTAAAGCTCATTAATTCTCTAATCAGGACACAGAAGGAACCTTCTGTCTGTCCTTCTTCTGCCCTGGTGATAGGGCGTACCTCCTCTTCGTTTAAACTGGAGGTAAATGTATTTATATATAACAAACGTGTGGAGGGTCTACATCCTCTACTTCTTTGTTTCCATCTTATTTCTTATTTCAGTTAAATTGTATCATCAGAGTTTGATTAAATAATAACACGCTGTAATGAGGGCACTGCCGGCCATCATTTACATCACAGCCATGAGAGTGGGTGTGTGTTTGTGTGTGTGGGTGTGGGTGTGTGTGTGTGGGTGTGTTTGTGTGTGTGTTGATTGAATAATTGTTACCCATGAGCACTCGATCCATCTGCCACTGTCTCCTCACAGCAGCTGATTAACTGGAGATCTTTCAGAGGCTCTTCGACTGCAGATAAAAATTGTCAAATCAACTGAACCACACTCCACATTAGAGATATTTTAAACATTTAACTCTTTATCATCCCTCTGCCTTTTCCTGTCCTTGTAGAAAGAATTGAGTTTTTTGCTTCAATAATTTGCATGTTATTTCTTTTTCTTAATCGACAGCAGGTGAATGCAAGTTTAAACATCAGGGGCTTAATGTCACAGAGTGATATAGTGGCTTTTTTTTTTTCAGACAGCGTTTGATTTTTCTAAAGTTTCAAGTCTAGTGAAGCTACATCTGACCAATGAGAGCACTGGTTACACGTCAGCCACAGTCAGTCAAAACATTCAGCACTGAACTTTAAATCCCAGAAGCCCATTTTATTTGACCAAAGTCATAAAAACAATGAGGATCATGAACTGAAGATAAAATTCAGAGTAAGATAGAGGAGGTGCAGTATGATGATGGTGTTTTTACTCAAGCAAGTCAAGTGTGCAAGTAGAATTTACTAGTGAAGCAGAGGTATCACTAGCACTATTAGTAGACTTACAAATGTTCACTAGTACTACTAGTAAGCCTTATATGCTAATAAGGGGGCAGGAAAAAGCAAATTCAGATTTCCCATTGACTTTCAGAAAAATTACAACCAATCAGGGAGCTGGATTTGGTTATAATCCATCCTACTTCATTTGCATTAGAGCTACTAGTAATACTAGTGAATCTTTTGGCTTTACTAGTACTACTAGTGGACTAAAAAACAGTCTACTAGAACTTCATTTTGAGTTTACTAGTTGTACTAGGAAACAAAAATTTTGTTTCACTGGTAAAGGTTGTTGGCGCACTACTGCACAAGTACACCTTACTAGTAAAGCAAAATTGCCTACTGGTAGACAATTTTGTGTTACTAGCACTACTAGTAGACTTTAAAAAGTTACTAATAAAATCTCAAAGCTTTACTACAAGTACTAGCAACACACAATTTTCTACTAGTAGTACTAGTAACAATTTTTGCTTCACTAGTAAAGTCCACCCACACACTAGTTGATCAAAATTGAGTACATGAACTCCAAATATGAGTACTCGTTGAGCTGAACTACGGTTTATATCATCAATCTCTATTTTATGCAGGCTTTCTATAGTTCATGCTGTATTAACTTGTGCACTACAGGCAATTTAAAGTAGATCTTACTTTCAATGTCCTGTAAAGTATGTTCAAGCTAAACCACCATGGTCTAAATAATAATACCTACAGTTCACTAAATTAAAAACAAGTTTGTGATTTATTCCTAAAAGAAGTTTTCTGCTTTTGCAAATGAGCTCTTCAGCTGGTTCTGAAGCAGCCGTTGCTTTCAGTGTAAATACGAAGGCATGTCAAAAATCACCAATATTTTACCCTTAATACGCATTTCCCTTGATGTGTAGAGGCCTTAAAGGTGTAACTGTCCGATCAAGATATACTTTCAATAACGGCTTTATACCTTTGCAGTCCTTCCATTGAAGCAGCATGAACACTTTCAGTAATTCTATCTTATCGTGTTTGTGAGTTGTTAAAGTTCAGCATCTGTTTGTGATCTCAGCTCAGACTCATCAGCTCTCAGGGGTATTACATCATCGGCAGCCAGACCTGGAGTCGTAAATTTGTTTTCCGGTATGCATGATTCAAGGCTGGAGAGGCTCTGGCCTGACTAAGATCAGTGAAATAATATCACACCATACACTAAAGGATAATTACACGATAATTTGATCAGCTTTTTGCAGGAGGAGGTATGTGTTTGTAAGTCCATCAGTCATCAATACTGCTGGTCATGGCATTGGTTACAGCTTAGTCCGATAATCAGCCAATCAGAGGCCCAGCCTGACACACTTGTCTCTGGTCAGTGGTAGGAGGCTGCAGGATCACAGGCGTGAGTCAGTCTGCAGATCAGACCAGCAGAGGACTGTGAGCCGACAGTCAGAGAGCTTCTTCTGACAGGGATCAACACCTCACTCGCTCGCTCGCCCGCTCACTCACTCTCTCTCTCCTGCGTTCTGGTTGGCTGGTTGGCGTCGGGTTGGTCTGCTCTCTGAATAATGAAGTCTGTCAGAGCACTGCTGACTTTCACACGTCGTCACGGTAACAAAACTCCCTTTTCCTCCTCTTCCTCTCCGCTCCGTCAGAGTTTCTCCTCCACTGGGAGGGTGTTGTTTTAAAGATGGATGGCGGAGCGAGGAGCCACTCCGAGTCTCCCCAGGCCCCCTGAGGACACAGTCACACACAGACACACTCCAGGACAGGAGACGGTGCGGAGACTTCCTGTCGTCCTTCAGCGGGAAATGAACCAAAGACTTTGTTTTTAGTTTTATAATGTTATGGCGGCCTCTTCATAAGTATGGTAATAATTATTATCTAACCCTGACACACTTTTAGAAACACGACTTTTCAGGCTGAAATTCAACAAAGTTTTAAATAAATTCTTGGAAGTATTTGTGGATCAAAGTTGTATGAGTAATTTGGTTGCCTGTCAGATTTTCCAATGTTTTAGAAGATACTTAAAGACATGAACAAACTAATAATAACTTATGATATTCTCAAAGTGTGTCTTGAGATTTCTGACTGATTTTCGGAGTGCCTCAGGCAAGAATAGCTAGAAAACTGCTCTACCATGAGACTAATCAGCTTGTTAAACTCAAATGTTACTGATTTTCATTTTTTTGTAAACAGAGCCTGGTCTGAACAGTTTTGGTCTCCATTCCTTGTTCCTACTCGTGGAAAAAATCTAATCTTGTACAGAAATGGGAAGTGAAGGATTTTGGTCGGAGGCATCCTCAAAGATCATCTCCTTGATCTCAAACCTAGCAGCAACCTTCAGTTGTTAAATAGAGCTGATGATGATGTGCTAATAAGTCCATCAGGGGCAGACTGCCAAAAACACCAGGAGCTCTGATTTTTACCATCCATCCATCTTCTTCTGCATCCATCCAGCAGTCTAAGCAGAGAAGCCCAGATTTCCCTCTCTCCAGCCACTTCGTCCAACTCTTCCCGGAGGATCCCGAGGTGTTCCCAGGCCAGCTGAGAGACATGGTCCTTCCAGTATGTCCCGGGTCTTTCCCGAGGTCTCCTACCGGTGGGACCTGCCCTGAACACCTCATCAGGCTCCTGTCAATACCTGTGATCTTGGTCTTTTGGTCACTGCCCACAGCTCAAGACCATAGGTGAAGGGAGGAATGAAGATTTAGTGGTAAATCGAGAGGTCTGATTTGTACATTAAACATAAATACAGTCCAGTTCAAAAGACAGGGTTGGGACATTATTGTCATGACTACAGGTGCCGTGCTGCTATAGGTCAGATCACCTTAAGTCCTGCCTCAGCTCGACCTTTCTGTCACGTGTCAGGTTGATGGACTGTCCTCCAAAGGCTCCTCTGAAGACAAACAGCTGATATCAGTGTGTAGGCCCAGCACTCTGCTCCATCTATGTTCCTCCGTTAAAGATGTCGGCGTGATATTTGCTTCTGGCCTCCAGCTCCTCATCAAACACAGAAATCCTGAGCTTACACAAACGAGGTTGTCTGCTAATGAAGGACAGGAGATTGCCTAGCTATAGGGCTCACGAAATCACAGAGACACAGTGTGAGTGGGCGGACAACGTAAACTCCAGCGTGTTTACACGAGGAGAGGAGTCGGCGTTCATTAAAACCACCGGAGCTGGATCAGAGGAGTAAACGATGTTTAATTAGCCAGAGGAGGATCTCAGGACCAGGATGTACAGGATGTGTAGAGGTGGTGTAGATTCAGAGGGAGGGTCTCCAAACCCTCTGATGGATCTGTGGAGGGAGGGGATGCAGTTAAGTGGGGGGATCCTTCATGGACATGTTTAGAAAAGGAAATCAGAGCATTAGAGCACCTTTATGGAGAGCTGATATCAGCGATATCAACCGTAGTTCAGCTTTACTAGTACGCAAATATGGTGCACAGGCAGACTTTGCTAGTAGTACCAGCAGACTTAAAAAAATAACACTAGTCAAAACTAAAAGTTGTACTTGTAGTACTAGTATCACAAAATTGTCCACCAGCAGAAAATTTGTGTCACTAGTAAGGTCTAGAGCGCCAAAAGCCTTTACTAGTAAACATTTTTTACTAGTACTATTGGTTAACTTAACTCAAAATATCCCACTAGTAGTACTAGAAGACTGTTTTTAGTCTAGTACTTCTAGAAAAGCCAAAAGATTCACTAGTAGTACTAGTAGACTTAATGCAAAAGAAGTAGGAGGGATTATAACCAAATCTAGCACCCTGATTGGTTGTAATATTTTTGAAAGCCAATGGGAAGCCTGAATTTGCTATTCCCAGCCCTGTCATTTGCACGTAAGGCTACTAGTGAAAATTTTTAAGTCCAATAGTAGTACTACAGACCTTTTTAGTCTCACCAGTAAAGTCTACTCGTACACTAGTTGACCAAGATTAAGTACTCAAAATGTACTCAAAATTTGAGTACTAGTGGAGCTGAACTACCAGCTATCACTGATATCAATTTAATGTCCAAACAGCTTTCAATACAATCACTTGTGAAAGAATATTTTATTCACAACATCTTCTGAAACCTTCCTCAGGAAGTCAATTAAGACAGCACCTCCAGGAGCCTTTTGTGGTCAGGTGGGGTCACTGAAAGGTCATGTTGCCGCATCAGGAGGAGTATCATCCTGAAGTTAAATCTTTAGGCACATATCCATCATCACACATGATTATCAAACAGCTGCAGAGAGCCTCCTCCCCTCAGGTTCATGTGAGCAGTCAAACATCTAAGTCCCACCCTGAGGTCTGCTGTGAGGCGGTCATGCTGGTGTCACACTGAGTGCTGTGCGGGTGTGGGTGTGACCGATTGGCCTGTTTGGTTCAGGTGTGCTGAGTTTACAGACCTTCTCTGCATGCTGACTCGTTACTGCGCCCACTTGTAGGTGAGTATTCAAAAAGGGATGTTTTCCTCCCAGCTTACACAAAAACACATCAACACACACATGCACTGTTAAACACTGCTCGTGACTGCGTAATCATATCCACGATAATCAACTTTTCTTCTGCAGAAGTTTTATTTTCATGTCTATTCCAGCCTCGAGGTCTGACCGGTGTTATAGTTAAACTTGTAGCAATGTTAACTGGTGATAGCAGGCATGTTGAGTAAATATTTCAGTTGGAGACATACCTGATAGTCCTGTTCAAATCCTGTTATTAAAAGTTTTGTTGGTACTCCTGTTGGGTCACCAACACCATCTCTTTGGGCGTCGGTGGCGCAGCTGGATAGTGCACTTGGTCAGTGATCGGGAGGTTGCAGGTTCAAGTCCAGCTCCGGGCAACACATGGCGATGTGTCCTTGGGCAAGGCACTTAACCAAGTTGCTCCCACTGCTGCGTCAGTGGCGTGTAAATGGGCATGAAAGGGCGTGAAAGTGTTCGCTGATACTGATGGATAACTAACATAGAAACTCTGAACCATCAGTGAGTGAATATGAGAGCGAATGGGTAAGTGTGACCTGCGGTGTAAAGCAGCTTTGAGTAAAAGACTAGAAAGGCGCTATATAAGCTCAAGTCCATTTACCATTTATTAGACGATAACACCAGGTCTGGTCCTGAGTGTTTTTAAAGCAGCATCACAGTGAGGGAGCAGCTGAAGGTCTGTGATATCAACACTTTAAAACTGCAGCAGGTTAACAGCGTCTGCTGCAGGACATGGAGACGACAGAGAGAAGGTCTGAGAGTGGAGAGGTCAACACAGAGTGAGACGTTTAGGCCCAAATCGCTGTTTTCCCTGTCCACGCTGAGACACCAAAAGTCTTCACCTTGGCCGGAGCGATCAGAGACCTAAAACACTGTTTATGTGGACAGATGGACAAAACACAGAAAAAACCACATGTGAACTCGGTCTGAAGACATGGACAGTGGGGGACTTTGTGAACCAGGAGGATTTTCTGAACATAAATATCAGGTTAAGTTAATGTCTTCAGTGTTTGATAAGCAGCAGTGTTTGCAGAATAATGAGACAACTGTTTTTTTACTCTAGAAGAGAAAGAGAGACTAAGCTCGTTGTTTTTCATAATAACCTGTAATTCATCACAAAGTAATTATGCTGGAAACGAGGCTGCTGCTCTACACTTTACTCCACGCTGCACTTTGTCATGGAAACAGCAGATAACACTCGATGAGTGAAGGCAGCGTTGTTGAGCAGTCATGTGATTTGAACTGATGAGCAACAAATATCACAACGCTGCTCCTCTCTGACATCTTCATATCTCATTTTTGTTTGTCTCCAACAAGGAGGCACAGAAAAGACAAACAGCTCAAAGGTCAGGGCCGCAGAGCCTTGTGCTCTTGCCTGTAAAACCAAGTTGCTCGTACTACTTTAAAACAAATGTGTATTTCGGTTGTTGGTGTAAAAATATGAAATTCCCAGCTACAGGATTAAAGGGTTGTACAGATACTTATCGATCTAAAAAAAATGTGCAAATGCAAAAAGAACTGTCAATATGCTCTTGAAATTTAAACTGGGTGTTAAGTATCAGTTGTTTCGAGCTGTAAATTTGTTCTTGTATGGGTTATTTTTTTATTTATTTTAATTATTTGTAATTGTTTTGATTGTTTTTGTTTTTATAATCAAAGTGTTGTTGGTGTAGGCTATTGAAAATCAACTGTTTGTGACGTCAGATCATCTTTTCTTTTTTAATTGTTCAAGCAGGGGGCAGACGAATATAAGAAATGTTTTCTTCTTGCTGCTCCTTCCAATCATGGAAGTGTGTATTTACTCTCATGTAAGCAACAAACAAAAAATAAAAAATAAAATAAAAAAACAGGGGTGGGCAACGGCCAGCCAGAGGGCCACATGCGGCCCTCCCACTAAATGTGGCCAACCAGCCAGTTCAAAATATCAAAATAATGTATGCACATGAAGGAATACTGACAAAATCTGCCAAGACATTATTAAAAATAGCAATACTTCCAAGAAAATAGAGCTATAGTTGGCTTTAATTGTTTGTTTAGAACTTTCTTCTATGCATCTGTTAATAAAAATGACTGTAAAATAGATTAGATGACTGGTAAATACTTCAAAATGTTAAATAAAAAGTAGCTGAAATTGGCTTCGATGATCATAGGCTGATGTCCCTCAGGCTCCATCCAGTGTCCTCAACAGTCTGTCTTCAGTGTGAAATCTACAGGAGAGACTGAAGCTGTGAATAACAAAACAAATCAATGACACTCTCAGCTCCTCGTACCTCCAAGTGGACCTCAGCTCCATGTTTAAACATCTGGCTGTGAATTAAAACTCTCCCATGGAGGCTCAGGAGGGAGCCGTGTGATGACTGATGTGTGACAGGTGCTGCCGTCTGATCTTCTTCCAGTAATTGATCCCATTGGGCCATCGGGCTGCCGAATGAGCCAATCAGAGCGCAGCTTTAAAGCATGTGGTCTGTCGTTGCTCTAGTGAAGTCAACAGCAGGAGACAGACATGTTTGAAGGCGTCCAGACTCACGATGTTGTCCAGGTGTTACTAAAATCTGATCTGTTTTCATGGTTTAATCACACTGAGCTGAAGGAAAAGAAACACTTCTGAGGACTCAGACAAACACTGAAGCTAAAACGTCACAGGATGGACCTCAAAACTCCTGCATTTACATTTGGATCATTTCTCTTTCATTTTGAGGGGCAGAGCTGATCACCAGGTCTGGACTCTTGGTGGGTCTCCCCACCCTGCAGAAAGACTGCTGTCCACAGTCACTGGCTACGTTTACATGCAGTCATTAAACCTTTCATAACCGGAATATTAGCAATAACCCGGTTGCGCACTATGCTCATATTCCGGTTTTAAAAACCCGAAAATCACCCCTGGGTTACTCCTTTTCTAACCCGAATATTTGGTCATGGATACGCCTATCGGGATATCTCCTAAAAGGAACATTAAGTTGTGTTCTGCACATGTTCTTTTCACAAGGAATCTTGGTCTTTTGAGTACAGGAAGTACTTGTTGTAACATGGCACAGCTCCGACTCCATTTCCTATTTCTTCATGTTCTCGCCTTCCATTAATGAAGAAACTGACAAAGAACAGTGTCAAGTACTGGTGGTGGGTCAGTACCAGCACCAAAGCGCAAACGATGCCGACTGTTAACTGCTCCGTGCCGTTCATTATCCGCCGTGCTGCTGCTGTTGTTCTCGTTGCTATTGGATACAGGAAGAAGAAGTGGAAATGACTCATGACGTTCTCCGTGCGTCGCTGTTTTGATCGGGGATACCATGTATAGAGGAATAACCCTGTTTGCTCACGCATGTAAAATGGGTTATTCTGAATGTTTCAGAAACCGGAATATTGATCTTAGCCCGAATATTGACTGCATATAAACGTAGCCACTGATGTTAGTGAGGCCAAATTGTCCTAGAATGCAATGGTTTTATAAACCTGAATATTTCCTCCTTCATACAAATAGCTTATCAGCTAGACACATGGCAGCAACTCAATGCATTAGGCACATGATCAGGATGACCTTCTGAAGTCCAATCTGAGCATCAGAAAGGAGAAGAAAGATGATGCTCTCCAGGCCCACCAAAACTGGACAAGATTGTAAAAGTGTCTCCTGGTCTGATGAGTCTGGATTTCTGCTCCACATTCAGATGGTAGGCTCAGAGTTTGGTGTAAACAGTTCAGGCTGCTGCTGGTGGTCCCCTTAGTCCCACCTGAGCATGGTTCAAACCCCCCACAGCCTACCTGAGAATTGTTGCTGACCATGTCCATCCCTTTGTGACCACAGTGGACCATCTTCTGATGGAGACTTCCTGCAGGATAACCGTTCTAGACCAGTGAATACCCAGTTCTTAGTCTGTAAAACCAGTGAAATCTTGCTCTATTGACAAGTGAAAATCCAGTTGTCAGTCATTAAATTTACATTAAATACAGTTGACTTCATTTATGTGGCCATCAGACTTTATAACTCCTCTCTATAATATCACTGCACCGTCAGGTCCTGGAGAATATTTTTTTCTCTGTTTTCAGCTCTGATATTTGTTAATATTTATACAAGCAAAAATAATACCCCGTGCAATACCCAGTCAAATGTGGTCTACTGTCACACAGTGCTGTCATATTTCTAGTCATATTGTAAAGATTGGCAATGTTACTAGTGTTAATTCCTTGGGTTTTTGCATAGTCTCACTTTACTTTTTATTTATTTCCTTCATAAGGAAGTTAAAGTATAGCTTAAAGATCTCATGTTTCTATAGTCTCAAAGCTCAGATCATCTCAGACATCAGTTTTGGTCCTTAAAAGTCTTTAGTCTGATATTAAAATTGACATTTTGTGTATGTAGCAGTATGAAGATTTAAAGACCTTTAATTGTGGAACAGTAAAGTCCAAAATGTCAAACCAGGAGATGAACATCTAAAGGTCTCCTGAAGACCTGCCTGCCCTGCTCTGTTGGTCTATTTTAAACACCCCACTGGGGAGCAGCTGAAGTGCTGAACCTTTAATTCCTCACATTTGTATGTGATCATCACAGTCTGCAGAGCATGGAGGGTAATTTTCCGGCGTGGAGGTGTAATCAGGCGTCGCAGCAGAAAGCAGAACTCATTTATGGCTCGCTGCGTCGGCTCTCCTGGATTCCTTTTGCTTTTTTATTCCTGTAGGTGTCCTTGAAAGCAGCGCGTGACTTTACCTGTCTGCATGTTTCTGCATGTTTTATGTCTGTATGGGTCTGCTTCACGTCTGGGTGAGACCTGCAGTGATTTCTCTGAATTTATTTTGGGTCCCAGCAGGAAAAAAAAGACACAGGAACAAATCACAGTCCACTCAATCAGGTAGAAATCCAGTCGTCCTGAAAGAAAAGGGGACTGTGAACGCAGCACGATGCAGATTTAACGGCTGAAGGTTTTTTTTACAGGGAGGGATGTCAGCAGGTTGTTGTCACCTTGTTTTCTGCTCTGATGGGCTCTTTGACTGTGACCTGTCACAGCAGGGTTAGAGGTCATCACATACTCTGTTCCCTCTCCTTCTGAACAGTAACAACAGTGAAAAACATCTAGGTCAGACTCCATCTTTGTTTGGTTTGTTTTAAGGGTCAGTGTGTCAGATTATCTCTGAAGGTTGCTACCTCTCCAGGACAGAGAGGGTTTCACTGAGGAAATCAGCTTTGAGCTTTTATTACGTTCACTGTTCATGTTTGCCTGAAAGTTTTTGCTTTATTTGCTGAGAGAAACAGCAGAGGAGCTTTAAAGTGACTGCATTTATCATCGAGGAAACATCAGAATGTCTGGAGAGATAAAGTACCGGATATCGTCATGTCGGTCCTTTTGCTTTCCTGACAAACCAGAGCATGATTTTATGTCTCTGTGTTTGTCTAATCTACAGTGAAGAACTGAACAAGAAAAATCACATCTTCTCAGATCGAATATCAGACTTCATCCTTTACATAGTTGCCAGGTCTGCTTATTATAAGCAACTTTGAGTTTCTTTTTTTTGAAAAGTTACTTGTAAATATTGGCAGTTTCGGGTTGTGGGTTTTTTTTGGCTTGTTGAAATGGTGCAGTTGCTCATTTGGGCTTGTTGTGTCCCCAAACCCAGGAGGGATCTGATGCTCACTCTACTACCAATAAAAACTCAATTCAGAAGTTGCACAAACTATTTTCTCCCACTCTAAACACAAACATAAATTTGACTGTAACAAGAGGCAAAAATTGTGTTTCCACCAAAAAGAAATCCTTACAGGCATAAATAAATGTATTTCTAATGTAGCTATTACTGTTTTCACTATAATAAAGCTGTAGAGGATCAACATAAAAATTAGATAAAGCCTGACTATGTCTGTTTGGTTACAAAAACCAAGGTTAGACAGACTGTTTAGTGATAACAGAGTTATAAAAAAACAGTAGCACCTCCCTTTACTTCTGTATAACGAAAAGGTTGTTACACGTATAAAACAAAAGGATGTTGAAGAAGTAAATTAAGAGACAAATAAGGAAAAAGTCACTGTGAAATTGAAATGTAATGTAGATGAAAATTAAAACACACTTTGTGTAGATTTCTCTTTAAAACAAAAAAAAAGTAATGTCACATTAGGAAAAAGTAGCTGGAGGTTGCTTGTTTTAGGGGTGTTTTTATCGACCTAGTTGCTTATTTCAGTAGAAAAATCTGGCAACACAGGTCACTGATGTTGCTGTGACTCGGTCTTATCTCCATAAAAGTGTAGCATGCTTCATTTCAGCTTCTTCTTTGAGTCTTTTACAGTTACAAACAGAACAATCTACAAAACTTTCACCCTAAAATACTAAATATGTTGTCCAAAGATCAGTGAGCTTCACCCTTCAGCCAATCAGCAGCCAAGATTGACTACCGTTAATTGAGCATGCTGCACTAGAGTGATCAGACCAAATAAAGAAGAACACAAAATGGCTGCTCTTTTATTAACACATGGCTCTAACAGGTGGCCTTGTTTATCATTCACTCACATGGGACTCTGCCCCGTCAGACTTCAGACATGTAGTCTGACCTTAATACTGACCGAGAGGGTTCGAGCCTTTATCACCTACACGTGTTCAACCTGCATTTCCATATTTGGCTCAATTATTTCACACTGTAACTGATTTTTTGTAATCTTAACAGTTTTTTAACATAATATACAGCAACTCACTGTAAAAAAAAAAATTAGGCAGTATATTCCAATGTATTGTGGTAAAACATACAGATGTCTGTCAAATTAGCACCATTTACCATAAAATCTACAGTTACCTACTGTAAAATGTCCATACAATAAGTTACTGAAAAGAGCAATGGATGAAGAGAAAATTCCATTGGCCTGGGAAAACTGACCAACAGCAGGCATGATTTCTTTGAGTAAATGCTTGATGTTTGAGTGAATGTATTTTATTGGATAAAAGTTGATGTATGGTATTTTTTATTACAACACGATATCTTGCTTATAGTTAAAGATGTATAGTTATATAAACTAAAATACAGCTAGTTAACTGTAATTTAAAATGCATTAAAAAATTGTAGAATAAATACGGTAATGATACTGCAATGAAAATACAGTAAGGATGCTGTTTTTGAAAATACAGCAATTATGCTGTAAATTGAAACAAAGTAATGATACCTTGAATAAAAATACAGCAGTAAAACTGTTCTAGAAAAAAGTAATAATGCTGTAAGTTAAAATAGAGTAATGCTACTGTTAAGACATTTACTGGCATCTTGCTGCCAGTATGTTACTGTAAAATTTACAACAGGCTTGTTACAGTGTAGGTCCAAGCTCAGCTTCTCTCCTCCTCCTCCTGTATTAACAATATCGATCTGTGCCGGGTTATACTTATACATGTTCTCGCTCCAATAGGAGGAGGTCCACGAGTGCTCGATGAGCAGATCTGCAGAGAGGAAATAAGAAAATGAAACTATGGCAACATCTCATTAATGATCAAAACAGCTCACTGTGGATGTTTTTATAGACGCCAACAACGACCCCTCCTCCCACTTCAGGGTCATGGTACGACTCAGAGGATGAAACGAGCTGCTCTACAACAGTTTTTAGGATGAAGGAGACATTGAGAGGAGCTGTTAATTGTAGCTGTGTTCAGATACTGCATCCATCAGAGCCAGGACCTCCTCCACATTCTGAGGTGAAGTGTCCTGAGATCCTTTCCCAGGTCCCTGATGCCACACAAGTGTTTTAATCAGTCTGGTTAATTAAACCAGGGAGAGGGTGAAAATAAGCAAGTATTTAGAATTTGATTCACCCACAGCCAGGGCCCCCTCTCTCACACTCGTAATCTCATGTGATCAAACACGACACATTCGGACAGTCGAGTTTTAGACATATATCAATGACCTTCTTTTCCGTAGTACGTCTAACTTTATGCTTCACCTGTACTCTTGTTGCCATGGCTACATTTGCTTCCTGCTTCAGCCTGCTTGTTCCCTGATTGGCTTTGGTCCCATCAATGTGACAAAACACCGAGGACGTGTGGGGGTGTCCCCAGTGCTCTCCACACAGACTAGGATTTCTGGTTGCAAATATTGAACATGTTAATATTTACGATTTCAAGTCAGGGCGGCCCCAATTGTCTTCCAAGAGGATAAAATAACCCTGAACACACCTCAGACCTCAGGATAATCTGGTAAGATCATCTTTAAGACCTCCTGATCATCGGGCCTTTGCTGAGTTTGATTGGAAGCGGGGATCCGAAAGCCAAAAGTCGGTTGTTGTTGCGTGTCCCCTGTTTAATTAACAGAGAACATGATATGTCCAGACTGAATCTGAATACCTGCAAGGCTTTTGTGATTCAAGCCTGATTTAATAATAACTAGAAAAGCACCCCGTCCTATATATATAGTCCTATATATATATTTTTATAAGCACATTGTGGAATGAAAAATAACAATCTGCAAGAGGTGTGATTATTGTTGATATAAATGTCATCCAATAGAGTGACCTAGTTAGTTTTGGGTCTTGTAACTTGTTGATTGAACCAATTTGCTGCTGCTTGTACAGATGTTGGTGTTGTGTGTGCCACGGCGCTTCCAGTGGGCGATGTTGCCAACCTGTTGGTCAGAGCGAAACCACGGCGCTTCGGTGCGCGGTGCGTTCGCTCTATGTGGAGTTTTGGGGTAAGGTTTTTACGCTCACGCGCACACACACACACAGACTTCTGCTTTGAAAAACTATTTGCATATTGACATTATCAGCAGCCTTGTTTCGAGTGATTAAGAGGCTCACCTGGAGGGACTGTGAGTGAGCAGAGTTGCAGATGTTTCTATAACGTTAATGGGCTCACAGCAATGTTACTAGCAATGTTACTTTTGGGAGTCTGCTGTCTTGATTTATCTTAGAAACCAAGGCTCCAGGAACAGCGTTAGGCTTTTTCCATTGGCAAAAGTTTTCCTCCTCTTTTTCTTGCACAGCTTTCAATGCTGATTGGCTGTTTGATGTGCCATGGCTCTGCATGTAACCAGAGCGTGTAACCAATTGGACTGTGCTGTGGGTGGGACAAAAGACAGCCCAGTGTTAAGTTATGGGATTTCATCATAAACTTCATTGTTTTTTTGTGACGTCAATCTGGATCAGATCAGCACCAAAATGTATTGGCTTCTTCCTTGGACCAAACCACACCTCTGGTAAAATTTTCATGTAAATCCATCAAGTAGTTTTTGCTTAATGCTGCTAAAAGACAAACAGACAAACAAACAAAAAAACAGACAGACCCCGGCAAAAACATAACCTCCTTGGTGGAGGTAATAATCATTTTATTTATATAGCACTCTTAAAATTATAGGTTAACAAACAGTAGGGAAAAGACAGAAGACAAAGCACAAGGGCTTCAACAAAATGCGCAAACTGACAAGAAGCCCAATTTAAACCAAATAATGATTAAACAAGTCACAACAAGAACCTCAGGAGAGAAATCAGATCACACCACAGAGTCATTAACAGCAACAAAAACAAAACCAAAGGGCATCGAAACCTATAAATTATATCCATCACATAATTATATATCTGTGAGCTCTGCAGAAGCTATGCAGGAAACTACACCGCGAGTCTTCACATCCCTAAGCTCGGAGCACATCGGCAGAAGTACGGCGACGGTACAGTGATGGTGAGGCTGAGGAGGCTCTCTCTGACAGCGTGAGGAACGCTTGATGTTCCAGCTCACGTCTGAAATGTTGTGGACACACTTCCACCTCCATGTTTGATCACCTGAGCAGTGCATTCAGGGACGGTCTGACTGTTGGGGCTGTTTGGAGTGATGTACAGTTCCTGGTGTAATCCAGCTCGTCCTTGTCTGACTCTGCCGGCTCTTTCAGGATTCCAGCTGCAGTCAGACAGGATGGACATGAATAATTCAGAGGTGGGCCGCTCCTCCGAGGTGCAGCTGCCTCCGCCGCCGCCGCCGCCGCTCTTTCTTCTTCCTCTTCTTCTGTGAGACCTCACCTGGAAGCAATTACAGAGAGCTCAGGCTCCACAGAGAGGGCAGGAATGAAGTGTCCCCACTCGTCCTGGGAGCTTCATGTTTTTAAGGCAGGCCCATCTCAGGAGGACACACCAGAGCTCCATGAGCTGCTGAGTGTACACGAGGGGGCGGAGCTTCTGTCAAACATAGGTATAATTTAGAGCCAGAAGGACAAAATCATCAACACTCATGATTTATTCAGAGAACGTCAGACATCTCTATTTCAGTCGTGACAGAAAATCTAAACCTGCTATTCAGAGTTTTCTGATCGTTTCATCATCTGATGAGTTTTACTGAGACACATAATGATGATGAAGATGATGAAATTATTGGTAAAATCTCCCTTATTCAGATACTCCAGGATTCAGCAGGACTCTTTTGTGATTGGTGAAGTGGCATTTTTTTACAGCAGGTTGAAGAAAGCTGAAATGTTTTGAGCAGGGGTGGACAATAACAAAGTAGATTTACTTGAGTACTGTACTTAAGTACATTTTTTGAGTATCTGTACTTTACTTGAGTATTTTTTTTTTTTTTGGAACCTTATGACTTTACTCCACTACATTTTGAAGACAAATATTGTTCTTTTAACTCCACTACATTTCTATGAAGGGTCTTGTTACTCGTTAAGCCCCAGTCACACCTTCTCATTTCTAATGGCGATTGTGCATGACTGTACACGATTGGCAAGGCTGGTTTGATCAACATGACACGGGAAGAAATGACTGTCTCCCCCAGACACACTCCATATATACACCATCAGTAACGCTTTTATGGCGCTTCTTCGGTGCTTCGGGGGCGTTCGTCCCGCTTCAATTAGGTCAGTTCAACGATATGACGAGGATTCCATGAATTTCCATCCACGACACGACGTCAGCCCCGTTCGAGCCCAGTTTGCGTCACGTAAGCCCCGATTGAGCCCTGTCCCTTGCGTTTTTGTCTCGTTCACTTCCCATACGAGATACGTAAGAACAACGCTGTTAAATCGCCTAGAACAGGACACCGTCGGGGCACAATTGAATATGTCCTTGTCAGTCGTCCTCAGAAAGCTTTCTGGATTGAGCCACGATCAGCTTGATTGAGCCCTGTACATGCCACGCTAATAAGGTTCGCCTTAGGACTGGCTTCCATCCCGCTATTAGGGGTGTAATGATCCATCGATCTGGATCGATACATCGATTGGTTAAGCAATGATCCAATCAAATCGATGGAAACTCAAAACATCGATCAACATCGTCATCTTCAACGCCTTTATTTTGAAATTCTGACCGGATATCCGTTTCACCGCTTCCGCCCAATAGCGCCTCGTTCTTAAGTTTCAACTTTACAGGGCTCTCAAGTCTCACGCATTCAGCGTATGAGACGCGCACCTTTTTGCTCTCTCACACACCACACCCGGTATTTCTCCTGCATTAAAATGAACTGTGTAGCGCCCACCGAGTAACACCGCTATATGCTAACGCGTAGCAACACGCTCTTAGCATCCCAGAGCTAAACGGGAGCTTGACATGTCAGCCAGTCAGAAAATAGCACTGCTGTATTCGGGTAAGATACGGTCGATCTGACAGCAGAGGATGCATGCTGCACACACACGACAGGAGTAATCACACGAGGACAGTAAGTTATCTCATCATTTGATTTTGTAGCGCACTGATTATATTACTTATTGTATGAAAGGAAAACAGTGAGAGCTTATTCTTATTCTTCCTCCACACCTACCATTAAACAGTGAAGCAAAGTCTAAAAACACCAGACTACTAATTAACCCAATTTTAATTTTAAACACGATTAGATCATACAGATGGTTACAATCCTCTATAACCTATCATACCCAAAGGTCAGCACATCCTTTCACATTTCAGTAATAAAACTGTCAAAACTTAGAAATTGCTTTGTATTTCTTTCTTGCCTTAGGTGAAATGTAGCTGATTGTGTTCAATGAGTACATAATATCGTCTTAAATCGATCGAAGGTCCCTGAATCGTATCGTATCGAAATCGAATCGTGGCAGACTTTGTGATATCAGCAAATATCGTATCATTGTCCAAAGAATCGATATCGTATCGTATCGTCATGAAACTGGTGATTTACACCCCTGCCCGCTATACTAAGAGCAGCGATTCTCCACAACAGTTTTGAACAATCGGGACCCTTCCTCATTCCCCGGCATTCATCCACGACTTTACAACGCTGATCCAGATCAAGTAGTGCATGCACCACGACCAAAGCACATTTCATCAGGATTATAACAATCGTGCACAATTGCCATGTGAAACGGGAATGTGTGACTGGGGCATTACTTTTAAGAATAGCTTTGAAGTCAATGGATGAAATTTCTTTTCTCTACTAAAATGCAATCAGCGTGTGATTTGTTCCAAGTGGTGATGCCGTACCTGTACCTCACACATGAGCTACTCAGGTCAGGCAACGCTGAGCTAACGTTGCTCAGATAACGGTTGGTCTTGGCAGTAATGATGGCTACAGCAGATACAGACAACGACTCCACACCAGAGCAGCCATGGCCTTATCTGAAGTCCATGTTTGAGATTGTCAAAATGAAGAATGATTTATATCATTTTAGACGCTCTGCCGCACACAAACTTCATCACAGCCTACAAAAACTTGCTGTGCACAAAAATGTACTTCTAATATTTAAGTATTTCCAAAAGCAGGTACTCCAGTACGTTAACTTAAGTCAAAATTTCACTGAACAACATTCACTAGTGGAATAATATTTGACCAGGAGTATCTATACTTTCACTTAAGTAATGGAGTTGAATACTTGCTGGTCTTCCTTTTAGTGACATTATAGCCCAATTCATACGGCATATTTTTTTTAAGATTATTTTTTCGGCATTTTTGTGCCTTTATTGACAGGAGAGAGAGACAGGGGATAGATTTTTGTGAAAGGGGGTGAGAGAGAGTAGGGGAGGACAGTCTGCAAACTGGCTACAGGCTGGATTCAAACCTGGGCTGGCAGAGGCATGTATATGGGACATGCCTGATTGCTTACCACTCCACCAAACCAGCACCCTGTGCACATCCAAGCTGTATCCCAGTGTGAATTGACATAGATATTACAGCCTTGCACAGTTAATGTGAATGTCTCTAGATGTAAATATAGCAGAAGAAGGAGGCACTGGGCAAATATCACTGGAGAAAATGCAAAATAAGGCTCAAATTATTTAGTGTTTAGATGGTATCCTACACTGTAACAATGAAAACCTAAAATCGCTAGCATTAAATACATTTGTAAGTAAACAAAACAAAGTATTTTGTTGACTTATAATCTTAATCAAAAGTAATCTAAACTATCCTTATTAAGTTTTTTTTTTAATGTAAAGTTGATCTAATTTTTGAACTCAATTTGGCAAAACTTAAAGCAATTACTTTAAGGTCAGGTGCGGTCAGGTGGGGTCAGGCCAAGTTCTGAAAACAGGGTTCAAATAAAGACAAAAGAATTCGGTGTGCATAACTGGCGTCAGTGGTAATCAAACACAACATATCCAAAATATGCTGTGGCTAGTTCAGGTTTGAATACTGCATAATATTGTTTTTATTCTAAGTAGTTTTTCTCCCAACTCCAAATTTTTAGTTTTTACCCATATTTCAAAAATCAAGTGCAGACAGATACCTTGAAATTTTGAGTTTTCTGGGGGGTTTTTTTGTTTGTTTTTTTTTTTAATTTTTTTGCAGTTTTCATTTGTGGTTTTAAAGAAAAACATGACTATCAATAGTCATGTAACCCTGAGGTTTTATTTTGATCAAGAGAGACCAAATTTGAATGGACAAGTATTTATTATACAAGTTGATACGACTAAAAATGTCCAATGTCTCTGTGGTTACAGTCTCTTTGGTGATTAGACTTCATTGTGCTGCCCCCCCATTAAAAAGAGGTGGTCCAGTAATAAATCATACATGGGCCCACTAACACTTAGTTTGATGATTGACTGTATGACAGGGGTTTTCAAAGTATAGAAGAGAGAGCCTCCCCTTAGGGAGCACAATGGTCTCCCCCCCCCCCCCCCCCATAACCAACCCTTCCCTACACACAAGCATAAAAAAAAGCCGTTTCAAAACGCCTTTTTAATTGCTTTTACTTTAGAGCCATTTAATGTTTTAAAATAACACTTTGCGTGAAATTTAACACATTTTTATCTGCATGTCATTTGAAGATGTATTTTCTGTTCAAAGTGTTTAAGATTGTTAACAATTTAAAACATTTCCTTCCATCTTTAAACATGTTTTAACAATTTTATCAGGGCCTTTGAATGGCATGCGTCTTTTGACGTCTTTCTAACCCTTAAAAGATCCTCAAAAAAACTTACACATTTGATCCTTCGAACCAAATTGGTCCCCTTCCTAAAAAGTGCTATAAAAATATATATATATATTTTTTCCACTTTAAACAACTCAAACTTTTAAAACTACTTGAGCCTGAAATATTCATATCAAGTTTTAACTATATTATGGATTTTTTTAACCCTTTAAATGCCATTATGTTTACCGGAAACCACTGTTTTTTTATCTAAAAAAACAAAAAAGAAAGATATTTTCCAAAATATACATTTTAATGACTATTAGTTCATAATTTCTATTAGGCTCTGGGATGGGTCAGTGATTGGCAGCAATCACTGACCCATTAAAATTTTATTTCTATTAAAATTTTATTTCTATTTTTGCATTACTGTACTTGATCTGTAATTACCTTATCTTTCAGTACTTCTCTTGTATCCTGCAGCTGCTGTATATTTTGGAATTTCCCCCTGTGGGACTAATAAAGGATATCTTATCTTATCTTATCTTATCTTATCAACATTGATTTTGATGCATTGTTCATTTTTCTGCAGTGTCAGATTAAAGTTAAATAATTAAAAATATTGATATATGATGAAAAATGGCTCCATCTGGTGGACAAATATAAAAATTACAACTAGAAAGGTTCTACCTCAAAATGAAATTTTAACATGAAGGAATGCATTTGTTTGTGTTTTGATAAATGTGAGGTCAAAAATAGAATTTATATTGGTTCCAGATGGGACCGATTTGGTCCAAAGGATCAAATACGTCAGGCTTTTTGTTGGCAATTTTAATTAAATTACACAATATTTCTTTAATTTTTTTGAAAATGATTATCCTTTGGCAAATTTGAGCTCTACTCATGCAACACAGCCAAAATTATTCAAAAATAAAAACTCAAAGTGGCACAAAATGTCCCAAGGATCTTGATAAGAACAACCCCTAACTCATCTTTCAATTGTTTTCTTCAGCAAAAGGTACATCTGACATTCTATGTTTAACGTTTAAGACACAAACAACGTTTTCACATCTTAAAACATTACAAAACAATTTTGATTGCGTCTTTGGAACACACCTGCAGCCCCACTCTGGCCAAAACATCCTCCAAGGTGGGAAACATTTTCACTTGCACCCTACAGTTCCAACTTTTTCTTAAATCCAGAGACTTGATCGTGTGAGTAGAAGACGTTGCACCCTTTACCCTGCAGACAGGTGTTTATCCTTTCAAAGACATCCAAAAGATAGGCCAGCTTTGCAACCCACTTCATGTGTTCCATGTGCTTTACCAGTGGAGAGTTGATTTCAGCGAGGTAAAGGAGGACTTCTGCTGTGGTGCGCGAGGGCAGAGGGTGACAAAACAAAAACTCCTCATGCACACTCAGCTCTTTAACATAACGCACATACACCATTAATTAAGCACAGTGAGCGACATCAGTTGTCTTGTCCAGCTGAATGGAGAATGAGGGGCTTTCACGAACACTGTCCAGTATCTGTTGCTTCACATCAGAGCCCAGGTCTGAGATGCGGTGTTGAATGGTGTCAGACAACAGGATGACATTCAGTTTGGCAGCAGCAGCTTCTCCCATCATTACTGAACACATATCCTTAGCAGCCGGAAGGAAAACACCCATAAGTTTCACCTATGTTGTGGGGTTTCCCCGTCTTTGCAATGCGTAACGCCAGCTGATAGGATGCTTCGGTTGCCTTGGCGTTTACAGTACTCAGTTTTTCTATTGTTTTTTTCTGTTTGCACAACTCCTTCAGCTTCCTCTCAAAGAAATAACGCGGCTTGGTCACTAAACTTGGGTGCTTTGTTTCAATGTGACGCCGGAGCTTACATGGTCTCATGCTATCATTAGCCAGAACCTCCCCTGCCTCCTTATTTACTAAAAATTTGTCCATTTTCCTCTCGCATTTTAGAGGATAGCTAAGCAGATAACTTCTTTTCTGGTTTATTTTTTTCTCATGCCCTGCCTCCCCTGAAGCCCTCTGGTGCCCCCCAGGGGAGGCCCGCCTCACATTTTGAAAACCGCCGCTGTATGACAAATACACCAAATTAATTATAAACATTGTCACAACGCTTGATTTTGATTTAATTAAATCTACAGCATTGTGCAGACAGTTTTTGCTGACAGGTCAAATAACCAACCATGTTCTGACTCTGGCTGAGGTGGCCATCAGATTTTAGGGTTGGTCCATGCCATCCTGGGACCCATCTGGCCCCACCCATGGTTAAGACCTAAAGTAGGCTGAATCGTTGTCTTAAGTGGGTCTAGAATGAATACCAGAAAGATAACTGTGCTGAAACATACACCTGTGTGACATGATTAAATTCAGCCTTGTGTGATAACATTGATTAATATTGCAGTAAAAATATGGAGTTGATAATGTAACAAAAGATAAAGAAGCTGTGTCTGAGTGTGCCAGCCCGAGCAACTCTCCCTGTTTTATTCAGCAGCTGCAGCACCAACATAATTTCTCTGAATCTGAAAGAAATCGAAGAAACTTTTCTGCACTAAATTACCTTTCAGTCAGCTTTAGCCTCACCTGACTGCAGGTGTCAGCAGTCCTGTTAACACCTGAAACCTTGACCACATTAAAAAAAGTTATTTTTAATTTACAGATTCAGGCTGTCAGCGTGTGCTCACTGCAAAAATCATAAATCATGATTAAATGTGCTGCCTTTTCTGTGCTGTGGGCAGCACGGTGGTGCAGCCAGATTGTGCATGCCTTACAGTCAGACGGTTGCTAGTTCAACTCCCTGTTGTTCATGATTTCCTGTGTGGACTTTGCATGTTCCCCCATGCATGTGTGGGTTTTCTCTGGTTTTCTCCTACAGACCAAAAACATGCTCGCCCACAGATTGGCTGGAGACCAGTTCAGGTGTTACCCTGCCTGTTACCCGATGTCAGCTGGGACTGGCTCCAGCCTCTTCAGATCTCAGAGGGGGTTGGGGGTGTAGATCAGTGGTTTCCAACCTATTTTGGGGTCCATGATCTTCTTTTACTTCTTCTTCTTTGTGTACCTGCGCTTATCATCTTGTTCTTTCTTTCTTTGTGACACTAACCTAATGAAACAATAGGGGGGCCATATTTTGAAAAGGATGCAGACCGTGTTAAGTTTGTATTATACACAGTGGCTGCTCTAGGGGCGGGGCCACATGGGCATTGGCCCCATCTGAAATCTAATTATAGGTGAATGCAGTTCCATGCCCAGTCGTTGGTGGCAGTAGTGCACCAAATAGGCAGGTCCACCATCAATAAAGCTGACAGAAGAAGACTGTCATTTGAATGAACATAAAATGTAAGATAAAAAGTACAAGTTTTTGAAAGAGAAATTGTGCAACATGTTATGAACACTATTTTACTTCCTTTGTAGATGCTCACATCCTTAAATGTGAAATTAAAAATTAGTTTTAATGTCTACGCTTTTTATTAAAATGTTTGATAAAGGAGTGACTGGGTGTGCTTTATTATAGTGACTGCATACAATTTAGGCAAACACTTGGCCCCTCTGTGAGAAATGTGGCCCCTTGATGGTCCCTTACTTGCTAAAATCCTAGATCCGCCACTGATTATACAAACTTAAATAAATAAATTACACTTGTGAAACTGATGTAGATAGAAAAAAATAAGGGGTTCCTTCAGAGTAACATGATGTTAAAAATCAGATTAAACTGTCCTGATGTCTGCGGTTTGTATGTTTATATTTTTATTGGTGAGGATTTAGAAACAGGTTAAACCAAACCAAACTGGCTGCAGCCTCAGAAAACACACTTTAGTTATTGTCTTGAGCTTTGTGGTGAAAATTGTTATTTTAATTCTTCTTTTCTCCAGGAGAGCCAAGCCTCTGTATTTTTCTCTGCCTGTCTTCCGTCATCACCGTCCTCTGTTTAATTCTCTGTAGTCTTATATTTGAGCTTCGTCTTTCGTCTTTCCTCCTCCGAGTCTCTAAATCATGCGGAGACATGCTGCTTTATAAATCCCCGTTCCGTCACCGACTCTGTATTCTCCCTGAGTTTTGCTTGGCTGCTTTAATTGGATGAAGGAGTGTGTGGGTTTTTTAATTCTGCAGTCTGTGTGAGGCTCGTTTTCTCTAATGAGGGCCGGCCGAGCGGCTCGGGTCGAGATGCTCGCCGACACCAGCTGGAAGGAAAACAGGCCACTGAGGAGGAGCCGAGCTGCTGGAGACAGATTTTAATTACAGAGTCCTGATCAATAGACGTATTTTTATGCTTCTTAACGATGTGTTTTTGTTTGTTCCATTTATAGGAGCTGTTTGAAGTTAGATTACACAGAGGTGCATGTTGGACCATCTAAAATGGACCGGGCCGACATTTGTTCTCCTGATCTAAACAGCACAAATACAGCTGTAGAGTAATTACAGAAGATCTGTTTTTGCTGCGTACCTGCTCTTTGCCTTTATTTATAGCTGTAAACAGACGCCTTCACAGAGACGTGCTCTGACCTATATTGTCCTCAGGTGTGTTCACGCGTTGACTCTGGCCCAATTGTTGTGCACAGATGTGAACACAGTAGAGCTGAGATCACTAAGATCTCTGCTGGACTCTAATGTATAATACAATCCACCCAGCAAACAGAACAAACCTGCACAAAAACAGATCACAATCTGTGCAAATAAATAAGTATATAAAAGAACGGTCTTTACACATGTATACACCTCCATGCATGCAACAGTAGAGGCCCAAGATATTTTGTCTTAGTGTTTCTCACCAGCCCTGTGCTCAAATACTGTAATGTATACTGAAGTTCAGGGGAACCAAACAAGGTGTCCACCAGCATCTGTTTTGCTAATGAATCACACTTAATAATACAAAATAAGAAATGTAACATATACGCCAGTGTTAATTTAGTTGATTAATTATTTTCATCACAGTTTTCGTCAACAACCTTTTTTCCCCTGATGAAAACTAGACAGTAACTACTAAAACAAGTGCACATGGACAAAAACTAAAACTTAATTAACTGTCATTTTCATCAACAAATAAAAACTAGACTAGAGACTTAATCCAATCAGACCTAATTTGGTCATGTAGAAAGTAGGGACAAGTTAGGAATATATCCAATCACAGCTACTTTGGTTGTGTGGAAAGGTTGGATGAGTTAAGGGGGACATCCAATCACAGCTGCCTTTGCTTGGTGGTGCTGGGATAAGTTGGGGAGCGATCCAATCAGAGCTACTCTCTTTATGAATTGATATATTCATGTAGAGCAGGTTCACTGTTTGTTGTCAATTCTGGTATTGTAACTGAGATGCTCTGCCAGGTAGCCTAAATAAAGGTGACTGCATTTCACACAAAAGTTCAATTTGTTTCTGTTCATTTATACATTCAAACTTTACTAGCATTCAATAAAGGGTTATTAGATGTTTCATTTTATCCAAGTGTAAAACATGACTCCAGAAATTCAAGGGAACATAAAAATGCCTTACACTTAAAAAAATTTACAGTAGATTTTGTCGACTAAAATGTTGTGAAATTTCATCAACTAAAACCAGACTAAAATTAAAACGATTTAGATGACTAAATTATGACTAAAACTACAAGATATTTTAGGTAAAGACTATAGCTAAAACTAAATTAAAAAGTTCTGTCAAATTAACGCTGGTTGTAAAGATAGATACTATGGATAAATAATCAATAAGAACCATGGATAGAGAGATCAATCTAATATTTACATTAATATCTATAATGAATATAATCTGGAGAGGAATGATGTTGATTTAATGTCTGTAATCAGGCAGATCCATCTTTCCAAGCTCCAAACTACAACAACTCTGTGCATCCCAAAGTGGGATGGCCCAATCAGAGTCCTTCAAAGAGGTGAAGCCATGAGCAAGATCACAGCAGGAAGTGACTGTTCGTACAGAGATTAGCATAAATGCTAACAGCTTCAGTAGCAGTTTTATTAGATCTAGACCAAATTTTTTTATTAAATGAAAAAAAATGTCAACACTACAAACTTCTCTAAGGATCTTTGCACTCTCTTCTGACAGTTGTGCCCCCTACTAAATTATCTGATTGGCCTTTAATGAATAGCTTCTTCCTACTCCATTTCGAATATCGAACAGCATTAATATTTAAAGAATTTCTGTAAATAATTATTTCATTTTTTGTTGTTTTGTTTTTTTGTTTTTTAATTTTAATATTTAATTATTCCTATGTTCGAAATAAAGATTATCAAAATCAAAAAATCAAAATCAAAATGTGATTTATGGAGTGATTGATTTCTTGTAAATTGTGTGACTGAGGTGTTGACTAAAATGTATGATATTTCTACTGTTCTCAGTTTAATGTATTTGGGACCCTCTTCTTGGAATAATGCTCGAGTATGATGCTGATAATTCCCCCAGTGGCCTGTTTTCTGCATCACTTTGATATCCAATGACAGACGTTTTATTTCCGTCCTGCAGGTCTCCTGACAGCAGCGGCAGGAACAGACGCTCCCCAGAGACGGACCGGGTCCCATCGTCCATCGCCCATCATCGCCATGCGGAGCATCCTCTGCCGCAGCATCAGTCGCTATCAGAGCCGCCGGGCGAGACGAAGACGCTCCCTGCTTCATGCATGGCGGGTGACCTGTGGAGGCTGCAGCCTGAGGAGGGAGAAGAAGAAGAAGACAGCAACTTCTTTCACTTTTCAGGAGGTCTAAGGGGCGGATCATGGCGAGCGACTGCATCGATCACTTCTGTTTGGCACAAACTCTGTTTACAGACCAAAGATGAACAGAGCCGACAGAGAGACCTTCTCAGAGGGGCAGAGACTTTGAGGAGACCCCCCTCACGATGGACTCCACACAGAAACATGTAAAGACACAAACACATTGTTCTATTTAACAGGAAGTGACTCAAAGGGAGCAGAGTTAGAGTGTATATGATTAAAGATGAACCGTATTTCAGAGCAGAGATGGAGCTGTTTGTTTTTCTGACGCTCATGAGCTGAGCACCGGTCGAGCAGAGAAGGTCAGAAATCATCCCTGACGTTTTTACGATGAGAACATAAAACTTTGTGCACCTTCAGAGACACCAGAGGATGTAATTCAGAGACCAGGAGGGAGATTTATCACCAAGGAGTGCAGGAGGAACATCTATACATGGCAACAAACCGAATGTATTTTTAAAGACATCCCAACATAAATTAAATACACTGACAGTTTCAAGGTGAAAAGGTTGATTACCTTTGAAAATAAAAAGTTTGAAAGAACTTTACTGACACATTTAGCTTTCCTAAAGATGTTTCATAAATTAAATTAAACTTCAGTTTTGATTAATCGTGAAAAATGTTTATTGTCAAACAGCGAGCTGTCAAAAATCAGCTTTAAAGGAAGATGATTTAAAGAGCACATAATTCCCCTTCACTCAGGTTCATAGCTTCAGTTGATGACTGAATGTTCACAATCAATGATGTTCAAAAATCCTGATCCACCTCTATTCTCGCTCTGTCTGAGGTGCTCTGTTGGAGCTCATGTCACTTTAAGGCTTCCTTCCCATCATGGGCCCACACTATAAAGGGGCATAAAATGACCTCTTAAATTCACCGACATCAAATCTAAAGGTTCTCTAAAACAAAGCAGAACCTCTGGTTCACTCGCACCTGCAGTATGGCGTCGAGCTTCAGCGGTGCAGGATGATGGCTGACCAGAAAAGGAGTATCTGCTCCAGAGTTGGGGGTGCAGGATACTGTGCAGAGGGACTGTGTGGACACACATGATCAGTCCTGCAGTCATATCACCCACGGCCCTGATTATTTCTGCTTCTTTCCTGAGTAAATGACCCAAAAATACTTATTACAGGTTTAGTGCAAATGCATGTTACATGTCTCATCATGTCATTAATCTGGTTAAGGCACAGCAGGTCCTTCGACAGTCAAGGATCTGATAGCAGAGAGGTGGAGAGATCAGGACTGTTGAATGCAGTCATGTAAATCTTCATCTGTTTGTAAAAAATAAACAAACAAAAAAAACTTTTTCTTACATTCTTTGCGTGACTAAACTTTTAGAAAATGACATTTTTATAACAAGGAGGTCCTTGGAAGATTAATCAGATGATGTTAGTTTTGTTTTTGTTGTTTATCTCACATCCCACTCAGCCATATCTAAATGGGATGTATGCTTGTCAAAGAATAATTATGATTATTATTAATATTATTAGGGCTGTCAAAAATAATCTTATAATCAATGCATCGTGATGCGGACGTAGATGAAGATGCATCGATGCAGAGACGGTCAGTAATTGTTTAATCCTGCAGAGGCTGCTCCTCGACTACAGCATCAGTTTAGTATCTGAGGAAGAAAAAACAAGTTCAGGAAGATGAGACCTATGAATAAAAAAAGTTTAGATTTATCTGAATGCTTGTATTTTTTTTATATCTAAATAGTAGCCTGGTGCAGTAAAATGGAACATCAAGGATATTATTCACTGTGATGCATCATGATATCAAATCAAATTGAATCAAATGGTTAGTCTAGTGAAGATTCAAAGCTCTAATTATTTTTATTATTATTCTGTTTAATAGTAAAGAACAGGTTATGCAGGCAGACAAATGTCTAATCTGTAGAAGATTTTAATATTTGTCAGGGTTTAAAGATCAGAGATTCATGGGACTGATTATATGATCAATAAAAACATGTAAAATGCTTAAAATGCTACAAATGCCAGAGAGTTTAATCTAGAATTTATAGAATAATTTTCACTGTTGGAGCTCATTTGTGTCTTCAAACAGAACAGATGTAGTGATTATATCCAGTCATTTTTTAAAATATATTTATTGACTGGGGAGGTGATTGGTTCAAGAAGCTGCAGAGTTTGTCTTGGATGTGGCTAAATATAGCTGTGTGTCCACCAGCTATATTTAGATAAGGAGAAAGGGGTACAGAGTGTACCAAAACCGACCCTAAGCTAAATGGGCTGCAGTCTGTTGATTGGTCTCCAAAAATGGAAAGCAACAAATACAAACCTCGTCACGTTCAAATACACCATGAATTAAGACTGGACTAAATCAAACCAGACTACTTTGAGGAAATGAGGTACAAGGTCCCTTCAGAAAAGTCCAGCAGCCCCATTTGCCTCAAGTAATGGTCATTTGAAAGTTTGGGGGCCACAGACAAATTCCAGGTCCTAAAATTGGCCCCAGAGTTCTTAAAGGGATAGTTCAGTATATTTGAAGTGGGGCTGTATGAGCTCCATATAGCCATTAAGTACATTAGATGCAGTAGAAGGTTCTCTCCTCTCCCTCAGTAAGCCACAGTCTGTAAGAGTCTGATAGGCAGATATAGCCGCAAACAGGGAAGTAACGTACCAAGAACAGAGGGTATTTTCGCCGCCTACAAGAACTCCCATCAAAATATAAAACCTCAGTTTAGGAGTACGCTACCTAGAAATGCTTTTAAGTGCATTAACTTTTCGGAAATAAAAGTTTATCTGGAACTAACCGACTCATGTCACGTATTCCTCTGTGCAGCGCTTCCGCAAGCCGCTGAATCACTCCGCCTCCCTCTCAGCTGTTGTAAAAATAACAAGCTAGCGGCTTCAGACGCCAGTTGTAGCCTCATTGATAGCAGATTATTTGACAAATATTTCAGAGATGGGGTTTTTGTGTTGCTTCCCTGGATGCAGAAACAGATGTGTATCATGCAGAACTCATAGCTTTCAACGTATTCCTTCGTAACAAGGGCATGCGGCAACATCATATACAGCAAATGCCTATATCTCTCGTTACCTGACAGATTGTGTGTAGAAATCTATATATCTCTATACAATTTATATAAAGTCATGGCAAAATCTAAATATATTCTGGCATTTAGGAGATTGTATATTTATATTATTACGTCAGAAACAGCTAAGATTGTGTTGTAGCAGAAGTTAGAGGCTAATACACAATCATGGTTGTGTGTGTGTGCATGTGTATGAGAGATAGAGAGACAGACACACACAAGTAGTCTGCAATGTTACAGTAAACAGCCTCCTCTACTCTGCCTGTTTGTCTCTGATAGATCATTATTACTTACTTTGAGGATAAACTGTCATTAGGTCCTTCAGGTTTGGGAAGAATGTCCACAATACTCTGGGATTCAGAAGAGCAGAAAAATCTGTATGATGAGTTATGCAGACGGTGTGAGAGTCGCCAGTATCCTCTGACTCAGACGGATCCAAAGGTCGGTCTGTAACCAAGGTCCACTCATGGCAGCAGCAGCACTCTGAGTCCATGGGCATTGAGTCGCAGTTCATACACTCGCACCACTGTGTATTTCCGACTCTTTCTTGACCTCCAGTTTTCACCGATGTTTCCTCTCTGTTTCTTTTGCCCTGTTCGGCCTCCATCTGCAGCAGCTCTTCTTCTGTGAACTCAGGTTCATACAGATATCCTCTTGGCTACAAAGTGAATGGAACTTCATCGTCGCTGTCATAATCATTCCTTAATTTCCTACCTTGTCTCTTCCTCGTACCGCCAGTCAGAACAAAAGAATTATAATGCCTGATAAGAGTTACATGAGGTTACAACTGGCGTCTGAACCACTGGCTTGTTATTTTTACAACAGCTGAGAGGGAGGCGGAGTGATTCAGCGGCTCGCGGAAGTGCTTCTCGAGGAATGCGTGACGTGAGTCGGTAAGTTCCTGATAAACTTTATTTCCGAAAAGTTAATGCACTTAAAAGCATTTCTAGGTAGCATACTCCTAAACTGAGGTTTTATTTTTTGATGGGAGTTCTTGTAGGCGGCGAAAATACCCTCTGTTCTTGGTACGTTACTTCCCTGTTTGCGGCTATATCTGCGTAACAGACTCTTACAGAGCGTTCTACTGCATCTAAGGTACTTAGTGGCCATATGGAGCTCATACAACCCCACTTCAAAATACTGAACTATCCCTTTAAGTTTAGAGAAGGCAACTACGTTGTTTTCATTTTGTGGATATTTGCTCCGTTTTTCAAATGGACTGCCTTTTCAGTGAAATATCGTCTTTATCTTCACAAAAGCACCGAAGCATTGGCCTGTAGTTTTGCTGTTTTTGAGGGGCCGTGCAGCCTGTTTGGGTCACTGTTTGGTTTTTGCAGCTCCAAAAAGAGCCTGATGTTTCCTGAAATTGTATCTCTTTTTTGAGCTGTGTACGGATAACTAACCAACTCTTTCCACTGTCGAGAACCTCCAAGGATTCAAGGTGAAATAAACTTTAAAATACCTGAAGGGTGATTTGTTTTACAGCTGCAGTGAAAAGAAAAGCTGCAGAAAGATGAAAATCCCTCAGCATTTCTGATGCCCCCACAGCTGTTTCAAAAACCTTCATGGTATTTGGTATCAGTGCACAAAGTTTCTTGTTCTTCATCATAAAAACTGTGCATAAAAACACATTTGAACTCCATGCATCCAGATTGTAATGAATCAAAAAGGAAACTATGTCACTCTAAAAGCCAGGCTGTTGGATCAGTTTGGAGTCAAAGGAGCATTAAATGTATTTTCAAAATCATAAAACTCTATATTTAAATATTTTATATGTGTTATCTCTGTAGAGGACCTTATTTAATAATCAATCACCCTTCATAAAAACTGGATCATCAAACAAGTTTGCAAAGCTCCCAGATGGTTTCTGACAGTCGTATTGTTTCTCAGCAGGCACGGAGGACGAATTTAATGCTTCTTTCTGGTATTAAGCTTTTATAAGTTGTAGCTAATGGTCTAATTAAATGTTAATAACAATCGTTGAATAAATAATCAAATGCAGAGACCTGGAATTAAGGATAACTCCGGTGTTGGGTTGGAAGACATTATTCTGATGGGTCACGTTCGGTAAATCTTTGTTAAATAGTTTAATAATGTCCTACAATACCAACTTATAAATCCTGATTTAGCAGAACGATGCATTGAGTCATCCTCCAATCACTGTAGGTTATGTACACCAAATCCCAGAATGCAGTGGGTCTGTAGGTCATTGCCTTTTCCATCCTGGTTTCATCCATCAGAGGAGGGGAAGTCCTGTTTTGATGCTCTGACATTTTTTTTCATTAAACTGAAAACACAACCTCGTCTGTCTTCTTCTGGAAGGTTTTCTTCTCATCAAAGTTTAAAATGTTTTCTGTGATGACACGAAGACACAAAACACTCCAGGAATCCCAAGTGTTGTCTCCCTCAGGGGAATTTATTCAACAAGTCTCTGAAACAAAAGAAGAGGGTCACAGTTTCACAATGTCACCCACCTTAGAGGAGGCAGCATCCATTATTTACTGTATTTTTACATAAAAGTGCCTTACACAATGAACCCTGACCTGGAAACTTCAGTTCGTATGAAGACCTGCACACGCTGATCTCATGTCTTTGTTACTATAAGGGCACACCTTTAATTATATTTCTAATTAATGATTCATGACCTGATTAATAATGGAGTTGTAGCTAAAGCACAAAGGCTGACGGGGTTAAAACCTCCACACTCCAGGTCCATGTGATACTTCAGCTGAGCAGCTTTTATTTATGATAGCCAAACAACATTCAAAGATCAATCAGTGACGAACAAGCCAGGGACTTCCTGTGGGGTCATGTTGGTTTGAGTTTTGCTGTGCTGCAATCCGGCAAATCCCTACTGTTCGTCAATGCCACACACTGCAAAAACTTAGATCTAGACAAGTGTTTGTCTATTTTCAAGTCAGAAATATCCAAAACACTTCTTCTAATCCACATTCACTTAACCAGTCAAAATAAATATCTTACTTTAAGGAATAAAAGGCAAAAATAAGACACTGAATTGCTTGTAACGAAGCGAAAATATCTGCCAATGAAACAAGTAAAGTTTGAGTCAGTGAGAGTCTTAAATTAAAGTGTAATATCGGCTCATGTTGAATTTGTCTCATCTTATTTCCAGATTTTTTAACTTATTATTATAAGCAACTCAGGCCTTATTTTTAGTTTTTATATCTTAAAGTAAGATCTAAATCCAGACATGTAAGCAAATTGTGGATTAGAATGAGTCTAAGGAGATTTTCTTGTCTAGAAATTGGACAAGTTCTCTTACCTAGGTCTCAGTTTTTTCAGTGCAGACTTTAGAGAGACCTGGACAAAGACTGTAATATACTGTAAACACCTTCAACCAACTTTGGATCAACCTACTGGCAGACAGAGGAGATGAGCTCAGGGTGGTCTTAAGGCTGTCTGACCAATAGCTACTCTACACTGATTTAGAGGGGACAAGAGCTGACACCCATGTATAATCAAGGCACATAATCCGTCCTCTGAAGCAGGGTACATGCATAAAGATTATCAGGCTTTCCCCCTTCCCGACCAAGGATGGCAAACCCCAGATTATCTTATGTTTTGTAAGATTATCCAATCAGATTATCCTGTTGTCAGAGGCATGTTAAGACTGAATTTGTCCCGCTCTGTAATTGGCCGACAATCGTAAATATTAAACTTGTTCAATATTTATGACCAAAAATCTTCGTGTGTGTGGGGAAAGCCGACGACTCCCGAGTCATGACTCCGTGAATTGTGACGTGAATGTAGCCAATCCAGGAGCAAGCTGACGGAGGAACAAGGAAGCAGGCGTAAATAAAACCAAGCATGGCCGACCTGAAACATAAAGTTCAGTGGACCTCAGAAATGGAGGACCAACTCAGGTGTTCATGCTGTCTCCAGGATTTTTTCCACAGTTTTCTCTTTTATTTAGTTCAGGATATTTCCATCAAAAATAGTCCAAAGACCACAATCATTCCCTCTTCTCATATGTCCTCTTCCATGTTGTGCTTTCCAGTTGTTGTTGTTTCTTCTTCTTTGTTTTTGTTAGATCAGGATTGATCAGACTTCTGTCTTGGAGGACCAAATTCTAGATCAGTGGTGGGACAGAATGGTTATGTGTGTGGTGTGCTGGGTTGAGATTATCGGAGCACACTACACACAGTACGATCAAAACTGCTCAATGGCTAATATTTAATTTTCATGTGTGGGCTCTCTAACAGATAAAACATCTCTTCAGATTTAAAAAATCCTCACTTTAGCGCCTTGCCCCTGACTCAGCAAAACAGCAAAATACAGGCTGATGCCCCCAACCCACCGCCCCCATGCTTTAGACCAGTCTTTCTCAGCAGAGGTGCTTTTGATTTTGTCAGGGGTATGTCACAGCCCTGTATTTCCCTGTGTTTCCCTCCCCCTTGTTTATCATTGTGTGTGTGTGTGTGTGTGTGTGTGTGTGTGTGTGTGGGGGGGGGGGGGGGGGGGTGTTTCCCATGAGGCCTTGCTTGTGCAATCAACCACCTGGGTGAGGAATACACCTGCACCTAATCATCAGCCCCAGGATAAAAACCCTGCTGCAGCTCAACTCCAGGCCAGACTGTTCCTTGACAACATGGTAATATTCAGTCTTCTTCCAGTCTTTTGATTTGTTGTTTTCTTTGTGTCCAGACTCTGCTCTCCAGTCATCCACTTACCCTGGGAAACCGAGGACAAGCTACGGAGGGCCAACTTTTCCAAAAGTCCAAACCGTCAACAATAAATCTTTTGGAACTCTGATGGTGTTTATTGTCTGCTTCAGGGTTATCTCATACTGAAGCCTTCACAGGGTGGCTTGTAAATACATGAAAATTCAATTGATTATGGATATTATTAGTGTTTAACTTAAAACAAAATGACCTCTTTTTAGAAATCACACTTTAAATAGGAATATTTCAAGCAACTTCCAGTGGTACTCCAGCATTGAGGGGAAATAAAATACTGATTTTTGGACCAAAAAAGCCAACAAGAGTGACACTTGATGATGAGACTTGCAAAGCTGTTAAAGAAAAGTTTGCAGGTTTCCCACCTTATGGCGACGATAATATTAAGTTTGCCAAACACTCAGGTTTCCCATCAAAGGTTATTTACAGAATAAGATTATAGAAAAAAAAACATAAGCTTTTAAAATTCCTTTAACAACCCATTGTGTGTGAAGGTCAGTGATCAGAGGGATGGAGAATCACCGTTTTTGGTACATTTAGGCTCAGTGGACTTGAGATTTCATTTGTGTCTTTTGGTACCTCGACAGAAGAAAGGTTGAAAAACGCTGCTTTACAATCCTGCTCCAAGCCAAATTATTTTTAGAGAGATGTTGAAATATTGAGAACAGTATTGAAGGAAAAAGGCTGACTTTGATATACAAACGTTATTCTTGAACTGTCGCCTTTTTCAACATTTTGATGTTTTTAATACATTCTCACGTCAGTGTGAAAGCTTTGTTTTATATATATATATCTGAGCCCATTGTCCTTCTTAATCCACCAGGGGAGTGAATCAGTAAAGGATACAATATGACAAATATCTTCAAACAGGGGTGATGGTATATGACAGCAATCATCAACTGGCGGCCTGGGGGCCACATCTGGCCCCCCAAAACTTTTCATCCAGCCTTCAGATAATTTAAAAAATCAGAAAATGTGAGAGGTAAGAACTTGTGGTGGTTTTAGAGGTGTTTATTGTTACTAAATTCATATAAATATTAATGCATCCCCCAATAACACTGTGATTGAAACAGTTTGAAAGGCAGTGATATTTGATCCCATCAATTATTATAAGCCAACACTCAACTATGAGAGCAAGTGTATTGGAGTCAAAACCAGCAAAGAAAAACCTGAAAATTTCAGAAGATATCTGAATTGCTCCAAGTGGTTGGCCGCAGGTTGGGTGATAGGGACTGATCTCATTAGTGAATGCTAAAAAACAGTATACACAAGTTACAAAATTCCAAATATTACACTCAAGTATAATTATTAGACCGGAATATTTGTAAAATTCAGCCCTCTTGCATACATCAAGAAAAATCTGTCCCTTGATGATAAGGACGATAAATCATTGGTTCCTTCTTAATGTCATATCTATATGACATTATATCTTATATGTGGATTTATAAGACTTAAATGATGGCACAAAATGTCTGACCAGCTCCAAAAGTGGACTCAGCTCTTTGAAGCGGCTTGTTCACGATCCTCCCATCACCAGGGATCTCCGTTTTCACACTTAAATGGCCAAAACACAGCAGACTGAATCCTGCTTTAAAAAGTCTCATTTCTTCAAAAGTGAAAATATTTCTGCTGGAGCGCTCAGTTCTCTGTTTCAGTCGATTAATGTTAAACGTTTCTGATTAAAGTGTCCTCCTCCTTCTCCCTCTCTTTGGAGCTCTCTGGAGTAAATATTTCAGACTGTTCTCAGCACTCAGACTGATGTGAGTCTTAAACTCCTCTCAGATCACTTCAGCTCTCACTTACAGGACCTACATCTGATCTGACATATGCAGCTCCTTCTATCATTTATGCTGAGCTCCAGAATCTACCACGGAGAACAGCTTTGGACTTCATCAGCTAGCTTCAGCACTTTAACTTTAACTCAGTGAGGTCCAAGACATTAAATCACATGACAGATTACCAAACAGTCAGACTATAGACATGATGTCCACACCATCCGATCATCCAGTCACCTCACAGATCATAGATGAGCTCTGAATGCAATGAAAACCAAATCCTTTCTTTTGAAACTAGGGGCCCGTTTACACGACAATGTTGTCACCAGAAACTTAAAGGTTTCTCCTTTGCATTTTCAGCGAGAACAACTGAAAACGTGGTAGCGTGCATGCCAGGCCAGTAGTTGGCGATGTAAGTTATTAGTGTCCTTTGTGAATATAACAAATGTGTCTCTGCTGATCAGAGTATTGACGCAGCAAATCCACATTTTGTTGGGGGAGCGATAACAAACAGAGCACAGTTAGCAGCACACATGTTGCTCAATAGTCTGCTGTAGCTATTGTTGTTGTTGATGTTGTTGTTGTTGTTGTTCCAAGGTGCACACAACCTTTATCTGTAAGTTTGTAAGACTGCGCCACGCGTCACCGTTTTCCCTGCCAACAGAAGCCCTGCCTGTTTACATGGAGACGACAATGAAAACAGTTCAAAACTTTTCACTCTGGACCCTGGTTTCAAAAGTTTGTGGAGTCAGCCACTCTGGGCACCATTCTCATGTAAACAGAAGGTGCAAACGCAATGAAAACTCTCAGTTTTTGGTCATTTTTGTTGCCATGTAAACGGGCCCTAAGTTAGCATGGCGGCATACGTTGTGCATCTCCATCGACTGAATGACTCGTGCACAACCCACTGCAACACTACCATAATCTCTGTGCATGAGAAACACATCACATAATGGCTGGACAAGATGGTTAACAAAAATTAAAATATGATGAGGAGGGGAGCTCTTAGAGTCCATTGTGGTGCATATCATCATCATTGTGGGTCTCACACTTACAAATATCTGTTCCTCTTCTTACTCACTGTCACATCCATCTGTCCCTCCACACTTCCTTCTTTTATTCCTTCATTTAAAAAGTTCTGCATTAATTTTCTTTTTCATTAAAACTGTTTATATCTTATAGATTTCAATGATGGAGGGTTATAGAGAGTAAAAGCAGCCTTAATGTTTAAGCTGGTTTGTTTCTGTATGTGTGAAGAGCTGTTGCCTGACATGAGAATAAAAAATTCATGTTGGTCATAAATGAATTATTTTAAATTAAGGCAAAGCTTCATGTAAACAGAGGAGCAGCAATGAAAGAGACACCAAAGAGGAGTGGACTTGTTCTTGGATTCACCTCTGTCATATTTATTTAACTCGACTGTGTCTGCAGGCAGATTTTTAAAAGGTTACTGAACATCCAGGAGAAGAAGAAGAGTTTCAAAATCAGTTTTATATGAGGAAGAGAACAGAGGCTGGACAAAACAAGACCGATATATTTTTAATCAGAATCATTCCAGCAGCTTTTCATCAATACATCCATCCATCTATTAGGCGAGATGCGGGTAACACCTGGATCACTTTGCTGAATATGACACCAAGAATTAAGGTTGTTCTGAAGGGAAAAGCGAAAACAAACCGAGCACAGTTAGCAGCACACATGTTGCTCGGTAGTCGACCATAGCTGTTGTTGTTGTTTCTAGGTGTGCACGCTACCTTTATCCATGAGAGTACTGTGCATGCGCCATGCGTCATCATTTTCCCTGACAACGGTGATGCCTGTTGACATGAATACGACAATGAAAACATTTTCAAAACTTTTCACTGTAGACCCCAGTTTAAAAAGTTTGCAGATTGAGGCACTTCGGGCACTGTTCTCGTGTACACGGAAGGCACAGACGCAATGAAACTCTCCGCTTTTGGCCATTTTCATTTTCGTGTAAAGGGGCCCTATAAGTGCTCCGAGATCACAAAGCTTAACCATGGTAATGACCTCTGTGCCCAAAAATAAGACACAAAGGTAACCATACTACAGCAGCAAGGTCTCCACCAAGCAGATGTTTCACAGAAAACTGAGCTTTGAGATATTCAAGATCTTTTTTTGAAGAAGAAGGAAATGGGCAGAGCTGTGAGGTGATGGTGTAGCCCCCACAGAGCTCCGAGCTCAACATCCTGGAGTGTTATTAGATGAATGTAGAGACTGAAAGATCAGGGCCAGACTACATCCACACGAGACCTGTGAGCAGGTGTACCTGGAAGAACTGATGCTGGTTTGAAGGTAAAAGGTGGTCTCCTCTGATCATCACTTTGACTTTGTTCAATGATAAAAATAAACCATGACCAGATGGACTGGTCAGTGTATTGAATTTGTTCATCTAGGAAGAGTCTGAATGGGCAGATTCAGACTCTGGGCAGGTGATTGGACAATCGTTCCGTCAATCACGTTCATTACAGGCCAATCAGAAAGTTTGCTGCCGTGATGTAAAGGACAGAATGTGAGCCACTTCATAGAGCAAACTATTTGCAAAAGTTTCAGAAGTGGAGCCAAAATATTTTCTCTATTTAGAAATGCTTTCAGTGTTTGTTGTTCATTTAATAAAGGAATGTGGTCCAGACCTGATAAAACTGCTACTGAAGCTGTTAGCATGTATGCTTATCTCTGTCCACTTTGGACTGACTATTGTTGTAGATTGGAGCTTGGTGAGAGAGAACAGCCTGATTACAGACATATAATCAGGTGGATCCAGATCATTTGCCATTAACCAAATGTATTTTTGGTCCTTGTTTCGCGGCCTGATATCACATTACATACTGTTATAAAAGACCAAAACCATTAACGATAAGACTGACGTGTTTACAAGAGAATAATTAAGATGTGACCTTCAGATTAAATAACACAGAGAGGGTCAGCGTCTCTAAACAATCAGATTTTTGATAACAGCAGAATATAATCGCCCTGCTGACTTGGTGGTTTTTTACTATCGATAAGTCACACTTCTGTGAGAGGCTGATTTTTATCCACGGCTGCTTTATTCAGGACTCCAGCTTGACAGGTGTTACGGGCTCATTCGTCTCCCTGTCAAACTGAAGCCGTCAGATGTTTTCCGCCTGAATTCACAGAGTGGACGTGTCAGGTTTCAGGCGTCAGATGATCTAAAAATACGGAGCAGGATTTGGGGCCAGGCTCTCGGAGGCTTCGCCGCTCTTACATTATCCTCTTTTATTTATTCACTTTAGATTCTGGCCTACTTCTACCCCTCTGCACCATTAGCCCACTTTCACACAGCGAGGAGGAAATCGGCGCTCCGCCTCAGCGTTTACTCATTTATTTAAAAAATAACATCATTTAGAGCAGTTAGACAATTCTGCCTGTGCTTCATATCGTCTTTACTTTAATATTTAACCTCTTCTCCATCACTTGGACTCTCCTGAACTTTGAAGCACATGTCTCCGTGAAGCCCTCGGGGGCTGCAGACCACTCTGAGCACTTTAAGACTCCATCAGGCTCTCTGACTTCACCTCGGAGACAGCCTTTAATTTTTATCACAGCGGAGATGTCATTATGAAAGAGCCACAAAAGTTGCAATTATGAAGGAGCAGATCTGCACCACCGAGTGTGTGGGCACAAGAGGGTCCAACACAATACAACAGGTGAAATAAAGACTCTAAAAAAGTGTCTCATCCTGTGGACAGGAGTGTCTTTAGGACACTTACCTGCAAAGCTGCAGGATATCATAAAACTCATACTGCGGGAAAGAGTCGTTTATGTGAACCTCATTAAGGGGGTTTTTACACACATGCTTATTTAATCATATCAATCAATTAATCTTTATTTGTATTGAACATATTCATAACAAGTGTTTTATCAAGACACTTTACAAGAGAGCAGGCTGAAGACAAGTGCTTCAATTTGTGGATACACATACATGCATGGATACACATATACATATAAAATACACATATACATATATATTCACATGCAAACATCCAAAACCCAACATAAATCCATCAAACTTCTGTTCAGCAGCAGAAAATCTTGAATGTGGATCCCTGTCTCATGATGAATAGCCATCCACACGATGCTGTGTTGGGTATGTGGGCGAAGGAAGGGAGGTGGGCGGAGACAAGTGGACTAAAGTAAGAATTAAAGTTAGTGACAGATCCATGGACCAATCATAGACCTGTCTTCATCATATTTGTCTCTGCTGAATATACATTTATTAGAGGTTAGCCCCTTGAGATGCAACATCTCATTTTCAGGAGGGTCCTCATGTCTGTATGGTTGTGGTGATAGTTTCTATAGAATTGTAACCAATAATAATCATGCAAAGAGTAATAATCTAATATTTACATTAATATCTATAATGATTATAAGGTAAAGATGACTGATGTTGAATAATACAACAGCATCATTTAGGCTCAGTCTCTAGCAAGCGACACAAATATGTCACTGCACTCCCTATGATGTTATTATCAGATGTGCACGTCACTGTCTGCTTTGAAAATTTATATTATTTGGCAAGAGTCTCATAACTTATCATTTGAAATGATAATTTCATGTCAAACTAAAGTTTACGTTGAAGATCGACTCAAGTTACAGACACTTCTCAGTGATATGACTTCCTCCAAAAGGGAATAAGTAATATGTTTCACCATATTTGATGTTTTTCTGAAGAAAATGGTCATGAGACGAATAATTTATTGTTTGAAATGATGAATTCTCTGTAAAGTCTGGTCTTGGATAAAAACAGGACATTTAAAAGTGTAGACACACAGATTGTAACATTAAAACCATTATTTTCTCTAAGAGAGCATGCCAAACTAAAGTTTAATTCACCAAAGTTACAAACACTTCTCAGTAATTTGAATAAGTAACATGTTTTACCATATTTGATATTTTTCTGCAGAGAATGAGCATTTCATGTCATTTCATTTTATGTCACGTACAGATGTAGCCACCTGAACTTTCCCCTCCCAGCAGAGTTCCAGCCAGTTACCAGCCAACCTTCGGTCATAATAAAGTTTTGCTTTTTTGGTTAGAGTGAGCAGGTCCGAGCACTTTACTGTCACCGACCAGCCAAGACTCTGCCAAGGAAATTTGGGAAAATTTAAGTGGCTATGGAAAGCCGTTTGGGCATAAAATTGATTTCAGTGATATCAACAGTGTTGCCAGGTTTTTCTACTGAAATAAGAAACCTGGTCCATAAAAACAAGCCCAAAACAAGTGACCTCCAGCTATTTTTTTTCTTATGTGATATATTATTTTTTTTAAGAGAAATCTATATAAAGCGTGTTTTGATTTTCATCTACATTGTCTCTTAATTTACTTCTTCAACATCCTTTTCTTTATACAGAAGTGAAGGGAGGGGCAACTGTTATTTATAACTCTGTTATCTCTAAACAGTCTGTCTAACCTTGGTTTCTGTAACCAAACAGACATAGTCAGGCTTTTATCTAAGTTTATATTAATCCTCTACAGCTTTACAACAACCACTCTTTAGCTCCTCTAGTATTCAAATTTGGTCAACTAGTGTGCGAGTAAACTTCACTAGTGAAGCAAAATCACCTACTAGTAGATAATTTTGTGGTACTAGGAATACTATTAGACTTAAAAATGTTACAAGTAAACCTCAGAGATGACAATTATTATGAACTGATGCTATACAAATAAAAAATTGATTGAAATAAAGTAGCAGAATGAGAGCTGTAGGTGAGCACTGGAGTCTTCAGTGAGACTTTGTTGCTTTTACCTCCAACAGAGGGTTATGTTTTTGCCGGTGTATGTTTGCTTGTTACCTCCTCCAAGGAGGTTATGTTTTTTGGAGGGTTTGTTTGTCTGTCTGTCTGTTAGTTAGTTAGCAACATTACTCAAAAAGTTATGGATGGATATTGATGAAATTTTCAGGGAATGTCTGGATTGGGATAAGGAACAAATGATTAGATTTTGGAAGCGATCCATGATTCAGAGTGCTAGGTGTGGGTTTTCAGAGTCATGAATCACATTATGATGGTGACTTTATCGTGAAACTATTGATTATAGATGTAACATCAATATGTGAGCTACCTTAGCGGAGGTTGCGCTCTCCGACGGCTTTCTAGTTTTCTTTGCAGTAGTTGGGGCTACAAGCAGGGGTATTGTGATTTGTTTGAGTTGGTGTTGAGTTCTTATAAGTTTCCAAGTATGGACATGGAGGGGTATAGTGGGATCAGGATAGGGTGGTTATTTGTTTCCAGAAGTTGTGACCTGGTGGGTAGAGCCAGAGCGTGTGGAGGTGGAAATTTCTGACCTGACAAACCCTCTGACCTCTCCAGCCTCCGTTCCGTCCTGATCCCAATCAGACCTCCCTCACCTCCGTGGGTTGTCGATGTCCCGCGGCCCAGCTGGGACGAGCTGCTCGGCCACTTCGCCCATCGTCCATTTCAGGTGTCATCACCTGCGTGGGCGCAGCTGGAGCGGCTGTCATCATGCATCACAGAGAGGGCGGGGCAAAGGCCTCATCAGTTCTCTACGGGTAACTCTGACCTCCACCCCGCTGCTGTGTTTCCCTCCCATTCTCTCGCCACCGTCGGAGCTTCAGAGGCTGCTACATCCATCACGGGCTGGAGAGGAAGTTCCTGGCAGACTCATTCATCTCTGAGCTCTGGTCTCCTCTCAGGGGAGCAGAGGGATGACTGTGTGACCTTAAACTCAGAGGTCATGGAGGTCAACACCAACACCTGCACTGTAACTTCATCTAATTCATTTGATTTACAGGGACAGTATGTGATGTTTAACAGTACTGATGCACCAGGATTGGCCTGAGCATGAACGAAAGGGAAGTGATGCCTTCATGAACTTTTACTGTTTAACGACTGCAGTGGTTCATGACCATTTTCCAACATGTCATGTGATCCCGTGTGATTTGAAATATGACCCAATAAGAGCATGCTGTGTCAGGCAGCCTGAGAGTTTCTGATTCTTCATGTAAAAGATAAAATATACAAGTAACTACAGTGAGATCTTTGAGGTTGTAGTCGAGCTTCTCCACGTGGATCAGTGTGTGCAGTAACAGCGCCCCCCTGTGTCTGCAGGGAGAAAGGGCAATATGAATTCTGTGAATTATGGACCGAGCTCCGAGAAGTCCTGGAGGCATGATCAAAACAGTGAGGGTCAGGCTAAGGTCCAAATATGTGTTGTGTTTTTTTAAAGATATGAGCACGGAGTCAGCTTAAGTTTATGAAGCCTTCTGGTGAAGTCTCAGCATAACACCATGGATTTAGAAACAATAATTATATATCAACATTGATTTAGAAATATGCTGACTGTTATAAACGAGGGTAAAATATGTAAAGCACATTTCTTAAAGGTGATTAAGGGGCATTTTTTTGGGTATCCAGCTGTTTTTTTTGTTCATTTTCAAAGTAAAGAAGAGTGAAAAAAGATTAAAATGAGGGAGAGAGCTGAACAAAGACATGGCTGGGCCCCTGAAAGGCCCCATACATGGGCCTCACATCTTTAGACATCACAATTACTGACCCAGAAGTTAATTTCTACCCAACTGAGTCATATTTGGGGAGGAGCAACAAGAAGGTTGCTGGTTTGAGCATGCCTCTCCGGGCACTCAGGCTTCCTCCCACAGACCTAAAACATGTTCATAAGGTTGACTGGTGACTCCAAATTGCTTAGGTATTGGTGTGAATGTGAATAGTTGTCTATCTCTCTATCTGGCCTTGCGATTGGCTGGCAAACTCTTCAGGTTGTACCCTGCCTCTAACCCAATGTCAGCTGGGATAGGCTCCAGCCCTCATGACCCCGAAAGGGATAATCTGTGTAGATAATGGATGGATGAGTGAAATTTTTCATTCAGGGGCCACACAAGGGTGACAGTGCCGGTGAGCACCGTAACTTTTTATTTAAAGACTGACAAACCCTTGTCTGTTATTTTTTGTGAAGCGTGACTTCGCTGACTGGCCCAGGAAAGGTCCAGACTCTGGGACAAAGACATCTCCCCTGCAGCGGGACTTTTCCCCCCTTTTTTCTTGAACTTTTTTTTCCAATTCTTCTCCATTTTTGTTGACTTTCTAACCTCCATTCGTCTGTCTGTTACCAAGATAACTAGAAAAGTTATGAATCAATTTTGTTGAAATTTTCAGCGAGTCTTGGTCATGGCACAAGAAATAACTGATATGATTTTGTAGCCTTCATACAAAGTTTTATTTACACAATGTATAAAAGTTTGATTTATTTAATTGTGCTGTGTTTACACTCAAAGTATGTTTACTCAAAATAAATCAAATAAAGGCACAATACCCTACTTCTGGCTTTTTCTTTAACAGCAGCAGAGAGGAACTGGAAGGAGGCTTAAAGAAATAAACCTGTTCTTTCCTTTACTAATCCATTATATTAAGTCAGGCAAAATTTTATTAAAACAGACATTAGATTAATTTCACATTTTTATATCTGTTTGGCTGAGAGTTACATCCCATGAGCTGTGTTCGAAATCGTTCCCTATCACGGATATACGAATACATTTCCCAAAACACAAATACATTTAAAAAGAACACAGACATTTCACAAAACACAAAAAAATGAAAACATGAATACATTTCCCAAAACACAAATACATTTAAAAAGAACACAGACATTTCACAAAACACAAAAACATGAAAACATGAATACATTTCCCAAAACACAAACAAATTCACAGAACACAAAAACATCTAAGAAAACATGAATACATTTCAAAAAACACAAAAACATTTAAGGAAACATAAATACATTTCACAAAACATAAATATATTTCACAGAACACAAATACATTTCACAAAACAAAAATACATTTCACAAAACACAAAAACATTTCATAAAACAAACATTTCACAAAACACAAAAACATTTCATAATACGCAAAAACATTTCACAGAACACAAAAACATTTCAGGGCTCATGAAATACATTTCAAGAAACCGAAAAGGGTGGGACCATGCTACTTGTCTCTGATTGGCTTAACTGAAGCACATCAGGCATCATTTCCCTTTTTAGACTGGATACTGCTACAGCACAGCCAGTGCCAAAATTCAAGCGTCTTCCAGGATGGAAGAGGAGCTTGCCTTGATAGAGCTATACTTCAACAAGGGACACACATATAGTGTGATTCTAGAAATGCTCTCCACATATCACGACATACATATATCTATTGGAACCCTTAAATCATGCTTAAAGGACCTCGGACTACAGAGAAGGGGTGGATATTCTTCATTGATGGCTGTTTTGAAGGCAATATCATCAGAGCTGCTGGGACCTGGACTACTGTTTGGATACCGAACGATGTGGATTACTCTTAAGCAGAAACATGGTCTGCATGTCAAGAGGGAGACCGTCATGAGAATGCTCCGGCAGTTGAATCCACGCAGGACCCTGTTGCGTGCACATCACAGGTTTATCTGTCGTACTTATCATTCAATGGGTCCGAACTGCTGTGGCATGTAGACGGGTACGACAAATTAAAACCCTTTGGACTTGCCATATCTGGATGTATAGACGGGTTTTCCAACAGAATAATGTGGCTTGAGTGTGGACCAACCAACAACAACCCAGAAGTGATCAAGAACAACTCTATTGACTGCATAAGAAGTGTTGGTGTGGTTCCCATGATACTCCACACAAACTGTGGGACTGAGAACGGGGCTATGGCTGCTGTACAGTGCACTCTTTGCCATCATCATAGGGATTATCATGTCGGTGCCAGAAGCCATTTGTTTGGGTCCTCGACGAGTAATCATTGTATCGAGTCTTGGTCGTCACTATTTAGAAAACAAAGGTTTGTTTTTTTTCCCCAAATGTTTTCCTCAAGGTGTGTTCAGTAAGAGGCTCAGAGTTGGATTCCTCTTCAGTTCAGTGCAGCAGGTCAGCGGAGCTCCATTTCAGCAGAAGTTTGTGAAAATGGACTGTTTTGTCTTTGCCTGAACGATGTTAAACTCATGTTTACACCCAGGAGCAGCACAGTGGTGTCCCCTCTTTTTTCTTCCCTACTCTCTTGGCTCACCAGTCTCCATCATTCCCTCTGTTGTCTCTTACTATCATTTCTCACTGTGATGCAAACAAACGGACTTGAAGCTAGAGGGGTCTGGCTGCAGACCTCAACCGTGGGGCCACTTCCGGTGCAGGCTCAACTCTCAGGCCACCTCCATCATAGGGAAGGAAGAAACAACAAATTTTCAAAATAAAATGCATCCTGGAACCGCATCGACGATTAGCACCCATCTTGCCGTCTGGATCGTGCTATGAATAACATTAAGCTCGCTGGTCAAAAACGGGCAAGGTCCCTGGTTCTCATAAAAATGTACTTTTCATTTATTAATATACTTTAGAAAAAGGTTTACCTTTTTAATACAATCAGATGATTTTACGCTATAAATAACAATCAGCTGATTTTAAATACCTTGCAACACAAAGGAAAGTGAAAACCCTTAAAACCATATCCATTGTAATAACTAGCCTTGTGTCAAATATCCCTGCACCTTATGCATAATATAGTTTTTGCATTTAACATTCAAAGTTACACAGTAGCATCTAATAAACAATAATTTTACATCTGACTTTTATATGGTACAGTGCTTTCCAACGAAACCATACCAACAAAACATTGTTCGACAATTTTCCACAACAAGCTCTGAGAATATTACGTTATCCTTCACATCTGAAATCATGTGGTCCTGCTGAATTCTGACTAAACAAATGTTTTCTTGTTTTGATTGTTGTGTAACAAATTATGAAAGCACTTCGCACATCTAATTCAAGAGACTGGTGAGTAGGAGAAGAAAAGTCAATTTAAACGTGGAGATAGGCTATCACACTGTCTAACTTGAAAGAAATTAATTTCTTTGCCATGTTTCGGTCTCAGACCTTGATAAGGCAAACAGTTTGTTAAAAAGGAAAAAACATCCTAAATAGGAAGTGGCGACCACACCTGTGGCCAATCATGATCATGCGTCATACCTGCACCAACAAATGAACAGACAACAAACATCAGCTTTCTGACTGAGAGAGTTAATATGATGAAAGTCTAGTTACAGCCTAAACATAAGACTTAAAAATTAAAATAGGCTTTTCATGTTTATTAGTCAATCACAGTCTGCTCTTCTTTAGTTTTCATAAAGTTCATTGCTCATTGACAAACTTTCCTCAGTTTATGTCAGTGTTTCTCAATGTGGGGCTCATAAGACATCATAAAATATCTCATATTTCACCTGTTGTTATTTCAAGAAAACCAACACACGGCAAATGAGTTTTTCATTAGAAACATAGTCAGTAGGTGAGATTTATGCTAATAGGAGAGTGAGTCCATGTCCTAGTTATCAACAAACTCAGGCCCACAGAATCCTAGAGTGTGTCCAACTTGCAGTGAGAGATGCAGCAGAATGTTGGGCCTCCATAACCTGTCTCCATTTTGCTCTCTGTCATGCACGTCGGATGAGCGCGAGGAGATAGGGATGTTGAAGTGTTGGACCCAGGAGCTGCTGAGCAGGCTGTTAGATTATAAGAGCTAAAATTGATCATTGTATGTGGATGCTTCAAGTACATATATTCATTTTTTTATTCATATAAACTGTCTTATCCATGTATATGTTTATGTATTGTGTGTACATGTGTATGCAATTTTATTTAATATTATTATTTTGTTTATACTTAATTTGGGTTTGTCTGTTCTTATTGTTCTCTGTTTATGTAAAGCACTTTGTGCTACATTGCAAGCACAGCTTTCACTGCTCATTGGCTGTTAGCTGTGCCGTGGCTCTGCATGTAACCAGAACATGGAACCAATCGGATGGTGCTGTGGGTGGGACAAAATATGGCCTAGTGTTAAGTAATGGGATTTTTAGAAAATTTTGGGAACTTTTTGCATCCAGACAAAAATGTGGATCACCACCAAAATGTAATGGCTTCTTCCTTGGACCAAACCACACCTCTGGTAAAAATTTTCATGTAAATCTATCCAGTAGTTTTTGCGTAATGTTGCTAACAGACAAACAAACAAATAAACAAACATACAGACCCTGGTGAAAACACAACCTCCTTGGCAGAGGTAATAATAAGGGGTAATGAGACACAGCTATGGACCCCAAAAGGGATCAGGTGTAACAGGACCAGACAGGAAGCAAAACCTACAGAAAAAAAAGAGACATTTTAAAATAAAACAGGAGACAAAACATGAAACATGAGAAAAAAATGGGTAACTTAACTAAGGCAAAAGTGGGATCATGATAGTTGTATAAAAAATGCTATACAAATAAAGTTTGACTGAGTGATTTGCTAGACTGTTCGGTTTGGAAGGAAGCACAAGTCTGGCTTAGATCTGTTAGCCAACCTTATATTGACAATATGCAAAGCAATACACAAATATAAAAAATTACTCAGTTGCTGAGGTCTCTGATCTGCTCGACCCCCCAGGATGATCAGAAAAGAGCCCAGGACAAAGGATGTTACAGTATCTTATACACTTTGGGGCGGTGTCTTCATCATTACACTTATTTTGAAGCAAAGTGTACAGAACAGGAAATCTGACAGTGTCTGGTTTCATAAGCCACGTCTGCCAGGAAAAGATGAGCTATGACTGTTAGAAAAAGGTCAAATTCAAGGCAAAGGGTTAACAGAAAGTTCTTACAGCTCAGCCCAGTCAACATGAACAAGAGGAACAGAAAATGAGAAGCTGGCCTGATCTTTTACTGACAGAAGCTGCACTTTTACTGATTATATGACATGTTTAAACTGATCAGCTTCAGCATGATATATTTGAATAACTGTTAGCATAAAATGATATCTCTGGATAAATGTTAGCATTAACTCGTAAATAATTATAACAGATTGATTGATAAGGGTAAACAGAGCCCACCCCTCTTCTTAGAAGTAAGGTCTCTTGATTCTTTTCGTTCAGTTCATTAATATTTAATAATATCATTGCTTCCAGTTTTCCATCTAAAGATCCTGAGGCAGAGGCAGAGACAGATCAAGACATTCCTGTCCCAGAACAAACTGGAGTAAAACCACCGTGGATCATCCTCAAAAGCAGACTGCAGTCGAACTGAAAAGACATTTTATTATCAATTCTGCTTATGATCAGCATGGTTTCGATCAGCTGTATCATGTGGCAGCTAAAAGAGAACAACGAATTGAGGCAGCATCTGAAATCTTCTGAAGAAACTGTCAGAAGTGTAAAGATAGAGCTAAATGACCCAAAAGAAGACCAAGCTAAGACTTCTTCTAAACAACTGCAACTAAGAGAAGACCCAGTTGAGCGGCCTCCTGAATGCCACCAATCGAGAAAAGACTCGGCTCAGCCTGCTCTTGGACGATCGACAAAGAACTTTAACACAGCTGAGAGACAAAGAACCACCGCCAGCATTCGATCCTGTTTTCAAAAACACTGTCCTTCATCTGGAAGTTCTGTAACAATCAGACGCTTCAGTGCTCACGCTGCATTCCTGGATGGACCGAGCATGCCTCCTGCTGCTTCAATCTGTCCCCGACACGAAAAATTTGGGAAACTGCTCGACAAGACTGTGTACGCCACAGCGGTGACCTGGCTGTTGTTCTGAATGCAGACGACCAGGAGTTCCTCACCAGTTTGACCCATAAGTACGTCCAGGAGCACCCTGAGGAGGAATTTTACTCAGCCTGGATTGGGTTGCAGGACAAAATGCAGGAAGGCAGATTCAGGTGGGTCAATGGGATGATGTTGAACAGAAGAACATCAAAGGGGAGGGTTGGCTGAACACCTGGGATGACACTATGTGTGTGGCCAGACAACACTATATATCTGAAACCAAGGCATTTATTTTGTACTGACTCAAAGAGCAGGTGTATTTAGTTGAATATAGGTCAGGAGTTGCAAATTGCTGTATTCTGTTTTTATATACATTTTACACAATGCCCCAACTTCACTGGAAATGGAGTTGGTAGTCATTGATATTGTTTTACTGTTTCCCCCTTTTGTTTAATTAGATTTATTTCTTTCTACTGTACATGTCTAATTAAATCTGTTGGTGATAATCCCTCGCTCAGGACTCTAATCATGTGTGAAGGTCTGGGCTGTTAGAGCTCGACAGAAAGCCGAGGTCAACACTCTGACCTCCATACAGGAAACACAAACACATCATGAAACAAAGAAGAAGAAGAGGAGTGAAGCAGCTGAACTAACAAACACCTAAAACCCTCACTCAGCACTTTCTGTTATCTGCTGGATGCTCCTCTTTGTCCATGTGGGCTGAATCATTGCTGTGTTCATGTTTACATGTGCAGAGGTCAGCGGTGGAGCTTTTAGTCCTTTAGTCCTCTGGATACTCTAAGAGCTTTCAAGTTGAACTGGACCATCCACATCACATTCATACACTAATAAGAGAGGCTGCAGTAAAAATAATAACAATAATGACAATAATAATAACAAAGATAATAATAATAATAATAATAATAATGATAATAATAATAATAATAATAATAAAAACACATGATTTAATAATAAATGTAGTACTAAAATATTAATAATAAGCAATGTGCATTACAATAATAATAAAATAATACAAGTAATAATAATAATAATAAAAGATGAAATAATAAAAATAATAATGATAATAAAATAATAGTAAAATTGAGAAAATACAAGACACATAACATGTTTTAAGAAGTCTAAAGGACATAAGAGTCTCTTCACGGATTGTAAAAGCTCATGCTTATTTGTAAATAAATATGTATAATAAAATAACAAATAAAATACAATACAATCAAATAAAGTGAAATGAAACAGAATGAAATCAAAAATGGAAACATTTTTAAAAACATTCACAACAAAAAAAGATACAATAGAATGGACTAGATTGAAATATATTATAACAACATAACATAAATGTGATACAATATCAAAATTGAATAAGAGAATAAAATACAATTTTAAAAAACTGAAATATAATATACTAAAAATAATAACTGAAAAAATAATAAAAGGATAATTATGATAAATTAGAAATAGCGAAATAAATAAGATTGAATATATAATAATGTAGTAGAATAAAATTAAATAAAATAATTTACATTAAAAGAAGATAGAAATGATTGAAATAGAATGAAATAAAGTCAAATAAAAAAATTAAATTGAATCAGATGCAATTCACTAAAATAACATTATTAACAATTAGATGGATAACGGGATAAAATATAATTAAAGTAGATATGATAATATGATAAAATAAGATATCAAAATGTAAATTACCGTAAATTATTCGTTGTCTTCATGTCTGTTTAAATCCTACCAATATAATATAAATAAGAGTAAACAGCACATTTCTCCCTGAGGAGTAATGATTCCTGATTCTGATTTATACATATTACTGTAGCACAAAGTTATTTACACACAAACTGATAAATGATTTTCGGCGCTACTCTGTGGGATTTCTTCAGAGACTAACTTTACTAAAATATCTCACTTATTTTTAGTTCAGGGTTGAAGAGATGATTCGGATTTTACTCCAGCTAAATGATCAGAGGACGTGATGGCGTCACTTCGGAAGGACGCAGAGGATCTCAGATTCCTTCACGTGCCGTGAGAAACTTCGGAATATCATTTTTTATATGTAAACACGTTTGAAGGACAAATGGTAAAAATAGCTGAGATTTTTCTCTGTTGTAATTTAATAACTTAGTTTCTTCACCTGTTTGGCTTTTCGAGAGCAGAGAAAAGATATTATTAAACTTTTTATGTTGTATTTGAATATCTAAGTTCTCTTATACAGGTGTGATAATAATACATAATTCATGTTAGAGGCAAAGGAGTTAAGGAATTCGTTTTAATAAAGTACCAATGCCGTCAACAAATGATAAATATAAAATTTCTTTTCTGCACACTTAAGACATGTCTAACAAATTATACTGAAAAAAGATTTCAGACAGCACCTTAACGCACCTCCGAATAAGCTCCTCCCACTTCCGTTTGGAAACCGCTATTCGCCAGAAAACATCCCGAGCATCGATCCGCTACACGGACGCTTTGTTTCGGACAGGCTCTCTGTCCTCCACTCGGTGATATTACGGTTTGGAGCCTCCCGGGCCTCGGTCAGAGAACATGCCCGGACAGAGGTAACCTCCCCCGGGGATGCTGCTGCCTCCTCAGCCGGCTGAAGGACGGAGCAGGACGGAGAATACGCCGATGGAGAGGCCGAGCAGGCTGCTGCTGCTCTCCGAGCTCCGCGTCAGGAACGCGGCTTACGACGTGAGCCTGTGCCGGTCCCTGCTAGCATGGAAGAGACGGGCCCAGAGCCCGGTGTACCACCCGTTCAGACCCAGTAAGACCCCCGATACCTTTATTTATATTTAACATATGTGTGTTAGTGTTCGTCTTTGTGTCTGCGGGCCTTTAACACACGAGACATCCAGGCAGGTAAACAAAGAGAGGACATGTTGGACATCCGGAGAACATGTTGGACACTGATAATCAGGTTATTTACTCAGCAGAGACAATGGCAGCAGGAATACGGGAGACATGATATGTCCTCTTACGTAACAGCTCACAGGCTGACGCTCGTCAGAGGAGGTCACTGAGGCAGGGGCGATCCGAGGCGTCCAGGGCCCGGGAGAGGATCAATATGAGGCCCCCTCCCCTTTAGGCTGAGACGAGCGTCCAAACTCAGGAATATAATCTGCAGGGAGAGGGTGTGCTAAAAATTACATAAATATGCTGGCAGCAGGGATGCACAGTTATATAGGGACAATATTATGCACAATAATGGTAGATGACTGTTTCAAAAGCTATATATTAGGGCTGGGCGATATTATTGGAACAGTATTATTTTCAGCAGATAATTGCTTTAATATCAATATATATTACTGCTGTCGGGCACAATCCTATCTTCAAAATTTCTACTTTTCAAGAAATGAACTAAATGCTCCACCTCTGAATGTCTTAATGCTATTTTGTCCTGATCACTAGTTATTTTTGTAACTTAATTTGGTCAAAATCTTAAAAAAAAAAAAAAAAAAAAAAACACTTGCCAATGAGCGATGTAATGGTGTGAAAATTTCATATCTCGGTTATTGTGACCAAAATTATCACAGTTATTATTATCCTGGTATTTTTGCACTGTGCTCATAATGTTCAAAAAGTACTTTTACATTCACTTGAAATCATTTAACCCCTTTAATATTATAATTATAACAGGCCTTTTTGTCTTTTTTGTCAATAAGTGTGTCAGGAATGTCCTTTGAGTAAATTTTTTTCTCCCTTTTATCAAGAGTAATAAAAGTAAACAATTCTACCGGCAAGTATTTGTCATTGCTATGTTATAAATGCTTTAACAGTGTGCAATTACAAGAAACGAAAGAAGCAGATTTGAAGTTTAAACATGAATCTCTTCATAAACAATTATAAATGAACATGTTCAAATTTTTTAGCTGGCCAAAAATAACCTTAACCTATTTTACATAAATTTAAATAAATTTTAGTTTGACTGCAGCATTAGTGTCCATGTTACAGCTCGTTATGTTAGACCATGTCCAGGCACTTTTTTACTGATGATAGTCCCTGAAGCAATTAGCCCCCTTCCATGACTCTCCTCTGGTCTCCCCTCTCCCTGGCAGATCTCCTCCACATTTCCTTCTCCAATATTTCCAAATTACGACTGATGAAATTTATAAAACATTGACTTTGATAGGAAAAAGACGATCAGTTACGAAATACGGCAGAACACTGCAAATAAACGGCGAAAGAACGGCAGGAACACACTCCAGAATGATACTTATGCTATTATTTACAACATTTATACATTATTTACACAGAATTTATTTAGAAAGTACCTATAATTCGCTCACTGAATCTCCTCACTCTCTCCGGCTCAGTCAGCTCACTTACTTGAGGAGTTACAGCAGTTTTAATCACGCACGTCTATTTTTTCTGCAGCAGCTTCGTGTTTTAGACAGGGTGACCGTCTTCAACCAGTTTCCCCTCGGCATCCTTGTAAAATCCAAAATTCAACCAGACTTCAGACTTTGTCCGTTTAAAGGAAAAAAACATCCGCTGTATTGTCTGTGCGGGCACCAACATCATGGCCATAATTTCACTCTCAGAGGCCAAACATTGGAAACTGCGTGTTTGCGCCTCTGTCTGTGAGGGACCGCGGCTGCTATACCGAGGAGCAGACACATAGTTCTGCCTTTTCCAGGCAATGAGCAGCATCAACGTGAGTTATTGAAACAGTGTGGTAATCAAGCATGGTTTACTGGTAATTAAAACAGGAAACAGTAATACTAACCGTCAGAAATTTTACCATGGTTTATCATTTTACCAGTAACCGTTACATCACTATTGCCAATAGGGCTGAGTATTTCCAGCAACCTCTCGATACGATGCGTATCCCGACACTGAGGCCACAATACGACATGTATCTCGATACACATAAATGGTGAAAATTGATTACACTTTTAACAGAATTCCAAACAAGTGTTGTTTTTTATTACAAGACGAAATAGAAGAAGGATGCATTTTAAATGATTTTACAACTTGAGAAACTTAAATCCAGGTCCTCAAAGATTGTAAACTTAAGTTCAGATTTGGATCATGTGCTTCATCATGTAGCTTGGCATCTACTTTGAACTGTGCCACTGATGACATTACCCCAAGAGTTTTGACAACAACTGTCAAAACATTGAGGCCATGTTGCTTCTGTAGAACCTGTATCAATACACATATCCCCAAGGAGTGAGTGACAATATTTTGCCAGATCGATATTTTGAGCACAGGCCAACATGGAAAGTGACCAATGACACTGATTTAATGAAAAAAAAAAATACCATCATAAAAATGGAGACAGGTTTGTGCCTGACAAATGGATGCACATCATTATCCAAATAATGTCAGGATCCGCAGATAATCACCTGAAAAGTTGATTATCAGTCTGAGGCTGTCTTTGGTTGTAAATGAACCTGTTAAAGAAACTAGAGAATATAAAAGAAGAAAGGAACTGTGTGCTGCAGGTCAGCAAGTTTCGGTGAGAAAATTCCCCATTAACAGGGTTCAGGATGGCAAGATGCAGAAAACATGTCAAAGGAGTAGACCGTCCACGGTCTGATGGAGTCTTTTGTGTCTTGTTGGGCAGTGGTGGAGGGCTGCGTAGGGGCAGAGGTTCAATCAGTCAGTCAATCAAACTTTATTTGTATAGCACTTTTAATACAAAATCTTGTAGCACAGAGCGCTTTACATAAAGGAGCAATAAGAACATGAATATAATAATAATGATAAAACAAAATTAAAAGAAGAAGATTGAATACAATGAAAATACAAGACCCTACCCACCCTCACTATCCACATACAGCACACACACTCACTTACACACACACACCCCCACACACACCCCCACACACACCCACACACACACGCAAAGACATTACGAAGAGATTCTGACAGAAAACGAAATCAGAGGACTTAGGAAACACTATCTTGAATGAAAAAAGAGGAAACACAGGAGCTACAGCAAAAATGACATAATGGTTAAAAAGAAATCAGGGAAAAATAAAGAAATAAATACAATGTAAAATAATAATATTGTAAAAGGAGATACACCAAATGCGTAATAAAGTCTGCTGAAGCAGGATAATGAAAAGAAGATTGATTAACGGAGAATTAAACTGTGCAACAATAAATCTGAACTGAAATGGAGAAATAAAACAGATTAAGGGGATTAAAATAAATGAACAAATGAGATCATTAATAATAATAAATATAGTCTGCTAATAGCCAGACTAAAAAGGTAGGTCTTGAGTTTGCTTATCACTGAAAAAGAAAAGCCAGATAAAAGTAAGGACTTTGTTGATGGAACCTCAGCCTCTTCATCAGCAGATACTTCTGTTTATAAAAAGACAATCGAGCTTCATCACGGACATTTGAGTATTCAAATCAGCCGAGCAGACGGATTCAGATCAGCCTGAGGTGCTTCAGGGTTCACTGTGACCTGCTCTCCGTCTGCCAGGATGTTCGTTTATTTCTCAGACGTTTATTTTTGGGGGATTTTCTGCTTTTAATTGACAGGAAAGCAGAGAAAATGAAAAGGTGGGGGAGAAGGTGGAGAGTGACATGAGGGAAAGGAGTCAGCATGAAGAAGTTATCGCTACATTTTCTGGATAAAAAAATAAAGACATGAAGAAACAGTTGTTAAAGTCAAACCCCCTCTGTGATATGAATCTTTCCTTAAGAATATTAATGTCTTCTTCTTTGAGGTTTATACATAATGAACGTGCAGTAGTTACCTGAAGATCTCCCGCAGTGACTCCTGTTTGTGCATCATCACTGTGTGTGTCTGTTGTCATGGAGACAACAGGTACACCTGCAGGGGGATGTAGCCCTGAGGCAGACAGCTGTGTGTATCTCAGGTGTGAATCTGCAGCACCTGGCCTGCTGCTTCTATCTGATATTTATTTAACCCTTTCATGCATGAATTATGAAATCACAAAGGGATATCTTTTGAATGTTGGTTTTTACATAAAACCATGGCCATTTTAATATGTTATATTTTCAGGGAGTTAAGCATCCATGCATCAACAGATGAATGGTAATGTAATGGGACTTGATATAGATCCATAAACACTTTTACAAACATTTATTGAGAATAAATTATATGAACATGACAAAAAATGAAAATGATCCTGCCACTCTTCCTGTCCCTTCTGGAATTTTCTCAGTCACCCTGTACTCTTACTGGCCTAAAGTCTCTCTGAGAGAAGACTTGATATTTTAGAGGAATACGTATTTTCACTAAGTGTAATTACAGCAAAGTTTACAACAAATACACAAACATGCACCGTCTTCCTGAACAGTCAAAGGCTTTCCTATCCTCACATGGACCTCCGCTTTTATATGACTTGATAGATAAAGTGTTAGCATTGAAATAAAATGCAAAAATCTTAAATATATTTAATATTACTGTTTTTAAAACTATTTACTTGTGAATTAAACCAAAAATTTGGGAAAAAAATTCAAAGTTTGGTAGGGATGCGCAATATTATTGATTTGATATTGGTATCATCCGATATCCTAAAGAGTTCATTGTCGGTACCAGCCGATATTGAAACTTTTGCAGATATTTACAGCTGATATATCGGCCACACTTACCAGCTGGAATATCATTCATTTTTACAATAGTAAATTTTACATCTGTTCCAAAAATATACTGTAACCCTGAATGAAACAAGTCCACTTTTGTTAAGTACAGAGCTTGAGCTCTTGACCAGAAATATTGGTATCGTCGATAATGAATATGGGCATATCAGCCAAATTTCAATATCGTGCATTCCTAAAGTTGGATGAAATCTGAATACAGGTATCGCACCAAGTGAGGGAACAGATGACTTTTTGGCCACAGAAACAAATATACAAGAAAAGCCTTTTTAAAATCAGCAAGAAACTGTTCCTAACATGTTATTAAATTAGAATATTTGTTTTTATCTGTCTGGTTCTTTGAGAATAGAAGGATTTTACTCTTATTCGTGAACGGTGTGGTTTATTTCCCTCTTTGACAGCCATTTTGGATTTATGACGCTATATCTCAATATGACAAAACCTATTCATATTTTTACATCATATTTTTGAGAAACTTGAGACGATGGTTTAGGAGTTTGCCACCTAGTGGTTGGAACATGGTACTGCAACCTAAATGGTATAAACTGTATTCCAATTATGTGTCACTGTAGTGGACACCATGCATGAAAGAGTTTAAGATTGAGAGTTTGTTTTTAAGACACATTCTGGCAATCATTGGATTCTTCACTGGTGCACCTGCTGGATGGACCAGGTCCTGGTTCAGGTGCACAGACAGTTGGTGGTGGTAACAAACCGACCCCTTTAGGAACGATGCATAAATATTTCAGATGGTTGGTGTGGATGCCCCCTGGTTGATCCCCTCTCTGTGCCGTATTTGTTAACTGTGTGGTTCTCCTGCAGGGTTTTGTGTTCCTTCATTCCCTCGTCGACCAGACTCAGGTAGGAGGCTCAAACTCCCATGATGCAGTGCAGGTGTAGTGACCCTGTTGCTGCTGTTGGACCATGTTTCTGTCTGATGAGAGTTCTGAAGAGTGTTTGTGACCGAGCCTGAGGTTTTATTCCAAAACAATGAAATATAAATTTAACCCAAAACCTGAAGTCTGGACTGCAGTCAGACTGGAACAAACTTTTTCTTTAATTTGAGGTGAAGATCTTGTTTGGAATAAATCCCAGAGATGTAGACGGAGTGGATTCTTTCAGCATCAGCCCGGTAGAAACATGAGGGTGTGCTGCTCCTGGATCATTTTCTGAGTGTGTAGTTGGCTGATAGTTTTAGATAATCTGCTCCTCTGCTCCATAACCTCTCCAGCTTTTAGACTGTGTGTTGATGCTGCTTTAGAGACTTCACCTACTATTAATTATCCTTGAAAGGAAAAGTTCTTTTGAATGGGAGGTGCTGTTTATCTCTCATATTCTGGTTTACACCCAACATTCAGATTCATGGGAGGAACAAAACATCAAAACAACAGTTTATTTATTTCCTCTGTAATTTGATTTATAGATTTCTGGTAACTAGGGCTGGACAATATACACACGAGGACAAAATTGTTGGAACCCTTCTGTTAAAGAAAGAAAAACCCACAATGTTCACTAAAATAACTAAATTAACTATATGTGTATAACTTGTGTGTGTATAAATATATATGTGTGTGTATATATATACACACACACACATATATGTGTGTGTGTATATATATATATATATATATCTATACACAAAACCTAAAACCAGTGAAGTTGGCACGTTGTGTAAATCGTAAATAAAAACAGAATACAATGATTTGCAAATCCCTTTCAACCCATATTCAATTGAATACACAGCAAAGACAAGATACTTAACGTTCGAACTGGTAAACTGTGTTATTTTATGCAAATATTAGCTCATTTTGAATTTGATGCCTGCAACATGTTTCAAAAAAGCAGGCACAAGTGGCAAAAAAGACTGAGAAAGTTGAGGAATGCTCATCAAACACTTATTTGGAACATCCCACAGGTGAACAGGCTAATTGAGAACAGGTGGGTGCCATGATTGGGTATAAAAGCAGCTTCCCTGAAATGGTCAGTCATTCACAAACAAGGATGGGGCGAGGGTCGCCACTTTGTGAACAAATGCGTGAGCAAATTGTCGAACAGTTTAAGAACAACATTTCTCAACGAGCTATTGCAAGGAATTTAGGGATTTCATCATCTACGGCCCATAATATCATCAAAAGGTTCAGAGAATCTGGAGAAATTACTGCACGTAAGCGGTAAGGCCGAAAACCAACATTGAATGCCCGTGACCTTCAATCCCTCAGGCGGTACTGCATCAAAAACCGGCATCACTGTGTAAAGGATATCACCACATGGGCTCAGGAACACTTCAGAAAACCACTGTCAGTAACTACACTTCGTCGCTACATCTGTAAGTGCAAGTTAAAACTCTACCATGCAAAGCAAAAGCCATTTATCAACAACACCCAGAAACGCCGCCGGCTTCGCTGGGCCCGAGCTCATCTAAGATGGACTGATGCAAAGTGGAAAAGTGTTCTGTGGTCTGACGAGTCCACATTTCAAATTGTTTTTGGAAAGTGTGGTCGTCGTGTCCTCCGGACCAAAGAGGAAAAGAACCAGCCGGACTGTTATAGGCGCAAAGTTCAAAAGCCAGCATCTGTGATGGTATGGGGGTGTATTAGTGCCCAAGGCATGGGTAACTTACACATCTGTGAAGGCACCATTAATGCTGAAAGGTACATACAGGTTTTGGAGCAACATATGTTGCCATCCAAGCAACGTCTTTTTCATGGACGCCCCTGCTTATTTCAGCAAGACAATGCCAAGCCACATTCTGCACGTGTTACAACAGCGTGGCTTCGTAGTAAAAGAGTGCGGGTACTAGACTGGCCTGCCTGTAGTCCAGACCTGTCCCCCATTGAAAATGTGTGTCGCATTATGAAGCATAAAATACAACAACGGAGACCCCGGACTGTTGAACAACTTAAGCTGTACATCAAGCAAGAATGGGAAAGAAAAGTACAAGTATCTTGTCTTTGCAGTGTATTCAATTGAATATAAGTTGGAAAGGATTTGCAAATCATTGTATTCTGTTTTTATTTACGATTTACACAACGTGCCAACTTCACTGGTTTGGGGTTTTGTATATATATATATATATATATATATATATATATATATACACACATACATATATGTGTATATATATGTATATATGTATATATATGTGTGTGTGTGTGTATATATATATATATATATATATATACATATATATATAGATAGATAGATAGATAGATAGATAGATAGATTTATATTTAAATATCAAAATAGTGCAACAACTTGCAGAGTAATAGTTTGAGGATAAAAATCAAATTTTATTTTTTAATCTTCTCCAAAAAAATAAACAAATCAATTTAAACTACATATATACCCCCCAGCCCTAACTCTCTAAGAGACATCTTCTTTTTAAGTGAAAGAAAAATTATAAGTGCACATGGTAATTAAACAAAGTTTCACTAATTATGTTATTTGGGGTGTGCATCGAGAATCCAAATACTGCAGAAAGAATATTGATAGAGTATTGATCCAAAGACTGTCACCATATATTGGTTTATAAGTATTTTCTTACACCCCTGTTAGATATGAACATCTACAGCACTGTTTTTAAAGAACGGACTTCGCACTGATATTAAAAAACTCCAGTGATCCTGAATGCAGGTCCACTCTGGCTTTACCTGTCGGCTGCTCGCGGCGGCGGCGTGGTGCTGGGGTCATGAATAAAGGCGACCTCCATGTGTGTGATTTCAGGTGTGTGTCACAGCGTGGCGGTGTCAGAAATCATCTCTGTCTGGGAGGAAGAGGAGGAAACAAGCGGCAGAGGAAGAGGAAAAGAGGACGCTAGCTGGAAGAAGATGGGAGAGGGCGAGGGGAGGGACTGCAGGCAGGCCTTCACAGGTAAGCACACCTGGTGGGTTTGAAGTGTGTGCAGGAACATCACGCCAAAGGTGCATGTTTAAGAGCTATGTCAGGAGGACGGGTGTCCTTTTCCAACATTTTAGTGTTTTTAATATCTTATTTTTGTCGATAAGAAGCACTGAAAAAACATCAAATATGAAAATAAGGACTTCATGACAGGATGAGAATTTTTCCACTTTGAGAAATCAGGATAAAATTGACTGTTTTTACTAAATTACTTGCAAGTAATGGGGGTTGTTTTTCTGTTTTAATTACTCCGTTTATAAAGAGAATATGTACAATCATTTTACATCAGATGATCATAAATCCTGTTTGACCCTGAAGGCAACATTCATGTCAAGATGTGACAAAAACATCCCGCTATGACATCACACCAGCGTGATCTTGGCGTGTTCAGGTGTATGATGCTTTTGTCTTGTCTGTTGGTGTCAGTGCGCTACGTGGAAAGGGGTCGGCAGCACCGCTGGCAGTGTGCTGAAGTCACCTTCACGTGTCCAGAGGAGGCGCTGTGTCAACGCTGGGTCGGCATCATCAGAGAGCAGCTCGCCGCCATCAGTAAGTCTTCACACTAACGCTGGTCCATCTGGATCTATAAAAGCAGACTTGAGCATCTCAAACATGAATGAATGAACAGTTTTATTTCAGTTCTATGAATGTTAAGAACAAACACAGAATACAATTGTGTAACACAAACTTGTTCATTACTGCAAAAGGTACAGTATCTCAAAAAAGTGAGTACACCCCTGACATTTCTACAAATATTTTATTATGTCTTTTCATGGGACAGCACTGAAGAAATGTCACTGTAGTGTAGTGGGTGTCCAGCTTGTATAACAGTGTAAATTTACTTTCCCCTCAAAATAACTCAGCACACAGCCACTAATGTCTAAACTGCTGAGAACAAAAGTGAGTAAACCCCTAATATATATTGACCCTTTTGACCCAATTTGGACACTTTACCTTAGGGGTGATAATTCTTACATTGTATCAAAGGGACATTTCTTCAATGTTGTACCATGACAAGATATGATAAAATATTTGTGGATTTGTGAGGGGTGTACTCACTTTTGTGAGATACTGTATAGGCTGAAGTGGCTTATTTTTGCCTCTCCTGTACAATCCAAGATAAATTTGACAAGACATCCTTCTTTAAATCACAATACTGTATGGTCATTATACATTATAAGCCTTAATCAATTTATGCTTCAAGGTTTTTCTGAACTTAAAGATTTTTACATCATGTTAATTCATCACTGAGCTCATTCCAAAATTTTATCAACAAAACACATCTGTATTTAATATTTATTCAAACATGTCACAGTTCAGTCTGATTCTGATTCTGATTTAGGGGATTTAACAGGATTTAAAATTAGTGATGCTGATATCGATGTTTAAAATTATCATTTTAGCTGAACTCTGAGTCATTTTAGATCGGAGCTTGGATAGATGGATCTGCCTGATTATTGAAATTGAATTAGGAGGATCCAGCTGCACTGCAAGGTTATTGTACACTGAGAGGCTGTTTGATCTGATTTTCAGGACATAAAGTACAGCTTATGTTCATACTATGTTTATTCTGGTGTCAGTATCGGCTGATGATGCACGGCATGGACACCCGGACCACATGATAATTTACCCACCGAGAGGCAGTGTTAACTTTGACAGCACTTTTTAATTTAGTTTCAGTTATAGTCTTTTGCCTAAAATATCTTTTAGTCATAATTTAGTCATCTAAATTGCTTTAATTTTAGTCTAGTTTAAGTTGGTGAACTTTGACAACATTTTAGTCGATGAAATCTTCTGTAGATTTAGTCGACTAAAATCTGAAGTGTAGAGGGTAAGGCAGTTTTTTATGTTTCCTTGAATTTCTGAACTCATATTTTACCCTTGGATAAAATGAAACATCTAATAACATTTTATTGAATCCTGGTAAAGTCTGAATGTATAAATGAACAGAAACAAATTGAACTTTTGTGTGAAATGCAGTCACCTTTATTTAGGCTGCCTGGCAGAGCATCTCAGTTACAATACCAGAACTGACAACAAACAGTGAACCTGCTCTACATGAATATATCAGTTCATAAAGAGAGTAGCTCTGATTGGATCGCTCCCCAACTTATCCCACCACCACCCAGCTAAGGCAGTTGTGATTGGATGTCCCTCTTAACTCATCCAACCTTTCCACACAACCAAAGTAGCTGTGATTGGATATATTCCTAACTTGTCCCTACTTTCTACATGACCAAATTAGGTCTGATTGGATTAAGTCTCTGTCAAACATTTTAGACTATTTTTTATTTGTTGATGAAAATGTCAGTGAATTTAGTTTTAGCATTTGTCCATGTGCACTTGTTTTTTTAGTTCCTGTCTAGTTTAAGCCAGGGGAAAAATGGTTGTTGACGAAACTAATTGGTCAACAAAATTAACACTGCTGAGAGCGTAGGAAAAAGAAGGTTGACTCTAATTTCAGTGTGATTTTGACCAGAAGCTGAAATGCTGATGTTCTCTTCCACAGCCAGCAGACCCAAACACCTGCTGGTCTACATCAACCCGTACAGCGGGAAGCGACAGGGCAAACACATCTACGAGCAGAAGGTGGCGCCGCTGTTCGCCCAGGCAGAGGTCGCCACTGACGTAATCGGTGCGTCCCGTTAAACTTCATTCAATTCCTTTTTCTTTCTTTGGACCATGTCTCTAAAGCTGAGCGTGTTTGTCTGTCACAGTGACGGCGTACGCCAATAATGCGAGGGATCACCTGAGGACTGAGGCGGAGCTGAAGAAGTATGACGGGTGAGTGGAAATATCAAAATCAAGAAGGCCTCTGCAAACTTTTTATACTTCCAAAGGGATTTTTAAATCTTCAGCTTACACTTGCTGTCCCTTGTCTTAGGGTGGTGTGTGTCGGAGGGGACGGGATGTTCAGCGAGATCATCCATGGTCTGATCTGGAGGACACAGATTGACGGAGGAGTCAACCCCAACTGTCCCGATGAAGCTCTGGCTCCCTGCTCGCTCCGTATCGGGATTATTCCTGCAGGTTAGAGACGTTTACCTGCATGAAGTCACAAATTTGTCGCTCTCAAACTGTATGAGCAGATTTAGGAGAAACCCACTCTCAGGTTGTTGAAGAGAGTCTGGATCATGGTTTAAAGGTCGATGGAAATATCAGAGATATCAAACGTAGTTCAGATGTACTAGTACTCACTTTTACTCAACTAGTAAACAAGTAGACTTTACTAGTAAAGCAAAAGTGCCTACTAGTAGACAATTTTGTGTTACTAGTACTGCTAGGAAAGCTTTGAGTTTTTACTCGTAACATTTTTAAGCACAAGGAACACGAAATTGCCTAGTAAAAACCTTTACTAGTAAAACAAAACTTTTCTTTACTATTAGTACCAGTAAACTCCAAATATCTCACTAGTGGTACTTGTAGAATGTTTTAGTCTACCAGCAGTACTAGTAAAGCCTATTTCCATAAAAGCCAAAGATTCACCAGTAGTAATAGTCGACCTAATGCAAAGTAGAAAGGATAATAATAATAACTAGAAAAGCACTCAGAGAGCGCAGACCTCCGCCTAGCAGCTCAGTAATGGCTGTTGCTTTTCCGCTCCACATGGACAGCCGAGTGTGCGCTCATGTCTGTCCATGTGGAGAATGCTGCATGCGATTTACATGGGAACCGGGAAGAGGAGAGTGTGAATCACGTGATCTCAGAGTTATCAGCGTTGTAGTTGCAAGGTTGGAAAAAACGTGCCGATCTACCAGGCTATTGTTAGCCGTTGGGTCAGCAGAACTCCTCTGCTGGCATTGCAAGGGAAGCTGGGAAATGTAGTGACATAGACTTGAAAAACATTGATGTCAGTTTGCAAATAAACTACAATTCCCACAGTGACGTAAATGAATGGGATTTGCCGTCATAAACTTGAATGTTTTTATGTGACTTCAATCTGGATTGTATCAGCACCAAAATGTATTGGCTTCTTCCTTGGACCAAACCACACCTCTAGTAAAATTTTCATGTAAATCCATGCAGTAGTTTTTGCGTAATCTTGCTAACTGACAAACAAACAAACAGACAGACCCTGGCAAAAACATAACCTCCTTGCAGAGGTAATGATAATAATAATAATAATAATAACTTCATTTATATAGCACCTTTAAAAATAGATTTTAACAAGGTGCTTTAACAGACAAAACAAAGGCAGAAAAAGGCAAGACTCTGGGCACCATAAAATCAACAATCAGGTCAAACAGAGACCAAAAGAGTCAAAGGAAAAGGCACAGAAGGTCATGTTAAATAAAGCAACAAAAGGAAAGAAAATGTTAAACTGGTGAGAGGGAAACAGCTGAAGTAATTTAGGAATATACTAAATTTGTACAGTGTATTATGCCAACATGTATGTATGAAGAACATTAGTGAGGAAGGTATTTTGTTTTATATATAATGATAAGGGGATGATAGGACAATAAATAGATAATAGGTTTGTAGTTACATGGATAAATTGATGACAGTTGATAGCTGACGGCATCACATCAGGGAGATGGAAAAGGAGAGTATAGATAGAGGACGGATAAAAGAGAAAAGTTAAATAATTACATAAAATGGAAGAAAATGGTGATAATAAAAAAGGGAGAATATTAAAACATGAAATGATGGTAAAAACAGGACTAAATTCTAACCAAATCCAGCACCCTGATTGGTTGTAATATTTTCAAAAGCCAATGGGAAGCCTGAATTTGCTTTTCCCCACCCCTTTATAGAAGTATAAGGCTTACCAGTAGTACATTTGGACATTTCTAAGTCGACTAGAAGTTCTAGTTACACTTTTTGTTTCACTAGTAAAGGCTACTCGCACATTAGTTGACCAAAATTAAGTATATGTACTCCAAATTTGAGTACTAGTAGAGCTGAACTACGGTTGATATCACTGTCAAATTATGCCCAAACAACTTTCCATAAAGGTCCTTCGGAGGCTCCAGACCCTGCTGAGTGTCTTTTAAAGGGCCTGTTTGACTTTAGGAACAATCATAATCACTGTAAAATGATCAGTTTCATGGCTGATGTGTTGCAAAGATCATTGAATCTATTTAAGTTCCCTCAAAACTCTGAGTTTGTGACTTTGAACCTTCTGATGCTTAAAAATAGATAAACAGATGCAGATAATGACAGTGGCCTCGTTTCTCAGTTTGTTCTTCCTGTTTTTTCTCTATTCCTGTTTTTTGTTGTTCCGTAGAGAAGCTCTATAAATAAAGTGGTTAAAATAGATAAAACAGAGACTCTCTCTCTCAGTCATAAAGGAGATGCTGTTTTGTATCTGCTGCACTTGAAGCTGCTCAAAATTGAACTTATCAGAAACCAAGATGAACAGTTTCTAGAGAGACTGATCACAGCAAACAGGTTGGTTCTTTTTGTAAAATCATCTCTAAATCAGTTTGAGCCTGAAGAAAATACTCAAACAAATAAATGCAGTTTTTTCAGTCATGTCAAAATTGAATTTCAGCCCAAACAGTGTAAAGATTATTCAGTGTTTTCATAAAAGTATGTTAGTCTGTTCAAATGAAGTGAATTGTTTGTGCATGCTGGTGAGCTCAGTCTGTTTGTGTGTTTCAGGTTCAACAGACTGCATCTGTTTTGCCACTGTGGGCACCAACGACCCCGTGACCTCTGCGCTTCATATTATAGTCGGTCAGTCGCACACGGGGACAGAAATGAGAGTAATTCTGGGAGTGAGGGGGTGATGAACTGATTCGGGCTCTTCTTTAGATATCACGTTCACCACAGGGGGGCAGTGTGAGCAACACACACCCTTAATTCCTTTATTCATCTCCATTTAGCATTTATGTTCAGTCAAACTGGTCGTTGAAATGTTTAAAGTATTAAAAACATTAAAAAGCCTGTAAAAAACCTTAAAAAGTAGGTAAAAGTATTAAAAGCATTAAATAGCAATTAATAAAGGGATTCAGAAGCAATAAAAATGTATAAAAATTCTGCAGATGTAATATTAAAAGGTGTGGGCAAGAAGGTTGGCGTTAAAAAAGTATTAAACATATGCACAACCAAGCATCACAAATACACTAAGGATGCACAATATTTACCATGCGATATGTGCAAATTATTATTTCAAAAGCTAAATATTGGTATCGGCAGATATGCTGATATATAAGATATATTTCCATCAAGATAATGGAGTTTTTTTACATATGATTCATAACTTGCAAGGCTAAGCTCCCAAAATAGGACAGCATGTAAGTAAATCAGTGTTTTTGCGGTGTGATCTGAGAAGGACTGCGTTCAGTTGTCGGTATAGGCCAAAATAAGTTTTGAAATATCTGCAAAAATCCAATTTCGAGATTCGTGATATACACCTCTACCAGCTCTGCATTATTAAATTATGTCTCCTTGGTTACGATAAAAGCCGGACTTAACAATGACAAGCCCATCGTGCATCTGTATGCATTATGAACATCTTACCTGGGGAAAAATATTATTTTTAAGTACAGTGTGCTTCATACTGACTTCAGATCAAGACTGACTCCAGATCGAGACTGACTCCGGATCAAAACTGACTCCAGATTAAGACTGACTCCAGATCGAGTCAGACAGTATCTGTGCTGCTGTGGCCTCCATGGGCTCCTGCTGCCATCTAGTGTTCTTGAAGACAAAAGCTCTTAGTCTGAAAGTACTCAATGCATTTTTGAGCATCATTAAAGAAAAAAAAACACCAGTTTGAGCTTCTTTAATCCATGTGGATCCCTTCCCTCCAGCTTTAAAATTCCCCAGATGAGTTTATTATCAATAATTATTCTGTTAATTCTAATAATGTTAATTATGTGTGTGTTTTTAGGAGACTCCCAGCCAATGGACGTTTGCTCCGTTCACCACAACAACACCTTCCTGAGGTACTCCGTCTCCCTGCTGGGATACGGTTTCTATGGCGACGTGCTGACTGACAGTGAGAGGAAGAGGTGGATGGGCCCGGCCAGATATGACCTCTCAGGTAAGAGTGTGATGTGCTGATAAAAGAACTGAATTGTAGAGATGAAATATTCAAATCATAATGTTTGTCTGATGAATGAAGTTTGATTCTTTTATTATATTTATTTTATAATGATTGGAAGGGTTAACGTTGATGTTTTACCTCCTGCAGGTCTGAAGATGTTTCTGACTCATCATCACTACGAGGGGACTGTCTCCTACCTGCCTGCCAGAGGCATCATGGGAACCCCGCGGGACGCTACGAGGTGTCGATCTGGGTGAGTTCTAGAGGTGTGACACTGTGGTCTTGAAGCAGATGAATTCAAAGGTTATTTATTAAATAATAACTGCCTTTAAATTTCCAGGTGTGCTGTTTGTCAGCATAACGGGCAGATCCATTCAGAGAGAGCCGACAGGTATGAGAGGGACGAAGCTTCAGACAGCGGTGAGTGCAACGCAGTATCTTTAGGAGACTTAAACACAACAAACAGTTATTATGAGCATGCGTGTGCCCCACATCTGCACATCTACACTTATGTTTAATATATAAGGCTTTAGAACAGGGAGACAGGACAACAGGAGTCAAAACAAACCTGATTAATAAATCTGGTCTGTTGATGTTGATTACTGTTCACCTTAAAAATCTATTCAGTCTAAATTTGTTGAAAAAAAAAAAAGTGGTCTAAGAACGCTGCCTTGAGGAACACCACAAGGTTAGTGTTGTGTGTAATGTCCTGTATACAAGATACTTCAAAGTAAGGATGCGACGAATCGTCGATTAAGTGTAACGCACAGACATTAAATTTTCTCGAGCAGATTATTCAGGGGAGTGAGACATCCTACTCCTTTTCCAATTGAAGAGACAGGAGCGTAGGAGAAAGAGGCTTTATTTAATTGTAAATCAGAAATTTCCTTGAGTACTTTTTTGTGATTTAAAATAGAACATGACCCTGTTTTTAACTAACAATGTAGGATACATATGAAATGTACACATTTATATTTATGCCCACTTATAATGGCCAGGTGACCCTTCAAATCAAAATCAGAATCAGAATGCCCTTTATTGTCATCATACAAAATGTACAATGAGATTGGAGAGCTTCTCCTTTTTTCAGTGCAGTAGATAGTTACGTTAAAAAAAACAGAAGTAAAGTTGTGTCTATGCAAATGTGTCAACAGGATAATTGGACTATAGGCTGTTGTATTTTGTAGTCTTGTGGGGATTTCAGTGGATGTAATGATTCATGTTTTGTGTTGAATTTAGGTTTATTACAATGCTTCTCTATAATATCACTTGTCTTATTGACCTCAAGTGTCCCCTAAAGTAAATAATTTTCTTCCTGTTTATATGAAGTCCTGCTCTTTTGGAAAAAAAAACTGTGTGCTTGATAAAGGTCTGAGACCAAAACGGTGCAAATACATGAATTTCTTTCAAGTTAGACAGTGTGTGGAAGCTTTGAGGACTTAGTTCAGTTCTTGCCAAAATCATTGAATTTTTACTTAGTTCAGAAAAATCTAAAATAGGTGGTTAACAGAGTTTGGCCATTATTTCCAAGGTCAACAGTGCAGTCAGTGTTAAGCCTTTTAGATGCTTCTTATTCTTCTATTTAGGGCTGGGCAATCAATCGAAAAATAATCCAAACCAACATTTGGACCCTCTAATCAAAGTAATTTTACTCATGTTGATTATTTTGATTATTTTCCCTGTTTAAGTCACATGACTGCGCCCCCTCCGTACAGTCTGCGTTCACGTTCACCAAAAGCGAAGGACATGGTGCCAACATGGAGGAGACAAGTGCCAATCTATCAGAGGACCTTGTAGCCAAGAAAAATGCCGTCTCTGTTGTTTGGACACATTTTGGATTCTGTGTAGGACATCGAGCAGAAAGAAGTTGAGTGTAAATACTGCAGGAAGACCGTTTGAGCCACCGTCGGTAACACCACCAATTTCTTCCAGCATAGCATAAAATAATCGTTCATTAATCGTAATCGAGGTAAGAACTTCAATTAATTGTGATACTGAGATTAGGTAATATTGCCCAGCCCTACTTCTGTTCTTTATCTGTTTTCTCCTGAGATCTCGCAGTAGAAGCTATTTCTACATATTTTTTATTTTCCCTTTAAAATGTCAAACTGTTTAGCAGCTTCATAAAAAGTTAAATCAATCAGTGTTTTTGGTTTTGTTTCCAGAGAGTGATGGTGAGTGGAGGTCCATCAGAGGGAAGTTCTTGGCAATAAACGCTGCCAGTATGAGCTGTGCTTGTCCTCGCAGCCCTAAAGGCCTCTCACCTGCTGCTCACCTGGCAGATGGCACCACCGACCTCATCCTGGTGCGGAAATGTTCCCGCTTCGACTTCCTTAGACACCTCCTTCGACACACCAGCAAAGACGACCAGGTAAAGAAATCAAAGCGTTTTTCTGTAGTGGTCCCATCTGTCTGTGCTGGAGATACCAAACCCTTCGGTCTTGCCCTGTTTGTCCAGTTTGACCTGACCTTCGTAGAGGTCCACCGTGTGCGTCGTTTCCGCTTCATGCCACGTCACTGCCAGAGCGACTCGGACCTGGAGCTGGACCTACGAGAGCACGGCAAGCGCCAGATCTTCAGTCAGATATGCAGAGACCACCCAGCGTGTGGCTGCACCCCCGCCTACAGCAGCTGGAACTGCGACGGCGAGATCCTGACCCACACGGCCATAGACGTCAGGTAACAATATTCACCTGAGGTTTCTTTCTCAGGCTGGCTACGCACTGGACTTGAAGGGATAGGCAATTTTTTTTTCCTTTTCGTGTCTTGCCTCACTCCCGAGTCCATGACAAGCAGATAGAAAGCCTTATTTTGACTATTCGTGTAGTAACAAGGAAGAGACGGGCAGAGCTCACCTACTGCCAATTAGCTTAGCTCAAACACTGGGAGTCAATGGGTAGTGTTAGCCTGTCTCTCTCTACAGTCCTGTGTGCTTGTTGTGACTCAGTTTTTTTCTGTGTTATGTTACATTATCTTCTACTACCATTGGATTATCTTCTACTCCTAAACAGAGGCTGTGTTTTGTTGACCTACTTCAGCAGTGGTTTGCGCTAGAGATGGGACATTTGCGAACAAGTTGAGTCTTTTGAACAGCTCTTTTAAGTGAACAAAGAGAATCGATTTACAGTTGTGAGTGAGCCATTCAATTACGAGCCATTATTAAATGCAAATTGCCTGTAAATTTACAAATGGCTTGCAAATGAACAGCTCATTCATAACTACAAATCTGTTCTCATCGTTCACTTAAAAGAGCTGTTCAAAAGACTCGACGTGTTTGCAAATGTCACATGTCCAGCGCAAATCACCGCTGAAGTAGGTAAACAAAACAAAGCCTCTGTTTAGGAGTAGAAGAAGATAATACGTGATAGTAGAAGATAATGCAGCATAATGCTGGTCTTGTGTGAAGCCCTCTTTGCTATCATCAGTACCTTTCACCTGGACTAAGTCTCTCCTCCCTCTCCTTTTTCCAGAGTGCACTGCCAGTTGATCAAGCTATTTGCACGAGGGATCGAAGAACCGACTGTGTTCGAGGATCTCACCAACCCATGTGCAATATAAACCCTTACACCCGAGTCATTCCCTGCAAGACACTGGAGTTGTCTTCATGTTTCCACCCTCACTGCTGATGCTGCCATCATTATATCCTCGTCACATCGTCTATTACACGACACAGATCTATATGGATAGAAGCTTCACCTGAAAGTCCAAATAATCCCATAATCCCTACAAGTATCGCAGAATAACTTTGGCACATCTTGAGAAATTACATGGTTGTCTGATATGGCACCTAAATGTTCTCCGGCTGTCTGAGTTCAGATTTGCTCCTGTGTTGACCTCCAGTCCTGCTGAGTCCTCAGATCATGACTTGAGGATCTATTACCTCGAGGTTTCAGGTGTTTTCTGTTACAGAAACACGAAGAGCAGAAATAAGAAGCTTTTGGTGTAGACCAAAGTGTTTGAATGTTACAGAGATTGTGCTTGCGTGACTTTTGACTCTGACCTGTGACTCTTTTTCATCTCTATGGTAGACCAGGGTTGAACTACATGATTGTTTTGTCTGTTATGATGGTCACGGCATCAGATCGACCATCACAGAGACATTTTCATCCACAATCATCAGTGTGACCCCACAGTTATCACGACTGACCCGAGGACATACCCGTGACTTTGACTCGTCTTAACTGCAGTTCTTGTTTGTAGCTTTTAGAGCTTTAGATCGGTGGTTCTCATCTGGTCCATCCTCTGACCCACAACCTTGGCAATGAGATGCTGTTAATAAAATTTACAAACACTTTAAGCCCCTTTAAACCAGTTACCAGCCAGACAGACAATCATTCACACACATGCCGACACTGCAAAAACTCAAATCTAAGGAAGTTTATTCATCCAGTTTCAGTTCTAAAAATCTCACAAGACTAATTGTAAGACAAAATTGGCTGACATGTCCAGTACACATCTTATTTTAGAACTTAAAAACAAAGATGAACCATGAAGTGCTTGTAATAAGTTGCAATTTCTGCTGATGTGGTAAGACAAATCTTACTTGTACGCTGTCTTTGAAATAAGATTAAGAAGTTTCTATACCTGATTTTAAGAACCTAAGGCTTGCTTCATTGGCAGATATTTTCTGGTAATTACACGCTATTCAGTGCTTTAATTTTGTTTTTGCTTCTTGTAATAAGATATCCGTCTGGACTTGTCAAATGAATATGACATTGGACTAAGTATTGTGAATATTTTTGACTTGAAATTAGACAAAATAAACTTGCTAAGATCTGAGTTATTGTTTGCAGTGTAAGGACAATTTGGAGTCACCAATCAACCCTACAAGCATGTTTTGGGTTTCTGGGAAGAAACTGGACTGCCTGTAGAGAACCCATCATATAGGGATGAGAATTGTCAGAAATCGATGCTGGGGTGGACCAAAAGAAGTTCTGGATACCTTTTAAAGACTAGACTTAAAGCGCTCTTCAGGATCAGGGGATCTGATCTGATTGGGTATAAAATTATAGTCTTAATATCATAGCCTTGAGAATTATCTGACTTCATTTTTGACTGCAACAAGCCATAAATCAGGTCATGCTTGTTTTAGGTAGCAGGTCCAAAATCTGAGTAAAAATCCTTTAGTGAGTGATCAACACAAAAAGACAAAAACTACAAGTTCTTTGAGAGCACGACGCTCCACCAAGACATCTTTGACTGGAAGTCCTGGATCCACATCAGGATCCAGATCACAAAAACCTCATCACGTCTTCCTGACCATGACATGCATTCCATGATTATTCAAAAAGTGAAGTAGTGACAGACAAATGCTGCAAAAAAAGTATGTTCGTATGTCTGCTAAGGATATAACATTAACTTCGTTGTTGACAGTTATGACCCTCCATCTCTGTAAAACACTTTAGGGTCCCGACCGACCAGTTGAGATCCACTGCATTAGAAAATGTTACAATCATTTAGTTTATTTGCACTTTTTTACGTAGTTTTGACTATTTTAAATGATCCAGACTGATGTTGGATTTGTCTGTTACATGTTATTAACGATGCCGGACAGCGTGATTGTTGATTCTTTAAACACATCTGCACGTGCTCTGTGCAAATGCGGAAGAGATTTAAATCACTTTAAGTTCTGTTTTACTTCATTGGTCTAAGTGTTTCTGTTACATTCTGATCTCCAAACCATTCCTTCATATTTTCCTAACTTTACTCTTTAACCCTAAATATTGAATTCATGTTTTTTAAAAGGTTATTCTGAGCATAACAGGCCGAGTTAGCTGAACAGTGCATGTTTCTGATCTTCCATTTCTGCGCAATATGCAAGTGAATCATGGGTTAATCATCTGATTAAGTGCTGCTTTGACACCAAAATATCTCACACACTGTGCAGACTCTGTCGTCAGTTTGAGCTTAAGCTGCCGTCACTTCAAGGTTCTTTCAGGCTGACACGACGCTCCGAAGTTTGTACTGTAAATCCTCCAGAAATTCATTTAAAACGTCAACAGTTCAGACTGAACTCGGACTCCAAACTGGGGCCAGGACCTGAACGTGGCCCCCTGAGCTCGTTGTAGCCTGATGTTCTCTGTAGGAGCTGCTCATGTTTTCACAGGAGTGAATATCCTCACACTGAAGTCAATCAGCATGTAGCACCATCATCTGGAGCTTTGAGGTCAGGGCTGGGGGGAAATATCTAAGGTTGGGTTTTCTCCTTTGACCTCTGGATGGCGCCATAGTCCATCCTGTTGTTCTCTGACAGCGCTCTGGATCTTCATGGTTTAATGATCCTCCGAGCCCCCCATAGCTCCAGTGATGTTAGAACATGTCCACATTATGACCCTGACAGGAGGTAGAGCGTCAGTCAGCCCACAGATGCTGTTTGTTTGTTTGTTTATTCGTTTGTGTCTGTTTCCTCCCTGCTGTCGTTGAGCTGGACTCTTGATTGACAGCGGAGTGAACCAGTAGCAGCTCACGGTGCTTGAAAACACCAACCAATCAGCTTTTTCTCTTGATCCTCATCCAACCAAATACCAGCTGGAGTTTGAAGATGTAGCTTAGTGTGTGTGACAGTTGTAGCTCAGTGAGAAGGTCTCCACAGGTCCAGGCCCTTCGCAACGTCAAAAATGTTCATGCAAATGTTGAAGATAGTGTTGTTGTATGAAGCGGTAATGCAGCAGAGGATCAGTGTGGTGCTGCAGCAGCTCTGTAAGCTCAAACTTTCTCCAGGTATAAAGTTATTCAGAAACTCGACCTTCTGGTTAACACTGTGTCCCAACAGCATCAGCACCAAAAAACAGCTGAATTACCTTGATTACAGTCCGTGACTCTGCAGTTATGGACTTAATTCTCCCTTCATGAGATAAAATCTCATCTCATCTCCTTGGTAACTGAACTTTGACACCATTTAACCTTTCCAGGTGTAATTAGGGGTTTAGAGTAGACTTGAAGGCATTAGTAATGGAAACACTTACTGTACACAGAGCTGCTGCAGGACTTTAAAAACCTGGACCTCCATCTTGTCGAGGTGGACCTGTGAAGACCTCTCAGATTATCTCTCCAGGTTGTACAGACATTTAATCAAGTCTGAATGTTTGCTGTGAAACCCTCCAACAACAAGCCAGATGTTTGGAGCATGCTCTAACGGAGGTCGACTGATGACTGAAGTGGATTTTTGAGTCTGAAGATGAAAACATATTTATTTACACCAAGCGGCTGTTTTAGATGTTCTTGTGTAAACGTAGTGCCCGCTTTAAAACTTCATTTGCATGTTTTCATGAAAACTTTAGAGCTGGAGCCTTTGACAGGAAACAAGCTTCTTCATGCTAAACATGTTATCCAGCCAGAAAAGCCAGCAAGTTAGCGGAGCTGCTCCAAGGTGATGCTAATATTTTTAACTAGAGCACCTTGCCTTTGAGTTAGCTTGCTACTAGCTTCTGTGAGAGCATGAAATGTGAAAAAAAAACATATAATGACATAGCAATTTTCATCAGCATGTTGTTACTATAAAGGCAAACTGACAGCTTGGTGACCTAAGTGCCACTAATAGATCTAGACAGAAAGTGATAGTTTGACACTAGCTAGGTCCAATCAATCACAGTGACTACAAGAATGTGTTAGCTCTATCCCCTCAAACTGAGTTTCTGACAGGAGTTAGCCTGAATGCTAACTGGTAACAGGCTTCAGTTTATTAAAGAAGGACCTCGACCTCACAGCCTGCTAAACTGACATGACTGGGACGTCCAGATCGACGCTGACATAGATATACGCACGTAGCTGCTGCCTCGGTGACCTCTGACATGCTAACGTGGGTGCTGTTTTGGAGGGGTGTAACTGTGGCTCATGATGATTGGATGCTTTTCTTACCCTCTACACTTCATATGTACAGTGGCTCCGCGTGCTCCCCTCACTGTTGCACGTCACAGATACTGCCCCCAGAGATGGAATAAAGATGCGTGACCTTTAACCCCTGTTTTTCCTCACAATGCGGCTCCTATTAGAACTGAAAAGGGGCCGTCCGGCTCTTTAGGAACCATTGAAGCACCAGCTATGTTTTTGCAGCACTGGTTTATATCAGGAAGAAGCCAAATGATGCTCAATGCTGATAAAAATTTTATTCACTATTAGGCCATGTCCACATGTTCGCGGGTATTTTTGAAAACTTTCGAAATAAGATCCTTTCCACACAGACGTTTAAATTGGAGATGCACAATATTATTGCACCAATATCATTATCAGCAGATAACAAAACTTACAGATGGTATTTTTGCTGTACAAATTGGCCACAAGTATACAATATATTGGCCCTAATAAAGACCAAATGTACCATGACAATTCCTGGCATCATTACTCCACTTTTGTCAGTCAGAATGATCACTAACTAAGGAATAAAATGTTTTTCTTGCTTCACATATGTTTCTAACATGAATAGACTGTCACCATGAGAGGAGCAGGTCCATTTTTTGTTCAGTATAATGACTTTGAGCCTTTGACACAGATTGTGATGTATCAGCAAAAATCCAATATCGAGCATCCCAGTTTAAAAGAACATCTCCCATATGAAAACACATACACACTCTGATAAATGCAGTTCATTAAGTTGTAGTGACGTCTGTTACATAAAATATTTACTCTATTTCTATGCGGAAGCTTCTTTTTTAAATCTTTTTCAACCACATGCCTGACTGGTGTTGTAGTTTACCTTGTGACCATATTCACTGAGGCCGTCAGGTGATTTTAGAGCATAACTCTGAGCGTGGACTTCAATCCAAAACATCTCTGAGGAGCTTGATCAGACCGTGTTGTTAAAAAGCAGTTGTGAGTTTTTTTTTTGTTTTTTTTTTTGTTTTTTTTCACCAACAGCAAGCATAGACACCTGTGGCCATGGGTCACCAGTCATCACGGTCACTCGTAGATCTATGACACCATGTCTCTCTATGGTTGTAGTGCTGTCTAAAGTAGCGTGATAGTGAGGCAGCAGCTGAGCAGGTGAACAGTCCAGTCGTTGAAGCTGAAAGCAGCAGATGTTTGTCAGCCTGAGCTGCAGCTTGACACTCATGGAGACAAAAGAGAGAGAGATGTTTCTCTCTGAGAGTCTGCACCCTGACAGGAGTTCATGTGTGTTTTAAAAATACCCGCCTATGTGTGGCCTCAGTGAGTATTTGATGGATGTCACGACCTGTACCCTACACCCCTCCATCATGGCGCCCATGTTGACCACACTTCCATAATAGTCGTCTTTTCTCCTAATAGTTGTGGAGCCTGACTCGCATGTTAAACTCGGACACCTGGAGTCAGTGTTCGGTCTAACGGTGACCTCAAAGCCTCCCTGACTGAAGCGTTTGTAAAATGATCTGAAGATAAATGATGAGTCAAATCTTTAGTGCGGTGTAAAATCATATAGGATTAGCATTAAAAGTGATATTTTTATACTAACAAATTGATTATTGATCATCAGAATGAGCTGAAAGTGCAGTGATTCTCTTTTTAACAGAATAAGTAGGTTTGTTTTAGCTCAGTTTTACCCCAGCTCTCCGGCTAACAGGATCGTCATTAATCTGAATGCTGTAGTTTTAATGTGACGTTAAAAGAGTATTTAGGTCTTTAAATCAGTCGACCTCTGTAACTGATTTTACCTTCTGCTGTAGCCATTTCAGCATCAGGAATAAAAAAAATAAATCAACCCTGACGTGCTCTGAGTCTTTATTTCACTCTCAACATTTCACCCCTGTGACCTTTGTCATATTTGACCTTCTTAAGCAGGGCGTGCACTTCAAGCCGATGGGCTTTCATTGAGCAGAGACTTAGTTTGAGTGAACGATTACTTATTTTGGATAAATGTGGAACATCTGCTGTGATCATATTTGGAGCTTTCACTTCTCTGTGATGTCCTCATTTACTTGAATGGGGTAGTGAGGCCGACAGCAGGATAGGATACCCACTTTGGCGTTTGGACCGGGGAGAAGCAAAGGGTGATCCTGAAACTCCATGGCCTTGATTTTGGCCTGTGACCTTCAAACTTTAGGCCCATTATAATGGATTTAAAGTTTGACAGGAATCCCTTGATGCATTCACAAGCCAAGGATAATCATGAAACTCCAAGACTTTGACCTTGACCCATGACCCTTAAATTCTAACCACATAATACTTAAGATTGGATATCAGACAACTGGGCAACACTTTTCAGAATTTACTTAAAAAACTAAATTTCATGTCGTTTTTTTTTTAGAGAAAAATAACCCTGAAAGTAAAGCCATGTGCGTCCCTTTAAGAGACCAATTAGGGTCAACAGAGCGGCCTCCTTAATGTTTGAGGGTCATTTTTCCATAACATCACCATCACATCAGCTCTCTGAGGTCGAGTCTGTGCTCCAGTCGTCTCTGAGCAAACAGGAGCAGCAGCCCCGGTCATTAACAGGCGTACAGGTGTGTTTAAAGATCAATCACAGGTATTGATCTGTTGACGGTTTCCTTGGTAACAAACAGCCGGCAGCTCTCACAGCTGATTAGAGCTCATTAAGGAAGCCAGAAACACAATAATTTTATCAATGAATCAGGAAGCTGCTGCAGGAAAATCGATCTGTGAATCGAACATGTTGACACGTCAAATAATCAGAGCAGTAAAACCGGGCGAGGAGGGGAAACGCGAGGGGTTCAAAAGGAGGAGAGGGGACCACGGAGGGACAGTCTGCAGCGAGCCGGTGAGCGGGAACCACACGGGTGAGTGTGCTCCGAAGACTTCATTCATTTAAAAAAGTTTGGCTGAAATAAGATTATGTTTTTACGGCTTCAAACATTGAAGATTAATTCAGAAAATGAGAGTTTAATTTTATTCTTTTAGTAATTTTCATTTTATTTTGTGTCTTTACACTGAAGCAAATACTTAAGAATTAAAATTAAAAAAAGAGATGCTACAACTGTGATTTATTTCCTGATTGAGTTTTTTCTAACTATTCTACATTTAACATTAGGTTATTTTTAAATTTGTTGAGATCAATGTCAGTAAAAGTAAAGTTAATGTGTGATTTTCTGTCTTTCTTAGATTTACATTTCTGATATATTTTTTTTCAAACTCAAGCCCTTATATTCGGAGGCATTCTTACATATTTTGGAAAATTAATTCATTCTAATGTCCTGATGTATCTAATGTTATTTTTTTTTTAATTAAAAAATGGCTTTTATCGACTGGTTAAAAGCCCGCATTTCTTACCACCCCTTATTACCACCTCTTATTAGTGTAGTGTTTCTCAATGTGAGGGTCAAATCCTCCAGAAGGGTCCTGAGACACCAAGAGGCGTCACACTGCTTTTAAAATTAAAATCAAGTGTTTAAATTATTTAAAATGTCATATTTCATCCATTGTTTTAAGAATACAGACATGTTATTTTAATCTCTATGCTTTTATGTCAAAAAGATCATTAAAATATAAGTTTTAGAATAGAAATACTTCATTAACCCCAAGGGGTAGATTCAGTTATTTCAGTTACTCCTATTTATAGTATAGCACTTTGAATATCAGATAAAGACATTAAAATGAGAATATATTAGAAATTAAATTAACAAAAATTATAACATGCAGAATCTTTGAGACATAACAATTCTGCCTTAACGGGAAAAAATAAGTAAAAGTGAGATTTTGAACAAAAGCCAAAAATATACATTATTAACATTAACAAATACACATAAAAAGAATATAAATGTAAAAGCACCGTGACAGTAAGGATACTTCAGGCTGAGAAGAAAAGGCGGGGCCATTTAGACTCCTAAAATCTGATTGACTGTCCCAGCTGGAGTCAGGATGTGATTGGTTACTTAACCTGTCACCAGTTATTGTCTGCAAACTGCTGTGGAAACAAACATGTCTAAGTGTTGTGACGATAATTTAAAGTTAGTTAATATATTTAAATACAGTACAGGATATTATTCACACCATCCTAAATATTATGATATCAATGATCCTCACTGCCTCGAACATCCCTACTCTAGGTAGGAACTTGAGACACTGTGACGTGTTTATATTGGACCAAAACAAGCAGTGCACCAAAGCTTGACTAAGAATGAGCAGGCTGTATTTCTTTATATTTGAGTTATTACTTCTATTTATCATGAATTTACTTTTGTAAACATTTGTGCCTTTAAAAGTCATTTTTATGAAGGAGGACAGGGACTGAAATTTCAGTGGACTGATTTTTATTTTGTATTCTTAGTCTCTGAGTCAGTGAACCCCAAATTAAAATTTCCTTAGCTCACCCTTGGATGCAATATTGTAAAAATAGTCTAAGGTTCAAATTAAAGTCTGTTGTGCTGACGGAATGTTTCCAATTGTTCATTTGGATGCTTTTATGGTGCACGGGGTCACCAAAGAGTTTTTTTCTGTTTGTTTGACAGAGTGTTAGAGACCTCAGAGAACTAAAATGATCAAAATGCAGAGTAAAATTACACACTTAAGTGAATAAATGACCACAATAGTATTAAAAATGACAAAAATAAAACTAAAATTTCAGTCTAACACGTGTTTTCAGTCTCATGTTTTAGATCAGTTTGCATTTTAATGTGTCTTTAATGTTTGCTCTCAATGTTAAGTTTAAGGGGCCTGGAAACCATCATCTTCATCTTCATTATGATGCCATCGATCAGTGTGACCCACATGTTCCTGCTGTTTGCCCTCCTCCATCTCACCACAGCACTTCCTGTCAGGTAACTCACAGACATTTCCAAATCTTATTATTGGCAACACAGGTTCTGAGATTTTCTGTCAGAGCTTCACCAACTGTTTGTGTCAGAAACAGACAAAATCACCAAAACATTTTATTTTTAAAACCATCACCTTCAGTGATGATGAGGTAAACCATTAAGGTACATTATAACAGTATTACAGACAATATATGGACAATATAGAAGGACTAAATATCAGTAAAATTTCTCATATCTGTTGATGCCAATATTGTTCCAATAATACTGTTATTTAAAGATTTGATTTCAGTTGATAAAAAATAAAAGAATTTGTCTCTGTAGAGTCTCAGATGCAGCTCTCTCTCCCTTCCCTGATCATCTCTGATCGCAGGGGGCTCGTGGCTATGACATCATAAACCTCAGGAAGTAAAAATGGGGCGTTTAATGGTAATTTTCCTAAAGTTACAGAGAGCATTTTTCTGTGATCTGAGTGTTTTGTTAATTTTGATTACACTTTTTAATTTAGTCAAAGTCTTTCGCCTAAAATATCTTTTAGTTTTAGTCATAATTAAGTCATCTGAATCGTTTTAATTTTAGTCTAGTTTTAGTTGATGAAATTTCACAACATTTTAGTCGATGAAATCTACTGTAAACTTAGTCGGCTTAAAATATGAAGTGTGAAGTGTAAGGCATTTTTTATGTTTTCTTGAATTTCTGAAGTCATGTTTTACACTTGGATAAAATGAAACATCTAATAACCCTTTATTGAATTCTAGTAAAGTTTGAATGTATAAATGAACAGAAACAAATTGAACTTTTGTGTGAAATGCAGTCACCTTTATTTAGGCTACCTGGCAGAGCATCTCAGTTACAATACCAGAATTGACAACAAACAGTGAACCTGCTCTACATGAATATATCAATTCATAAAGAGAGTATCTCTGATTGGATCGCTCCCCAACTTATCCCACCACCACCAAGCTATGGCAGTTGTGATTGGATGTCCCTCTTAACTCATCCAACCTCTCCACACAACCAAAGTAGCTGTGATTGGATATATTCCTAACTTGTCCCTACTTTCTACATGACCAAATTAGGTCTGATTTGATTAAGTCTCTGTCAGACATTTAAGACTACTTTTTATTTGTTGATGAAAATGTCAGGTAATTTAGTTTTAGTTTTGGTCCATGTGCACTTGTTTTAATTAGTTACTGTCTAGTTTTCATTAGGAGAAAAAACGGTTGTTGATGAAAACTATGACGAAAATAATTAGTCAACAAAATTAACACTGAAAGGGTGTCATGCTCTTCTGCTCCTCAGGACCCTTCAACAACATTAGAGAGAAGAATGTTGCATTTCACAGGATATGGGACCTTTAACATGTGCTGACATTTAAAAACAGATTTAATACAGTGAACTGTAAACCAGATGTTTGTTTTTCTAAATAAAATGAAAAACTTCATGTATTGATACAAAAATCTCTAAAACTTTTCTGCGTAAAATAATTTGAGTGGGATTAAAGTGAAATCCGTCTTTTATTCCTCTGAGGAGTAAGTTGAGTCTTTTTCTGAATCTTTTAGTTCTTGGTGTTTTTTTCTCTCTTTTGCTCACATGACGCTCAGGGATGAAGACGAACTGGAGAGTTTCCTGACTCAGATCAGACCCCTGAACGCACCGTGGTCTTTGTCAGAGGTGAACTCAGCTGACGCTCTGCTGCAGGACAGACTCAGGTGAGATTATGACAGAAGGAGAAGATTTTTAAAACAGAATAAACTCTCCAATTCTTTTTCAATCTGTCTGTTCCTGTTGTCTCCAGACATCATGATGTGTCTGTGTGCATTATTTTTAATTCAGTATAATAGTCCTCCCTGTTTCTGTACCTGATGAACAAAACTGTGATGGAGACTTGAATCTCTTCTAAAGTGTCATAAGACACGGTATGTGCTTTGTGTCTCTTTTGTTAAGTTATTATTTATCTGTATGAGGGGTCCACAGATGAAAAGAACAGCTTAGTAAATCTGGTTTGATTGTATTAATGCCCAGTGCCTGCACCGTTCCTAATAAATATAATAATATAAACTAAGCTGAACTTATTGACCTACAGGGAACCAGCAGCTGATTGACCCTTTAACAAAATGAAGGCCAGAAGTTCATCATGTCAAGATAAAAAAAAAAAAACATAATATTTGTGAAAGTCCTTCTAACAGGAAGACAAAAAAATCCTTTTGAGTTCACACACTCAAAAAGAATCACATTTTCATCTAATATTATATTAATAAAACATAAGCTATTTTAGACAAAGATTAAACTGCACCCTAAAAATATTAAATACCATCATATTGAGTAAAGTTTGACTTAAAAGGTGAAAAGGCTTTACAGACAAACAATAAAACTTGTTTTTATCAGATTCGTCCACGCCCCTTTAGGAGGGCAACACACATCTCAACAATTTTAACAGACCCAGACGGGCATGGCAGCACGACGGAGAATTTTGAGGAGCCTCTGCTGTCAGAGTTATGAAAATATAAACACTAACCCAGCTCCTCCTCATGGTTCTCCATGTTGTAAATGTAGAGATGGCTTCAGTAAAACCGTGACCTTTCTGAAGGAGGCTGAGGAGAGCAACCTCTATTTGTGCCTGTTTGACCTTGATACAGTTTAAAGTTGTATTTAGAGGTCATTATTCAAAGACAAGGCTTATGTTTGTGACAAATGTGGAGGCTCACCCTGGAATCTTACATACGTTTTATTCTTGCCCAGCCTTCACACATTTTTGCCAAATTTATTTCAACACCATCTCCGAGGTACTCTCAAGAACTATTGACATTTCACCACGCACTGGTATTTTAGGTCTACTGGGAGAGTATACCTGATACTCTACTAAAGAACTGGAAGTAATAGCTTTTACCACTGTAATTTCTAATTGCCACCTCCTTCTTAACTGGAACTCCACAACAGAAACAACGATGGATTCATGAGGTCATGTCCTTTTTAAAAGTAAAGAAAATTAGACATTCAAAAAGGGGAAACTTGAATAAATTCTTCAATAAAGGGCAACCTTTTATGGACTTTTTTTGCAACAATGTAACCCCCTCCTTTTTAAAAAAAATAATATTTATTTATTATTATTTAACTGTTTTTATTTATTCTTGTGTTTAGGATGTGTAAATATGTATATATATTTTTTTCATTGTAATGTCTTGCTGTTTTTATTTTTTGTATTTGTTATTTGTTCTTTAAAAAATGCAAATCTAAGTCTAAAGGTTTTAACTAACATGTTTATTGCTGCCTTGGTATATGTACGTGCCTTTGTTCCCTCTGTATGCATGTCAATAAAAATATGAATAAAAAAGGCTGAGGAGAGCCATCAGGTCGTCCATGTTGTGAAGCTGCTTTAAAAGTTATTCTCCTTGTGTTTCAGGCAGCTGCTGTCGCCAGGGCTGGACCGCAGGAGGCAGCTGGGAGACATCGAGTTCTCCAACAGATACGCCGAGTTCCTGCGATCAAAAGCCAAACACAGCTCCATCTGCGCCTTCCTGCGCCGCATACAGGGCGTAAAGAAGAGGTGAGAGGCATCACATGACAAAGACAGAGCTGATAGGTCACCGTGTGAATCAGAAATGCCCTGTTGGTAATCTGCTGAGCCCAAAAAGCCAAAAAAGGTCGAAGCTGTTGAATTAACACTGGGTCAAAAGCCCTTTTAGTGCTCTGAGAGAGCTGTTGACCAAAAGTCAGACATAGTCCAGTATTTCCTGCAGTCTGTGGTTACTGAGTGAACTTCAGGGAGGTTTTTTAATTATCTGTTTTGTTTTGTCCTCAGTAGTGTGGGAGGAGACATGGAGAAGGTGAACCTTCTTCTCAAACAGTACATGTGTCCATCCGTCTTCACCACCTGGCCCGGTGACCTGTAGGGGGCGCTCCATGAAGACAGACGGGGAGACAAGACCTGATCTGAGGACAAAGAAGTCTTTATGTTCTGAATAATGCAGCTTTTATGATATTTAATAAAGAAAAACACTCGTCTTTGTTATTAAAACATGTTTTATGAAGTACTTATGAGTTTAGAGTTTCATTCAGAGCCTCTTGTGACATTTTACGTCAGTTTATTATTTTGTTTATGACTGAGTCAAGCATGCACCACTGATACTCTTTAGTGATGATGTAGGTCTAGTAGGGGATGTGGGGTTGGTTGTCACTCTGACGTCATTCTAGAGCAGGGGTTGGCAATTTACTTCGGGACAAATTTTTTCAAAGTCACAGAACATAATCAGAAGTTAATATACTGACATGATTATTAAAACGTTTCTACCATTTTTTCCCCCTAACTTGAGCAGTTTTAGTTGATTTTCCCTCTACAAGCATTAAATAATGCATAAAGGGAGGAGTGATGAGAGAAAGTGAGAGCACGCTGGGGCGATCGACTGGTGTCTCCATTACACGCACAATAAACAATAAACATGGATGGATCATACATCTTTACACTCTTTGTATTATGATATCTGATAAAGTTAGTTTATTAACACTGCACCAACAGTTTTAATGAATTTATCAGGCTAAAATAACAGTTAACAGGACGCGAAAAGACACTGATGATCCACTGCTGTCCATCTCATCCGTGCGCATTGTATGTTTCTACACTGCGGTCAAGCCAGCCGCACTTTCGACATCTGTGGTCAAATGAGGCGCACTTAAAATGAGAGTGCACAAGTATTAACAGCATTATGGTAAACGAGGAGAAACAGCGTATTGACTTCCGCTTTTCAAAATAAAGGGATTCAAAACAGTTAGCTATATATCGAACCTACATTCAAACTAACATATGTTACATTAAAGTAATTCAACAACAAAGTCTCATATTTATACCTGGAGATTGCATAATTTCCTGTTTTTGACTTACTGTAAAACACTTTGATCAATAATTCCTGGCAATGGGTGGTATATTTGACTTGTACTCATCCAACACTACACCTGTACTTGTTATCAAACATTTTTACTGTACCTATGTGGAGATATTCAACAGCAAAGTCTCATATTTATACTTGGAGAAAGAAAGAATATATTTGAGCTACTATAAAACACTTTTCTTTCACATTGCTCAAAATGTCCTGCCTATGAATGAAGCATTTTCATGGGTGGTACATTTGACTTGAATATCTCAGCCCGATTGAGCCCCATACATGCCACACTAATACTGTTCACCTTAGGACTGCATCAGGCTTCCACCCCACTATACCGAGTGCGGTGATTCTCCATGACAGTTTTGAACAGTTCAAAACAATCTGGACCCTTCCCCGTTCCCCAGCGTTCATCCACTACGAAGTCATGCATGCATCACGACCACAGCATGTTTCATCAGGATTATGACAATCGTGCACAATCGCCATGAGAAAAGGGAATGTGTGACTGGGGCATTAGTGTTTGTTGTTGTAGTTGCGATTATATAAATTTTTGCATTTTCTAATTTGTTTTTGTGTTTTTCCATTTTTTGTGCTTTTTATTTGTCAAGTTATCTTGTATTTATTGCCGAGTTATTATTGTTGTTGTGATTTTGTGTTTGTTATTCCTTTTTTACATTTCTTGTTGTTTTTTGTGCATCAGGGCCACCATAACATTCACTTCAACTTGACATTAATGTATTAAAGTCAATATGGCAGAATTACCAGACAAACTTGTAAAGTACAGTGAGGCTTTTTATTGACTTAAACTAGACTAAGAAATGATGAATTTCTAGAGACTAAAAGCAGCAGAAATAACAAGTTTGTTTATTTATCTATTTATCAAATTATTTGATAATGAAAAATAAATCGCCATGAGTTAAGTGTTCAAGATTTCTATCTTTGTTGTCCTGGTATCAAACCGATTCCTAATTTTTTAATATTTTTCATCCATTATTCAAATATACAATGGTGTGGTGTTTTGGCCCTTATCTTCCAGCCCTATATCATTTAAATAACCAAATGAAATCTCCATGATGATGATCAGTGTGTTCCCTCTGAAGGTCGGTCCGCTGACCTTGGAACCTGGACCTGTGTCTGCCATTGATGGAGACAATGGGATCAATGAGGAAATCTCGTACTCCTTTGTGAACGGTGAGCTCCTGTTATCGATCATTTCAGTGGTTTGTAATGTTTTTGTGAGATGAAGAAGTGAATGGTTGGTTTTCTGGCTCTTGTGTGTGTTTCAGGAGAAAATGGCGGCGGTCTTTTTGCGATAGACTCAAACACAGGGAACATCACCATGCTGAAGGCAGCCGAACTTCCGGGAACGATCACCCTGACTGTGCTGGTAAAAACTGACTGAAATCTTTATTCTGGCTCCTTTATTTATGATTGTTGACTTAATACTCTTTGGAATTTTATTGTCTTTTGTGGCGCAAGAAAGCAAACAAATGATCTCAGTTAGCAACGTCCACCATGGCTGACTGTCATGTGAACAGGAACAGTTTTTTTTCTGAAAACCTGGAAGATGTTTAAAAATTGTGTTTTCGGTGACCGTACAAAAGGGCAGAATGAGACTGACCACACTTCTCCTCACAGGCTGCCCAGAGGATCAACATTCATCAGTATGCTACCACCACTGTCACCATGACTGTTGTGCCGAACAGTCTTTACCCTCCACGCTTTGAGAAGGCTGTATATAACGCCGTCGTCACTGCAGTCGGTGCCATGGCAACAGAGTCTGGAGACACAGGGACCCCGCTGCGGATTGTCGCCACAGACGAGGACTTCGCCGCCAATGAGGTAAAATATTGACGGTCCAATTATATGCTGGGTGCAAAGTGCGTTGGTGCAGCGTGGATGTGTGTCTTTTTTTCCACCTGGTGCAGTTGTGAATGTGTGTTTCTGTTGGCCCCCCCATCAGGCTTGAACCTGTACAGGAACGGGACTGTAGTGTCTTTTTTTCTTAGTACATACTGAATGAGCTGGCTTGTAACTTCTGTGCAGTAATGGCAGCTAAGATAATACAGATATAAAAATGTCTAGTTCAAATTTTTCACTCTTCAAGAACGCACGAACGCAGGCAAAGTCCACTTTAAAGAAACTTGTTTATTACCTTCACAAGGTGAACAATAACAAACAGGAGTTGCTTTAGTGTCACGACACCCCAAAACAGCTGAAGCTCAAGCTGTTGTCTGCATGTTTTATAACTTGTTGGGTGAGACTTTGCCCTTCTTCCAGAAGGTTCCCTCCCAGATTTTTTCAACATTCACTTTCCTTTATTCTTGAATATAATAGTTTTCCCATCCTATAGACCTTTATACAACCCAATGGGGTCCAGAATGTCTTTATCTTTTGTTTTTAAGGCACAATCAGGCATATTCCTTTCTTTTCTTAATTGTGTAGTTTATTCAAGATGGTTGAATTTGCTTCAAAATGGCTTCCCACTTAGCTCCAAATATGGTCGTGCTTTTCCTGCTCCTTGCTTTGGAGCTTTCCTTCAATACTTGTTTTCAGTTTAATTTTCTCAACTTTGAACAATGGACTCCATTAGGTATGTTTCTGGCTCTATGGTGTAGGAAAATAAACTTTTAATAATGGTGGTGAAATCCTTATATTAACTCACATATATGAAATTACCTTAATATGGCCAAAAATCATTACATGCTTAATATATTTTGTGTGATAATTCTAACTACATTGTGAGATTAGGATATATTATGAAAACAATCTTTGAACATACATTTCTATGGTCATTTCTAACTATCGTAGACCCTAAATAGGTAATACATTCAGTGCCCATTTCTACCCTCAGTGTGGAACTCTAAATGCTGGTGTTCGAAAGACTACATATGACAAAATATCTACGAGAACATAAAGGCATTATAAAATGTAACATTTGGAATTTTGTTATTGATAAGATATGTCATTATGAAAAGTATATGTGTAATATAAACCCAGTATATAAGTCAACCTGTCATTGACTAATATAAATCCAAAACATAATACAAAATATATGCCCAATTACTATCAATAGTGTCACATTGATGATCAGTAATAATAGCAGTGTGTTTAAAAAGGTGAATAAACCTCAAAATTCTTCAAATAAATTTTATTTTAATGCACACAAATGCATTGGGGACACTGCACCTTCTATTTCAAAGCAAGAAAATTGGAAAAAGTAATTGAATTTGATAATATTTTACATAAAGTCAAGAAATATGATGTTCAATAAAATAGCAGTGTTGACATCTTTATTTATAAACTCAAAAATGTAGTGTATAAACTAAGAATTGCTTGATGATTCAACTTTCCTGAGAATCATAAACTAATATTTAGTTGCATAACCACAGTTTCTGATAACTGCTTCACACCTGTGGTGCATGGAGCCTACCAGCTTCTGGCACCAGTCAACAGGTATTGAAGCCCAGGACAATTGTACTACGTTCCACAATTGCTCTGCATTTCTTGGTTTTGCCTCATGAACAGCATTTTTTATGTCAGCCCACAACTTTTCTATGGGTTAAGGTCCGGGGATTGTGCTGGCCACTCCATTACTTCAATTTTGTTTGTCTGGAACCATGATTTTGCTCGCTTGCTGGTGTGTTTGGGGTCATTGTCTTGTTGAAACATCCATTTCAAGGGCATTTCCTCTTCAGCATACGGCAAAATGACTTCTTCCAGTATTCTGATGTACTCAAACTGATCCATGATCCCTGGTATGTGATAAATAGGACCAACACCATAGTACCAGAAACATCCCCACATCATGATGCTTGCGCCACCGTGCTTCACTGTCTTCACTGTGTACTGTGGCTTGAATTCAGTGTTTTCAGGTCGTCTGACAAACTGTCTGTGGCCCTTAGACCCAAAAAGAACAATCTTACTCTCATCAGTCCACAAAATATTGCGCCATTTCTTTTTAGGCCAGTCAATGTGTTCTTTGGCAAATTGTAACCGCTTCAGCACGTCTTTTTTTTAACAATGGGACTTTGCGGGGGCTTCTTGCTGGTAGCTTGGCTTCACATAGATGTCGTCTGATTGTTACAGTACTCACAGGCAACCTTAGATCTTCTCTGATCCTCCTGGAGCTGATCATTGGCTGAGCCTTTGCCATTTTGGTTATTCTCCGATCCATTCGAATAGTCGTTTTCTTTGTCTTCCTCGCCTTTCTGGTTTTGGCTGCCACTTTAAAGCATTTGATATCATTTCAGCTGAACAGCCTATCATTTTCTGAACTTCTTTATAGGTTTTCCCCTCTTTTATTAACTTCTTAATCAAAGAACGCTCTTCTTCTGAACAATGTCTTAAACGACCCATTTTACTCTGTTTTTCAAGGACAAATGCACAGCCAGCATATGCAGCGTTAGTTGCCTTGATCCTTAAATAAGGGCCACCTGTTTAACACCGATTTTTTTCACACAATCAATTGAACTCAGCACTGCTATTTTTTTTAACACGCCCCTTTCATTTAATGATTCAGTTTCACAGAATCAGCAGCATGCACGTCATGCCTGTTGGGTCTGTTGGTTTTCTATACCTTTACCAAACCTTCTAGAAACTTATTTGCAGTGTAGAAGTTGAAATTCTTACAAAAACAGTGGTTTTTCCTGCTAGTGATCTGGGACTGCTATTATGTACACAACTGTATGCTGTGTTTGTCTACGACTACATAAATCTATATTACTAGCTATACTAGTAAAAGAAAGATACTCGAGAGATTGAAATGACTAACATACCAACATTCAACATTCCATCATTGAAAACACATAAAGAAAGAGAAAAATATTAAAAGTATGAGTAAAGTAAAACCCATTGATTTATATTGATACCAACAAGACATTGTCTGACAATTTTCCACGACAGGAACTGGACTTCTCAAATACCAACTCATTCTTTTGTTTTTAAACTTTGTTCAAAGCTTAAATGTTTGGCACTGATCTTCTCATTTCTTCTTCCTCAGGGTATAAATCCAGCCATCACCTACTCCATACATTGCAACAGCGATTTCTTCATTAAGAACGGAAATTTATTCATGATTCGGGAGCTCCCAGACTCTACGGTGTTCATGTTGGTAAGGGACCAATCAGGAAAGCTTTCAGTTAACGATGCAAAATATCTGATTTCTTTTCTAATATTGGTTTAACCAGTATTTCACATTGTGATACCAATAGATGGGAAGAACAGAAAGTATTATTATCACACATTCATCTTGTGTAATTTAAATTTCAACATTTAAAGTAAATTAAAGCTTCATCTGTCTATTTAAAAGCTACAAAACCTAAATGTAATGTTCTGTTTTAACTGCAGGTTTGCAAATTAGCTCCACATTCTGAATGAGGGCTGTATTACTGTAATTAAAAACTGCCAGAGAACATTTATATTCACTGATAAAGAAGATTTTGAATCTTCCGATCATTCATTATCAAGCACTCATCCTCATCTTCCTCCCTTTCAGGTTGAGGCGACAGACACAGAAACCAAAGAGTCCGACGCAGCTATGATCAAAGTGGAGGTGAAATTGGGTATGAAAAATAATTCACAATATTCTGCTTCCTCTGCTGAAGATTAAACTACGTCCAATCAAAAGGCTTCTTGCTGTGCTGCCTCACCAGGAGCTTTTCAGAAGTGCAGGAAATGTCCCTCCAGTGTGACCATGTCATTGATTTATCATCCAAGAAGCAGCAAGTCCTAACTCACTTTGTTTGCATAGTTACATAAGTGTGCTGGATTAATCATTGGAGTGTGGCATTCTTATCACCACACTTTTTATTATCATGGCTGTTTTATTATCATTACTGTTTTTATTATTATTAAGTGTATGCAAGATTATTTTGTACTCCTGTACTGCACTTTGGTCAACCGAGGTTGTTTTTTAAATGTGCTCTACAAATAAACTTTGACTTGACTTGACTTGACTTGACACTGCTGCTCAAATATATCCAAAAATATCCAAAGATAACCAAATATTTCCAGACAAATGAAGCCCAAGTTCTGAGATTGAAGAATGTATAAGGAAATAAGATAGGCTGAACATCCTGAGACATAGGTCCTGGATCTGGATCAAAGACGAGCTCAAAAGCTGCTCCAAAGCCGGTTTAACCAGGATTATCACCACAAATGCCCCTCTGTGACCCGTCATGGGAATATTCTAGGTCCCTCTGGTCTCCCCAACTTCAGGCTGCATCTCTCATCCAGAGTCCTGGAGAAAGTTCTAGTTCTATAGTTTTTTCATGACACAATAGGCAGCATGACGTCATAGGAGGTAGTGCAATTGCCACACAGCACAATGGCTGCTGGTTCGATCCCTGTGCCTTTCTGTGGTTGATTGGTGTCTCCAGATTGCCCTTAGGTATGAGTGTGAGTGTGAATGGTTGTCCGTCTCTCTACGTGGCCCTGTGATTGGCTGGTGAGCAGTCCATGGTGTACCCCACTTCCGACCCAATGTGAGGTGGGATTGGCCCCAGCCCCCCGTGATCCTGAAAGGGATAAGCAGTATAGATAATGTATGGATGGAAAATTACCTCCGCCAAGAAGGTTATGTTTTGGCCCTGTTTGTTTGTTTGTGAGCAAGCTCTGATTGGATCGCTCCCCAACTTATCCCACCACCACCAAGCTAAGGCAGCTGTGATTGGATGTCCCTCTTAACTCATCCAACCTTTCCACACATATATTCCGTGTGACCTACTTTCTACATGACCAATTAGGTCTGATTGGATTCAGTCTCTGTCCAACATTTTAGTCTAGTTTTTATTTGTTGATGAAACTGTCAGTTAATTTGGTTTAAGTTTTTGTCCATTTGCACTTGTTTGTATTAGTTACTGTCTAGTTTTCATCAGGGGAAAAAAGGTTGTTGAGGAAAACTATGACGAAACTAATTAGTCACCAAATTAACACTGGGTCAAAAGCCCCTTCAGTGCTCTGAGAGAGCTTTTGACCAAAAGTCAGACATAGTCCAGTATTTCCTGTAGTCTGTGGTTACTGAGTAAACTTCAGGGAGGTTTTTTTAATCATCTGTTTTGTTTTTGTCCTCAGCGGGGTAGGAGGAGACATGAAGAAGGTGAACCTTCTCCTCAAACAGTATGTGTCCATCCGTCTTCACCACCTGGCCCGGTGACCTGTAGGGGGCGCTCCATGAAGACAGACCGGGGAGACATGACCTGATCTGAGGACAAAGAAGTCTTTATGTTATGATATTTAATAAAGAAAAACACTCGTCTTTGTCATTAAAACATGCTTTATGAAGTACTTATGAGTTTATAGTGTCATTTGGAGCCTCTCACAACATTTTGCGTCAGCTCATTACTTTATCTGCGACTGAGTCAAGAATGAACACCTGAGCCATCAGAGGGGTCATAAATCAGCCCTGATGGAGGGGTCACAGCTAAAGCTGCTTCACATGATAACCAAGGATCTGTATTAACACTGGAGTTCAGCACAAGCACCACTGATACACTTTAGTGATGATGAAGGTCTAGTGGGGGATGTGGAGTTGGTTGTCACACTGTCTGCTGTTTAGTATTTCATGCTGCTCAAATAGAATTTTAAGGCTGGACAGACAACACCAAACAACATTTATAATAACAGCCAAAGCACACTGTGTTAGTCAATATTCTGGACCACCATCTGTAATTTAAATAATGAATCTTTGAGGTTATAATATTATCTATTGCTATTTTTGAAATGAACAAAAAGTCAATCCTTGAGTAACTCTGTTTTACTTTTGGAGTGTTTGAAATGAACCGAGCACATTCACAAGATTCAGAGTTTATAAAATGTTAATGGGAAAATTGAAGATGTCATTACCACAAAGAACTAAGTGAAATGGATAAACCATCCCCTGAAATATGTGATGTGTTTAAAGCATACGAGGGCTGATTGATAAGTTGTGAGCCTTGTATTGAAGAAGATAAGCAGGGATGTCCTTTTTCAGCTCTACTATTCCCTGACTATTTAAGGCTGTGTATCCGAAGACTGGTGTCATTTGGTCAGTTTATGTCGAAGAGGTAGCACTCTAAAGTAAACGAGGCAAGTGACTTTTGCAAAATGGACAAAATGCTCCTGTTCACAAGTCTGTCATTGCCATGGCTGCCATTAAAGATTGTGGCTTTGAATTGATTGAGTATCGGCCTTATTCGCCTGACCTCGCTCCATCGAACTTTCATCTATTTCCAAAACTGATAAAGGCCATTTCCGGTATCCACTTTCGGTCAGATAATGACGTCATACATGCAGTGGAGGACTTTCTGAATGGTTAACAAAAGGACTTCTTTAAAAGTGGCATTGAGGCCCTTAAACATTGCTGTCAAAAGTGTACAGAAACTGAAGGAGATTATGCTGAAAAATAATGCAATATGTCTGCCAAATGTCAAACTGTTAAATATGAGGCTCACAACTTATCAATCAGCCCTTGTATTTAAGAGGGATGATCATTTATTTTTTTTTCAAAGAAAAAGAATGACCAAGACCTCCAAATTAAAGAAAGGGTTAGGGTTAGGGTTAGGGTTAGGGTAGGTTTTCGCAAGTTAATAGCACATTTGGAGCCATGTTACACCCTCCCAAGCCATCGCTTCTTCTTGGATGTATCTCTCCATCCTCCCTCTAAGGTATTATTGCAACACACATCCATAACTTGATAACATAACACAAAACAAGAACGAACTACACGTAAGTTTTACCACAGACTTATGGACATCTGACGTTAGTCCGGTCAGCATGCTAAGCTTAATGGCTCAGTGGTTGGGTTTTAACACGCAAAAAGATTACATTAAATATAAAAATATCAACTTATTGGTTATTGGCCATGAGAAGCAGGAAATTATCGGTTATCGGTATTGGTTAAAATGTTTCATATCGTGCATCACTATTTTTTTTCATAGTGTCGTGCTGATGTTTGGCATGTAGCCGCAGGAGGAACAGCAGAAGCAAACAAAAGCTAAATAAAGCAAAGTACAAATCTGTTTGTTGACGTGATCTTTCCATGACGGAGTGTTTTGTATGCATCCATTAAACTCAGGGTTAATTGTAGAGTTTATGCTAACCCTTCAGTCCAGCCAAAGGTTATTAATATTCTTTACTCCTGTAATCAAATTAGCTGGAGAAGAAGGATCTTAAATAACTTCCCAGCTATCAGGCGTGTGTTATGATTTTATGGTGGGGAAAAGTCCACAGTGGTCAAAAATACGAGTAGATAAGGTCAGAAAAGAGACAGGCAGAGATCAGTTCCGACATTAGAGACACAGACATGGAGGGGATCTACTCGCACCTCAGCGTGAGGATGGGCTTCGGCTTTCTTCTCCTGATGCTGCTGCAGTCATCCACCGAGGCCCAAGGTGAGTATGAGACACGAGGGCCTGTTTACTGCTAGTTTAATGGAGCTGATGGAGCCTTATTGGAGAATAATGGGCCTTAAAACAGAGTGTTGTTAGATCAGGTGTTAACATGGGCTGGTGCTCTGGAAAACTTCTTATTACAGAATTTGTTTGAAGGAAAAATGATGAAAATCTGTTATAAGACAAGAGGATGAGGTTGATGATCGAATACAGAAAAAGTCTGCTGAGGTCAAAAATGTAAAGTGGGGGGGGTGCTCAGAGAAACAGCTGACACTTCAATTTTTATCGACCATTTTGGAGTAGACGTCACAGCAGATCTGGTGGCAGAAGACGGCACAGATATATGGAGACAGACACAGAGATGGGTTATAGATAACCGATTAAATGTGACGAGTCTTCAGGTTTTGACCTAGTGTTGGACTGTTCCTGCTCCTCTCCCTCCCTGCTGCTGCTCCCTCCCTGGAGTGAGGGGGCGTGTCCCTTGGCTGCTGCAGGTCTCTGCTGCTGCACACCTGGTTCTGATCTCCTCATCACCCTCTCCTACATAGGCCTCCTGAAGACTTGTCACAGTGCTAGATTATTCCCACACGAGTGGTAATGTTGGCCATTCTCGAGTTGTTTCTGCCTCTAGTGACTTAGCGCTTGTGTTTTTGGTGATTTTTGTGCCATTTGTCATTCTTGTGACTAATTGTGCTTCTCCTTCTCTCTACAAGTGCCTCTCCGAGTCCTGCTCTCACTGCCAGACCCCAATTGCCTCAATCAATCAATCAATCAATCAATCTTTATTTGTATAGTGCCAATTCATAACAACTGTTATCTCAAGACACTTTACAATTAGAGTAGGCTGAAGACAAGCTCTTCATTTTATGGATACACATATATGCATACATATATAAAATACACATATACATATATATATACAAATATATACATCCAACACCCAACATGAATCCAGTAGCCAATCAGGAATCCCTCATCATGGTGGCAAGAAAAAATCTTCTTAAGCAGCAGGAAATCTTGAATGCGGATCCCAGTCTCATGATGAACAGCAAATCCTCACTATGCTGTGTTGGGTGTGTGGGTGAGGAAGGGAGGTGGGCGGAGACAAGTGGACTAAGTAAGAACTAAAGTTAGTGACGGATCAATGGACCAATCATAGACCTGTCGTCGCCATATTTGTTTCTACTGAAAACAAATTTATTAGAAGTTAGCTTCTAGAGATGCAACAACTCGTTTTCCGGAGGGTCCTCATATCTGTAGCCTCCCTTACTGCCTCCAAATTGCTTGGATCCATGATTTAGAGGCCAGATTATTTTGTCACGGTTTGACAACCGTAAATATAGCTTGGACCCAAAGAACAAATTCCAGAGGCAGTAATGGTGCAACAAAAGTATTTTTATTATACCAGGAGGGCTAGGGAGAAGGAGGGCAGAGGTGAGGGCTAGATAAAGCAAGATGATGCAATCGGAGTGTGGCTGTGAAAGCAGGACTCACAGAGGCACTGGAAGAGAGGAGAAGAAGCACAATTAGTCACGAGAATAACAAGAGGCACAAAAATCACCCAAAAACAAATTTCTCTAATAGTTCATGCTCCCTCTACTCCTTCCACTCCCTGCCCCACCTCCCTGCTTACTTTAAGGGAGCCATTTGTCCCTACTCTGGAGCCTTAATCCGGTGATTTGGGACAATCATTTTGTGGTGTATTTGGATGACATCCTCATCTTTTCCCATTCCCCGCAGGAACATGTTCAGCATGTACTTATGGTCCTTTCAACGACTCTTGGAGAACAGACTTTTTGTTAAACCAGAGAAGTGTGAGTTCCATGTGTCATCCGTGAAATTCTTGGATTATGTTATTGGCGCAGGTCAGCTCAGACCTGATTTGAATAAAATTCAAGCTGTCACCGATTGGCCCACTCCTACTTCTCTTAAGGAGCTTCAGCAGTTCCTGGGGTACGCTAACTTTTATCGTTGGTTTATTCGGAACTATAGTCGAGTTGCGGCCCCTCTTAGTCGCCTTACTTCTACCAGGTCCCCTTTTGTTTAGTCCCTTGAGGCTGAGATTGCCTTTTCGAGGCTCAAGAAGTTGCTCACGAACGCCCCAGTGTTACTGCACCCTGACCTTTCCCCCCTGTTTGTGGTAGAGGTAGATGCTTCCGCCGCTGGGGTGGGAGCCGTTTTTTCTTAGAGAGATCCCGAGACCCAGAAACTCCACCCGTGTGCCTTTTTCTCCCACCGTCTTTCCCCCGCTGAGAGAAATTATGATGTAGGCAATCAAGAGCTGTTGGCTGTGATCTGAGCTCTTCAGGTGTGGAGGCACTGGCTGGAGGGCACAGAGGTACACTTTTAGATATGGACTGATCATAAAAACTTATCCTACCTTTGGTCCGTCAAGAGACTAAACTCCAGACAGGCGAGATGGGCATTATTCCTTAGTAGGTTTAACTACACTCCGTCTTATAGACCAGGGTCTAAAATCATCAAGCCTGACGCCCTATCTCGCCTGTACTGGAGAACCAGAGAACATCATCCCCTCTTCATGTATCATTGGAGCAGCCACCTGGAAAGTGGGCCAATTGGTTCATGAGGCGCAACATGGTCAACAGGATCCGGGAGGAGGTCCTTCCAATCGGCTGTTTGTTCCCGAAGCGAGTCGTTGTCAAGAGCATCAGTGGGCCAATGGGTCCAAAATCGCCTGTCACCCGGGAGTCAGCCGCACCATCTTCCCCCTGCAACAACGCTACTGGTTGCCTAACCTTGTGAAGGATGCTCAGGAGTTTGTGGCTGCCTGCTCCGTCTGTACTCGAGGTAAACTTCATAGTCAATCACTTCTCGAAGGCTGTGCACTACTTGCCTCTACCCAAACTGCCATCTGCCCTAGACAGCTGATCTTCTAGTTAAAAATGTGTTTAGATTGCAAGGACTACCACTGGACATTGTTTCTGACAGGGGGCTGCAGTTCATATCGTCAGTGTGGAGAGAGTTCTGCAGGGCGGTGGGTGCAGTGGCCAGCCTGTCATTATCACCCCCAAACCAACAGCCAGATGGAGCTGGCCAACCAAACCTGGAGACTGCGCTCCACCTTCCCTGGATTGAGTATGCCCATAACTCCCTCACCTGTTCAGCCACAGGTATGTCCCCCTTCATGGCCTGTTTTGGCTATCAACCTCCCCTTTTCCCTGAACAGGACGTGGGAATGGCAGTACCCTCTGTGAGGATTCCTCCTAGGCGCATCTGGGCAGCACTCTCCCTCACTGCTGAAAGAAACAAGCCATTGGCAGACCTTTATCGGCCTCAGGCTCCCAAGTATCGACCCGGACAAATGGTCTGGCTGTCCTCTAGAGACCTCCCGCTCCAGGTAGAGTCCAGGAAGTTGGAACCCCGCTCCATTGGTCCTCTCCCCATCATCAAGATGATTAACCCTTCTGTGGCCTGATTCATGCTTCCTGACTACCTCCAGAATCATCCTACCTTCCACGTCTCTCTCCTTAAATCTGTCGCATCTTCGGACCTGGTCCCTGCGTCCCAGCCCCCTTCACCCCTCCTGCTCATTGATGACCATCCAGCCTTCAGGGTTGCCAAAATATAGACGTTCGACCTTGGGGCAGGGGGTTTCAATATCTGGTGGATTGGGAGGGTTATGGACCTGAGGAGAGGTTTTGGATTTCGAGACGCCTTATCCTGGACGAATCCTTGCTGGACAAATTCTACGAGGAGCACCCCCTCAAACCTGGAAGAACTTGAGGAGGGGGTACTGTGACGAGTCTTCAGGTTGTGACCTAGTGTTGGACTGTTCCTGCTCCTCTCCCACCCTGCGGCTGCTCCCTCACTGGAGTGAAGGGGCGTGTCCCCTGGCTGCTGCACACCTGGTTCTCATCTCCTTATTACCGTCTCCTACATAGGCCTCCTGAAGACTCGTCACAGTACCAGATTATTCCTGCATCCCGAGTGGTAACGTTGGCCATTCTCGAGTTTGTTTCTGCTTCTAGTGACTTAGTGCTTGTGTTTTGGGGTGATTGTTGTGCCTCTTGTCATTTTGGTGAATAATTGTGCTTCTCCTCTTATCTTCCAGTGCCTCTCTGAGTCCTGCTCTCACAATCACCCAGATTGCATCATCTCCCTTTATCTAGCCCTCACCTCTGCCCTCCTTCTCCCTAGCCCTCTTGGTTTAATAAAAATACTTTTGTTGCACCATTACTGCCTCTGGAATTTGTTCTTTGGGTCCAAGCTATATTTATGGTTGTCAAATTGTGATATTAAACTTCATATTGTTCCACAGGATGTCCCAAAAACATGTTTGTGGTCATATTAACAGTACACAGCAATATCTACAAAGGCAATTAGCAATGTCAGTGTTAATATTAACACTTCTTTAGTGTCTGTTTGGGTCCATATATGAGATTGTTTCACTCTTTTTTGAGAGCTGGTGCTTTAAATCTTATCAAGTGTAATTGCTTTTTTTTTTTTTTTAGGATTCATTTTGGGCATTTTGTGCTTCTAATGACAGGAGAGACAGAGACAGGGAATAGGCTTGTGAAAGGGGGCAGGAGATAGTGGGGGAAGACACTCGACAAACTGGCAGCAGGCTGGACTCGAACCCGGGCTGGCAGAAGCATATATATGAGACGTGCAAAGCCGGCATTATTTCAAGAAATGTCTCCGTCCACATAAAAACACTGAAAACACTGTAGTGTATATGCCAGGCCTGTAGGAGGCGCTGTAATGCTGCTGCAGATATACTCCAAATCCAGAGAAGAAGACAGGGAGCATGCTCATGATGTCATTTTCTGAAACTATCTGCATTCGTTGTCCACACAGAAACACAAGGCCGGTGTTTTCAGATTTATCCACTCTGGGACCCGTTTTCAAAAATGTGCGTTTTCAGTCACCTGAAAAGCCGTCTAGGTGTGGCCGGAAAGCCTGAATGAGTAAAAACTTGTGCCAATGCGCCTAAATTCGTCTCCATGTGGACAACCCCTCAGAGTATCTTTTTAACTACATTAGAGTTAACTCTTTATTAACACTGAAAAGTGTAAACACTGCTGTATTTATTTACTGTATATAAACAAAAATAATAAGCAGAAATAAAGATATAATGTTTGGTTCAAGCACATATTGAAGAACAACAGTTGCAGTTTTCATGATGCAGGCTAGAGGCATCTGCTGTTCATTTTGGACGACAGGATGATTGACTCTACAAGTCTCACCTGTTAGGAGTAAAAAGCTCAGAGATAAAGGTCTATTCATGGCCTTTCAATCATAAAGATTTCATCAGAATCATAAAGGATAAAGACAAAACCTGCCATGATGTTCCTCCTACATGTTGGCAAGGACTCAGTGAGTAAACATCATCGATGTAACATGAAGGTCAGGCAATGTCTGTGGGCGGGTATAAACCTGCAGACCCCAGTTAGCATAGTGACAAGTTGGACCATGACACAGGTATGAGAAGTGATTGGAATAGTTTGGGAATAAAAATGTTTTCTGTACTTTAATGGTGAATCTTTAAAATGGACGCTGTTTCCTGTTTAAGAATGGCTGCTGTTTCCTGTTTCCTGTACTTTAACAGTGAGTCTCTGTCCTTCTCTCTTGACAGTTTGCACTGGTCCCGCTGGCCCTGTATCATTGGAGGAGAATAACGAGATTGGCGATGTGGTCGTGACAATCACTGTTCAAGCTGGCGTGACCCTCTCCTTCAGAAATCCACCAGCTGACAACGCCTTCATCATCCAGGGGAACCAAATACTCGCCAACAAAGTCTTTGACTATGAGGTGATGATGTCAGGGGATCCATACAGGAGTTTGTCACATTGTTCTGTCTGTTTGAGCACAGGTGAAGGCACCAGGGGGCTCAGGTGGACTACTGTGCTCGGAGTCCTGTGCCTGATAGTGACATAACTCAATATGATTGGCTGGTGTTTCTGTGATGACCTGGCAGGTTGTTATTGGCTAAAAAAAATCAGACATTTCAATAAAACTTTGAGATATTATATCTTTTACAAAATTTATTAATACTTCATCTTAAAGTTTTAAAGAAATTTACTAAAACATGATAAATTATCAGATAATTTAGGATTGAATTCACCAATGCTTGGGAATGGTCATATAATTTACCTTTTCAATAAAACACATAAAAAACATGATATAATATATGTTAAGAATAAAAAGAAATAATACTTGTTAAATTGATATATAATTTAATAATTATTATATAAATTTGTATACGCTTAATAAAGTGAGCTAAAGAGGATTGGTTGAAAGATTTAAAATGTTTATTATGGTTTCATAAATAACAATAAAATGGAAATTGTTTTCTATTATTTCCTATTTGCACTTTTTGTTTCCATATAGTGAGAGATCATACTATAATTTTTTCTCAAATATTTCCATTAATACTCAATTATAGAAATTTTTTTTAATAATAGTAGTTTAAAAAAAAAAAAAAAAAAAAGATGATGTTTCCATTTTGTTTTCTTTGATACTGGAGGACTTACAATATAAATCAGATTTTATGTTTTTTTATGCTTGATAAATCATGATATTGTATACAATTAATACAATTTAAACAATTAATCACAAATTTCATTTTTTATAGTAAATTAAACATTGAAAATCATGTAACTTACTTTTTTATAAATCAGTTTTAAAATAATTTGCCATATAATTTACATTCTTTATTTGATTAAAAATTCTAAATATAATCACGTCTGTAGACCATTACAATAGCTTGTATTTATGATACTTGAGGAATCATTATATCGTTTACTTTTTCCTAATAAATGAATCAACCTTTTATTTCAACCAATTTTTTAACAAGGACAACCTTGTGAAGACTGAGAATCTCATCAACAGGACTGGCAGCAGCAAACTCATCAAGTTTAAGACATCAAACACATTTAAAACATAGAAAAATAAATGTGTTAGTATTTTATAAATCACATCTTAATCAACATCATAGTTCACATGAATCAATAACTTTATTGATACTTTATAGAAGGCTATGACAATGTTTTAGAGCACAGGACCCTCCTGACCACCTGAGCACACCTTGTACCTACAGCAGACTCTTGAACATCATGACTTTTTTTTGTTTGCAGACGATGGACCAAAAAACAGTGTCGCTCCTCATCAACTGCATCGCCCCTGACAGCACTGAGGTAAAACCAGCTCCACCAATCATATTCAAGTAATTCAGGCCCAGACATCTGTGTTAAAAGAGCCCCGTCCCAGTGTTTTTGGAGCGCAGGATTGACATCAAATTCAGAAATACTCTGAGGGGAATTTTTAACAACTTCTTTAAGTCATTAAGGGGCAATACACTAAGTACACTGCTTTAAGATGGTCACACTGTGGTTTTTAGACTGGAGCTTGGACCAAGCAGAACGCTGGGCCAATTGATAATGGATCACGAGCTGCAGGTGGCCCCAGGACCATAGTTTGGACACCTCTGTTTCAATTAGAGAAGGTAGATCATGTGATGATGGACTGTTCTTTTGTTTTCCAGTTTCTAATCGTCGTCATTGTGGCTTTGGATAACATTAATGATAATCCTCCAGTCTTTTCTGCGAGCCAGTACAACGCCAACATCAACGAGGTTTGTTTTGTTTTTTATTTTAAATAAAAACCTTCATACATGTCAGCACCTTTTCCCAAAGGTCAAGGGTATTCAGGACATCACCAGTAGCAAGAGGGCAAAATATTGTCATGAATTCCAAATGCTCCAAATGTTAACTTACTTCGAAGATCTCTAAAGACCTGAAATTTAAGAGCCTTGAAATCATGTAAACCTTGTCCTTGTTCTTTTTGAACCCAGCCCTACCTGACATCCCCGTCCATTTATTCCTCACAGGTATTTTGTGCCATTTAATGCTGAGGCAGAGCCGACCCTACCCAATGTGGCACCGGTCTAGATTTTATATGGCACCCCCCTCCATCTGCGATTAACATACCGTACAAAATAAATTGAATAGCATTGTTTTTATCATTGTCTTTAATTATAATATAACATGTCACCCAATTAACCAATAAATACAATAAAATCCAAAGTATAATATAAATATCCTGACCACAAAGTAAAGCTTCTGTAAATAAGTGAATAAATAATAATTGCTTATTTGGTATTATCATTTGTAGTAATGTTAAATGGGTATTGCTTTACATTTGAATCAGTGTGAGTTTTTCCATTTAAAGAGTTAATAGAAATAACTAGATTTAATATAATTGGATTGAAGGTGAATTTTTTCCCAATTTTGTGGCACCCCCTGGAGGCCACTGAGGAGGACTGAACTTTTATTCTAATCCTTAAGACAGAATTTTCTCCTTCTCTGAGATCTGGTGATCAAAAAAGTCTTCAACCAGCTTTTGAGTCAGATCTGACCTTCCATCAACACGCCAAGACCATCATCCAATCCTGCTTTATCCAATCAGATCAGTTTACACCATACTGACCTCTGCTGACCTGGATCATTCATGCACTGATCCGTCCCCGTAAGACTCCTCTCAGCCATCACCCAAAAATCCCTCGCCCCACCTCCAACTGGTCCAACTCAGGAGCTCCGCTTTGCGGCTTTAACAGACAACATCACATCCCTTCTGTCTTCGCTTCTCATCTCTGGCTTTATCAGATGTCTCTGATTCTGCACGCCTGTCTCCTCAGATGGCTCATCCCAGGGTAAAGGAGCTCGGACAGACTGAGCCTGAGAGCCATTAGTTTTCATTCTCTACTTTGGAGCGACCAGGAGGCCCCCGCCGAGGATCTGAGGCTGCAAGCTGGCTCATAAGGGGTTAGCCCTACTGGAATAAAGCGAGGAGCTGGACTCATAAGTGCTCTGAAAATGAAATCTTAAAATAAGTTCTAAAGCTGACAGAAAACCGATGAAGAGAGCGAAGATCAGGATGATGTGATGTCGTCTGTCAAAACCAGCTAAAGCTGAGCTGCTGCATTCTGAATTATACTCCTCAAGAAAAGTTTGGAAAGTTTTCTTCAGTTCATTATTCTCTCCTTTAATAAAACAATTTGTGTTGTATTTTATATCATATAAAATATATGGAAAGCCTGATTAGTCACCTTTACAGCGAGGGACAACCTGTAAGGATCGTGCATTCGTGGAATGACTAACACACCTAAATACTTGGCTAGCACCTAAAAAATGATGTGGTAGGATTATTTGTTGTCAGCCCTGGTATCATTTCCAAACTTAAAGAAAGTTAAAGGTAAAGTCAGAGACAGACCATGTAGTGGGCATCCCAGGAAGACAACACCCCAAGAAGACTGGTTCCTCAACCTGGAATCGTAAGCCTTCTTCAGGGCAAGAGGATACTATGGCACTTTTTTGGGGGGGTTTACCGCATGTTTAGCTGTGCTGCTCATTCCATAAATGCACGATCCTTACAAGTTGTACCTTGTTACAAAGTTGACTAATCAGGCTTTCCAACGATATAAAATACAACACCAGTTGGTGTTATTAAAGGGGAGAAATAATCAACTGAAATAACATTTCCAATTTTTTTTGAGGGGTATCAATGAAGGCAGGAGAGTGACCACTCTGATCTGGTGCAGAGATAACAAAAAGCATGACTGCAATTTTATTCCATGACTGTGAAGGTGAGGTCTGAGTCCAGAGCTTGGCTGGGGCTCCTGAATTGCAGTCTGTGATGTTTTACGATCTGGTCTGTGTGGGTGGGCGGAGTCTGTCTGAAGACTGACCTGTTGTTTTGTTCCAGTTGTCTCCTATAGGCATGACTGTCGACACCTATCGGGCAACTGACCTTGACTCCGGTGTGCTTTACTACTCACTGACATCTGGGATGGTGAGAACTTAGATTTACATCTGATCATTTATTCCAGAGCTGTGCAACTAGCAGCCCAAGGACCACATGCAGCCCTCCATCTCACTAACTGTGGCCCAGCAGTCATTTCTAAAAATCTACTGGCAATACTCAATTTAATGATCTTAACTTAAGCCAGTTTCAGATGCTTTTTTAAGGCAAGTAACAGAATTCCCCGGTTATCAGAGTGCATTTTATTTATATTTTTATCTTAATTTTGACAAATGTATGAAAGGGAGTTTGACAGAAACATTAAAGCCAATTAGAGTTCTTTATTTCTTCTTCAAAGTTTTGCTTTGTTTATGTTTTCATGTCAGATTTTTGTCAGGTTTTTATCATGGACATACATTTTCTGACTTAAGTTTTGTTTCTCTCAGGTAATTGAATAAGTTGAAGCTTTGGGATACAATTTTAAGTATTATTAACTAACTCATATCTCTGGAGCCATGTAACAGATCTTTTAGGGGACAGCTGTGATTGGAGGATTGCACTTTTGTCAATTCAGAAATGGACTTAGGTTAAATTTGTTGCTACCAAAAGGTTTTTAATTCAGCCTTGAAGTGCAGCATTTTATTAGAGTGAAAAAACCCAATTTTTTTTATCAATCTGTTTCATATTTCCTTTAATGAAATTGTAGCAGTGATGTTATTAGAGCATTACTTAGACCACTAGAGAAAGTTACAACTTCCTACCAGTCTTATAGACCAATCAGGTATGCCCATTTTCTTCTTCTCTTGTTTTCCTGACCAATCAGGAAGACATAAATTGCACAAATTAAAATGTAATAAGTGTAAATATGTGTTTAGTTTTTGCTGAGTTTCATTTTTTCCCATAATAGTCAAGGCTTGTGTGGATATTCAGACGTGAAAAAGCTCATTCATAGTAAATCTGTACACAACTTAAATTCTGGTTTGAACTTTTGTTTTGTCTCTTTGGTCCTAAAACTTTTAGTACATTAATTTGACATCAGTAAAGCATACATGTTCTCATATTCCTCTCATAGTCGAGAACAAAAGACATCTTTATCTTGATTATGTGTGACAGGGTTGAGGTTGTTTGTGGGGTTTTTTTGACAAAGAAAGCCCTAACGGACCTAAAACGTAGAAAATGGCTTGGAGTTGTGAGGGTTTGTACGTTTAGAAAATGGTAGAGGTGAAATGTTTTTCCTTTAAAAACTGGTCAAAAGAGCAACCCTCGAGCAGGAGAAATATTTTATGAGGGCTTCTTAATTTATGATCTGTTATTTTTTAAACTTTGATTTATGATTTATGTAATCTGTATGAACAAAGAATAATCTGTTACAGAGATCTTTGCAAGAAGAGTCCTAACATGAATCTGGTGAAACAGCGAGTTTTTACTCAGACTTTACCTTTTAACTTGTTCTGTTTTCTTTCCGCAGGATCATTTCAGGCTCCAGAATCAAAACAACCCAGCGCTCCTTGTTAATTCTGTTCTGGATTATGACACAGTCCAACAGGTCCAGGTGACTTTAGAAGTCCAGGTAAGTTCCACTCACTCTTTATTTGATGTGAAGCAGTGATTTGCTTTTCCTAACCACAGAAATAGGATTTTGGTTTGATCAAATCCTAAACAAGGATGGGCTCAGTGATCCCTGGATTCTGTGCACCATGATACAACCTGCTCTTAATGGTCAAGGAGGCCTCATGAAGTCAAATCCAAGTTTAAGTCTTTTTAACAAACATTCAAAGCTACAAAAAGGCCATGCCCTGTAAAACCATTAGGCAGGGCATTCCAAAGTCGAGGAGCTCTGACAGAAAATGTTTGATCACCTTCAGTCTTCAGCTTCGACTTTGGAACAGCCAAGAGGCCCCCGTCCAAGGATCTGAGGCTGTGGGCTGCCTCATAAGGTGTCAGTAATTCAGAGATGTAGGTTGGAGCCAGACCTGTCAGGGCTTTAAAAGTGATGAGTAAAATCTTAAAATCGATTCGAAAATGGACAGGAAGCCAGTGGAGGGGAGCAAGGACAGGGGTGATATGATGCCATCTGTTAAAACCAGTTAAAAGCCTAGCTGCATTCTGGACCAGTTGGAGCAAGAGAGTGATTTGTGGGAGATACTGGATAGGAGGGAGTTGCAGTAATCTAGCCTGGAGAAGATTAATGCATGAATGACTTTCTCTAAATTGGCAGGGGGAAGGATGGATTTGATTTTGGAGATTGACTGGATCTGAATGAAGCATGACTGGACTGTTTTCTTGATGTGATGTTCGAATGTGAGGTTGGAGTAAAAAATTACGCCTAGATTTCTGGCAGATGGTGTGATATTGTCAGAGTATAGACCAAGGGTGCTGGTAATCTGGGTGATATTTGGGTTGGGGTAATTGAACAGTATAATTTCTGACTTCGATTCGTTTGACTGCGAGAAACTTTGGGCCATCCAACTCTAAACCCTGATTTAAACTCCAGCAGCCTCCAAATAGCTTAAAAGTGAAAAAAAACAACTGTATAAACCAAACTGCAGTAAATTAACAGAAAGGCTTTCCTCGACTTTCCTCCTCAAGTTTAAAATTCTGTCCATTGTACCTATGCCACGTTTTACCAAAATAATCAGGACTTGTGTTTCTTCTCTTAAGGACACGCCTCCAGGAGTAGCTACCGACCCCTCGTTCACCGCCACCACCACCATCGTGGTCACCATCGATGACATGGATAACCGCCCCCCGTGGTTTCAGCCCTGCACAGTCTTTGAGGTGAACGGGGCTAAGATCTGCCCGATTAACGGCTACACCAGAACGGTCATGCAGCACGAGCAAGAGGTAGCGCCAACATTTCTGTAACGCATTTTTTTTTAAATGATTCGTAAACCATGAAGAGGACCATGTCTATGTGCCTCTCAACAGCATTATCATAGTTTTCTTAGGCTGGGAGACGTCCAGTTTGAAAGCTGTACCAAAATATTTTCAAACAAGATGTAGATGGTGTATGGTGGCCTTGGAATTCAAACAACCTACAATAAAACAAAAACAAATTCTTTTGATTTGTTGTTGCTTTTCTGATGAGCATTCATTTGTCTGTGCTTCGAAAATTGGTCATCATATTAACTTATTTGAAGTTGTGTTATTTATTTTAATTACACTTTTGAAGTTGTTATTTGTTGTCTTATTTTTTTGTTGTATAAATTTGCCACTTAATTCGCTACTGCATTTGCTTGATGTGTGTTCTAACCTTTTTTCTTGTTTAACTCTTTGTTATTTGTTTTGCATTTTCATGTGACAGTTTTTTTTTTTGAATATGTTGTTGTGTTTGTTCATTTTCACTTCATTTTCTTATTTGTTTTTACTGGTTTTTTTTTGTTGTTTTTTTTATATATTTTGTTTTATTTTTGTCAAGTTTTCCTTGTCTTTGTGTTCCCTTTTTCCTTTTTTGTATTGGTACTTGTATTTTTTTATTTGGTGTTTTGTGTTTCATTTTAACTTGTCTTTTTAATTTGCAAATGCATGTTTTTAAACCAGCCTCTGCATTTTCTTAGTTGTTGCTTCATAATTCAGTTCTATTGTCAATCTTTTGGTGTATATTCTATTTTTTTTTATTGTTTCATTTTATATTAATTTTTCTTGTCTTGCATTTGTAATGTTTCTCATTCGTTGTTGCATTTTTTCTTTAACTGAATTGTTTGTGTGTTTTTTTGTTGGTGTGTATATTTATTATCAGTAGTTCGGTATTACAGTTTTTGTTTAATCTTTTAATTCTTTTCTTTTTTTCACTTTATTTACTTTTTATTGGTCCTTTTGTGTTTATTTGTTGCTTATGCCCCAGTCACACATTCCCGTTTCTCATGGCGATTGTGCACGACTGTACACGATTGGCAAGGCTGGTTTGATCAGCATGATAAGGGAAGAAATGACTCCCACCCCCAGACACACCCCACCATCAGTAACACTTCTATGGCGCTTCTACAGCGCTTCGGTGCATTCATCCCGCTTCAGTTAGGTCAATACAACGATACGACAAGGATTTCATGAATTTCCATCTGACACAACGTCAGCCCCGTTCAAGCTCAGTTTGCATCACGTAAGCCCTGATTGAGCCCCATCGCTTGTGTTTTTGTTGCGTTCACTCCCCGTAGGAGATATGTAAGAACAACGCTGGGAAATCGCTTTGAGCGGGACACTGTTGGGGCGCAATCAGATATGTCCCTGTCCAAAAGCTTTCTGGATTGAGCCACGATCAGCCTGATTGAGCCCCATACGTGCCACACTAATACTGTTCACCTGTTCACAATCTGGACCCTTCCCCGTTCCCCGGCGTTTATCCACGACTATACAACGCTGATCCAGATCAAGTCGCGCATGCATCACGACCACAGCACGTTTCATCAGGATTATGACAATCGTGCACAATCGCCATGACAAAAAGGGAATGTGTGACTGGGGCATTAGTGTTTCTTGTTGTAGTTGCGATTATATAAGTTCTTGCATTTTCTAATTTGTTTTTGTGTTTTTCAATTTTTGTGCTTTTTATTTGTCAAGTTATCTTGTATTTATTGCCCAGTTATCATTGTTGTTGTGTTTGTTATTTCTTTTTTTCATTTCTTGTTGTTTTTTGTGCATCAGGGCCACCATAACATTCACTTCAACTTGACATTAATGTATTAAAGTCAATATGGCAGAATTATCAGACAAACTTGTAAAGTACAGTGAGGCTTTTTATTGACTTAAACTAGACTAAGAAATGATGAATTTCTAGAGACTAAAAGCAGCAGAAATAACAAGTTTGTTTATTTATCAAATTATTTGATAATGAAAAATAAATCGCCATGAGATAAGTGTTCAAGATTTCTATCTTTGTTGTCCTGGTATCAAACCGATTCCTAATTTTTAAATATTTTTCATCCATTATTCAAATATACAATGATGTGGTGTTTTGGCCCTTATCTCCCAGCCCTACATCATTTAAATGACCAAATGAAATCTCCATGATGATGATCAGTTTGTTCCCTCTGAAGGTCGGTCCGCTGACCTTGGAACCTGGACCTGTGTCTGCCATTGATGGAGACAATGGGATCAATGAGGAAATCTCGTACTCCTTTGTGAACGGTGAGCTCCTGTTATCGATCATTTCAGTGGTTTGTAATGTTTTTGTGAGATGAAGAAGTGAATGGTTGGTTTTCTGGCTCTTGTGTGTGTTTCAGGAGAAAATGGCGGCGGTCTTTTTGCGATAGACTCAAACACAGGGAACATCACCATGCTGAAGGCAGCCGAACTTCCGGGAACGATCACACTGACTGTGCTGGTAAAAACTGACTGAAATCTTTATTCTGGCTCCTTTATTTATGATTGTTGACTTAATACTCTTTGGAATTTTATTGTCTTTTGTGGCGCAAGAAAGCAAACAAATGATCTCAGTTAGCAACGTCCACCATGGCTGACTGTCATGTGAACAGGAACAGTTTTTTTTCTGAAAACCTGGAAGATGTTTAAAAATGTCGTTTTCGGTGACCGTACAAAAGGGCAGAATGAGACTGACCACACTTCTCCTCACAGGCTGCCCAAAGGATCAACATTCATCAGTATGCTACCACCACTGTCACCATGACTGTTGTGCCGAACAGTCTTTACCCTCCACGCTTTGAGAAGGCCGTATATAACGCCGTTGTCACTGCAGTCGGTGCCATGGCAACAGAGTCTGGAGACACAGGGACCCCGCTGCGGATTGTCGCCACAGACGAGGACTTCGCCGCCAATGAGGTAAAATATTGACGGTCCAGTTATACGTTGGGTGCAAAGTGCGTTGGTGCAGCGTGGATGTGTGTCTTTTTTCCACCTGGTGCAGTTGTGAATGTGTGTTCCTGTTGGCCCCCCCATCAGGCTTGAACCTGTACAGGAACGGGACTGTAGTGTCTTTTTTTCTTAGTAAATACTGAATGAGCTGGCTTGTAACTTCTGTGCAGTAATGGCAGCTAAGATAATACAGATATAAAAATGTCTAGTTCAAATTTTTCACTCTTCAAGAACGCACGAACGCAGGCAAAGTCCACTTTAAAGAAACTTGTTTATTACCTTCACAAGGTGAACAATAACAAACGGGAGTTGTTTAGTGTCACGACACCCCAAAACAGCTGAAGCTCAAGCTGTTGTCTGCATGTTTTATAACTTGTTGGGTGAGACTTTGCCCTTCTTCCAGAAGGTTCCCTCCCAGATTTTTTCAACATTCACTTTCCTTTATTCTTGAATATAATGGTTTTCCCATCCTATAGACCTTTATACAATCCAATGGGGTCTAGAATGTCTTTATCTTTTGTTTTTAAGGCAAAATCAGGCATATTCCTTTCTTTTCTTAGTTGTGTAGTTTATTCAAGATGGTTGAATTTGCTTCAAAATGGCTTCCCACTTAGCTCCAAATATGGTCGTGCTTTTCCTGCTCCTTGCTTTGGAGCTTTCCTTCAATACTTGTTTTCAGTTTAATTTTCTCAACTTTGAACAATGGACTCCATTAGGTATGTTTCTGGCTCTATGGTGTAGGAAAATAAACTTTTAATAATGGTGGTGAAACCCTTATATTAACTCACATATATGAAATTACCTTAATATGGCCAAAAATCATTACATACTTAATATATTTTGTGTGATAATTCTAACTACGTTGTGAGATTAGGATATATTATGAAAACAATCTTTGAACATACATTTCTATGGTCATTTCTAACTATTGTAGACCCTAAATAGGTAATACATTCAGTGCCCATTTCTACCTTCAGTGTGGAACTCTAAATGCTGGTGTTCAAAGACTACATATGACAAAATATCGACGAGAACATAAAGGCATTATAAAATGTAACATTTGGAATATTGTTATGGATAAGATATGTCATTATGAAAAGCATATGTGTAATATAAACCCAGTATATAAGTCAACCTGTCATTGACTAATATAAATCCAAAACATAATACAAAATATATGCCCAATTACTATCAATAGTGTCACATATGCTGTATTTGTCTACTACTACATAAATCTATATTACTAGCTATACTAGTAAAAGAAAGATACTCAAGAGATTAAAATGACCAACATACCATCATTGAAAACACATAAAGAAAGAGAAAAATATTAAAAGTATGAGTAAAGTAAAACCCATTGATTTATATTGATACCAACAAGACATTGTCTGACAATTTTCCACGACAGGAACTGGACTTCTCAAATACCAACTCATTCTTTTGTTTTTAAACTTTGTTCAAAGCTTAAATGTTTGGCACTGATCTTCTCATTTCTTCTTCCTCAGGGTATAAATCCAGCCATCACCTACTCCATACATTGCAACAGCGATTTCTTCATTAAGAACGGAAATTTATTCATGATTCGGGAGCTCCCAGACTCTACGGTGTTCATGTTGGTAAGGGACCAATCAGGAAAGCTTTCAGTTAACGATGCAAAATATCTGAATTCTTTGCTAATATTGGTTTAACCAGTATTTCACATTGTGATACCAATAGATGGGAAGAACAGAAAGTATTATTATCACATATTCATCTTGTGTAATTTAAATTTCAACATTTAAAGTAAATTAAAGCTTCATCTGTCTATTTAAAAGCTACAAAACCTAAATGTAATGTTCTGTTTTAAATGCAGGTTTGCAAATTAGCTCCACATTCTGAATGAGGGCTGTATTACTGTAATTAAAAACTGCCAGAGAACATTTATATTCACTGATAAAGAAGATTTTGAATCTTCCGATCATTCATTATCAAGCACTCATCCTCATCTTCCTCCCTTTCAGGTTGAGGCGACAGACACAGAAACCAAAGAGTCCGATGCAGCTATGATCAAAGTGGAGGTGAAATTGGGTATGAAAAATTACATAAGTGTGCTGGATTAATCATTGGAGTGTGGCATTCTTATCACCACACTTTTTATTATCATGGCTTATTATCATTACTGTTTTTATTATTATTAAGTGTATGCAAGATTATTTTGTACTCCTGTACTGCACTTTGGTCAACCGAGGTTGTTTTTTAAATGTGCTCTACAAATAAACTTTGACTTGACTTGACTTGACTTGACACTGCTGCTCAAATATATCCAAAAATATCCAAAGATAACCAAATATTTCCAGACAAATGAAGCCCAAGTTCTGAGATTGAAGAATGTATAAGGGAATAAGATAGGCTGAACATCCTGAGACATAGGTCCTGGATCTGGATCAAAGACGAGCTCAAAAGCTGCTCCAAAGCCGGTTTAACCAGGATTATCACCACAAATGCCCCTCTGTGACCCGTCATGGGAATATTCTAGGTCCCTCTGGTCTCCCCAACTTCAGGCTGCATCTCTCATCCAGAGTCCTGGAGAAAGTTCTAGTTCTATAGTTTTTTCATGACACAATAGGCAGCATGACGTCATAGGAGGTAGTGCAATTGCCACACAGCACAATGGCTGCTGGTTCGATCCCTGTGCCTTTCTGTGGTTGATTGGTGTCTCCAGATTGCCCTTAGGTATGAGTGTGAGCGTGAATGGTTGTCCGTCTCTCTACGTGGCCCTGTGATTGGCTGGTGAGCAGTCCATGGTGTACCCCACTTCCGACCCAATGTGAGGTGGGATTGGCCCCAGCCCCCCGTGATCCTGAAAGGGATAAGCAGTATAGATAATGTATGGATGGAAAATTACCTCCGCCAAGGAGGTTATGTTTTGGCCCTGTTTGTTTGTTTGTGAGCAAGCTCTGATTGGATCGCTCCCCAACTTATCCCACCACCACCAAGCTAAGGCAGCTGTGATTGGATGTCCCTCTTAACTCATCCAACCTTTCCACACATATATTCCGTGTGACCTACTTTCTACATGACCAATTAGGTCTGATTGGATTAAGTCTCTGTCCAACATTTTAGTCTAGTTTTTATTTGTTGATGAAACTGTCAGTTAATTTGGTTTAAGTTTTTGTCCATTTGCACTTGTTTGTATTAGTTACTGTCTAGTTTTCATCAGGGGAAAAAAGGTTGTTGAGGAAAACTATGACGAAACTAATTAGTCACCAAATTAACACTGGGTCAAAAGCCCCTTCAGTGCTCTGAGAGAGCTTTTGACCAAAAGTCAGACATAGTCCAGTATGTCCTGTAGTCTGTGGTTACTGAGTAAACTTCAGGGAGGTTTTTTTAATCATCTGTTTTGTTTTTGTCCTCAGCGGGGTAGGAGGAGACATGAAGAAGGTGAACCTTCTCCTCAAACAGTACATGTGTCCATCCGTCTTCACCACCTGGCCCGGTGACCTGTAGGGGGCGCTCCATGAAGACAGACCGGGAGACGTGACCTGATCTGAGGACAAAGAAGTCTTTATGTTATGATATTTAATAAAGAAAAACACTCATCTTTGTCATTAAAACATGCTTTATGAAGTACTTATGAGTTTCGTGTTTCATTTGGAGCCTCTCACAACATTTTGCATCAGCTCATTACTTTATTTACGACTGAGTCAAGAATGAACACCTGAGCCATCAGAGGGGTCATAAATCAGCCCTGATGGAGGGGTCACAGCTAAAGCTGCTTCACATGAGTTCAGAGTTTATAAAATGTTAATGGGAAAATTGAAGATATCATTACCACAAAGAACTAAGTGAAATGGATAAACCATCCCCTGAAATATGTGATGTGTTTGAAGCATATTTAAGAGGGATGATCATTTCCTTTTTCATCAAAGAAAAATAATGACCAAGACCTCCAAATTAAAGAAAAAGAAAGGGAAATTGCAGATTTAGAAAGGATTCATTAGAAATCTTTAGTGTTTGAGGATAAACTGTCAAAAAAGCAAAACATGAGTATGATCTCTTTCAAATACTTATGATTTAACTCAAATAAAGTTTCTATTTAATGGCAAATAACCTGGCAAGAATTTGGCAGCTTTAACAAAATGAATACAGTCCATTCCAACAATAATTCTTAAAGACCATCTGTTGAGTGCACTCATTAAAAATAATAAACTTATCTTTAATTTAAAAAATGTCAACCATTTAGTGTTATTAAATTATTCAGGTCATTTATCAGGTGGTTCATGGATGGGTGAGTGCGACAAAGAGAGAACAAATGAGAGTCATCAAAAGTATTTGGTAAAATCAATTTCTGTAAAGGAGCATTAATGAAGCATTGACTCTGAAAGGGATGAACTCCTGTTGTTCATACTGGGCATCATCAGGCAGAACGGGATCACAAACTCTGCAGTCATGGAGAGAGCACCGCTTCATGCTGTCTCTCCTGAAGCAGGGGAGAGTCGATCTTATTTTAGTTTATTAATTTTCTCGAACATCTCTGAAGGAGGAGACACCTCTGTAGTCTGTGGGCAGGTAAATATTAAGAACACAGCACAAGAAAAACTGACATACTCAAAATGTCACATAATTACTGTCATGAGTTTGCCTTGGAGTTGGTTTTGTTTTGTTTTATGATTTTTCCTTTTAGTTTATTCACTCATTTGCCTTGTGTCCATTTCACATGACTGTGATTCCCATGTTTATTAGTTTAAACTCTTTCTGCTTTCTGTTTTCTGGTCTCCTGATTTATTCTGTAGTGTGTCCTCTCTGTGTTTACTTCCTGTCTTGTCTGCCCTGGTGAGTTCACCTGTGTAATTCCTCTCACCTGTGTCTTGTTAACCCCAGTGTATACAGTCTCTGTGTTCCCTTGCCTTTGTTTATATGTCCTCCGTGCCACTTCCCTCGTGTAAATCCAAGTGTTTTACTCTGTAGGTGGTTTTGCTTGATTTTGAGGTTTGTAAGAGGGTTTTCTTTTGTATTTGAAGCTTTCCCCTTGAAAAAAAAAAGTCTTCTTTTTGGTGGAAATCTGCATCTGGGCCCTGCTCCTTGTCTTTCACACTGACCTGTAAATCCTTACATACTGACCTTGACGAATACTCCCCTTTATGTTATGAAGTAGTTGTTGTCCTATATTGTATTTCACATGTTCAGCCTTTATTGAACTTTTGGCAGTTTGCTGTCTGTGAAAACTTCATGAACTGTGCTGTGCATGAGGTTTCAGCGAGAGATGGGGCTGTGACATGATGTGACTACACGGAAACAGTCAGCCAGCTTAAACCCACATCTGTGTGGACAAAACACCTAAACAATTAAAAACTTGTGTGGATACGCCTCAATTCATCTCTGTGTGGACGGCCCCTTGATCTCATTGAGTGTTATATTCCTGATTAAATAAAAGCTACATAAACTAAGAAACAAACACACATAAAAACACATCAAACCTCAATAAAATATTACAAGGCGAAATACAGACTTTAAAGGGATAGTTCAGTTATTTTGAAGTGGGGTTGTATGAGCTCCATAGGCCCACTAAGAACATTAGACGCAGTAGCACGTTCCCCCCTCTCCCTCAGTAAGCCACAGTCTGTAACAGTCTGTTACGCAGAACCAGCCGCAAACAGGGAAGTAACATACCAAGAACAAAGGGTATTTTCTCCGCTTACAAGAACTCCCATCAAAAATTAACAGCACAGTTTAAGAGTACACTATCTAGAAATTTTATTGCATTATCTTTTCAGAAAATAAAGTTTATCTGGAACTAGGAATACGAGGAATAGGTGATCTGAGTCGGTTAGTTCCAGATAAACTTTATTTTCTGAAAAGTAAAAACAATCCCTTTAAAATGTGTAAAAAAAAAAAAAAAAAAAAGTAAATACAGAGAGTTGGTCAGAAGGTCTGATTAATGCAGACGAAACAGGCTCCTGAATATCCACTTTTTGACCTCACAAGAAACAAAGATGAAGTCAGAGCAGAGTTTCTGATGGGTTGGGATTATATTCCAGCTAATGCAGTTTGCATGTTCTTCCCCACGCATACTTGGGTTCTCTCCAGGAATTCCAGCTTCCTCCTACAGTCCAAAAACATGCTCATTAGGTCAGTTGGTGACTCCAAACTGCTGTGAGAGTGAATGGTTGTCTGTCTCTCTATGGAGCCCCGTAATTGGCTGATTAACCTGTTTAGGGTGTGCCCAACCTCTTGCCCAATGTTAGCTGGGATCAGCTCCACCTACCCTTACATCCCTCAGAGATGTTGGTCCATATCTCCATGACTGCATCACACAGTCCTGCAGATTTATTTGCTGAACATCCATGATGAGAATCTCCTGCTCCAACACATATCAAACTATTGGATTAAGATCTGGTGACTGTGGAGGCCACTGGAGTACAGTGAAGAAACCAGTGTGAGATGATCTGAGCTTTGAGACATGGAGCTGCTGGAAGTCTCCATCAGAAGATGGTCCACTGTGGTCATAAAGGGACGGACATCCTCAAGTAGGCTGTGGGTTTTCACTGGTTTAAGAAAGTAACAACTCAATTTACTCTGGATTATAGAGCACCAACTGGGTTTGCATTGGTTGAATTTCTTAAAAACTTGGTAAAAACTGTTTAAATAAAATCAAAACTGTGGTTTCAATAGTTTATTAATGTAATAACTGGAATTAAAAGGAATTTAATAACAAACAGCTGAATTTACACTGTTAAAAAAGAGACACATCTCAGCTTTCACTGGGTTTTATGGCGTAATGATCCAATTTTCACTTGTTTAAAGAGTCAAAACTGAGTTTTTAATGGTTCATTAGAGTAAGTAAAGTGTGTAATCTAGTTTGATACGGCAATAAGTGGGTTTTCACTGGTTAAAGGTAGTAATAACTAGATTTTCACTTGATTAAGAGCACCATCTGGGTTTTTATCGGTAAAATTTATTAAAAACTAGGCACTGTTAAAATGAAGTCAACTTGGATTTCAATGGTTTGATTAAAGGATAAGTTCGGTTTTTTGACACCTGGACTTTATTTTTAGGATTAAATACGCTCGTAGACTCACTCAGACAATTTTGGCGGAGCTTGGAGCCGTTTTCAAGCAATTTAGATCCATCCGACGGCGTTTTTCTCTCATGCCGTAGTAGCAGACAGGGCCAAAAATCAAAGTCCCTAAATTAGACATTATCTGCTGCGAAACTCGCTCATTTCAGCTATATTTTATAAATGAATGGCCAGTGTTATCACCATGTCAGCTCAACTTTGTTGTTATGGTCATCCGGGGCTTTACAAGGATGGGTAACTTTTGGTGACGTCGTAGACAAGAACATGAGTAGAGCCGCTGTTGTTGCTAGGCTACACGGCTACACGGCTATGTTTGTGCAACATGGCGGAATATTTATCCGATGTAGAAGTGTCTGACGACGACTTTGAGTATAATGGATGCCCGTATCGTTTTGAGCCAGAATATACCGACGAGGAGCTATTTGAAAGGAGGATGCAGAGGGAAAGAGCCGAACAGCTGGCCAGAAAACAAGCAACCACTGCACGTCCACGAATGGGGGCTAACTGGTGGTGTTGTGGACATTGCACGGCAAACACAACAGAGGAGGAGTGCCTTTGCTGGTCGGAGTGGGACTTGAGACCAGAGGAAACACGTATTGATGCCCCCCAAAATATGATTTCTGGCCCAGTCTGCTACTACGGCATGAGAGAAAAACACCGTCGGACAGATCTAAATTGCTCGAAAACGGCTCCGAGCTCCGCCAAAATTGTCTGGGTGAGTCTACGAGCGTATTTAATCCTAAAAATAGGGTCCAGGTGTCAAAAAAACGAACTTATCCTTTAAGTAATAACTGGATTTATTGTAAATTTAATAACTGACAACTGGATTATCATTTGTTTAAAGATCAAGATTTCACTGGTTTAACAGAGTAAGAATTGGGTTTTCACTGGTCTAGAATGCTTATCCTGATGGTCCACTGTGGTCATGAAGGGATGGACATGGTCAACAACAATACTCAGGTAGGCTGTGGGGTTTGAACCATACTCAGGTAGGACTAAGGGGCCCAAAGTGTGCCAAGAAAAACCTCCCCCACACCACCAGCAGCAGTCTGAACCGCTGATCCAAGGCAGGATGGATCCATGCTTTAGGATGTTCACACCAAACTCTGAGCCTACCATCTTAATTTTGGCCCAGAGAGCTCCTGTTACTGCTCATTAGATTTTTTTCTCTTTTTCAGACAATCCTCTGCAAACCCTGGAGATGGTTGGACTGTGCGGAAGTCACATACAGTAAATTCCCTTTCTTCTACATTCAATGCTCTGTTTGAACTTCAGCAGATTTCTTGATCATATCTATATTTGAGTTGCTGCTATGGGATTGGCTGATTATCTTTTTGCATACAGGACCAGTTGAAAAGGTGTACCTAATAAATTGGCTGGTAAATATATATATAAGTGTTTTTTTTCATATTGTCGTGCTGATGTTTGGCGTGTAGGCCCCAGGAGGAACAGCAGAGGCAAACAGAGGCTAAATAACGCAAAGTACAAATCTGTTTGTTGACGTGATCTTTCCATGACGGCATGTTTTGTTTGCATCCATGTTGTTGCCATGTTGTTAGAAGCCATTAAACTCAGGGGTGATTGTAGAGTTTATGTCAACCCTCCAGTCCAGCCAAAGGTCATTAATATTCTTTACTACTGTAATCAAATGACCGGGACGTGCCTCCAGTCAAACCAATCTCACCAAACAGAATTAGCCGGAGAAGAAGGATCTTAAATAACTTCCCAGCTAACAGTGTTATGATTTTATGGCGGGGAAAAGTCCACAGCGGTCATAAAGATGAGCAGATAAGGCTAGAGAAGAGACAGGCAGAGATCAGTTCGGACATTAGAGACGCAGACATGGAGGGGATCTACTCGCACCTCAGCGTGAGGATGGGCTTTGGCTTTCTGCTCCTGATGCTGTTGCAGTCGTCCACTGAGGCCCAGGGTGAGTATGAAACACGAGGGTCTGTTTACGGCGAGTTTAATGGAGCCGATGGAGCCTTTTTGGAGAATAATGGGCCTTAAAACAGAGTGTTGTTAGATCAGGTGTTAACATGGGCTGGTGCTCTGGAAAACTTCTTATTACAGAACTTGTTTAAAGGAAAAATGTTGAAAATCTGATATAAAACAAGAGGATGAGCTGATGATCGAATACAGAATAAGTCTGCTGAGGTCATAAATGTGAGGGGGGGAGGTGTTCAGAGAAACAGCTGACACTTCACTTTTTTATCCACCATTTTGGAGTAGACGCCACAGCAGATCTGGTGACAGAAGATGGTGTAGTTATATGGAAATAGACACAGAGATGGGTTAAGATAACTGATTTAAGTTCATATTGTGCCACGGGATGTCCCAAAAACATGTTTGTGGTCATATCAACAGTACACAGCAATATCTACAAAGACAATTAACACTATCAGAGTTAATATTAACACTTCTTAAGTGTCTATTTGGGTCCATATATGACCATTGTTTCACTGTTTTTGGAGAGTTGGTGCTTTAACTCTTATCAAGTGTAATTGTTTTTTTTTATTATTATTGTTGGGACATTTTGTGCCTTTATTGACAGGAGACAGAGACAGGGGATAGGCTTGTGAAAGGGGGCAGGAGACACTCTGCAAACTGGCAGCAGGCTGGACTCGAACCCGGGCTGGCAGAGGCATATATATGGGACGTGCCTGGTTGCTTACCGCTCCCCCAAACCAGCACCCCATCAAGTGTAATTGCTGACTCTTTTTGGAGTTAGAGTTTAAAACTTTATAATACTGAACAGCGTGATAAAAATGTTATCGTAATTAAAAACGTTCTCTGCAAAGTTGGCATCATTTCAAGAAATGTCTCCGTCCACATAAAAACACTGAAAACACTGTAAAATACATGCCAGGCCTTTAGGTGGCGCTATAATGCTACTCCAGACATACTCCAAATCCAGAGAAGAAACACCTGAATGATTAAAAACTTGTGCCGATATGCCTAAATTCATCTCCATGTAGTCAACCCTTCAGAGTATCTTTTTAACTACATTAAAGTTAACTCTTTATTAACACCGCAAAGTGTAAACACTGCTGTACTTGTTTACTGTATACAAAAAAAAAAAATAATAAGCAGAAATAAAGATATAATGTTTGGTTGCTGTTCAATTATTTCGGACGACAGGATGGTTGACTCTACAAGTCTCACCTGTTCAGAGTGAAAAGCTCAGGGTTAAAGGTTCAACAGCAACACCAATGATCTGATTTACTCAGACTTAATTGTAACACTTTGGACCCCAACTCTTTTTAGCTGAGAGGACATTTTCAGGGATTTGACTCCATCCAGAGTTAAAGCTCAGTTAAAGCTATGTCTACGTCCTTGTCTCTATGGTGTTACTTTTCCAAGAGAACCCGTTTTCTGGTGTCTCCCAGTCAGCTGCAGATGTTAAAGATGGACAGCTTCACAATGATTGTCCCTTTCTATAGATTTTCATTAAAAACTGAGTCTGATTTCATGGCCTTTAAATCATAAAGATTTCATCAGAACCATAAAGAATAAAGACAAAACCTGCCATGATGTTCCTCCTACATGTTGCCAAGGACTCAGTGAGTAAACATCATCGATGTAACGTGAAGGTCAGGCCATGTCCATAGGCGGGTATAAACCTGCAGACACCAGTTAGCACAGTGACTAGGGCGACCATATTCTGAAAATACAAAAAGAGGACACCCTACCCGGCCTCTCTCTGGCAGAAATTGGTGGCAATATGGTTTTCAAAGTCTCTAAAACCTTTATTTGCAACTGACACATTTGCCTTTTTTTGTCAATAAATGTGTCAGAAAATGCAATTTGAGTAAATTATTTTGCACCCTTTTTAAGGAAAAAAACAAACAAAAAAAACCATTCTAACAAGTGTTTGTCATTACATGACTTAAGCTGGGAGTAAATATTCACTGTATCTGTATTTACTTTATTATCTGTATTATTGCTGTAGATGAGCTGGGGGACACTCCTGACCCTCCTCCTGTAGACCCCTCCACGAATCTCCTCTGGACTCTCCTCTCCCTCTTAAAAATTTCTCCCTCTAATAATTGCATAAGTACTATCTATTAAATCTATAAAACACGGATTATGATGAAAATGACCATCAATTACAAAAAGGACAAACTTCAGCAGAAACTTGCGAAATTACACTGTGAAAATATTGCAAAAGACAGTGAAACATGTTAAATAACATAAAGAAAACACTCCAAAATGATACTAATGCTATTATTTACAATATTTTTACATTATTTACTCAGAAAATAATGATGAACCACCAATGAATCACTCACAACTTTTGTTCTGAATCCTCTCTCTCTGCTTTAATATGTTGCGTTCCATTTACATCTGAACTGGGAAACGAGAAGTGGGAATGATGTTATCGCCGAGTTATCAGCGTTCCAGTTACAAAGTTGGAAAAAATGTGCCGATCTACCGGGCTATTGTTAGCCATTGTGTTAGCTGTTGTTAGCACGCCCTGCGTTGTAGTTCGCATATACCACATGAGAAAGTAAGTAACACTAGTGCGACAATCACGAGTCAGAAGTGCTAATAAATGGATTATTACAGGAGCTTAACAACTGTTTACACTGGGGGCAGTCATCTTCCATTGTCAACTTGGGGGTTGACAATGGAAAATGGAAATTCTGACCTCAGGGAGCATTCTTCCAGATGAAATGTCCCATTCAGAACTCAGAAATCCCAACTTCCCAGTACAACTGGAGCGCACCATAAAGCACAGCTCACTTCAAACCTTTACTGTAATGTACCGTATATCAGTGGTAGGCCCTGATTCTCAGCTTTAAGAATCTGTTGAAATTATTTCAATAGTGTGGATACTCAAGAAGTTACAGTAATTTGAATCATGCATGTCTTTTTCTGTCACCAGCCACAGCTTTATGATTTAAGGAATGTTAATGGTCTGTAGAACAAGCTGAGCAAAACCTGGACATTTTTGGGAATTTTATAAAATCCCCCCAGCTATAATTTTAAGACCAAAAAGGAGGACTTGTCGGGGCAAAAGAGGATGTAAGATAACCCTAATAGTGACGAGTTGGACCATGACACTGGTATGAGAAGTGGCTGTAAAAGTTTGGAAATAAAACTCTTTCCTGTACTTTAACAGTGAGTCTCTGTCCTTCTCTCGACAGTTTGCACTGGTCCCGCTGGCCCTGTATCATTGGATGAGAATAACGAGATTGGTGATGTGGTCGTGACAATCACTGTTCAAGAAGGCGTGACCCTCTCCTTCAGAAGTCAACCATCTGACAACGCCTTCACCATCCAGGGGAACCAAATACTCGCTAACAAAGTCTTTGACTATGAGGTGATGATGTCAGGGGACCCATACAAGAGTTTGTCATATTGTTCTGTTTGTTTGAGCACAGGTGAAGGCACCAAGGGGCTCAGGTGGGCTACTGTGCTCCGGGTCCCATGCCTGATAGTGACATAACTCAATATGATTGGCTGGCGTTTCTGTGATGACCTGGCAGGTTATGATTGGCTAAAACATCTGAAATTTACATACAACTTGGAGACATTATGTCTTTTTCAAACTTGATTAATAATTAGGAAATCATCTCAAAGTTTTGAAAAACTTTACTAAAACATAATAAATTATCAGATAATGTAGGATTTAATTAATTTACCAATGCTTGTTAATTGTCATATAATTGACACTTTCAATGAAAAACATGATATAATATACATTTAGCATAAAAAACAATGATACTTGTTAAATTGTGATATCATTGGTTATTTATTAAATAAACTTGTAAACACTTAATGAATTGAGCCAAAGAGGGTTGGTTTAAAGATTTTAAATGGTAATTTTATATAAGAAACTTTTTAATAATAGTAGTTTTGCAAAAAAAAAGATAAAAAATAAAAAATAAAAAAAAGGAGAAGTTTCTATTATTATTATTTGATACTGAAGTACTTACAATATAAATCAGATTTTATTTTTTTATGCTTGATAAATCATGATATTGTATACAATGAATACAATTTAAACAATTAATCATGAATTTTGTTTTTTAATAGTAAATAAAACTTTGAAAATCATACAACTTACTTTTTTTTTGAATCAATACTTTAATTGCCATTTAATTTACATTCTTTTATTTGATTAAAACCATGTCTATAGACCATTACAATAGCTTGCATTTGTGATACTTGAGGAATCATTATATCATTTATTTTTCCTAATAAATAAATTAACCATAATACATAATTTTACAACTTAAGTGTAAGTACATTCATTTTATCTACTTTTTATAGTTTTTTTTTACCTTTTATTTCAACCAATTTTTTAACTAGGACAGCCTTGTGAAGACTAAGAACCTCATCAACAGGCTTGGCAGCAGCACACTCATCTAGGCTAGTTATAGACATGAAACACATTTAAACCACAGAAATGTGTTAGTATTTTATAAATCACATCTTTTTCAACATCACGGTTCACATGAGTCAATAACTTTACTGATACTCCGGCAATGTTTGGTGTTGTTTTTAACCATTGGCCCCACACAGATGAGTCTCTGCTGTGTATGATCGCCAGTCGCTTTTGTCTCTCCGGCAAAAGTAAAAGACCTAGGTGCGTTTGAGCAAGGTGAACAGTATCCATTGACCCCGCTATTGGCGGGGATCCCACCTCAGCTGTACCAGGCTTCGGCCCTACCTTCTCGGTGGAAGCGTCCTCGTCGCCGCGGAGACGTGGCGGTCAGCTGATGAAGCTGAAGCTCTGGCTGTCGCACTCTTAGTCCATTTCCCGGACAGGACATGGATTATTCCCTCCGTTTACTGTTCCTTGGTGCTTCCTGGACCCCATTGGCGTCTGCCTGGTATCTGTCACCGGCCCCGCCGCCTCCGCCCTCTTCAGCTGTCTCTGCGGAGTAAACCATCGGGTCTTGAGGACTCTGCCCCGGGCTCACCGATCCACCGGACCACAGGCCCCAGCCCCCGCCAGGATTGGCTTGATAAACGCCAGATCCCCCTGGCAGAGACTTGGATTGGCGCCAGTGAGCGCAGTGCTCTTGTCGAGCTAAAGGACTGTTCGTACTTTAACTCCCCGCAGATGTCAGGTCTTGGTGGGGAACGGCAACTGTTTATAAAATGACTTTAAGTGCATCAGCACACCGTCTCATCAGCCTTTTCCAGCTTTGAGGTATCTTAATTTGAGGTGGGTTGTTCCGACCCGGTGCTGTGCGCTGTCATTTACCGACCCCCGAAATACAAAAGGACTTTGTGAATGACTTTTCTGCTCTTCTTGCTGAAATCATGCCCAACTATGACCGTGTCCTCTTCCTTGGGGACTTTAATATCCATGTGTGTTGTCCTGAAAAGTCGTTGGTGAATGACTTTTTAAGGCTTATTGACTCTTTTAATTTGGTGCAGTGTGTGTCTGGCCACACACATGAGCACGGACACACATTGGATCTCATCCTCTCACATGGCTTAACTGTCAGTAACTTGGAAATCTGTGATGATGTGTTTATTTCTGATCATATGCCTATATTGTTTGAAGCAGTTTTGTCCTGTACTGATGTTAAATCTGGCGCTCCTGTTCAGAGACGCAGGTGTTTTAACTCTTTCACCGCTGGTCAGTTTTCTGAGGCTTTTGATCAGCTGTGTGTTTGCCCTGCCTCTGCTGACACGGAGGAGCTCAGCTCCTGGTTTCACTCCTCCTGCCAAGCCATTCTGGACTCTGTGGCACCAACAAAAACTGTACAGCCCAAAGCTAAATCGGAACCCTGGCTGAATGAGCAGACCCGCGCAGCTAGACGCGAGTGCCGCAAAGCTGAGCGCAGGTGGAAGAGGGACAGGCTGCAGGTTTCTCTTCAAATCCTAAAGGACTGTTGGTGCAGCTACCAGAACACTGTTAAAGAGTCCAAAAGACAATATCTGTCTAACATTGTAGAATCAAATTGTCATAACCCACGTGTGTTATTTAAGACCATTGACTCTGTTCTAAATGCCCCACAGCCTGTCAGCTTGGAGGCATCTGTTGAAATGTGTGATAGCTTCCTGCACTTCTTTATTGAAAAGGTTGTTTCTGCAAGAGCTCTCATAACAACTCCTGCATCTGACCCCTCTGATCCTGTTCCTTGCTCTGTCTTGTTTGATGAGTTTGAGCCTGTGTCACTATCGTTTCTTGAAGATTTGGTTGGGCAGATTAAGCCATCAGGTTCCCCCTGTGATGCTGTCCCTCCTAGGCTGTTTAAGGAGGTTTTCCCTTGTATAGGACAGTCAGTCCTGACCATTGTAAACAGCAGTCTTTCTTCTGGCATTGTTCCCCAGAACCTTAAACATGCAGTGGTGCAGCCTCTGCTCAAGAAACCTGGTCTTGATCTTAGTGTTCTGGCCAATTTTAGGCCTATCTCCAAGCTCCCTTTCATCTCTAAAATTTTAGAGAAGGTTGTCCACTCCCAGTTAAAATCATTTCTGGATGAGCAGGGGGTCTTGGAGGTCTTTCAGTCTGGTTTTAAAACCCTTCATAGCACCGAGTCAGCTTTGCTGAGAGTTTTTAATGACATCCTCCTAGCAAATGACTCTAGTGACCATGTAATTCTTGTTTTGCTGGACCTAACTGCAGCCTTTGACACTGTGGACCACAAAACCCTATGGCTCAGCTATGTCACCTAGTAGGTATCTGTGGCACGGCGCTGGAGTGGTTCAGACCTTATCTGGCTGACAGAGGCATGAGTGTGAGCCTTCGTGATTCAGAGTCCAGCTCTGCTCCACTGCCCCATGGGGTTCCACAGGGGTCAATTTAAGGGCCGCTGCATTTTTTTTTTTTTTTAGGCATTTTGTGCCTTTACTGATAGGAGAAGGTGACAGTGGATAGGCAAACCAGCATCCCAGGGCCGCTGCTTTTTTCCTTGTATTTATTGCCCCTGGGCTCCATCCTGAGGAAGCATGGCATCTCTTTTCACTTCTATGCTGATCACAGTCAGATTTATGTGCCACTGAAAAAGAAAAATGCTTTCTCCCTGACACCTCTTCTGTCATGTCTTGAAGACATCAAAGCCTGGATGGGTTTGAATTTCTTAAACCTTAATGAGAAAAAAACAGAAGTGATGGTGTTTGGTCCCAGCGGCCCCTGTGAACCCCCTCCTGTCGACTTGGGTCCTCTAGCGGATTATTTGAGGCCTGCAGTCTCAAACTTGGGTTTTAAGATGGACCTTTTTTAAATTGGACCTGCAAATTAGTTCCGTGGTGAAGTCCAGCTTCTTTCACATTAGGCAGCTGGCAAAGGTGAAGCCGTTCCTTGCACAACAGCACTTTGAAACAGTAATCCATCATACCATATCATACGCAAACATGGACTTCACTTCCACAGCTATGCAGACGACACCCAACTCTACCTCTCCACCAAATCCCACCCCCAACCATATCAACCATCACCAGTTGCCTCTCTGAAATAAAACTCTGGATGACCTCAAACTTCCTAAAACTCAGCTGCAATAAATCTGAAATTATGATCATCGGCCCCAAATCCCTCCTCTCCGCCACCCAGAACTTCTCCCTCACCATCGACAACAAGGCAGTCACCCCCTCTCTGCAAATCAGAAACTTTGGACTTATCTTTGACCCCACTCTCTCATTCAAACCCCACATCAGTCACGTCACAAAAACAGCCTTTTATCATCTTCGCAACATCGCCCGTCTCCGTCCCACACTCTCCACCTCTGCTGCAGAAACATTCATCCATACCCTGAGGGGAATTTTTATAGCCTCCTCTATGGACTCCCTTCCTCCGATTTACAAAAACTGCAATACATCCGGAACTCCGCCGCCAACCTCCTCACTCACACCCGCTCCACAGACCACATCACTCCTGTCCTCCAGCAGCTCCACTGGCTCCCCATAAAACAGCGCATCCACTTCAAAGTCTTGCTCATCACATACAAAGCCCTCCATAACCTGGCCCCTCCATACCTCACAGTACTCCAACAGCCCCACCGCCCCTGCCGCAGCCTCCGCTCCGCCGACTCCAACCTCCTCAAGCCTATCACCAAATCCAAGCACCAGACCTTGGGGGATCGGCTTTCGCCATGGCCGCTCCCACCCTCTGGAACTCAATCCCCCTCCATATCAGAAACTCGGACCCTCTCCTGTCATTCAAACAATCACTCAAAACTTACCTGTTCACAAATGCATATGACCCCTAACCACCCATAGGTTTTTTTGTTTTGTTTTATTTTGTTTTGTTTTGTTGCTATCCTTTGTAAAGTGTCTTTGAGTCTTTTTGAAAAGCGCTATATTAATTTGATGCATTATTATTATTATTATTATTATTATTAATCCATGCCTTTATCACATCTCGGCTGGATTACTGTAATGCACTTTATTTTGGAGTCAGCCAGTCCTCCCTCGCACGTCTCCAGTTGGTGCAGAATGCAGCCGCTCGTCTCCTAACTGGAGTACGTAAGAGGGAGCACATTACTCCCATCCTGGCCTCCCTCCACTGGCTGCCTGTGCATTTTAGAGTTCATTTTAAGATTCTTTTGCTTGTTTTTAAATCTTTAAATGCTCTGGCCCCGTTTTATCTCTCCGAGCTCCTTCAGCCCTACGCTCCTGCTCGGTGCCTCAGGTCAGCTGATCTGCTGCTCCTGGAGGTACCAAGGTCAAAGCGGAAGCTTAGAGAGGATCGAGCTTTTTCTGTGGCTGCTCCTAAATTGTGGAACGAGCTTCCCCTCCACATTAGACAAGCCTCCTCAATGTCCATTTTTAAAACTCATCTTAAAATTCATTTTTATTCCTTGGCTTTCAACCCCTTGTGAGTCTCTATACCTTTAGTGTCTTATGGTTTGTTTTAAGTTACTCGTTTTATTGTTTATAAATTGTTTTTAAAAACAATGAAACAACTCTTTTAGTGTTTAAACCTGCTTTATTTTATCCATTGTTTTAAATTGTTTTATGTCTTGTTTATTGATGTACAGCACTTTGTTTCAGCTGTGATTGTTTTTAAAGTGCTCTATAAATAAAGTTGAGTTGGGTTGATACTTTATAGAGGGCTAAGACGATGTTTTAGAGCCAGATATCAAACCCCTGAGCGAGAATGAAGAGTTTAAACTACTCAGACTGCTGATGTTCAGCCAATCAAAACAAGCTACAATGTCACAGAAACAGCCAATCACATTGCACGATTCCACTATACAGCACAGGACCCTCCTGACCACCTGAGCACACCTTGTACCTACAGCAGACTCTTGAACATCATGACTTTTTTTTGTTTGCAGACGATGGACCAAAAAACAGTGTCGCTCCTCATCAACTGCAACGCCCCTGACAGCACTGAGGTAAAACCAGCTCCACCAATCATATTCAAGTAATTCAGGCCCAGACATCTGTGTTAAAAGAGCCCCGTCCCAGTGTTTTTGGAGCGCAGGATTTACATCAAATTCAGAAATACTCTGAGGGGAATTTTTAACAACTTCTTTAAGTCATTAAGGGGCAATACACGAAGTACACTGCTTTAAGATGGTCACACTGTGGTTTTTAGACTTGAGCTTGGACCAAGCAGAACGCTGGGCCAATTGATAATGGAACACGAGCTGCAGGTGGCCCCAGGACCATAGCTTGAACACCTCTGTTTTAATTAGAGAGGGTAGATCATGTGATGGTGGACTGTTCTTCTGTTTTGCAGTTTCCAATCGTCGTCACTGTGCTTATCCAAAACGTGAATGATAATCCTCCAGTCTTTTCTATGAGCCAGTACAACACCAACATCAAAGAGGTTTGTTTTGTTTTTTATTTTAAATAAAAACGTTCACACATGTCAGCACTTTTCCCAAAGGTCAAGGGTAAGGTTTGGAAAGGTTTCTTTAATAAACCAATTTGTGTTGTATTTTAATCCTGATTAGTCACCTTTACAGTGAGGGACAACCTGTAAGGAACGCACATTCGTGGAAGTACTAATACACCTAAATACGAGGTGTGTCAGAAAAGTTCCAGGACTGATTTCACAAAAGATTTATTTAGAATCCAAACTACAAACTACAAGTTTTCCCCTTCGAAGTAATCCCCCTGGAGTCTAATGCACTTTCCCATCCTTCTCTGCCACGCTTTCATGCACTCCTGGAAGGATTCTTCTGGGATCCTCCGCAGCTCTGTCATCACGGCCTTTTTAAAGTCGTCCACGTCTTCAAAACGGGTCCCCTTGATGACCCCCTTGAGCTTGGGGAAGAGGAAAAAATCACACGGAGCCAGGTCAGGTGAATAGGGAGGTTGCTCCAGCACGGCGATGTTCTTCTCGGCCAGGAACTGTCAGATGCTCAGGGCATTGTGAGCAGGCGCGATGTCATGGTGAAGCAGCCACGACTTGTCCTGCCACAACTCTCGCCTCTTCTCGTGCACTGAACAAGCAAACGCCGCAGTATCTCTTTGTAGACATGCTGGTTGATCGTCTGAAGGGGAAAACTCTTAGTTTGAAGTTTGGGTTTGAAATAAATCTTTTGTGACACCAGTCCTGGAACTTTTCTGACACACCTCGTATGTGGGTAGCACCTAAAAAGTGGTACAAAGAGTGGCAGGATTATCAGCCCTGGTACCATTTCCAAACTTAAAGAAAGTTAAAGGTTAAGTCAGAGACAGTCCATGAAGTGGAGGTCCCAGGAAGACAACACCCCAAGAGGACTGGTTCCTCACCCTTGCTCCACTGAGGAATCGTAAGCTTTGTTCAGGAGAAGAGGAGACTTTGGCACTTTTTTTTTGGGGGGGGGGGGGGGGGGGCGGGGGCGGTTACCCGCATGTTTAGCTGTGCTGCTCATTCTATAATTGCACAATCCTTACAAGTTGTACCTTGTTACAAAATTGACTAATCAGGCTTTCCAATGATATAAAATACAACACCAATTGGTGTTATTAAAGGGGAGAAATAATCGACTGAAATAAAACTTCAAATTTTTTTTGAGGGGTATGATTGGAGGCAGTAGAGTGATCACTTTGATCTGGTGCAGAGATAACAAAAAGCATGACTGTGCAGTTTTATTCCATGACTGTGAAGGTGAGGTCTGAGTCCAGAGCTTGGTTGGGACTCCTGAATTGCAGTCTGTCATGTTTTACGATCTGGTCTGTGTGAGGGGGTGGAGTCTGTCTGAAGACTGACCTGTTGTTTTGTTCCAGTTGTCTCCTATAGGTATGACTGTCGACACCTATCGGGCAACTGACCTCGACTTGGATCAGCTTTACTACTCGCTGACATCTGGGATGGTGAGAACTTAGATTTACATCTGATCATCTATTCCAGTGCTGTGCAACTGGCAGCCCAAGGACCACATGCAGCCCTCCATCTCACTAACTGTGGCCCAGCAGTCATTTCTAAAAATTAACTGGCAATACTCAATTTAATGATCTTAACTTAAAGCTGCAGTAGGCAATATTGTTTTAGTATAATTGAGTAAAAATTTTATAATGTCCTCCAAGCATCATGTAAGTCAAGTGGTCTGAGACAAGCAATATGTTCTGCACCTCATCATGGCTCTGTGTTCAGCCTCTAAAGAATCAGTATCGGGATGATGTGCATCAACCAGTCAAAGGTCAGCTCAGACCACTGCCTTCCTATTGGCTGTTCTGCTGCATATGCACGTTCCGTGCCGCAGGCAGAGGGAGAGAGCAAGCTGCAATGGCAGACGGTGCATCAGGTAAAATAGCTATTCCAGCATTGGCTACAACTGCCTACACACCCTGCAACGGGGAGGGACAAACCGGTCTGTTGTTCGGGGCCCAGGGTAGGGGGGGGCCCGCTGCCCCGGAGCGGAGGGACAGAGCCAGGCTACCGGTGAGAGAGAAGAGGGAGAGAGAGAGAGCCACGGTTAAGCAGAAGGGGCCCGCTGCCCCAGAGCGGAGGGACAGACTCAGACAGAGCCAGGCCACTGGTAAGTTGAATGCTGCTAACAGTTTAGCCGTCTGCTAACCACTAGTAAAGAGTATGGTTGAAGCTTGACTCGGACATTACTCAAAATTGTGCTAAGTGGACCGGTGAATTCCAGCAGCGGCTGGATAGCGACTCTGTCGAAAAAAATGCTGTGTGCGCATTCTCGTCTGGTAGGAGGGGCTCAGGGCAGAAACGAACAAAACCTAACTCAGATGAGACTCAAAGATCAACCGTTTTCTGGCTTTCTACCTACTGCAGCTTTTAAGACAGTTTCAGATGCTTTTTAAGGCAAGTAACAGAATTCCCCGGTTATCAAAGTGCATTTTATTTATATTTTTATCTTTATTTTGACAAATGCATGAAAGGGAGTTTGACAGAAACATTACAGCCAATTAGAGTTCTTTTTCTTCTTCAAAGTTTTGCTTTGTTCATGTTTTCATGTCAGATTTTTGTCAGGTTTTTATCATGAACATACATTTTCTGACTTAAGTTTTGTTTCTTTCAGGTAATTGAATAACTTGAAGCTTTGGGAAACAATTTCAAGTATTATTTAGCCCTCACAACTCATATCTCTGGAGCCATGTAACAGGTCTTTTAGGGGACAGCTGTGATTGGAGGATTGCACTTTTGTCAATTCAGAAATGGACTTAGGTTAAATTTGTTGCTACCAAAAGGTTTTTTCATTCAGCCTTGAAGTGCAGTGTTTTATTAGAGTGAAAAAAAATTTTTTTTTTATCAATCTGTTTCATATTTTCTTTGATTAAATTGTAGCAGTGACGTTATTAGAGCTTTATTTAGACCACTAGAGAAAGTGTCAACTTTGTACCAGTCTTATAGACCAATCAGGTATGCCCATTTTCTTCTTCTCTTGTTTTCCTGATCAATCAGGAAGACAGAAATTGCACAAATTAAAATGTAATAAGTGTAAATATGTGTTTAGTTTTTGCTGAGTTCCATTTTTTCCCATTCATAGTACACCATATGCAATTTTTAATTCTGGTTTGAAATTTTGTTTTGTCTCTTTGGTCCTAAAAATTTTAATAAACTAATTTGACATCAGTTAAGCATACATATTCTCATATTCCTCTCATAGTCTGGAACACAAGACGTCTTTATCTTGGTTATGTGTGACAAGGTTGAGGTTTTTCGTGCTTTTTTGACAAAGAAAGCCCAAACAGACCATAAATGCAGGAAATGGCTTGGAGTTTGAGGATTTGTTTATTTATAAAATGGTAGAGGTGAAATATTTGTCCTTTAAAAACTGGTCAAAAGTGAGACCCTCAAGCAGGAGAAATGTTTTATGAGGGCCTCTTAATTTATGATCTGTAATTTTAAATTAAACTTTGATTTATGATTTATGAAATCTGTAATAATCTGTATGAACATAAAGAATAATCTGTTACAGAGATCTTTGCCAGAAGAGTCCTAACATGAATCTAGTGAAATATCGAGTTTTTACCCAGACCTTACATTTTATTTTGTGCTGTTTTATTTCTGCAGGATCATTTCAGGCTCCAGGATCAAAACAACCCGGTGCTCCTCGTTAATTCTCTCATTGATTATGACAAAATCAAAGAGGTCCGGGTGACTTTAGAAGTCCAGGTAAGTTCCACTCGCTCCTTATTTAGCAGTGATTTGCTTTTCCTAACCACAGAAATAGGATTTTGGTTAGATAAGATCCTAAACAAGGATGGGCTCAGTGATCCCTGGACTCTGTGCACCATGATAAAACCTGCTTATATTGGTCAAGGAGGCCTCATGAAGTCAAAATCCAAGTTTAAGTCTTTTTAACAAACATTCAAAGCTACAAAAAGGCCTCTCTCAAGTCTGTCTGGATCAAATATATGATGTTAGTAATTCTCATTTATACAAAACCAAAAACCAGTGAAGTTGGCACGTTTTGTAAATCGTAAATAAAAACAGAATACAATGATTTGCAAATCCCATTCAACCTATATTCAATTGAATACACAGCAAAGACAAGACACTTAACGTTCGAACTGGTAAACTGTGTTATTTTTTGCAAATATTAACTCATTTTGAATTTGATGCCTGCAACATGTTTCAAAAAAGCTGGTACAAGTGGCAAAAAAGACTGAGAAAGTTGAGGAATGCTCATCAAACACTTATTTGGAACATCCCACAGGTGAACAGGCTAATTGAGAACAGGTGGGTGCCATGATTGGGTATAAAAGCAGCTTCCCTGAAATGGTCAGTCATCACAAACAAGGATGGGGCGAGGGTCACCACTTTGTGAACAAATGCGTGAGCAAATTGTCGAACAGTTTAAGAACAACATTTCTCAACGAGCTATTGCAAGGAATTTAGGGATTTCATCATCTACGGTCCGTAATATCATCAAAAGGTTCAGAGAATCTGGAGAAATTACTGCACGTAAGCGGCAAGGCCGAAAACCAACATTGAATGCCCGTGACCTTCGATCCCTCAGGCGGTACTGCATCAAAAACCGGCATCACTGTGTAAAGGATATCACCACATGGGCTCAGGAACACTTCAGAAAACCACTGTCAATAACTACAGTTCGTTGCTACATCTGTAAGTGCAAGTTAAAACTCTACTATGCAAAGCGAAAGCCATTTATCAACAACACCCAGAAACGCCGCCGGCTTTGCTGGGCCCGAGCTCATCTAAGATGGACTGATGCAAAGTGGAAAAGTGTTCTGTGGTCTGACGAGTCCACATTTCAAATTGTTTTTGGAAAGTGTGGTCGTCGTGTCCTTCGGACCAAAGAGGAAAAGAACCAGCCGGACTGTTATAGGCGCAAAGTTCAAAAGCCAGCATCTGTGATGGTATGGGGGTGTATTAGTGCCCAAGGCATGGGTAACTTACACATCTGTGAAGGCACCATTAATGCTGAAAGGTACATACAGGTTTTGGAGCAACATATGTTGCCATCCAATCAACGTCTTTTTCATGGACGCCCCTGCTTATTTCAGCAAAACAATGCCAAGCCACATTCTGCACGTGTTACAACAGCATGGCTTCGTAGTAAAAGAGTGCGGGTACTAGACTGGCCTGCCTGTAGTCCAGACCTGTCCCCCATTGCAAATGTGTGGCGCATTATGAAGCATAAAATACAACAACGGAGACCCCGGACTGTTGAACAACTTAAGCTGTACATCAAGCAAGAATGGGAAAGAATTCCACCCGAAAAGCTTCAAAAATTGGTCTCCTCAGTTCCCAAACATTTACCGAGTGTTGTTAAAAGGAAAGGCGATGTAACACAGTGGTAAAAATGCCCCTGTGCCAACTTTTTTCAATGTGTTGCTGCCATTAAATTCTAAGTTGATGATTATTTGCAAAAGAAAATAAAGTTTCTCAGTTCGAATATTAAATATGTTGTCTTTGCAGTGTATTCAATTGAATATAAGTTGAAAAGGATTTGCAAATCATTGTATTCTGTTTTTATTTACGATTTACACAATGTGCCAACTTCACTGGTTTTGGGTTTTGTAAAATATTACCTTCCCTTTAAAACCGTTAGAGGTTTTATGATGTAGACTTGGTCCACTTGGCAGGGATGAGTCTGTCTTTAGTGATGGTGGTCGAGGATGTCCTGTGAAACCAAGTGTAGGCCTTCTAAGTTGATGCTTTCATCATTATCGAGAAACATTAATGGCTGCTTGCTGTTTCACCCATCTTTAGAGCAACATTACCAAACTTTTTCACCTTAAATAGTTGTTATTGGTCAGTCTGACAGTTGGAGGACATCAAGAAAAAATGGCATCCATCAAACTGTGACCGTGCAGCCTGGTTACCTTCATATAGCATTATGGAAGTTTGGCATCATGGCAGGATCTTAATGGCACAAGGTCAAGCTCAGCTATAAGAGGCACTGTTGCTAACATGCTATTATGCAGCATTACCTCTGTTATTTTATGAGGGCTTCTTCATCTATGATCGATTCTTTATGTTAAACCCTGGTTTAAATTCCAGCAGCCTTCTGTAATATGTGTTGTGTCCCATTTCATGGACTGAGGCTGTGATTCTTAACACGAGTGGGAAGATTTTGTTTTTCAACTAAAGAAAAAAATCCCCAAATAGCTTAATAGTCACAAAAAAACTGTTTGAACCAAACTGGAGTAAATTAACAGAGGGGCTTTCCTCGACTTTCCTCCCCAAGTAAAATTCTGCTTGTGCCGATGTCACGTTTTATCAAAATAATGGGGACTTGTGTCTGTTCTCTTAAGGACACGCCTCCAGGAGTAGCTACCGATCCCTCGCACACCGCCGCCACCACCATCGTGGTCACCATCAACGATGATGATAACCGCCCGCCGTGGTTTCAACCCTGCACAGTCTTTGAGGTGAATGGGGCTAAGATCTGCCCGATTAACGGCTACACCGGAACGGTCATGCAGCACGAGCAAGAGGTAACGCCAACATTTCGGTAACACTTTTTAAGATAATGATTCATCAACCATAAGAGGACCATGTCTATACTCCTGTCAACAGCATTATCATAGTTTTCATGGGCTGGGAAACGTGCCCAGTTTGAAAGCTCAAGCAAGGTGTAGATTAGTGTATGGTGGCCTTGACGGTCAAACAACCTACAATAAAACAAAAAGAAATCAAAATCCATCACAACAACACAACTGCAAGTAAAAAGACATGACATGTTGAAGAAAAATACAGAACATTTTAATAACAGACAGTGAAAAAAAATACAACAAAAACTACAACAAAAAATCATAATGTAAAATTGAAAACACAACAATATATCCAAAATGAAAAAACAACAAAAAAAAAAGATAAACAACCACAAACAGAAAAATGAACAGAAGGCGACAAAAATATTAAACAAAAAGTGAGAAAATATAAATTCAGTGACAAAATTAAGACACAAGACGTTAAAAATAAAGTAGCAGACACAAAAACAAATAAAAAATGCACTGACAAAAAAACACAACAATTAAAACCCCAATGAATAGAAACAAGAAATTTCAAATGGCTTCCATTTACTTAACTTTTCAGTTTTTTTATTTATTCATTTTGAAAATTTCTTTTCTTTTGTTGTTGCTTTTTCTGATGAGCATTCATTTGTCTGTGCTTCAAAAATTGGTCATCACATTAACTTATTTGAAGTTGTGTTATTTATTTATAATTGGTCTCTTTATGTTGTTATTGTCCTATTTTTGTGGTTGTATTAATTTGTCACTTAATTGGCTATTGCATTTGCTTGATGTTTGTTTTAACCTTTATTTTTGTTTAACTCTTTTATTGTTTTGCATTTTTATCTGACAAATTATATTTTTATGTTTCTTAAAATTTTGAATATGTTGTTGTGTTTGTTCCTTTTCATTTCATTTTCTTATTTGTTTTATTGTTATTTTTTATATATGTTGTTTGATTTTTGTCAAGTTTTCTTTGTCTTTGTTTTTATTTGGTGTTTTGTTTTTCATTTTTAACTTCTGTTTTTAATTTGCCTCTGCATGTTTTGAAACCAGCCTTTGTATTTTCTTAGTTGTTTCATAATTCATTTCTGTTGTTACTCTTTTGGTATTTATTCTATTTTTTTATTGTTTCATTTTATATTAATTGTTCTTGCCTTTCATTTGTAATGTTTCTCATTCGTTGTTGCATTTTTTTTAATTGAATTGTTGGTGTGTTTTTAATTTGTAATATAATTTATTCGTTTATTTATTATTTGTAGTTTGGCATTACAGTTTTTTGTATAATCTTTTATCTCTTTTCTTTTTTCACCTTATTTGTTTTTTATTGGTCCTTTTGTGTTTATTTGTTGCGTTGTGTTTGTTGTTGTAGTTGTGATTATATCTGTTATTGCATTTTCTAATTTGGTTTTGTGTTTTACCATTTTTTTGTGCTTTTTATTTGTTGATTTATCTTGTATTTATTGCGGAGTTAAGCTGAGTTAAGTGTTCAGGATTTCTATCTTTGTTGTCCTGGTATCAAACCGGTTCCTAATTTTTTAATATTTTTCATCCATTATTCAAATATACAATGGTGTGGTGTTTTGGCCCTTATCTCCCAGCCCTACATCATTTAAATAACCAAATGAAATCTCCATGATGTTGATCAGTGTGTTCCCTCTGAAGGTCGGTCCGCTGACCTTGGAACCTGGACCTGTGTCTGCCATTGATGGAGACAATGGGATCAATGAGGAAATCTCGTACTCCTTTGTGAACGGTGAGCTCCTGTTATCGATCATTTCAGTGGTTTGTAATGTTTTTGTGAGATGAAGAAGTGAATGGTTGGTTTTCTGGCTCTTGTGTGTGTTTCAGGAGAAAATGGTGGTGGTCTTTTTGAAATAAACTCAGACACAGGGAGCATCACCATGCTGAAGGCAGCCGAACTTCCGGGAACGATCACCCTGACTGTGCTGGTAAAAACTGACTGAAATCTTTATTTTGGCTCCTTTATTCACGATTTTTTACTTTATCCTCTTTGGAATTTTATTCTCTTTTGTTGCACAACAAAGCAAACAAAAGATCTCAGGTAGCAATGTCCACCATGGCTGACTGTCATGTGAACAGGAACAGTTTTTTTTCTGGAAACTCAGAAAAATAAACAAATCTATTGGTATAATAAGGAGGGCTAGTCACCTGCTCACCACTAATTGTCTCCTCACTTTTTACTACAGTTTAATTTATGCTTTTTATTTATGTTGTAACTTAATTTGGGCAAGCACATTTCCTAGTATTCTTCAAAAAACTTTGGTCCTCCAGAAACGTTTTGTTAGGATTGCAACCCGTTAAGAGTCACGTACATCATCAGTTCCTTTAATGAAGAGACTCGAAATTCTTACCATTTATGACATTATTATTTTTCAAATATGTGTTTTTATTTACAAGATACTTTCAAGTGAGGGGAATATTCTTGAACAGTTCAAGATGTATTTCAAAGAAAACTCACAGGTTCATTCTTACTCTACCCATCATTCTTCCGATCTTCATCCTCCAAAAATTCTTACTCGCAGAGGTCAATTTTCATTCTGATATAGAGGTAGCAAATTATGGAATAGCATTTCTCACCTGCTAAAGAAATGTTCCTCAACAAATTGTTATAAAAGATGTTTAAAGGATTATTTAATTACTGTTTTGAAATAGTTTCTCTCTTTCATGTCAGTTATGTGTACATTTTTTAATTATTTTGTGTTTTCGTTTGTAGTCATTATCTCTGGAGTCATTGGCAATACAATCTCTCATAGAACTCACACACAATCATACACACCACTCACATTATCTATTTGATCTTTTCATTTTTTCTCCTTTTTTTTAAAAAAATGTCATGATATGTATTTTGTTACCAGTTTGTCATAACTTCTGAGTAACTTGGTTTTTTTTTTGTTTGTTTGTTTGTTTTCTCTTTTGTTGCATGTTATATGTGCATATAATATTGTGTAACTTTAATATACTTTAGGTGGAGGCTTCAAATAAGCCCTTTGGGCTTTTTGCTTCTCCCTGCTCCTCATATAATTGTTTATCTTTGACTTTTGTGTATTTCACAATTGTGCAAAATAAAAAAATATATATAAAAAACAACCTGGAAGACATTTAAAAATGTGCTTTTCAGTGACCATACGAAAGGCCAGAATGAGACTGACTACACTTCTCCTCACAGGCTGCCCAGAAGTGGAACGCTCATCAGTTTGCTACTACCACCGTCACCATGACTGTTGTGCCGAACAGTCTTCACCCTCCACGCTTTCAGAAGGACGTATATAACGGCGTCGTCACTGCAGTAGGTGCCATGGCGATAGAGTCTGGAGACACAGGGACCCCAGTGCACATTGTCGCCACAGACGAAGACTTCGCCGCCTCTGAGGTAAAACATTGACGGTCCAATCATATGCTGGGTGCAAAGTGCGTTGGTGCAGCGTGGATGTGTGTCTTATTTTCCATCTGGTGCAGTTGTGAATGTGTGTTCCTGTTGGCGCCCCCATAAGGCTTGAACCTGCAACAGGAACTGGACTTCTCAAATACCAACTCATTCTCTTGTTTTCAAACTTTGTTCAAAGCTTAAATGTTTGGCACTGATCTTCTCATTTCTTCTTCCTCAGGGTATAAATCCAGCCATCACCTACTCCATAACTGGAAACAGCAATTTCTTGATTATAAACGGATATTTATTCATGATTCAGGAGCTCCCAGACTCCACATTGGCCCTGGAGGTGAGGGACCAATCAGCTTTCAGTTAACAATGCAAAATATCCGATTTCTTTGCTAATATTGGATTAACCAATATTTCATAACATAGTGATACCAACAGATGGGAATAACAGAAAGTATTTTTTATTTTTTATTCATCTTGTGCAATTAAAATTTCAACATTTAAAGTAAATTAAAGCTTCATCTGTCTATTTAAAAGCTACAAAACCTGAATGTAATGTTCTGTTTTAACTGCAGGTTTGCAAATTAGCTCCACATTCTGAATGAGGGCTGTATTACTGTGATTAAAAACTGCCAGAGAACATTTATATTCACCGATAAAGAAGCTTTTGAATCATCCAATCATTTATTATCAAGCACTCATTCTAATCTTCCTTACTTTCAGGTTGTGGCAACAGACACAGAAACCAAAGAGACCGACACGACTACGGTCAACGTGGAGGTGAAATTGGGTATGAAAAATAATTCACAATATTTTGCTTCCTCTGCTGAAGATTAAAATACGTCCAATCAAAAGGCTTCTTGCTGTGCTGCCTCACCAGGAGCTTTTCAGAAGTGCAGGAAATGTCCCTCCAGTGTGGCCATGTCATTGATTTATCATCCAAGAAACAGCAACTGAAATCCTAACGCACTGTGTAGCCCTTTGTTTGCATAGTAGCATAAATGTGCTGGATTAATCATTGGAGTGTGGTGTTCTTATCACCACACTGGTGCTCAAAGATATCCAGATACACTACCGATCAAAATTTTTAGAACACCCCAAGTTTTCCAGTTTTTTGCTGAATAGTATTCAGTTTAATGTCTCATTGCACTCTGAAATGAAAGCATAGTACAAATAAGCTATTGGAGTAAAAAAAAAGAAATCATAGACCAAAATGTATTCCAAACTCTTGACTCATCAAAGTAGCCACCTTGGCAGATATAACAGCTAAACACACTTGAAGCATTCTTTCTACAATAAAAATTAATTATTCTTCAGAAAGTTCTTCCCATGTCTGTTGCAGAAGTTCCTATAAATGTGTGGCACTTGTAGGTTGCTTTGCTTTTACTCTTCTGTCCAGTTCATCCCAAACCAGCTCGATAGGGTTCAAGTCTGGAGACTGTGCTGCCACTCCATGTTTTCAAGCTTACCATCTTGTTCTTTTCTCCTAAGGTATTTCTGGCATAGCTTGGACTTATGTTTTGAGTCATTATCTTGCTGTAGGATGGACCTCGGACCAATTAGGCGCATACCAGAGGGTATTGCATGGTGCGGCAGAATGCTGTGGTAGCCGTTTCGGTTCAGGGTGCCTCTCTGTAAAAGTCACCAACTCTGGATCCAGCAAAACAGCCCCAGACCATCACACTTCCTCCTCCATGTTTGACGGTTGATGTCACACTCTATGGAACCATCCTTTCACCCACTCGACGGCGTACAAAGATCCTGCGTGATGAACCGAAGATTTCAAAGTTTAATTCATCAGTACATAATACCTTCTTCTAGTCTTCAGTAGTCCAGTGGTGGTGTTTCACAAGCCTCTTTGTCTTATTCTGACATCTTAGCAATGGCTTTCTTGCTGCAACTCGTCCTGTCAAACCTGCAGCTCGAAGTCTTCTCTTCACAGTCGAAACTGAGACTTACTTACTACGACCATTATTAATCTGTGCTTGAAGCTGTTGTCCTGTGAGCCGCCTGTCACGCAAACTGTTAACTCTCAGAAACTTGTCCTCTGATTTAGTTGTGGCTTTGGGTCTGCCAGACCTCTTCCTGTCAGAGTTTCCCCCAGTTTCTGAGCGCCTTTTGATGGTGAAGAAAACTGTACTCACTGTCACCTTGACTTTCTTTGCAATTTGTCTGTAAGAAAGACCTACATTTTTAAGTGTTATGATAGTCTGTCTCTTCCATTGTTAATTGCCTTTTTCTTGCCATTTTCATAGGAACATACGACTTTCTGCAGTACAATGCTGTTCAACTGATGCTTTCAAGGGTATGGTACCACAGGGTATGCTTTTATGCAGATAGAGGGGGCTGTAAGCAATCAAGAAAAATTGGAACACCTGTAGGAATTAGTAGAGCCAGTTTTCAAGGCTTGATCAACCTTCATTGCTGCAGAAGAGCTTTAAATTGTTAACCCATTTCATGTACCCTGAAAGAGACCTTTTTGTATAATTCTGAAATGTACATAATTTTTCAGTTTTAAGTAACCTAACCTTTTATTTTCAGCTATGGCAGTACAGCACTTACCTTTGTGACATTTCAAGCTATTCAGTGGACTTGCACGACTTGAGTTGCAATAAATAACTGGAAAAATTGGGGTGTTCTAAAACTTTTGACCGGTAGTGTATATCCAAAAATAACCAACTATATCCAGACAAATGAAGCCCAAGTTCTGAGATTGAAGGATGTATAAAGTGGATAAGACAGCCTGAACATCCTGAGATGTAGGTCCTGGATCTGGACCACAGAAGAACAGCAAAAGGATATCAAAGACACACTCAAAAGCTGCTCCAAAGCCGGTTTAACCAGGATTATCACCACAAATGCCCCTCTGTGACTCGCCATGGGAATGTTCTAGATCTCTCTGGTCTCCCAGACTTCAGTCTGCATCTCTCGTCCAGAGTCCTGGAGAAAGTTCTAGTTCTATAGTTTTCATGACACTATAGGCAGAACGATGGTGCAGCAGGTTGTGCAAGGCTGCTGGTTCGATCCCCGTATCGGGCTGGGACTTTTCTGTGTGGAGTTTGCATGTTCTTCTCGTGCATGCGAGGCTTTTCTATGGGCACTTCTCTCACAGACCAAAAACATGCTCATTAGGTTAACTGGTGTCTCCAAATTGCCCTTAGGTATGAGTGTGAGTGTGCATGATTGTCCGTCTCTCTATATGACCCTGTGATTGGCAGTCGAGCAGTCCATGGTGTGTCCCCGCCTCCCGCCCAATGTCAGCTTGGTCTGGCTCCAGCCCTCTGTGATCCTGAAAGGGATAAGCAGTATAGATAATGGAACGATGGATGGAAAATTACCTCTGCCAAGGAGGTTATGTTTTTGGCCTCATTTGTTTGTTTATTTGTTTGATTACGCCAAAACTACTGGACAGATTTTGCTGAAATTTTCAGGAGATGTTTGTGATGGCCCAACTTAGAGATGATCAGATTTTGGTGGTAATCCAGATAACCGCCATTTGTGAACAACCATTTTGCTCAATAACTGTCTAACTACTAATGATATCAACATGATTCTGGGTGCTAGGTGTGGGTTTTCAGGGTCATGAATCACATTATGATGGTGACTTTATCACGGAACTATTGCTTATAGATGTAACAGCAATATGTGAAGGTTCAAACATTCAACTGCAGCTGTTTTTGTTGTCGAGTGAACACTTGAACTTGAATTTTACAGAAAAATAGTATATCTACTTAACAGTGACTCTGAAGCCCCTTAAAATTTTAGGAAAATCAGGAATACAAAAGTTTGCCTTCCTCCCAGGTCTCACCACCACCACCTTGCCCCCGAGCACAACAGATGTCACTGCCACAACACCTACAAAGGAATCAACCACAGGAGATACCAAGCCCACCACCAACCCAACCACGGCTACAGAGGGCAGCAACCCAACCACCAACCCGACCACGGCTACAGAGGGCAGCAACCCAACCACCAACCCGACCACGGCTACCCAGGGCAGCAACCCAACCACCAACCCGACCACGGCTACCGAAGGCAGCAACCCAACCACGGCTACAGATGGCAGCAACCCAACCACCAACCCGACCACGGCTACAGAGGGCAGCAACCCGACCACGGCTACAGAGGGCAGCAACCCAACCACCAACCCGACCACGGCTACTGAGGGCAGCAAACCAACTACCAACCCTGTCTCCACTGCTCCCTTCAGCGTATCTACTGAGGACGGAACACAGACCACAAAACCTACTCCAACCAATGTGGGAGGTGTCTCTACAGCCAGCACAGCGCCCCCTCACACAGGTGGTTTTCCTTTGGTACCTTCATGGTGCGTTCCATTGACCTCAGAGTTTGGACGCCGGAGTTGGATATTTGTCACATCTTGATAATTAATGCAGTAACTGGAGATCTTCCAACCTCTGGAGTATGAACTCTGACCCAAGCGGGCATTGACAGTAACATTCAGTTTGCAACTCGGACATTCTGACTTCTGAGAATTAATGGAACGCACCATCGGTATATTAATTTTCTTCACTGATGGGAGTCAAAGCCAATGGCCTGAATAAGGAGTTAAAAATTATGCAAATATTTCTAAGTATTCTGCAAAACATTTCTTATTAATACTTTGGAACGATACAGTCAAACTGAGCACGTGTGAAAGAATCAAACACCAAATATTTAGAGGAACATTTCAGAACATGAGCTCTGGTTGCCAACTCTTAGCTTTGGTCAGCGCCTAGCTTTGCTTTTGCTTTGCTTCAAGGCTGAAGTGATTTGTTCTGCAAGCCTCTGTCTCAGATTTCCTTCTTGCTTATGTTCTGCATTATCAACTGTAATTCATTCATCTTAAGTCGCTTCAAACTGTAAGCCCGCGATTTCGCAGGATCCAAAAGCTGACAGAGTTGGGGGAAAAAGGAAAAGTTTATGCAAAAACCGTTTGGGCATAAAATTGATATCCGTGATAATAACCGAAGTTCAGCTCAACTAGTACTCAAATTTGGAGTACATATGCTAAATTTTGGTCAACTACTGCACGAGTCGACTTTAATAGTGAAGCAAAAAGTGGCACTTGTACTACTAGTAGACTGTTTTGGGTCTACTAGTACTACTAGTAGCCTTAAAAATGTTCACTAGTACTTCTAGTTAGCCTTATGCTAATAAGGGGGCAGCTGAAAGCAAATTCAACCTTCCCATTGGCTTTCAAAAATATTACAAGCAATCAGGGTGCTGGATTTGGTTATAATTCCTCCTACTTCATTTGCATTCGGTCTACTAGGACTACTAGTGAATCTTCTGTCTTTAGTAATACGACTATTAAACTCAAAATATCTCACTAGTAGTACTGGTAAACAGCTTTGGGTCTACTAGTACAACTAGTAAGCCTTATATACTAATAAGGGGGCGGGGAAAAGCAATTCAGGCTTCTCATTGGCTTTCAAAAATATCATAACTAATCAGGGTGCTGGATTTGGTTATTATTTCTCCTACTTCAATTGCTCATTAGGTCTACTTGAACTACTAGTGAGTCTTACGGTTTACTAGTACTGCTAGTAGACTAAAAGCAGTCTATTAGATATTTTGAGTTTACTAGTAGTACTTGTAAAAAAATTAGTTTTACTAGTAAAGGTTTTTGTCACACTAGTGCATGAGTAGACCTTACTAGTTACACAAAATTGTCTCCTAGTAAACAATTTTGTGCTACTAGTAATGCTAGTAGACTTAAAAAATGTTACTACTAGAAAACATGAAGAGCGCCTTTTTTCACTGTGAGCTACAAACGTATCTTCACCAAAATGTGCAAACCAGTTAAATCACATCTCTTTGATTTTTTGTGCGCCAATTTGTTTTGCTTTTAATTATGTCTCAAAAGTGTCCCAAAAGAATCTTTTTAGGTTTAATTTGTCACTGAGGTTTGTATAATGGGATGTTTGTTCCTTCAGTGGTTCCACCACCCGGAGGTTACGGGCCCGGGGACATGGCAGCGGTCGGTGCAACCCTTGGCATCCTCCTGTTGATCTGTATCGTGGTCATCGTGGTCCTCGCCCTGCAAGTGCGCAGAGGAAAATCCGACTGGAAGAAGATCTACGAAACCAGCGTGTTCAGAAGCACGGTGAGTTCAAATCATAAATGTTAGTCGTGTTAAGTTATTTTTGTCCACAGTGCAGGTTTGCAGAGAAACACCATCTCATTGGTGTCAGTAATTAATGCACTTTAACTTGTTCAGCCCCACCCCCTTTTTTAAGCCTTCTGCTCGAAACCTGCAAGGTCAATTTGAATAATTTTGTTGTCATAATAAAAGTAACACTTGAGAGATTTGTCCAGATGTGTAATTATCAGTATATGTGTTACTGGGACAGAGTAAATGAAGATAGAACTCAGAATAATTTGAAAATTTCATCCATGCCTAAAACAAATTTTTATTGTGAAAATCTCTCTTAGAAATGATGCTGGAGTGGCTGTAAAACTCTAAAAATGAACAATAAAATATTTTTACATCATCTCTGCAAAGGATTATTGTTATAAAGTGACTCAGAGCAAAATTAAGGAGGTTTCATAACAATATGTTCAGGTGAGGATTTTGAAAACAGTGCATATTGAGCCAAAGGTCAAACATATATGTATTTTGTCAAATAAAAGCCAACATGACTATTGTCTTAAAGGCACAGTTCACTGCTTTGTGCTGTCGTGTCGAGGAGTATTTCTCCTGAACCCCAGCAGCCCTAAATTTGGGTCCTATTGGGCCAAAGAGTTTAAAATCACTGCCTGTGCCCCTAAAAGCATCTATTTCAGCCCGGTCTGCACCCCTTCTCCCATTTGTGAGTGTTCTTAAGGCATCCCAACTCCTTTGACAAACTCACACTGAAAAAAACTCAGATCTAGGTTAGAGTATTGTCCAGTTTCAAGACCTAAAATGGCACTTTACTTATTCTAATCCACAATTTCCTTACATGTCTAGATTAAGATCTTATTTAAAGATATAAAAACTAAAAATAAAGCCTGAGTTGCTTGTAATAAGAAGTAAAAAAAAATCTGCCAATAAGACAAGACAAATTTAACTTGAGCAGATATTAAACCTTGATTTAAGAACCTCACTGAGACAAACTTTCCTTGTTTCATTGGCAGTTATTTTCTCTTCATTACAAACAATTCAGTGCCTTAATTTTTGACTTTCATTGCTTAAAGTAAGATATTTATCTCGACTGGTTAAGTGAATGTGGATAAGTGTTTCTGATATTTTTGACTTGAAAATAGACAAACACACTTCCCTAGATCTGAGTTTTTGCAGTGCAGTGACATTTTTGTTCCTTTGACCAAATCACTTTGGACACTTTAGTGGCTCCAAAATGCATCTCTTACTTATTTATCAGCTAAAATAATCCATGGATGGCGAAAAATAATCTAGACATGCTTGGAACGACACAAAATGGCCATTTGCTCTGAAGCTCTGTTTGTTTTTGCAGATGGGTCAAGGTTCAGGTGGACCAAAGGAGAGCATCCAGTATACCAACGACGCCTTCGTGAACGATGAAGACCAAGATGGTGGTAAGGACTTTGAGCTCGAGGAGGCCATGGCGAAGAACACAGTCTCGCTCCACGCTCTTCTCAACGGTGACCTGGGCCAAGAGGACTTTGACAACAATGACAAGGAGGTGAAGCCCATTCTGACCCGAGAGCGACGCCTGGACGACGGCTACAAGTCAGTCTGGTTCAAGGAGGACATCGACCCAAACGCCAAAGAGGAAGTGGTCATCATACCAGACAGCAGGGAGGACCATGACAGCGACGAGGACGATGATGAGACGTCTTCCAACGGCAGGGAGGAGAACGAGGAGGACAGCCTGAGGATGAAGGCCCCGAGGGCGGTCTTCAATGAGGCAGATCTGGACAGTGGACTTGGGGTGAGGGTGGAGGATCAAGGAGAGGACTCTGAGGATGAGGAGGGGTTGACCGTTAGTCTGTGAGAGGCTCCACAGATCAGGAACCGCCCGTCATAAAATCTGATGATGTTTTATCAGCACAGTTATGGACGTGACGTCAGGAGTCCAATAAAGTGAGGACTGAACACTCCTGTAACAGAGATGACCAAAGTCTGGATCTGAGTTCATTTGTTTGCTTCTTCCTGAGGGTTAAGATCATACTTAAAGCACATTTCTTTTCTTTGTAAATACTTGCATGCTTTAATTGATGTCTTCAACATTTTTTCACTAAATAATTAAATCATAATTTTCAGATAAACTTCTGTTGCTCAGTTAGGGTCCACACCTCATCCAAAAGTCTGTTTAAGTCATTAACATTGTACATGTTGTATTTTAAATTAAAATTATTGCTGTTTGCCGATCTCTGGGGCCAACCATTACCACAGAGCTCAAGAGTGACAGGACAGGAACCACAGCGCAGACTCCAACTTGACCGATCAAGTCCCTGAGTGCACAACGTTTTTGCCTGAAAACTGTAAACCCTTGTTGCGTTTTGAATGGTCTTTTACACGATGATGGCTCCTCACACATGTGCACTGCAGTCTCAGACCATAGCCATGCGCTAGTAAACTAATTTTCTTTTCGTTTTTTTTTTTCAAATTATTATTATTCTCTGTTTATTGAAGGTTTTCAGGCAATCTGAAAATCAAAATGGTTGTTCATACTTGAAATAAATGTCAAAATCCTCATAAAAATTCATTTAAGTATCCACACAAATCAGCATACACATAAAATGCATCCACCTGCATATACCCAATTTACACTAACATCCATGAAAATAGTAAGATACAAATAACAGTGACAACTGACTGGGATGGAAAATTAATTAAAGAGACAGCAATTAACAATGTGGTCCTGGATATGAGGCCTTAATGTTGAATTTAGACTCCAAAGTATTACATCCCTGCTGCCTTAAACAAAATAATCATAATTATTTAAGAGGGTTAGTGTTACTTTGATAACAATAAATGTGGCTTAAAAGAAATAGAGTAGTTGTGATTATTTTTCTTTTGTTTTTTTAGTCCAACCTACTAGTGGCTTCCATGATCAAAAATTAAGATGTTTAAAGTCCTTGACAAACTCTAGTCCTGGTTCAAGACTTGTTTTTAGGCAGCAGTCCTTTTTAAGACTCCATGAATGGTTTAAAGTCCACAGCTGGGGCACTATCAGTTTATTTTTTTATGCTGTGATAAAAAATTAAATAAAATATTTGCTTGTTTCACTGCTAACCGTAATTCAGGCACCAAACCAGAACCTGATCAAACAGTCACATAGACTTAGCCAGGAAACAGGAAGTAATAAAATGAAAATTCAGTTGTTTTTTTAAAGACTAAAAAACATCCTGCTCAAAATTTTAGAATCCTAAAGCACAATAACATGTGAGCTCCACACCCTGTGTGTGATGTCAGAAGAAAAGCCTTCATAAATGACTTACAGGCTGAATTAAATATTAACCATGAAGATATAACAGCAGGTTTTACTTTGTACTTTAATTAAAGCTTTTTATACGTAAGATTCCTCATGTTTGTTGATTTGACATCATGGAGCTTTTCATTGTCTGGTCTATCATTTGCAGAATTTGTGCTTCTGCTGTTGTTTTAGTGCAGAGGTATGACAGAAAATGTTGTTTCAAAGCAGAAGTAAACAGGTACACCAAGGGTAATAAAGGCCATAAATGATGTTCTGTTACTATCAGCCGTCATAAACCTGCCCTGCTGATACAGTCTGTAAAACATTATGACTGATGCAAACTTTGAACTTCCTCTAACCCTAGCCACCACAGAGACCTGAGGAATTTAAAGGGTTTGACTGAGAATGTAAACTTAAATTCAGAGAAGAAAAATCATGTATATAAGTCTGTTTATTTGTGACTAAAAGCTAATTAAAGAAAATGTTGTACAAAAGATACTGAGGAATGTGTTTGTTTAAAATGACTGCTTTTTAAAGCTATAACATGAAAAAGGGACTTTAGAAAAAGCCCAACAAAAAACATTTTTTTCTTTTTGTTATTATGAACTGATGCAGAAATAAAACTGTCATGGCCGTTGTTCTTTATTTTGATCCATTGTTGTCAACTGTGCCCTTTTCAGACCCTCAAAATCCTTCAAATCCAGCCCACCCCACGCTGAGTTGCTGAAAATAATAATAATTCAAAGTTAAAAAAGAAAAATAATAATAATAAATCAATAAATTAGTTTTTGTAATTATTAATGTATTATTAGAGCCACCACGTTATCACGGTGGAGGGGTTTGCGTGCCCCAGTGACCCCAGAAGCTATGTTGCCTGGGGCTTTATGCCCATTGTAGGGTCACCCAAGGCAAACAGGTCCTGGGGGAGGGGCCAGACAAAGTGTGGCTCGAAGACAACTGTGGAGCAGAAGATTAAAGGTTTCCAGTTTATTTCTGGCTTGGGAGCACCTCGGGATCCCCGGAAAGAGCTGGACAAAGTGGCCGGGGAGAGGGAAGTCTGGGCTTCCCTGCTTAGGCTGCTGCCCCCGCAACCCGACCATGGATAAGTGAAGAAAGATGGATGGATGGATGGATAATTTATAATTAAATTAATTTAATTTTAAAAATTATATATATGAATAATACTGCTGATAATAGCAATAGAAGAAAACAAATATATGCATAATAATAATAACTATTATTATATAATTCTATTCCTGAATAAATAAAAGAAAAAAGGACAAAAAAAGGGACAAACATTGAGAGTGAATTGTGGTTTAAATTAAGAGAGAAAAATTTCTTGTTTGGAGGAAAACAAAATTCCATCTGTCTCAATCGAAGCAGATTAAAGGCTGTTTCAGATTATTGATGTGGACCGCCTGCTGCTGTGGACCTGCAGAGCTTCAACTACAATTTGAAATATTTTGCCCTTTTCAGCCCCATCATAATATCATCATAGTTCCTGATATTAACTCCAGAATGAACAGTCTATTAAATTTCACAGTAGTTCCTGTAAGTACCACGTATATATAAAAACTTCAACCATGACTATCAACATGGACGGCTTGCTGCTGTGGACCTGCCTGACTCCAGGTGCTTTATCCTTTATACATTATTTTCACTCATGACTCCTAAACACAACATAATATGACGGTGTATTTGTTCCAAAGTTCGTGTTATAACAGTTTAATTACATGTACTGTGTAACTTATTCCTCTTAAATATCATGTTTCCTTTCAGAGAGACTTAAGGCCAGCAGGAGCTACCAGGGAGTGGCAGTGTGACATGATGTTTTTCATTTTTGTCATATTCATAGTAAATGTTTGTAAAAAAAAATGTGGTTGTGAATCTATAGTAAGTTCCATTAAATTACTCTTCATACTGTTAATGCATTGACTGTAGTGAATGATGCATACTCTACCTGCCTCAGAATACAATACGTTAAAAAGTGATTGTCGACTGGTTTAAACATGAAAACAAAAATTAAAAATATTCCTTCATTTTTTAATCAATGCATGAAAGTGTTAAAAGTCTTTATTGTTCCAGATTTACCCTTTAACACCTGTTGTATCATATTTGATGCACACTTTTACGATACCTTTATCTGTTCAAAATGATCAACAAATTACTAAAAAAATATCTGAATACAATCAGATAAATGATAAAAATGTCCTCAAATGGATTATCAGTTGCCAAAAATACCTAATGTGTCAAATGAGATACAAAAAAATTATATATATATATATAAACATTTCAGCTCCAAAATATTAGAATTTTATGGCTATAATTTGTGTTTTCAGGCATTAAAGGGTTAAATATTCCTGAAGACTGAGGGGCCCCTGTGGACGCCCTCCTCCGTCTGCACGCTCCCGTCCGGCAGGGGGCGGTCACGCGCCTTAGGCTGATCCACCGAGAACAGCTGATCGTGACGTCACTTGTCAACATGGCGGACTGGAACAGAGGTATTTGTTTTGGACACGTATTCACTTTTTAATAAACTGTCGTTTTAGGACTCCAGGCTTAAAGTTTTCATGACACATTAATTTAGTGTATCTGGAAGTTTGTCGCGCTGTTTTGTTTGTGTTGTTTTGATCTGAAGTTAATTTAATTAGTCACGATTATAGATCTGATGCTAAGCTAAGAGGCTAACGAGCTTGAAATAAACAGAAAAAGCACCTTAATGTCCTCAGTAAAATCATTTATAATGTACCAGTGCAATGATAATATTTCAGCGTAATTTAAACTGAATCTGCCAAAGGAAGAAGTGAAATCTTATACATGTTTTTATCATTTTTTGTGGTCAGATCATTTTTTTTAACCAAACATGTCCTGTTAGTCTAATGTTTAATTAAGCTCCATCCGTATATGCACTAAACATAGATTTAAAAAAATAAATAAAGGAAAACTTAATATAGTTATCCACATCATAGGACTTCTTGTGTGAGGTGTTCCTGACCAGTCTCATTACTTTCAATTATAAGTATAATATCACTTCTTCTTATCTTATTACTTATTATTACTACCAAATCATCAATTTTTTAATAAGCATAATAATAAAAATATTTCTTATTACTGTTGAGGATTAAGACCCAGGTCTTTGTGATCAACTCAACTCCGAGTATGTTGATGTCAATGACTGAGGACTAAATTATGATTCTGATGGTGATATTAAGGTGACTTGGCAAAGTTTTCTGTTTATTATTTAACTGTGTCCATATTCGGATCACCACCAAAATCTAATCACTTCATTCTTGTGTCATGAACAACATTCACTGAAAATGTCTTCAGAACCTGAAGAGAAGTTTTTGAGTTATCCTGCTCACAGATAAATACATGGAAAAACGTCAGTAAAAACATGAGTGGAGGTGAAAACAGAGATTCATGAAATGTAGTTTTACTGTTTTATTCGTAAAGGTAGATATTAATAATTCCCTTGATTTGTTCAGGAAAAGAAAACTGTATTTTTTTACACACGAGGTGAAGCCCAGTGGCATTTTGGTAAACTGACATGTGGGATTTGTTCAGCCCAAATATCTGCTGTAAATACCTACATTAATGAATTTGTCCTGTCTGCAGATGCCAGTATCGTGCTGGTATGATGTGCATCCCAAATCTTTTTGCATTTGTAAAGATGAAATATTTTAATTCTAACATGATTTGTTTGTGTGTTTTCAGGACATCATGACTCCGTGGACGACATGCTGGATGCTGAAAACAAACGACTGGCAGAGAATTTGGCCTCCAAGGTCTCCAGACTGAAATCTGTGAGTTTAAACTTTAAACATCCTCATCTGCCTCTTACAATATGAGTATTTGAGTCATTATTTCATTCACATCACTACAGCAGAGGTTTGTTGTGGCTCCAATATGGGTCAGAGTAGGGTGTGTATTAGACCTTTTCTTGATAATCAATATAGAAATAGATCATCAGGTACTGATAAGTGTATTGAGTATCCAGTGGCGATTCTAGAGTGTGCCGGGGCCCCAGGCAAAAATTCCCAAGGGGCCACCCTGATAAGTGTTAAACATATTCATAAATAATCTGAATACACACAGCACATATCCTGATACAGCAATACAGGTGTTTTTACAACAGGTTTCGCATGGGGCCCCTTTAGTTAGGTCTCCGTCAAAGACGTCGTTGCAATTTGACCACTGGTTGTTTGATGGGGTTAATGGGGTAGGTCACTGCAGGTGGAGTAAGTAAAGTTCGTCGGCCCTTGGGAGTCCCCTGGTGGCCTGGGGCCCCAAGCAGCTGCCTGCCTTGCCTGTTGACAAGCTCCACCTCTGCGAGTATCAGTCAATAATGTTATGAATACTAATACTGTCACTGATGGTGCAGTTTAAAAGGTAGCAGTTGAAGTCAAGCGAAATGATGAAGCACATGTTCCAAATTTAAATTAATTCTAAAATCTCCTAAGACCTGAAATTTAGTCTGGAGTTAAGGGACCATTTTAACCTTGTTTTTACTATTTTAGAGTTTACGATAATTTAACAAGAAATGTCAGAAATTCTTTAAAAGGCATATTTGATGTCCACAATTCATGGGTAATGTGATACTTATCCTATTTTAGCCTCAGTATCAGGATACATTTCATATTGTAGCTTCACTATTGCAATACTTAAAATATTGTAGCCTCAATATCCAAATATAAATCCAATTATAGCCTCACTATTGTGATACATATCCTTTTGTCAGGTTGCTGGAAATACCCACCCCTAGTGTGTTTGCTGAAGTTGGTATAAGATGATTTCGATATTATAACTGTCACTAATGAAGAGCTTTTTGAATTAACTGTGTGAAACTTCAAATACTGACTATTTTTGGTCCCGTCTCTTTGATAGCTTGCATATGACATCGACAGAGAGGCAGATGATCAGAATGAATATCTGGACGGCATGGTGAGTCTTCTGATTCTATCAAGTGGTATAAGGAAAATTTAGAAATCAACGTTAGCCCTGCTCTTATGTGAATCAACTGAGCCTTTATCTAATGCTCCACATGTGGGGGCTGGGCAAAGGGTAAAGTCTGTAACACATCTTTGTTTGTCACGCTGTATCAAAAGCTTTTGTTATCATACAAATAAACTGAGAGAACTGACTGGACCACGCACTTGTTTGCCGTCTTGTCCCTTCTCTCCCTTTGGCCAAAGATTTAGGCTGGGCCTACAAAAGATTTAAGCTCGGCCTAACCAAGTGTTATTCCATCAAGCACTGAGTGACGAACTGAAAATAAGATTTAATCTTCCTCGAACTCTCTTGGAAAGTCTTGGTTTCAGGAGTTTTAAGAGTTTAAATCAGTTAATTTCCCTCTTTTTCCTCTCAGGACTCAAACTTCCTGAGTGCGACGGGCCTGCTGAGCGGCAGCGTGAAGCGCTTCTCCACCATGGTCCGATCCGGCAGGGACAACCGCCGCATCCTCTGCTACGTCTCCGTGGGCCTGGTGGTGGCCTTCTTCATGCTCTACTACATGGTCTCCAGGATTCAACGCTGATGTGGGGACCAGGAGAGCTGGAGGCTGGTCTGGACTTTGGACTGTGGTTTTCACAGAAGAAGACTTTATTATTCTGAACCAAAGTGAAGGTGTGAACTGGAAGGGGACTGAAAATGTTTTTGTGGATCCTCGAACCGAGCAGGGGGAGGTGTTGGGACACAGTAGCTGGTGATGGTGTTTGATTCAGCACCAGCTTTGTCAGCTGCTGTCTGGTGTATTGTGGGTAATAGAAGAAGGGGCCACTCTGATTTTTAAGCTCTTCCACCTGTGGTAGCAGCTCAGCTCAACTTTACTCAGTTTTGGTCATGCAGCAGGACGAAGACCACCAGAGGGGTTTGATTCCTGTGATGATACTGTCTGACCAATCAGAGGTCAGCAGTGTCTTTATTTTAGATTTAGTGTTAGCTCAGCTTAACTTGCACCTTTGCGCTGATGCTATGCAGTGAAAATGCACCATCAGGGGCCGATCACACAGAGGTGTGCTGCTCAAGCTGCACCAAATTCACCTTAACGGGGAAAAAACACAGGTAATGCAAATAGAGAGGGTCTGCATCTGCACATATGCAGCCAATAAAATTAACATAGTGCTAACATAGTGGCCATATCTTTTCAGTTTATTTTAAAAACTCTTTCCTGCTTTGATTCTCTGTCAGAACGATTCATAACATCTCCTGTTTCCATCTTTATTTGTGTCTGCTTTGGTTCATAGAGATCAAACATGAGCTGCGACTCCACGTCTTCAGCAGGAAAGTTTCGAATGTTTCAATAAGCATGCTTAAAAATGTGCCTCCGTGTGATTAACCCCTGAATGCGGCAACATTCTGAACGATTTAAAATAATCCTTGAATGTGGCCTCAGTATGTCACAGGCTCCTCTTGTGAAAATCTAAATCTTAAATGTGTGATATTTATAATTCCAGGTACAGTTTAGGACCAATGACAGCACCCGGACATAAAAGTGTCACCGGCTGGATGTCGTGCACTTGGGGAGCAAACATGAGCAGACAGGATTTTACTCGTATTTTTTGCTTCTCTGTTACTTGCTAAACTGAATACCTGCCAGAACGTTCAGATAACGATGCTAAATGTCCTAACATTTTATTTTTCTTCATGTTAATGAGACAAGTCTTCACAAGATCTGGTGTCTGGTGAATTCATGCTGTTAAACTGGATGAAACTGTCCTGTTGTTTTTGGTCTTCACCATTTTTAAAATCAGTTAAGATTTTAAAATCATCTCTTGTGTTTCCAGTCTTGTTATTTAAACTGTGAGGTGGGTTAAAGCAGGACATGTCAGACTGACTCTGATCAGCTGTCAAACACCTCAATCAAGAAAAACCTGCCCTGCAGGATGTGATCCACGCGGAGGCCGGTGCCCAGATTCCCTCCAAAGCTAGAAAGATTTTAACGGTTGGAACAGCCAAACAGTTAGAAAATATTAAATATAACTAAGAAGATCAGACTGCAGAGGGCTGGTGAAAACAGCAGCTCTGCAGCACAGGTTTCTCGCTGCTCGACTTAGATCTCAAAGTGATTCTTTAAGTTCTTGCTGAAACTCAAAGTAAAATCAAACCCAGAGTGACAGATTAAACATTCTCTCACATTAAACCACACACTTATGGAGCAGCTCCCCTGGTGCTAAGAGGAGTTTTCCCTCTACTGTATCCTGCAGAGAGGTTTGGGGTTTGGGTTCCCTCTTGGTTTAATTATTGGGAAAAAGAGGAATAGATAATCCAGGTCCAGGCACTCAAAATGGTTTGAAAAATATAAAAGGACTTTATTTCATAGCACTAGAAACATAAAATAAAATAAAAAAAACAATATTTCTAGCCCTTCTAAAACTTTGTCAAATCATATTTCTTATGTTCCTATGGCTGACCCTACAACTCTTTGTTATATTTTGAGAGTGGTGTATTGCTTGAATTTACTACATGTTTAAAAAATGGTATGGATTAAGAGTTACTCTCATAATCAGTTTGAGTAAAAGAAATTGTAAGATTTTATTTATATGATCAAATGAAAATAAATTGATTAAAAAATCTGCCCTTGTGACATGCTGACATAGTTATCACTGTTTTATTTTGATGTTGATATGAAACCATTGGATATAAAGTAAAAACAAAAATGCACTTTGAAAGACAGATGGGAAAAGCTAAATTCATGAACAGTAGAGCATGTTTAGCAGCATAAATTGTAAGCAGAAACCTTATTTTATTTGAAATGTACAAAAGAAGGAGGTAGTAATTAATAAATCCCACACATAAATCATACCCCCTCTCTGTCAAATGAACATTGATAGTGATTGCTTACTCCTTTAATAGCATCTAAATAAACAAAACCTAAACAAATAAAGACACATCATCATAAAGGCCCATTGTTTAGTTAGTTTAGTTTAGTTTAGATGTTTTTATTTTGAACATGCAAAGAAACAAACAAAATGAAAAGAATACAAATAAATATTATGCAAGATGTAAGTAATACCAGAATCACAAGACTGCATGCTGTCATTTGGTCTACATGTCCCAAAAGGAGAAGCAGACACTAATTGAATGTACCCCCTCTCTTCAGTTATTAATCCAGATATTCCCCCTCCAGCTCCCTTATGAGTATATTTAAGGTGAACATGTCATGTGTTCAGGCTAAATAGAAATGCTAAATTAATAATCAAGCCATGTGTTTTTCTTTAAACTGATTAAAAACTCATTTAAAGGGGATTACGCTGATTTCTTCCTCGTGTCTGTCTGTGTGTACATGTCGTGGCCGCTGCGTGGCGCTCCTGATCCGCTCGTGCTCTTTCGGAAAATCTCCGGAGCATCAGAGAGGGACTTCGTGGAAAACAAACAGCCGAGCCGTCGTCCTCTTTCGGGTTTATTTCTTTAAATATTTGTACGTTCTGCATTAATTTCGCGGTTACCGTAAACGCTTGCACGTCATCTCTGCTGTGCACCGGCTGATCGGTCTTCGGAGCGCGCGCTCTCCCTCCGCCGCCGTTCGTTCACACTCGGCTGTCGTCGTTCCTCGGAAGAATGGACGAGGCGGACTCGGCCACGAAGGCGCTCGGGCTCGTTGAACCGCCCATCGGCATGCAGTCGGTGGGGGGCTCGGATACCGAATCGGAGGCCGAAGTCACCACGATGGCCGTGATGGCCGAACCGGGAAACATCGAGATGGGAGCCGAATCCCTGCCGAACTCAGACGAGGCCGAGGCAGCTTTCGCAGGCAAGGCTTCAGCCCGACAGTAGGCCGCTGTTCGGCGGGTGGCGCTAAAACACAAACTGTAGTCACCATTGTTAACATGTTGCCAATGACACGTTTTAATGAACACAAACACTCTTTTAAGATGTTACTGGTTAAAGCGACATTTCACATGAGGATGAAGCTTCCATAATATCTTTAATCCCTACAGTGTGGGTTCAGCATATTTGTGGTTATTTGGAACAGTATACCTTGTACCAAACTCCAGTCAAATATTATGTAATTTTAAGATTACAGTGTTTCAATCAAAGATACTCACCCATATCACCATACAACTTTATTGTGGATTTAATTGCCATTTTTTCTTAAATTCGGCATTATATTTTAATCACCACGCGACATCCGTTGCTAAAAATCAACATTTATGAAGCGTTACCTTAGCCTACTGGTAGGTAGCTCGTCTTCGTATGTTAATAAAGGGATTGTTGACGTTTGGAATAGATTGAATTGATCATTTTAAAATTTCTGTTTAATAGCCTCATAAATAAGACATGCCGAATGGAAGAGTTATCATTTACGAACAAAGTGCTCAACGTATGAAGTTTAAGAACATATTTTCAAGGCTCTAAGATAGTTTAAGACTAAAATTACATATTTTTGTAGTGAATTTAGCTAGGGTTTTGAATTTTTGTAAGGGCTCACTCTTCTCTCTAGGCTGTTCTCTGTTATCCATATAGTTGTAAAAATAGTATTCATCCCGTATGCAATTAAGAAAACGGAACGTTTCTTTCTTTTTGAATTTAATTTCTTGTTATTTACTAAAATTTGTCTTTCCCTTTGTCTGCAAAATAAAGAGTACACTTTAAGTTTGGTACTGTCAGGCCATTGTGGACACTAACATTGTTAATTATTGTAAATGTAAATTATTTTTTAAATTTAAACATAATTAATGGGCATGTTTAATAGATATGATATTTCGTTTAACCCAATTTGGAATTATGAATAAGAGGTAATTTAGAGACGATGCATAGTTATGATAGTATATCATTAGAAAGCCAATTAAAAGATAGAAAACAAAGTGTAAAAAAACATGTGCTGACACATGACAAGGATATGAAGCCTTTTGTTGTAGCAATCATGTCATTATTTCTTACTCAGTGGCTGTGATATTTATGTAATTTATATCTTGTTGACCAGAGGTGACGTCCGTGACGATGGGAGGTGTTCAAGGTGCAGAGGACAATGTTTTTACCACAACGGTGGCCACATCAGGAAGTCTCCCTGAACACATGCTGGTAGACCAACACAATCCCACTCACTTAAAGAACAGACTGTGCCATCACATCTCAATCACATCCTTATTCTCATATTTATGCCAAATTAAATGCTTTGCCCTTGTGGAGAGGGGAGCTGATTTCTACCCCAAAACTGTAATCTGAGACTACCCCTCACCATGTCAATGTTGTTAATGTGGATATTTTCGTTGTGTTTGTGCTTCACAGAGCGGGAGGACCACCCTCCAGCTTGGTGAAGGTCTCAGCACCCAGAAGGCAACTCTGATCGTGGTCCACACTGATGGCAGCATCGTGGAAGCAACTGGACTTAAGTCTGCTGCAGCCATCACATCAGGTACAAGCACAAAAAGGGGGGTTTGGAGGGTTTGAAAGAACCCATGCTTTATAGTCAAAGGTCCAGAAATGCAGGAGAAACCCAGCCCTGATACCCGTCTGGTTTCATCCAGCCACCATCATTGTTTCACTCAAAGGCAGACACACACATTGCTGCACCCTCCAATCGGATTTTTTGCTCTTAAAACTTATTTATTCAGCCTGGCTTTATGTAGAACTTTATCATTTTAATGACTATTGTTATTATTGATTTATTTGTAAGTATCGCTTTTTCCTTTACATTATTGTTAAATTTAGATTTTAAATTTTATTGGCTGATGTTTTATTCCATCTTTAATATATATTCATTCCAGACTTAATTTTAATATTTTCACATGTTTTTTAATTAATTTGTTTTCAATCTATTTTTTTGCATTTTACTTATTTCTGTCTGATGTATCTTGGTTTTATTGGTTTGCATCTTCTCTTCTTTTATTTTCTTTTATATTTTATCAGACATTGTTTTATCATTTCTTTTACTTTAGCTTTTCTGGAGTGCATTAGTCTTCAAATCCCCTTGACATCCTACGTTCCATCATTAGAATTACAGTGAAATAACACTTAGTAGATGGGCCTCTGCAGAGCTTTTTTTTTTTTTTTGCTGGGTGGTTGGAGGAAATAATTATTAGCATTATTTATGTATATGTGTATGTATGTGTATGTACTGTATATGTCAATCATTTTTTGTCGTGATGTAAGGCACTTTGAGCTGCAATTTAATTTGTATGAACTGTGCTATATAAATAAATTTCGATGGATTAATTTATTGATCGATTGTGCACAATACACCTCTGGTATGACCTCTTGAGACAGAAGGAAGGGTGGTTAAATCATATTACCCATTCTGCCTCAGTGGCGTTCACAGTGAAGTGAAAATCTGCAGGGTTGTACATTTTAACAATCTAAAACTGGACTGTGAACAGGGCTTCTGTCTGATAAATGCACGCTTGTTTCATCCCTCTGTACGTCCCTCAGGCCCACAGACGCCACCCACCCCACTGACCCCACCGCAGGACAAAGACTCCTGCTCCAAATACAACTGGGACCCCTCGGTGTACAACAACGAGCTGCCGGTGCGCTGCAGGAACACCAGCGGTGTCCTCTTCAAGAACAGACTGGGATCAGGTGAGCACAAGAGAATCAGTAAAGTCCTCTACATATCTAATTTTTCAAATAATGCTGATACTGTTATATTTATTAGATTTAGTGGTGCTTGGTGCACAGAGCTGGCTGGCCCATTAGGCAATATAGGCAAATGCTAAGGGCACCGTGGCCTCCAGGAGCACCACAAAATCAGAAAAAAAATTCACCTTCAATATAATTACTGTATATTAAAACTTTTTATTACTATGAACTCCTAAAATAGAAAAGCTCACATTTATTCTAATGTAAAGCAATGCCCAATTAATATTACTTCAAATGATAATTAGTAGCTTATGTATAGAGTGATTGAGTGCAACTGTGTGGTTTTTTTAAAATTGTTTATTGTTTATTATTTTTAATATTTTTAATACACTAATTTACAGGATTTTTGTTGTTTTTCGGGGGGGAGGGGTTGTATTTTTTTGTTACTTGTTAAGCATATAAATTGGGTGACATGTTTTCTTATAAATTAAAGACAGTGGTAAAAACAATGCTATTCAATTTATTTATTTATTTTTAAGCGTATGTAAATCGCCGGCACCACATTGGGTAGGGCTGGCTCTGTTGGTGCACATGCAGGTTTTGGAATAACTAGCAAAACAATATCTTAAAACAGCTATATCATACTTCCTCACTCCAAGCTATACTTTTGAAAATCATTTATTTCCACCCGAATAAATCATGACTTCTGTTAAACTTGTTTTAGACAGATGCTTGTTGAGGTCCAGATATCAGCCATGGTTTTTCTGAATTTTTAACCATATTTTTCTATGTTGTGCTGATTGTTCTGCGTTGTGTTCAGGTGGTAAAGGTCGCTGCATCAGACATAACCAGCAGTGGTTCACGCCCACTGAGTTTGAAGGTTTGGCGGGACGAGCGAGCAGCAAAGACTGGAAGAGGAGCATCAGATACGCTGGCCGACCTCTGCTCTGCCTCATTCAGGTACTCATTATCCCAAAGTCCTGCACGATTGATGCTTCACAACGTGCAGCTGATTTGATAGATAGAAAGGCCTGAATTAACTTTAAGGATTAACCGTGTGTGCACGTGTCTGTCCGTCCACAGGAGCGAATCCTCGTCCCCCACGCTGCCTCCTGTACCTGTGCGGCCTGCTGTGATGACCTCTCCGGGGTGAGTCTTTAAACCTTTGGATGTTTTCAAGAGTTTAAGTAGATCTTACCTTCACTCTGTAAATGCTGATACTCACATCCATGAGCGACTTTCAGTGCAATCCCACTGTCAGGTTTAATTTAATTTCAATTTGGCTCCACATGTTTATTTGTCTGGTTTTCTTTCGGGAATCATATCCGCTGTTTGAAGCAACTTGACTATGACAACCCAGCCTACACTGAGAAGAGACTTCCAGAGTAAACAAAGTGATTCAGAACAGCAAAGAGCAGAGTGGAGCCACTATCACATAATGAACTAGAAAGCACTCAGAGAGCGCAGACCTCCACCAATCAGCTCAGTTCAGCAGTGACTTTTCCACAACCCCTGTAAAAGATACAATTCTGGATCACCAGATCCAGAATAGAGCCAGGATCCGGACCAAACTTAGCACATACATGGAGGTTGTTTTCCTGTATGAACACAAATTTTGGGAACATCACTTAATATTTGATTTTATATGAATTATTGAATGTCTTCGATGGGATTTCCCATTTTAAAGTTCAGTGTTTTTTTGTGATGTCAATCTGGATCAGAGCTAGATGAAATGTACCTTGATGATAGAGACATGGACCCCATATTATCCTGTGAAATTGGAAAAAAAAAAAAAAAAAAAATAGAGATGTGATTTTTTAAAATACTGCCCAATGTTAACTAATGTTTTTTTTTTTTTTTTGGAAATTTTGGATTTTTTTTTGCATCCAGACAAATATACGTATCACCACCAAAATCTAATCATTTTTAAGTTGGGCCATTACCAACATCTCCTGAAACTTTCAGCAAAATCTGTCTAGTAGTTTTTGTGTAATTTTGCAAACAAACAAACATAACTTTTTTGGCAGAGGTAATAATGCCTTTAGAGTCAAAAATCAACCTAATGAGCATGTTTTTGGTCTGTGAAAGAACCAAGGCATACAAACTCCACTCAGTGCTCTCACCAACAGGGATTTGAAACAGGAACCAAGGTTGAAATCTGTTTGAATTGGCAAGATGAATTATAGATACTGTATAACTGCTGCCTTGCTGAGTGGCACCTCACTAGTATATATGAAGTGAACAGGCACCTCTCCAGCTACCAGTCCAACCAGCAGATGGACTAACTATCTGCTTAACTACCCGAATCGTTACGCTGAAGTAAATGACTGATAATCTGAAGGAAGAACCATTTCTCTGTCCTCAGTGCTCAAAGGAGGGAGACACCCTGGGGTCAGAAAACATCAGTATGGTAAATATGAAGTCTTTTCTCCTGCTGCTGTGTCATATTTACAAGATATGAACATATTATTCAAACGTCTGCTAACACTTCTAATTAAAATATTCATTTCTCACAGATGCTTGATGCTTGCTTTGTATTTTATGTTTCACAGTTTTGGTTTGGTTTTCAGTAAAAAGAATGGGGAACAATCCGCCCTGAATCGCTGTCTTCTCGTTTCAGAGCGGTCCAGTCCGGCTCTTCGTCCCGTATAAGAGACGGAAAAAGGACACGGAGCCTCTGGTCACCCCTCCCAAAAAGGAGCCCTCATCAGCCAAGAACATCACGCTACCACCAGGAACCACATGTACGTCAGGGGCTAGGAGCCTCTACGATGATCAGAGAGGATTACTTCTGATTTGACTCAATTATTTTTTTAAAATTTTATCATTCAGGGGAATTACTGTGTTTTGCTGTCAGACCAGGAGCACATAACAAAATCCAGCACAGAGGAGAACATCAGGAATAATAAAAGCTAACATTCAGTGCATGGACAGAAGAGCTTACTGGCTCAAATACTTGAAAGTAGTTGTTATTATTTAATATAGTAATAATAATAAACTTTATTTATATAGTACTTTTAAAAACAAAGGTTTACAAAGTGCTTTGACAACAGGCAGGAACATAAAGACAGCAAAGCACAAGAGCTTAAACACAAAGGAAAAAACAACCAAAAGAGGTCAATTAAAATGAAAGAATATTTAAGACATACACAAATGTCATAAGAACCCAGACAATACAAGAACCCTGCTACATAAAATGAGACCAAGGGGACCAAAGTAAAAGCTAAAAACAAAACAAATATAAAAAGACAATAATAAAATAATAGAACAGAGACAATAAAGAAGAGATAAAACAAAACAACAAGCTTGAAAGTTTTCTATAAAAAGATTAAGAGTATAACGTAAGGTAAAGCAAAAATAAAACAATCTGAATTAAAGTAAATAAAGACACCAATCCGTTAATATAGCATAGAGGAAGTCAATAAAGACAAAGGAGCTAGAATGATAAGAGCAACACTAACAAATAAAAGGTTAAAAAAGACTAAAACACAGAGAAAGAAAGAAGATAAAAGATGACATCACACAAAAGCAATTCTGTAAAAGTGGGTTTTTAAAAATGACTTAAAAGAAGCGACAGACTCTGCACACCTTATCTCCTCTGGCAGGTCGTTCCAAAGTCGAGGAGCTCTGGTGGAGAAAGCTCTGTCACCTTTAGTTTTGAGCCTCGACTTTGGAATGACCAGGAGGCCTCGCCAGAAGATCTGAGGCTGCGGGCTGGCTAATATGGGACTACTAGCTCTGAAGTATAATTGGGGGCCAGGCCCATGAGTGCTTTAAAAGTAATCAATAAAATCTTAAAATCAGTTCTAAAACTGACAGGAAGCCAGTGAAGGGAGGCTAAAACTGGTGTGATGTGATGCCGTCTACTAAAACCGGTTAAAAGCCTAGCTGCTGCATTCTGAACTAGTTGGAGACGAGAAATAGATTTTTTATTTAAACCAGGGAGGAGACTGTATAACCAGAAGGTCCAGGAAAAGCCTGGAAACTCCCCTTGAGAGTGCTCGAGAGGTGTTTAAGTCTGACCTTAGGAAAAGCAGACAAACTGTGAAGACTTCAGGCGTCCCTGTCTCACACATTTGTCCTCTGTCAACAGTCACGGTGTCCCCGTCAGGACAGTTCACCACTTCCGGCACTCTGACCTTCGATCGATCTCCTTCAGTTGATGCCACTGCCACTGCCGCTGCTGCTGCCGCAATCATCTCAGAGGGTTCAGCGCAGAGCGAGGTGTTCGCCAGCACAGCAGGTAAGGCCTGTCACTGCTGCCAGTCACACTGCTCAGTCACTCTGCCTCTTTGTTTTGAGCATCGACGGGGACGTTGAAAGGTATCTGGTGCTGCCTTAAAAAAGGAACTAATGTTGTGAAGTCGTGGAATCAAAAAATTTAACGAAAAAAAACCCCAAACAGCTGTGTAGGGGGGGGGGGGGGGGGGGGTGTTCACAGTGGCTCTGCTCGTAAATGTGGTAAATACTACTCCATTTTACAACGCCATAAAAAATATAATATATAGGTTATAATGTCAAAACTTTAAAAAATTAAGAATTTCTATGTCTTTACAACATTTAGGAAATATTACACTTGGTGCAAGTGTGTTTCATAAAGAATAAGCCGATTTTTTGATGAGACAACATATGTTATCTTAAAACTGTTCTGGCATAGTACCCAAAATAAAAATGTTTAATCGAAGGTTTAGATCGATAAATTAATTCATACAGAAACTCAAAGAGTTTCAATCAAGAACAGAAAACTAAAGACACTAAGAGCTTGAATGAAATATGATAGTGAGAAAAATATGCAACAAGACTGGTGACTCTAAATTGTCCCCAGGTATGAGTGTGAACCTGATCCTCTCCAGAAACAACATTTTTCATTTTTTATTCAACTGAAATCAAGTCCTTGAGTTATAGACACCCACGAAGTGATGTGAACAGTCAGACACATGAGGGCATAGACCTTTAAATCTAAATTTCAACAAAGCAAAATGAAAAGTGACAAAAAAAACAAAACCTACAAAAAAATGAAGGTTGAAAAGCACTCAAAAATAAACAAACAAGCATATTTTAAAAAACTGAAAAGACTGTAATTTTTTTGGATAAATTAAAAATACAAAAAGTATCATTTGTTTGACTTTCAAAGCTTTATTATCCATTGGTAGCTGTGATCTTCATTATTTCCTCCCCCACATTAATCTGAGGAGATCATCAACAATGTCCTTCACTAAAGTTAAACCTGCAGCCGATCCATCATCCTATCAAACATCAGGGAGGCTCTGAGGCTGTGCTCTGATTGGCTGTCGTTCTCCAGTAATGAGCACTCAGGAGACGCTCTGCTCGCCTTGTGACTCACTCACTGTCCCGATTTCTCCATACGTCCAAACCGCCTCCAGAAAGGACCTATCAGAGACCGATGCCCTCACCAATTCATGTTTTAGATGATATATCTAAAGCAAGATCAAAAACTGAGGGTTATTTTAAAAAAATGTTGTTGTTTTTTTAAGGATGTCAGATGTTCAGGAACAGCAACAGTGAGCTGAAAAAATTGTAAAAATTAAAAGTAAAATCACAAGAGGACAGAAAGATATGAACTATTCCAGGCTGTAAACATGTTTATTCCTGCAGTAAACATGTTTATTCATGTTGTAAACATGTTTATTCATACTGGAGTAGAGTAAACATGTTTTTCCTGCTGTAAACATGTTTTTTCCTGCTGTAAACATGTTTATGCTATAAACATGTTTAATCCTGCTGGAATAGACTAAACATGTTTATTCCCACTGTTAACATGTTTATTCCTCCTGTAAACATGTTTTTCCTGCAGTTAACATGTTAATTTTTGCTGTAAACATGCTTATTCTTGCTGTAAACATGTTTATTTCTGCTCTAAACATGTTTTTTTTAACCGAACTTTAGATCAACCTACTCACAGACAAGGAGGCTGTATCAAGGCGGGACTTAGAGACATGTCAATCATGTCCTTAATTTATAAAATCAGAAATCCTCAGTAAAATAAAGACTGTTGTGATATAAAATAACTCACTCTTGTACAGTGAGAGCTCATAAAGTTTTAGACTGAAGCCGTTTTTGAACCAAACGAAAACGTCCGTCTTCGGCACACAATCATCTTCTGGCTTCCCACAGTTTTACTTCAGCGTGGTGGTCCCTTTGCAGCCCTGGAGTGTGCCCCTTACTGCCCTGGATACCGCTGGGTTCTGCGCAGGCCTCCTTTCTCAGCCCCGAGGTCACCGCTCAGGCTGCTAGTTCTCCAAACACCACCTCTAGTGGACACCTTAGGAGCTGCAGCTTTATTAAACACCCCCACATTATCTCCATATCTCAGCGCTGTAGGCTTCTGGTTGGTTTTCACCTGCCTGCAGGGAGACACCCACACACCGCAGTGATCCAGCTGTCAGGCCGTCTCTTTGTCCTTCAGTTTAAGGTTAATGAAGCACCCTGGGCCAGTGTGTTGGGCGTGTGTGTGTGTGAGTGTGTGTTTCTGAGCTATAGATGATGAAAAGTGCACAAGGAAACTAATTAAAATCCATAAATTTAGATTATCTCCATTGATTCACTCATCAAAAGTCTGAAGGTTCTCTCATACTACAAAGAAAATCCAATAATACCCCATAGCCAATAATAACATCTCATCATACAAAAAAAGGGGATTAATCAGATGCAAATGTGCAAATATGGTGTTTTTTCACAGGCACAAACCTCCCGATGAGGCAGGACGAGTGTTTCTTTCTGAACTTTTCCTGCATTCATCTTCTGCCTTTAAATAACATCATGAGCTGATCAGAAAAGGCAGAAGAAGGTGGTGATATTTTAAAGGGAGATGGACAGTCAGCTATGTGCTGTCTAGATTATAATATTCATAATAATAAAAAGTCTTCTATATACGCAGTCCTCCATGTTTGAGGGTCCACAGAAAGTTTCTTTGTTCAGTTTTACTTGGTCTGAAAACATTTTAGATTCAGTCTCATCAAACTATCAGCATGATGTTGGAAGATAAAAGCTAGAAGTTGACTACTTGTTTTATCACCATTACCTTTGACCTCCAGCTTACGAATTCCAGTGAAGTCAACACAGAGTCAGAGTTGTAAGATGTTTAAAAAAATCCCTGAAGACCTTCTTGAGATGTTAGGCTTACAAGCAAAGGGTGAAAAGACGCTCCATGACCTTGACATGTGACTTTTGACCGTAAAGTTTTATTGTGAAAGAGAATAAGCAAAGCTTGATTAAAATTCTCCTAAGTGTTCCCAAGATAATTGACCTCGCAGTCTGGGGGAGAACACCAGACTCCATGACCTTGACCTGGGGTTGGGGAGAAGGCTTTTTTGATTTTTATGCCTGAAGATAAGGGTCCACCGCTCGACACTCAAACAGAAGGGTGTCAAGAAAGTGGGAAAGCACAGACCAGTTATTCTGGAACATTTACCTGTATAAGAAAGTGGGAACACCTGTGATTGTGTACCGAACAGGAACTGAACTGGACTGCCTGGAGCTTTTGTAAGCCATTAAAACCAGCTCTGTCTTTACCTGATATAACCACAATACTGACAGGCTGACAATCTAGATACATTTTACACAATCTAAAATATTATCATGAAATATTTGCAGAAAAGTATTCTTTGTGTTTCAGAGGTGTGGCTGCATCAGACAGACACGGACAAATGATTATTTTGTTTATTGTTAACAAGAAAAAATAAAGTCCCTGATAGTTTCAACATGTCAGTTCTCAACATTGTCCGTATGAAAATCAACAAATAAAAGAGGACATTTTCAAAACTGAACAAAAATAAATAATCCATCACATCATCAGATTAATATTTAGTATTCCTGCCTTCAGCAGCAGCAGAGCTCTGATCCTGGCTGCATTTTCTTTTCTTTTTTTTATTTTAAACATAAATAAATAATTAAACATATAACAAAATAAAAAAAACAGCAAACAAAATTTGTCATTTGCATGTTCAAAAAGGAGTAGGAGGAGGTCAAAACTTATCTGGTCCCATCCCTTCACCTTACACAAGTAATCAGTAATTAACCCACTTCCAAATAATAACGATGTCGAGGGGGAACCTCGTCCCGTTCTTCTTGAATTACTTCCTTTAATTCTTCCAGATTCTTTAGTTCAGCATTGAAACAGCTTTTTTGTTGAGCTGGCCACTCTCGGACCTGGTTATTGTGCTCCTGCAGCCCTGTTTTAGCCATTTTTGTCTCTGAAGAACTTCAAAGGTGCTGCTATATGTCGACTCAAAAGACCACATTCAATTGATTGTTTCCATGGAAACAATCGTTTTTAAGTTTTAATGTCTGTTTATGATTTGTTTAGTGTTCCTGCTGTGACTGAACAAAATAAATATCAGTGCAGAGCTCCACATTCATAATTGTTCAAGGTAGAAACGTGGAGGTAAATACTTACAGTGTGCTAAGGTTTGGGAAAGGCTGTGGTAATTATAACTTCAGTGTATCAGCAAAAATCTTCATCCTGAATATTGGGACCTATGGTCTGAACAAAGAGATCAGTGTTGGTGATCTTACTGAAAATCAGCCCTAAACAGTTTAATCAAAAGGGACGCCCCTCGTTCCATGGGGTTTCTTTATTGTGAATTCACAGCAGGCACTTTGGTTGTAGACATTACATTTAAATTAATTTAACCTGAATGAGATGAGCTGACCTCCATTTACCTGCCAGAGCCTGAGATGGATGTTCAGCTATTTTTGGACCGGTCTGTTCTCGGTGGAGTCCACGCAGACGTTAAAGCGGCCTGTATGTAGGTCAGCTGTGGATGTATGGAGGACGCACAGACACAGTCCGATCTGTTTGGACCATCGGTTTGATTCAGCATGTTCAGATCTTCTTTTTGGGGTTGGAGGCTTCAGGGGATGGATGCCAACTACCTTCTAACGCAACCAGGCAGAAAACGAGGTCTGGAATATGACAATAAAATAGTCATAGTGTTTGTTTGTTTGCTTTCTGTTTGTTCGTTAGCAAGATCACACAAAAACTACTGGACTGATTTTGCTGAAATTTTCAGGAGATGTTGATAATTGCCCAACTTAAAAATGATTAGATTTAGGTGGTGATCCAGATAACTGCCTGTAGTGAACGATCGTTTTTGCTCAATAACTGTCTAACTTATAATGATATCAACATGATTCTGAGTGCTAGGTGTGGGTTTTCAGGGTCATGAATCATATTATGATGGTATCTTTATCATGGAACCATTGCTTATTAGTGTAACAGCAATGTGTGAGCTACTTTGGTGGCTCTGAGAGTGATTTCTAATTTATTTTAGCTTTATAGTGTGAAAATAGTGCAGCTTTCAGACAAGCCTGCATACGTCTAAACTACAAATTAACAATTGATGACAAAATGACAGAGTGCACTGTAAGAAAGCAAGGTAAATTCAGTTTAATTTTGTAATATTTTTAATAACATTTGGGGAAACTTATTTTAATGCATTTTTTTGTGCCACTACGAGAGAGGAAAAACAAACAATTACATCGTGAATCAATCAGAGGTTTTATTTTTCGGCCTTGTCGCCCAGCCCTAGGTCGTGATAAGGTGAAGCACTATGGGACAGTCATGTTGATATCATTTATTTAAACAGCCGTGACAATTCGTCAGAGAAAATCGGCAGAGATTTTCATATTTGCAGATATTTTTCAACTATTATCCAAAGAGTTATCTACAGTGCTGATAAGATTGTACATCCCCACATAAAAACTTAAATATAAACCTCTTAATCGTCCTCGCCATGTCTCTATTCTCTTCTTCCTCAGTGCTGACGGCGTTGCCCGCCCTGGCTGTGGCGCCTCAGCCCGTCCAGGCCAAGATGACGGTGACGGCGGCAGCGGCAGCGGTGTCCCCATCTGCAGGGTTGATGAGCGGGCTGGAGGTGGGGCCTGTAGGAGGGGCGGGGCCTCTTGGAGGGGCGGGGTCTTCAGTCAGCGAGGGCCAGAAGAACACCTGGCTGTACCTGGAGGAGCTGGCGAACACGCTGCTGAGCAACGTGCAGCAGCTGAGGGCGCTGATTGAACAGGCGAAGACCTCGGCGGGGGACGTGGCGATGGTTAAAGGGCAGACAGCGAGGAAGGAGGTGAGGACGCCGAATCACAGAAGGGGTTGTCAAGCGTAACGAAAGAGTCTCACATGATGATCAGAATTTAAAAGCTGATAATGGATGTTTGCATGTGTTTGTTTCAGTGTGCCCTCAGTCAGACGTTTCCAAACCAGATCTCGTTCACGCCGGCCGACGACTCGGACCCCAAGAGGAGCTCTGAGATCACGGAGATCATCATCAACGTAGGACACGTGAAACTACGATCATGTTTGTTATCAAAACACTCCAGCGCCTGCTCCTGTGTGTGTGTCTTCACGTGTGTTTGTCTCCGCTCTGCAGCAGATGTGTGTGAACTGTGGTCGGGTGGCGATGAGTGAGTGCACCGGCTGTCACAAGGTCAACTACTGCTCCGCCTTCTGCCAGAGGAAGGTAAGGCCCACCTGAGCAAACCTCCGAGGAGCAGGCCGGATTCTCCTTAAAATGACTTCTTCACACTCCAGAATAAAAAAGTGAAACTTCACTGTGCTTATGTCTGTTATGATGGCCTCCTTGACTACTTGTCTGGCTGTTAACTAACCAGCCAATCACACTGCAGCAATCAAATGGCAGCCCGCTGAAGTTCAAACTGAGCATCAGTGAAGAAGAAAGAATTTAAGGGACTTCTAGTCTGGCATGGTCGTTGGTCTGTCAGATACTGCTGATCTACTGAGATTTACACACACAAACATCTGTAGAGTCTAAAGAGGTCTTCGGTCTTAGGGCTGGGCAATATATCGATTAAATCAATTAATTGGAATTATTTTATGCAGAAGATTTAAAATGAAAAATCATTTTTTCTCAAAATACTTCAATCATACATTGTTGCGATGTTCAAAAATATAAATTCTGAACGTGTGAAGATTTCATGTCAGGTTTTGCTAGACTTGTAGTTTCGAGACCAGTCTCGAGACCACTTTTTTATGGTCTTGGTCTTGTCACGGCCTCGACAGTCTTTGGTCTCAGTCTTGTCTCGGTCTCGGGTCTCTTGGTCTCGCAATGACTCAGACTGGCCAAGCGTTCTCGAAGGGTTTTGTAACCTATAATATCCAGGCAGACACAATTTTTTTGTGACTTATTATGCGTTCTTACATGTGCGGTATGTGCTTTCAATTTAGGTAAAACAAGGTAAGCAGAACTGTGAAACCACCCCCCTCCCGATTGTAGACTGTGTTGAGCCTGCGGCTTTGTTTGAAAAACCGCTCAGTCCGAATGTCACATTCTCTGCTGTCTGATGCAGCCACAGTCCGCTCTGTGGAGTACAGGCCTGATATTTTCCATTTAAAGCGTGCCTGTTATCGTTGTTGTCTGTCTGTCAGTTATGTCATTTTGCAGTGCAGCCGATGTTCATGTGAACATTTGATCTAAATGCCTCCCGAACCGCTCAGCGTCTCTGGGCGCGCGCTCTTCTGTGTGCCGGTGCGCGTAAAGACGCAGACAGACGCGCATCGCAGGGACAGTGAGGGATCATCAATCACTGTGTGTGATTTTATAATTCTAACGGTGTCTTGATAGCTCATGTGCACGGTTCAAGTGAACACAAAGACTTAAAAATGATGAGTCAGCCTTTGGATGATTTAAAACTCAACACTCTTCATCAGTCCAGCTCTGAGCCGCTGTTTTCACTCACTCACTGTTTTCTAAATGATAAATTCATCCTGAAGTTTCCTGCATCACGTATTGTCCATGATATAAAAACAATCTTTGAAGGATCAAGCTCCAAATACAATCTACTAGTACAGCGGTTCTCAACCTGTGGGTGGAGGCCCATAAGGGGGTCTCAGAGCTGATTTCAGTGGACAGTGTTCACTCATTCATTACCATTCATTAGACTTTTTTTGAGGTGCAGGGTGGTGTTGGAGGCTTGTTATTTTGTTAGATGACTTTGGGACTAGTTAATAGTCATGTCAGTACTTAACAGCACTCAAGAGTCAATCCTCAAATAGTGTAGAAATAGCGGTCATGCAATTGCCACACATATTTGATCTCAGCCATTTGATGAAAACATTTACAATGAGTTCACACACAAGAAATCCACTGTCTCTGTATTATTGTGCCTGTAGTTGAATACAATCTCATATTTATACTAAGCAGCTGAACCCAGTATGGTGCTTATGTTCTACAACTCATGCAAGATGGCAAAAAAACTAGTTTTTTTTGTCTCGGTCTCGGTCTTGAGCTGAACTAGTCTTGGTCTTGACTTGGTCTGTCTTGGTCTTGGTCTTGTCTTGGTCTTGATACTCTCTGGTCTTGGTAGTGTCTTGGTCTCGGTTTAGGTGGTCTTGACTACAAGTCTAGGTTTTGCACAAGCACATGTTTAGGCTTTTATTTGTTTCTTAAATGAGATCAAATATTGATCAGATGTTTCCATGTTAATATACTGTGAAAATAGCTCATCTTTCAGTGTTCATGTAGACGGGCCTCCCTAAGTTCAAACTACATAATCAACATGCAATATATTTTGATAACATAAAGGCAAGACTTGATTTATGTAACTTTTGTGTCACTTGGATCTGAGAGGGAAAAAATGGAGGATTTTACTTTTGAGTCATATCGCCCAGCCCTAGATGGTCTGAGAAAGAGGAATATCCAGTGAGTGGCAGTTCTCTTGTCCAAAATGCTTTGTTGATGTCAGAGGAGTATGATCAGAGTGGTTGGAGATGTTAGAAAGGCACACAACATGTCCAGTCTTGGACCAGATCGGCCACAGCAGCAGAAGACCACAACAGGAAACTCTTCAGGCTCAATAAAACTGGACAACAGAAGATTGAAAAATTGTCTGCTGGTCTGATGAGTCTGGATTTCTGCTCCACCATCAGATGGTAGGCTCAGAGCTTGGTGTGAACATCATAAAGCATGGATCCATCCTGCTTTGGATCAGCGGTTCAGGCTGCTGTTGGTGGTGTGATGGACACTTTGGGCCCTTTAGTACCGCAAGAGCATGGTTCAAACCCCACAGCCTACCTGAGTATTGTTGCTAACCATGTACATCCCTTTATGACCACACTGGACCATCTTCTGATGGAGATTTCCATGTCTCAAAGCTCAGATCATCTCAGACAGTGAGCTCCACAGTCACCAGATCTCAATCCAGTAGAGCACCTCTGGGATGTGGTGGAGCAGGAGATCATGGATCATCATGGAGCAACATCTCTGAGGGAAGGCAGAAATGTTGATTTCAGAGCTTGAAAAAATGTTCTCTCTCTCTGAGTTCCATCTGAAGACAAAAACTTTACTTCTGCATTCATCATAGGATCAGATCACAGCAAGGAGGGGCTATAATCATGTAAATCATGAGATTTGACCTTGGCGTGAAAGGGCGCACTCACATTCAGCTCCCTCCTCTCCCCTGGTTTCCTCCCAAAGAGCTGATTTTTTTCTGATTCAGGTCTGCATATAAAGTTTGTTAAAGTTTAAAAACATCATATCTTAGCCTGGTATGATAAAAAAAGTCAAATATTTTTAACTGATCAGTTTCTTTCTCTCGTCAGGACTGGAAGGATCACCAGCACACCTGCTGTCAGCCAGCAGGGGGCGTCACAGTTCAGGAGGAGGAGATCACAGCCATGGACCTGGACAAAGTGAAGTGACGGCCCAGCAGCTCCAGCTCAGGTCATCAGAGAGGAACTTCCAGTGAATAATTTATGATGCTTAATCTATTTTAGGATGTATTTTTGGCTTTTACTCCCTTTATTCATGCAGGACAGTGGACAAAGTCAAACCTGAATGAGATGTGCATGGATGGTGGACAATAATGGACCAGGTCTGAGCTATCTGGTAACTGAAAGGGGGCTGTGAAGCCAGTCTGCCTGTTTAAATCAATGTCAAACTAAAGCCCCAGTCACACATTCCCATTTCTCATGACGACTGTGCATGACTGTACACGATTGGCAAGGCTGGTTTGATCAGCATGTTACAGGAAGAAATTACTGTCTCTCCCCCAGACACAGCCCGTACATATACCGTCAGTAACGCTTCTATGGCGCTTCTACAGCGCCTTGGAGGCGTTTGTCCCGCTTCAATTCGGTCAATACAACAATACAACGAGGATTCCATGAATTTCCATCCCGCTGACATGATGGCCCCGTTCGAGCCCAGTTTGCGTCACGTAAGCCCTGATTGAGCCCCGTCGCTTGCATTTTTGTTGCGTTCACTTCCCATACGAGATATGTAAGAACAATCCTGTGAAAGGATCACATGACGCATTCCGAGGGTCTATAAATACAAGTCACGAACACAGGCATTATCATTACAGTAGGGGCACAATCGGATACGTCCTTTTCAATCGTCGTCAGAAAGCTTTCTGGATTGAGTCACGATCAGCCCGATTGAGCCCCATACATGCCACGCTAATACCATTCGCCTAAGGACTGCATTAGGCTTCCACCCTGCTATACTGAGAGCGGCGATTCTCCACGACAGTTTTGAACAGTTCAAAACAATCAGAACCCTTCCACGTTCACCGACGTTTGTCTTCGACTATACAACGCTGATCCAGATCAAGTAGTGCATGCACCACGACCAAAGCACATTTCATCAGGATTATGACAATCGTGCACAATCGCCATGAGAAAAGGGAATGTGTGACTGGGGCATAACTTTGGATCAACCTTGAAAGAGACAAAGAGGCGGAGCTAAGGAGAATTCCCTTTACCTTGGAGCTCAGATGTAGGAGCAGGATGGCATCACACCTGAGTTAACCCAGATAACTTGGTTACTGAAGATCCTTGGACCTCCCGATGTCCAACGATGTCCCCAGTGACATGTCACCTGCAGCTTGGACTTCACGCTGTCTTCAATTTTGATCCAGAGGTGAAATGTGGAGCTGCTGAATTTGGGGTGTGCAGACTTAACCACTGGTCTACCTCCGCCCAAAATGAGGGCTGAACTTCAGACTTTTTTCTCTGAAGACTGTAGAGCAGAAGTTTCACACAGCTTTATAACAAAAATCTGGGTCTGGTCACCTGAAGGAACTGCAGAGCAGGATCACATGAGATGTTACAAGGATTGGGGCTGCTGCTGACTGTAATTATTTAATTATAATAATTTTGTTTGCTGTCATCTCAATAAATGTGTCATATTTTTTATTGAGTGGTCAGTTGATGGTTTAAATTCCTTCCTCCTTCTAAATCCAGAGACTGTCCAGATTGTGCAAAGGTTACACACATCAATAACAAAATATAAATCGAATTCACTTATTCCCCTCTGACCTTGGACCAGACATCAAAAATAAATCACATCAGAGTGCTCTTTCAGATTTCTGTGGCTTTTTACAGCTTAAAATTTTTTTTATTTGCTCAGGAAGAGACCAAAGACATCCAGAAAGACATTTTAGAGTCTTTTCTTTGAGCTATGTTTTGTTATTAACCCTCAAGCTGCCAAACTATCCTCATAAGGTTATTTATGACCCCAATTTATTTTGTATAGAAATAGATTAAATTAAAATGCTGTTCTTGTGTTTTTAACCTATACTACTTGACATATTTGAGACACATTATTCTAAAGGGCTCTTTAGAATATGTGTCTCAGATCTTCAGTAACTACTAGTAACTAGCTATATATATATATATTTTTTTTTCTAATTGTATTAGGGAATTACAAAGCATGCATGCTGCAAATCAGAACAGCATTAGTTTGTTATGCCTGGTGGATTCTGAATTATATCCTTCATGACAGAATCGTTATTTTCGCTCCACTTGCGACATGTTTTGTGAGGTAGGACAGCAGCTCCTGCCAACTATATCATCTGATTGGCCTGTAATAAATGTTGATTGATCCCCAAACCCTTTCTCTTGGCTCTTTCCCAGATGGACTAGTGAAATATATTGAACAGTGTGTCAGGGTATCTGTATGGTACCTGATCAAAAACATTATTTTCTGGGGGCTGAATGGCGGGCTGAATGGTGGGCTGATCCTCTTGAGGAATATCTGGACTGCAGCCTCTTCCACAGGCTCCCCCATGTGCTCTGGCCCCTTGAGGACCTCAAGCTCGGCCTCTTCCTCTTGTAGGTACATCTTGATCAGCTTTTTGGGCTGCCAAGGGATGAAGTTCACAGAAAACAGTGCATAGATACTGGCCACGTTAATCAGCAAATTCATGAAAGGAATAATTTTCCTGATTAATAAAATAAAATTGGCACACAAAATGATGTGGTTTGGGTCATAAATGACTTAGTTTGGACGCCTGAGGGTTATTTCCAAAAAAGGATCCTCTTTCTGGACTTTTGGCTTTATTTTGTCAATATTTATAATTTAAACTCCAGGAGGACATGAACCAATCATCTAAAACAGGCGATGTTCTCACACTGAAGGACTTTTTGGAGTCCCCACTTGAGATGTGCAGCAGACAAATCTGCAGCTATGATGCGATAATGGAGATCTGGACTAACGTCTCTGAGGTATGATTTAGCACCTTGTTGAATCTGTGACACCAAAAACGAAAGAGCTCTGAAGGCAAATGGAAGGAGTATGAGCAACCTGTACCTAATGAAGTGGCCGGTGAACTGTAGATTAAGACATAGTACTGAATGCAGTGTCACGTTTCATTTAAAGAGTAAAATAAAGGAGGCAGGATGCTGATAAAGATGATCAATAACCATGTTTGATTTTAATAAATACAAAAACAGACGAGTTTAGAAACAAAATCAGGAGGAGCTTCAGTCTGAGTTATTTATCATAATTATAGATGAGTGAATATTCTGATTTATCTTTATACCGACAGCTCTCCTTCCATTTTTATCAGTCAGATGTTTATTTTATTAATTTCTGGAGTGAAATTCAGATGATATTTTTATCCAAAAGTGTCTCAAAGGGAAACTCAGCCTTGTTTTCCCTGAGGCTAGAGCAGACAGATCTGTTTCTTGTCACGATTCCTCTCTGTGTTCATTTTCTTCTTGTTTTATAGATTAATAAATATTTCTGTCAGAGCTGCTCTGCTCCACGTGGATCACCTCAGGGTCTATCTCTGCAGCTCAGTGAAGATCTACAAGAACCTGACCTGTGAGAGGACAAGAAAACCCCAATAACAGCACCTTTCAAGGTTTGATAGGGGAGACCAGGGCTAGTTGTGAAAAACTACGATTCCAGTGAAGTTGGGACACTGTATAAATGAAACAGAACACAGCGATTTGCAAATCCTTTTCAACCTATATTCAGTTGAATACTCTGCAAAGATGAGGTATTTAAAGTTCAAACTGACAAACTCAGTGTTTTTTCACAGATATTCACTCATGTTGAATTAGATGCCTGCAGCATGTTCCAAAAAAGCTGGGACAGGGGCAACAAAAGACCAGGAAAGTTAGGGAATACTCAAAGAAACACCTGTTTGGAACATGCCAAAGGTGGGCAGGTTAACTGGAAACCGTTTAAGAACAATGGGTCTCATTCACCAACTGTTCTTACGAAGAAATTTCTTCTTAAAGCCCACTTACGCACGTTTCACGAAGATTCCAACATTCACCAATGTTTTCTTATCTGGGATTTGTTCTTAGGTAAGAACAAAGTCTACGCACACTCAAGAGCACACTTACGCACATTTGACCGCTGAAATTCTTGTGGAAAGTAATTATTGTGTTAATTTTTATTCTACAGTTGTGCAAGATGGGATTTAAATTAAAATCTTAATTCTATCATATCTTTTCTGTTTTTTAAAAATTTATTTTCATATTTTTCATTTAAAACATTTAAGTGACCATTCATTTTCAATTAAGCAGAGTTTGGTCCATAAAGCAAAAGCAAATGTTCAAATACAAACTAAGCATTTAGGTAACACTTTAAGTCATATGAACAGGAAAATGCATCACCTCTGTTGGTTTTACAGCTAGAGCTTTTAGATAGTACCGTCACATTATATTGGTTCGAAAAAAAAGCTTACCTTCTGGTTCTGGGATAGGAGAGGGTTGAGGAGGTGAAACCACTGACACAGGGCCCCGGTCTGTGTCTAAATCCTCTGTAGAAGGCACACCTGAGAGTGCCGTCTCTCCAGTAATTGCCCCTATGCGCTGGTCCAGCTCCGACAGTTCAGGGTAAGCCTGTCCCCCTCCAGTGGTCAGCAGCTCTCTTTTATATTTGGCAATTTTTTTTTTTTTGCCTCAGATTTTAGATCAAACCATTTTTTTTTTAATTTCATCAGTTGAGTGCGCTTCCCCAGACACAGTGTTCACCTTATGAGCAACAGTGTCCCATGCTTCTTGTTTTCCTGTTCCTTTAAATCCACTGCTAACACTAAATAAATTGTTTCTTTTCGCTTGACTTCCTGCAGAAGTACCTCAATTTTAGAACTGCTAAAGTTCTTCTTTCTCCTCGATTCAGGTGCTGCGTAGCCTTTAAACTTGTGTTTAGGCATTATTTACTTATCGTCTTTGTCCTCCTATGTTGTGCACACGGCCCAGCAGTGTCATACCTGTTTATGGGCATTGGCGGGGCGTTTACCTATGTTAATGAGGATAAACCTGCACGCGTTTGCAATTTACGAATCAGTGGAATTCATCAAGATAAGAACACAGGTGCGAACAAATCTGGCAGTTTAAGAATGCATCATGAATCTGACGTAGACTTTTCTTAGGGCTGTTCTAACAAACAAATTTAAGAAAAAACTTAGGAAGATATTGGTGAATGAGGCCCAATGTCTCTCAAAGTACAATTGCAAGAAATTTATGGATTTCGCCATCTGTGGTTCATAATATCATCAAAAGATTCAGATAATCCAGAGAAATCCCTGCATGTAAGCGACAAGACAGAAAGCCAACACTGGATGCCTGTGACCTGTGATCCCTCAGGCAGCACTGCTTTCTAAAGCAGCATCACTGTCTGTAACGGATATCACCATGTGGGCTCAGGACAGTGTTGTAGTCGAGTCACCAGAGCTCGAGTCCGAGTCCTCAGTGTTTGGGTCCGAATCGAGTCTAAGTCACCAAAAAGAAAATCCGAGTCGAGTCTGAGTTGAGTCCTCTAACCTGAGTTGATTCCTCTCACCTGAGTTGAGTCCTCAGTACCTTAGCCCAAGTACTAGAAAAGTTCCCCGAGCCTAAGTCTGAGTCCTCAATATTGAGTCTGAGCCAAGACGCTGGATGCTCTTCAGCTTTCCACTTTTGCAAAGCCTGAGAAATGACATGCAAATGAAAAATGTCTTCATTAAAAATACATAATACAGTTTTCTCCATTTCAACAGAACTCTATTAGCTGCTAGAGGACTGCAAATTTAACCAACCATTGTTGTGAGTTTGCTGTTCTTTTTCAAGAATGTATTAAGATCAATATCAAGATATATATATTTGAAAAACAGGCATGATGGGACCTGTAAACTAATAATTTGTTGAATAATCCTTTGAGGCAATCACTGAAATCAAGTGTTTTCTGTAACTCTCAATCAGGCTTCTGCGCTTGTTGACAGGTAATTTGGCCCACTGCTCATCAGCAAAGTGCCTTAATTTGTCTAGGACGGTGTTATTGGTTTTGTTTCCACACCTGTCTCCACTGAACAGGTACTAGACTGACCTGCTGCAGTCCACGCCTGTTTACACTGAACAGGGACTAGACTGACCTGCTGCAGTCCACGCCTGTTAACACTGAACAGGGACTAGACTGACCTGCTGCAGTCCACGCCTGTTAACACTGAACAGGGACTAGACTGACCTGCTGCAGTCCACGCCTGTTAACACTGAACAGGGACTAGACTGACCTGCTGCAGTCCACGCCTGTTTACACTGAACAGGGACTAGACTGACCTGCTGCAGTCCACGCCTGTTTACACTGAACAGGGACTAGACTGACCTGCTAGTCAGTTGTTTGTTTTATTTGCATTTATCTATGAATGTACAGCACTATGGGTACCCCTGTGGTTCTTTTTAATGTGCTATAGAAATAAAGTTGATTGATTGATTGATTGATTGCTGCAGTCCACACCTGCTTACACTGAACAGGTGGAGCATTATGTAGCTCAAAATGGAGACACCGGACTGTTGAGTAAATAAATTTAAACATCAAGCAGAATGTGAAGAAGCCCACCTACAAAGCTTCAACAGATAGTTTCCTCAGTTCACAAACTCATATTGAGTGTTGGTCAAAGGAAAGGTGATGTCACAGTGGTAAACAGGCCCCTGTCCCAGCTTTTTGGGAACATGTTGCAGGCGTCAAATTCAAACAGTGAATATTTGCAAAAGACAATGAAGTTAATCTGTTTAAACATTAAATATCCTGTATTTGTTGTGTTTTTAATTGAATATAGGTTGATGAGGTTTTGAAATTGTATTCTTTTGTTACCTTCACCAAAGAGGTTATGTTTTTGCCAGTGTGTGTTTGTTTGTTTGTTTATTTGTTTGGATGTTTTTAGCAAGATTACACAAAAACTACTGGATGGATTCTGCTGAAATTTACAGGAGATGTTGGCAATGACCCAGCTTAGAGATGATGAGATTTTGGTAGTGGTCCAGACAACTACCATTAGTGAACAATCATTTTTGCTCAATAACTGTCTAACTAATAATGATATCAACATGATTCTGAGTGCTAGGTTTGGGTTTTCAGGGTCATGAATCATATTATGATAGTAACTTCATCATGAAACTATTGCTTATAGATGTAACAGACATATGTGAGCTACTTTGGTGGAGTTTTGCGCTCTCTGAGTGCTCTCTAGTTATTTTTTACACGTCTCAACTTCATTGGAATTAAAGTTTGTAGGTACACCTCTCTAGCACTAGGTTGGACCCCCTTCGCCCTCACCTCCTTAATTCTTGGTGTCATTGATTCAACAAGGAGCCGAAACATCCCTCAGAGATGTTGGTCCATATCTCCATGACAGCATCACAGCTGCTGGACATCCATGATGAGAATCTCCTGCTCCACCACATCCCAAACTACTGGATTGAGATCTGGTGAGACCTTGAGCTCTTGTATCTGATTCTTCCCTGCATCATCTCTCCACAAACACACACCTTCACCAGCTTCATATTTCAATAAAAACTTTATTGACAAAGGAACCACCTCCCCATATAAAACCCTCTGTCAGTCAGATGGCCCTGATCTTCTCCTCAGCAAACGTGAAGCTCAAACTGTAGCTGCTGTCACGTGTAGAAAAATAAAAACCTCACAGCAAATGAAAAACAGCATCAACCGTCTACGGACTCTAAATCAGCAGTGTTTCCTGCAGCTGTTTTCAAATCATCCCTGAAGCACCAGCAGCTGCGGCAATGGCGTCGGCGTCCTCAGCGTGGGATTTTTGAGCAGCAGCCCTGTAAGACTTTCTTAAAAAAGTTCCTGAACTCAGTGTTGAAGACGGTGTAGATGATGGGGTTGAGGGCGCTGTTGACATAGCCGAGCCACGTCACCACGCTCATCAGTGGCGGAGGGATGTTACAGTCCCGACAGCGAGCTCGCATCGTGTGGAGGACGAAGAAGGGGGTCCAGCAGAACAGGAAGGCACCTGAGAGAAGAAGAGGTCAGAGGTCAGGTGAGCTACTCTAGTTTTGTTTAAGCTTGAGACCACTATAAAGGTTTTAGACCAGGGTGGAGACTTTGAACCAAGTTTTAAGCTTTAGACCAGGTTGGAGACTTCGGACCAAGCTTTAAGCTTTAGACCAGGTTTTGGACTTTGGACCGAGTTTTAACCTTTAGACCAGATTTTAGACTTTGGACCAGGTTTTAGATCTTGCTACCGCTAGCTTGTTAGCTAGCTCGTAATGATAAAGTCCTGTGTTTAACAATGTGATGGCAGCAAGTTATTGCCATTAAGTAACAAAGCGTATGTACAGCAGTCCTGATTTGGGCATCGCGCTCATGACTCACCGGTGACGACATTCTCTGACCAATCAGTAGCCGGCAGTCGGTCAACGTCACCTTTTAGTTTCGACTCAGCTCGCTTATGGCCCTTTTCCACCAGCCCGCCTTGGCCCTACTCTACTCTACTCTACTCAGCTCTACCCGGTTTGCATTGCGTTTCCACCGGCACAGTACCTCCTAAAACAAACCAGTTTTAGTACCTATTCTGCTTTGGTTCTAAGCGAGCTGAGTCGATACTGAAAGGTGACGTCGACCGACTGCCGGCTACTGATTGGTCAGAGAATGTCGTCACCAATGAGTCATGAGCGCCATGCCCAAATCAGGACTGCTGTACATACGCTTTGTTACTTAATGGCAATAACTTGCTGCCATCACATTGTTAAACACAGGACTTTATCATTACGAGCTAGCTAACAAGCTAACGGTAGCTTCCATTAGCTTACCCTCATATGTCTTTTCTTTGCAGCCCGATTGCTCTCGTCCTCGGTTTCAAACTGTTGTATAGCTTCCAAAACTCTCCTGTACTTCTCAAGGGTATTTCTTCTTGCCGCCTGCAGCCTTCATCTGCTTTCCTCATTGTAACAAAAAGCCACAGACAGAGCAGCAAGTATACTATTGCCTCCAAGTCCTACATTGTTTTGGTTGTTGTGTCTCGCTCAAAATGACATGAACGCAGTGTCGCCCAGCTTTTTCACAGCAACCCCGCCCCCGCTGGGCAGGGAACCGGGCTGGTGGAAAAGCAGACCAAAGCAAGTAGAGTAGAGCCGGGTAGAGTCGGGGAAAGCCGAGCCGAGTAGAGTAGGGCTAATGGAAAAGGGCCACTAGAACCAGAGCAGATTAGGTACTAAAACTGGTTTGTTTTAGGAGGTACTGTGCTGGTAGAAACGCAATGCAAACCAGGTAGAGCCGAGTAGAGTAGAGTAGGGCCAAGGCGGGGTGGTGGAAAAGGTTCATTAGTTTAGATCAGATCTTAGATCTTGGACCAGGTTTTACTCTTAAGACCAGGTTTTAGTCTTTATATCAGATTTTAGACTTTGGACTAGGTTTCAGACTTAAGCCCATGTTAAAGTCTTTAAGACCAGGTTTTAGATTCTGGACTAGTTACAGACAAGTTTTAGTCTTGAGACCAGGTTTAAGTCTTTGGACCAGGTTACAAACTTTACATCAAATTTAAACTTCAGACCAGGTTTTTGTCTCAACATGAAGATTTTATCTTTGGACCAGGTTTTATTCTGTCAATAAGGATTCTTTAGCAAGGTTTAGACTTTGGACCAAGTTACATGCTTTAGACTTTGTTTGAGTCTTTAGACCAGGTTTTATTATTTCAACTGTGTTGAGATTTTGGATCAAGTGAAAGACTTTTGACCTGATTTTAGTCTTCAGACCAAGCTTTGGTCTGTAGACCATGTTTTTGACTTTGTAGCAGGGTACAAACTTAACATCAAATTTAAACTTTGGACCAGATTTTTGTTCCAAGACCAGGTTTTATTGTGCCCTTCAGACAGAAACACTCCATCTTTGTGCCCACCCTCGCCTCATTTTTAGACAAACAGATGGGACTCCATGTTTGATTGGTTTTCAAACTGTGAGCGCATGTTCAAAAAACCGACACCTGCATCAAGTGGGAAACAGGAGCGCCACCTGTGCTGCACGCCAAAACACTTGGTGCTGGGTGCACCATAGGCCCCATGACTCCAGCCTGTCTGAAGTGTGGAGGCATCAGATTGTTGATGTGCTGGACCTGCACAGCTTCTGCCCTCGAACCCTCAGGTGCAGGATCTCTCTCTGAAGATACACCCCTGCTGTGATGGGACGGCTTAAAGGAGCATGTTGGGGTTCAGTATCTTCCTGATGAAGTACTCAACATGTGGGCTGGAGGAGATAATCTCTCAATTAACCAGGGATCTAATTTAGCCAGAGTGGATGGAGCAGTGGTTAATCCAGCAGGACATTTACATTCAGCAGATGTGGTTACATCATCTGAGTCTGCAGAAGGAGAACATCATCGACTGTTCTCTGGTTTAGCTGAAATGTTTCTCTCTGTCCTTAAATCCAACATTAAAACCCCAATCACTTCAAACTTCCTCATTCAGACTTTAATTAGCACATAAATCTTCATCATTTAGAGCATAATTAAGGTGCGATGGTCCTCACACCTCCAGTCCGAGCTCCTCGTCCTCATATCGACCCATCAGGTGAGCAGATGCAGATTAATAAGAAGAACCTGCAGGTGAATATTGTGTCTCAGCAGCTTTACATAATAATTGGATTTCAGATTAAGGAGCTTCAGGATTAGCTGCTGTGTGCTAAAGAGAAGCACTTCTGAGCATTAGGACCAACACCAGCGGCTAAATATAGACCAACGAGGAAGACAGACATCAGAGGTAGAGCTCAGACTTTAAACATGATAACTGTCTTCACATGATAAAGATGTTTATATGTCTCCACGCCGTAGACAGATGGATTTTGGGTTGTCTATACATCTGTCTGTCCAAATGTCAGGGCTATTTTTGTGGACATATCTCAAGAATGCTTTGAGAGTTCTTTAAAACTTGCTCAAATGTCCGCTGTGACTCAAGGGTAGATTGATCTGATGTTGTTGGTCAAAAGTTTCGGTCATTGGCCTCATCTTCATCACTCATAAACATTTTGAAGGATTTTTCTTAAACTTAACACATAATTTAACATTTAAACTTCAGTTTCAAAACACCTCCCACCAGCTCTTCTGTTGCACAACTCTGAAAGATGGCCTCTGCTTCTCTTTGTAGTGGCCACCCCTAAAAACTGCTGGCCACCCCACTGGCCCCCCCAGTCGTCCCTTCAATTTCCCTGACTGACTGAGTGCTGCCACATTAGCATGTTGTATTTTTAATGAAAAAGAGTCGGGGGGAATGCAATACACAGTGGGATGCAAGATATTTATCGGACTGATATAATATCGGCCGATTTAGGGGAAAATAACGTCATTTTTTATCGACCCCGATACATACATTTTATCCAACAAAAAGATCCGATAAATTAATGAAATTGGGGAAATTGTTTGCAGGCTGCATAGCCCCAAAACAAGCCATGTCACGCTGGTTACGTCATCTATTGCCCCTACTAGAAGGACCCAAGCCCGCCCCCGTCTTTGCCAGACCAAAAGTGAACATGGCTTCACCAGTGTGGCTGTTTTTCTCAGAAGATAACAACAGCCTGTTGTTTGCAAAACAACCTGTTCGGCAAGAATTCTGAGAGGAGGAAAAAGGACTTCAAGTTTTAACACAACAGATCTTATAGCTCACCTGAAAAGTCGCCATCGCGGCGAAGTGGTAGTGAAAGAATACGAAGCAGCCGCAGTAGCAGCTAGCAGTGCTAAGGCTAAAACAACAACACAGAGCATGGATGTCCCCATTCAGCATGCGTTTGAAAACTGTAAAAACTTTTTAAGAGACAGTGAAAAGGCTAAAGCCATTAACGACAAAGTGATGGAGTTCATAGCGCTCAACGACCAGCCCTTTTCTGTCATTGAGAGCCTGGGTTTTTGCAAGTTAATAGCACATTTGGAGCCGCGTTACACCCTCCCAAGCCGTCGCTTCTTCTTGGATGTGTCCATCCCTGCCTTCTTAGGTATCGTTGCCACACACATCCATAACTTGATAACATAACACAAAACAAAAGCGGACTACATGTAAGATTTACCCCAGACATATGGACATCTGACGTTAGTCCAGTCAGCAAGCTAAGGTTAATGGCTCAGTGGTTAGATCAAGATCTTAACATGCAAAAAGATAATATTAACTATAAAAATATCAACTTATCGATTATTGGTATCAGTATCGTATCGGCCATGAGAAGCAGGAAATTATCGGTTATCAGTATCGGTTGCAATTTTTCATATAGTGCATCACTAATACACAGCCACAAACTCGAACTGAATCTGAGTTGCCACATGAAGGACTAATTTGGTGTGCCACCCTAAGATTTTCACTGGCCCCATCTGGCCCCCTCTATGAAAATGTTTTTTTTTTGGGGGGGGGCCACTGGGCTAGGGCCCCCAAAAATCCGCAATCATGTAATGATTGACCTGCTTCCAGCAAATGACAGAATCACAGAATTGGACATTAAAAGTAGAATTCAATATATTCGCAGTATATCACGGAAATGGCCAACATTTTACTGAGACACCGGCTAAGTCAGCAAAGAAGCTAAGTAACTCTCAGCTAACTCCAAAGTATGGGGCAGAGCAGTTTCCCAATGATTATTATGTGTCAGGAGATCAAATGTTTTACAAATTCTGTCCACATACTGTTGACTGGACCCGTAACCATACGCGACGACCACCTGAAGAGTGACGAACACCTAAGAAAAAAGGAGGAACACCATACTGCAGCTAAGCTGGCCACGTCCACCACGCCACAATGTTTAAAAATGGAAGATGGGAAAACTGGAATTTACACTGTAAGGGTTGACCTTTGACCTCCTGAATCTACCCTTAAGTCCAAGTGTCAGTTTGTGAGATCCCTCAGGTCATCCTGAAACATGCTGCTCCCAAGATTTAAGTTCACAGTGATCTTAAGAGCTGAATAAGTGTGAGGCTAAATGACCTTTGACCTGGTCAGAGTCGGTGTTTTTGTAGTTTGGAGAAGACCCCTTTTGTGTAGGTTTTAACATTAGACCATGTTAAGTCTTTAGATCAGATCTTAGATCTTAGATCAGGTTTTACTCTTAAGACCAGGTTTTAGTCTTTATATCAGATTTTAGACTTTGGACCAGGTTTCAGACTTAAGCCCATGCTAAAGCCTTAAGACCAGGTTTTAGATTTTGGACTAGGTTACAGGCTTCAGACCAAGTTTAAGTCTTTGGACTAGGTTGAGACTTTGGACCAGGTTAGACCTTAGATAAAGAATTTATCTTTAGACCAGGTTTTAGTCTGTCAACCAAGATTCTTAAACCTGGTTGAGACTTTGGAATTTAGTCTTCAGACCAAGTTTTTATCTCTAGAATAGGCTTTTGACTTTGGGCCTGGGTACAAACTTTACATCAAGATCAAAATTTTGGTCATAAGACCTCAGAGACATTCAAGACATGCGATTCTTGCTTTATTAGAATTTCTAACTTGGACCTCCATCCAGAACCTTTAAGGAACAAACCCCCCAAATTTTTCAAAGATGGCCGTGAACTCACCCACGACGACAGGAAGCACCTTCATGGCCTTCCTCTCTCGGCTGTTGATCTTGGCTGTCTTCCTCCGGCGAGGTTCGGGGTTGTACTTGATCTCTGTGAAGCTAACCGTCCTCACGGGGCCCTCGCTGTACTCAAATAAAGTGAAAGGCCGATCTTGAGGCGGGAACGCGGACTGATCCTCTTGAGTATCCGTGATTTCTCGCTCTATGACCGGAGGTAGCGGTGGCGGCAGTGAGGCCAGCGGTGGCAGCGAGGCGGCAGCCTCTTGCAGCTTCCGGCAGGCCTGGATGCTGTTCCTCAGTTTGGCTTTACGGGCCTCCTCCCACCGCCGCAGGCCCCGGAACATGCCGCAGTAGAGCAGGAGCATGATGGGACACGGGATGAAGAAGGAGCACACAGACGAGTACAGGACGTAGTCATCGTTCTCCAGTTTACACTCCGAGGGGTCGCGACCTGGGACGTTGTTGATGCCGAATATGATGGGAGAGGCCACGGCGAGGGCGAGGAGCCATGTGGCCGACAGCAGCACCGACTGCCGGAGGTCCACGTGCTTCCTGTTGTAGTTCAGAGGGATCAACACGGCGATGAAGCTGAAAACATGAAATAAAATCTGTCAGAGATCATCAAACAGTCAAGACGGAGAACAAGAGAGTTTTTTTTTGTTTTTTTGTTTTTTTGTTTTTTTTTCACAATTTCTATTTTTTATAATATTTTTGAAAGTTGATTTACAGTTCTTCTTGACTTCCATGTAAAAATTCAAGAGATTTTAGGAAATTTTTTGTAAATGTGGAAAATTTATGGAATATTTTTTCAAAGAACAAATGATAAGTTTTGATTTTTTTTTTTGTCTGGAATATTTGAAAAATTCTTTCAAAATTTTGGTCGTTGTCATATGTAGTGCTCAAAGGTGTATCTTTTTTAAGAATGTGGGGTATTTTAAATATTTTTTAATTTTTTTGCAAACTTTTGGGAATTTTCAATGGGAATTATTCAGTGACTTTTTGTCCGAAATTAAGAGGTATTTTAGAAAATTATTTTAAATTTCTGGTGGAAAGTTTTCACATTTTCTTTTCTGGGATATTTCAAAAACAAATTTTAATGTTTTTTCTCATGGATTTTATTTTTTGCACTCAACAGTGTATCTTTCTTTGAATGTAGGATATTTAAAATATTTTGAAAAATTCTTTGGCAGCTATTAGGAATTTTTGATGTGAATTCTTCAATCACTATTCATCCAAAATCTAGAGGTATTTTTGAAAACTTGAAATTTCTTGTGATTCTGGAAACATTGTGGGAAGTTATCATAACTTTTGTGTGGAGAATTTGGAAAATTCTTTCAATAACTTATCTCTTGATTTTTATTTAGAACTCAAATGTGTATCTTTGTTAGCATTTGGGGTACATTCAATATTTTTTAAATTTTAAAGTTTTGGGGAATTTTTAATGGGAATTATTCAAAGACTTTTATCCAAATTTAGAGGCATTTTAGAAAACTTTTGTCAATTTCTTGTACGTATGAAGTTTGCAGGACATTTTTTAAAGAAAATTTGAGGAAATTTTCATGAATTTCTGAATACTAAAGACATTGATTCTAATTTTTTTTAGAAGATATTTACTAATAACTTCCCCATGGTCTAAATGTCAGCCATGAGAAAGTCTGCAGGTTTCATCCAATCACAGAGCAGCATGTGTGAGAGTTCGGAGGTGAAACTGAGGGCAGGTAAAAAGCCTGTTAATCACTCAGCGCTGCTTTAAGCTCACGGCCGACGCTCAAGTAACTGTAAACCACGGCAGACAGAGCTTCACAGGATCAAATCAGAGCAGCCTCAGTCTCAATCTGACTGTGAGGGAACGGTAGACATCTTATTATGGGGCTCCATTATCCTGACCTTTGACCTACAACCTTTAAAATGCAGTAAGGCCATCCTTGAGTCAGAGTGGATGGAGTTTGAGATGTTATACCACAAGTATGGCATTAACATAAGGCTCCATGACCTTTAACTTTAGACCTGTGACCCTCAAAATGTTATCACGTCATTGTTGACTTAGACTGTTCACACCCCACGTGTTTTCGTGGAGACAAAAACATTTGTGAAAAATCTCAAACATCTCCTCGTCTGTGATCGTGTTAATAATCCCCAAAGGTTGAGCAGAAGTCTTCTGCGTCTGAATAAATCTCTGTAACCTGAATCTTTGACAGAATCAGAGCAGATGGTTCCCGTCAGACTTTATTCTTTAACACTCTGACCTTCACAGTTAGAGACACTCTCAGGTGGAAATGATCAGATTCAAATGCTCTCTTTTCATTAATTAAACCACGTTAACAGTTATTAATGGCATTAGTCTCACATGTGAGTCAGAGGTCAAATGTCTGCTCTTGTAAGACAGATATCACAGTAAGGAACATTTTAAACTATTTAAAATATATATTAAACAAAGTGCTTTGTTTTGCTAATCTGTGGTAATTATTATGATAATTTTTATTATTACTATTTTTTTCTTAATTAGGATCTGTTGGTGTTCAAGGAGTTAATTGAGACAATTACAGTGGTTAAAAACTGAAGATATTTAAAAAAACAAATTTTAGTATTTTTTCTCATGGTTTTTATTTAGCACTCAAATGTGTGGCTTTCTTTAGAATGTGGGGGATTTGAAATATTTTGAAAAATTCTTTGGCAGCTTTTAGGAATTTTTGATGGAAATTCTTCAATGACTTTTCGTCAAAAATTTTAGAAAACTTTTGAAATTTCTTGTGATTCTGGGAACATTGTGGGAAGTTTCATAACTTTTGTGCGGAGAATTTGGAAAATTCTTTCAATAACTTATCTCTTGATTTTTATTTAGTACTCAAAGGTGTATCTTTTTTAGAATTTGGGGTATATTCAATATTTTTTTTATTTTTTTAAGCTTTTGGGAATTTTTAATGGGAACTATTCAATCACTTTTATCTAAATTTAGAGGCATTTTAGAAAACCTTTGTAAATTTCTTGTATTTATGAAGTTTGCAGGACATTTTTAAAGAAAAATTGGGGACATTTTCAAGAATTTCTGAAAACTGAAGACATTTATTCTGAATTTTGAAAAATTCTTCGGCAGCCTTTAGGAATTTTTGATGGGAATTCTTTAATGACTTTTCATCCAAAATCTAGAGGCATTTTAGAAAACTTTTGAAATTTCTTGTGATTCTGGAAATATTGTAGGAAGTTTTCATAACTTTTGTGTGGAGAATTTAGAAAATCAAAAGAATGGAGTTCTGGTCTAATTGCTGGAAAGACAGCAATGGACTTCCTGACACTGATGATCACATTTGGACGGGATCAGTCTCCTCGTCTGATCAGAATCACTTGAGCAGATCATCGAGACCGCTTTGACCTTGAGGAAGAAGACGTATGAACTGTCCCTTCATTTTGGGGCCCATTATCTTGAGGGCCCCTCTTGTCCTTCACTTATTCGTCCATGTGTGACAGCTGCTCATCACTCAGTTTGTGGTTAAAACAATCGAACCTTCTCCAGGACCTGCAGATTTCCTGGTCTCCCTGCAGACTTTAGAGACCCGTGTCCTTCTGGCTCTGGTGAATTATTCAGACTCTGACATCAGGTTGAAACCTTTAACTGCTGCCGGCCCACCCCCTCAAAGAGCTTTAGATCATCACAATCCGTCCTCGTTGGCATCTCGGCCTCCATCAGTCTCTGATTTAATCATATTTCGCTGAAGTTGGGATGTCAGATTTGGGTTTTCAGCTCAGATTGTCATCCTTCAACATCAGCCGAGAGTTTGGATAATCTGATTGAGGAGCACGGAGTGACGCTGAAGGCTCATCCCTGCAGACTCATCCCTCATTTGGGACTCTAACGTTTCCTTGATTTGTCCCGTTATGGAGCATTTACAGGAAGTGGACAGAGACGACATGATTCTGTCAGAGCGATGTGATTTGTGACCTTCAGACGAGACCCTGACATCTCTGCTGCTGTTTGATTATCAAGCTGCTGGTCCTCGGTGACCCTGACCCCGGGAGAATCAAAAAGCCGTTTCCACTCTGGGTGTCTGAGTAATGGCTGACCTTTGACCCTGTCCTTTTAATCAAGTCTGAGGGGTCTACTCAGGACACTCCTGCTGAAGTTAAGAGCAGAGAAACTTCAAGATCTCTGAAACTTCCCCCTGCAGCTGGAGAAACCCTGAAGGTGTTTTTGCTCCAGCAGTTTGTTTGTCTGGTCTGAATCATCCATGTTTGGTCCCTGTCCACACGAGGACAGTTGGAAGACACTCTGTCCTATTGTTTTGAATATGGACATCAGGCCTCTGCAGTGTTTTTGTGTCCATGTTACAATCAGGATCACAAAGGTCCAGGAAAATCTTCATTACTAAGTCCAACTTGTGACAGCAACGGGCCTCCAGGTTCATAATCTGCTCCACCAGGTAACCTGTGATCTGTCCTGCTCCTCAGTTTCCACAAAAGTTTCTCCATCCTTCTTTCTACCTGTGACTCCATGTTGTCGTCGTTTGAGTCAAAGTCGTTCGAGTCAAGGTTTGACTTTGTTGCATCACAAAATAGTCCAAATACTGGGGCTTTGTGGAGGGACAGTGAAACCCTGTGAAGAATCTTCCTGTAGCGTCTAGTCAAGCAAATATAGTTTTTAATGTTTACCCTAAAGTGGGGTCATTATCAGAATCAGAATCACAAATACTTTATTAATCTCCAAGGGGAAATTGGGTTGTTTCAGTTACTCTTATGCACAGTATAGCAGCAGGAATATCAAATAAAGATATTAAAATAGATAATAGCATGAAAATTAAGTAAAAAAAAAAAAAAGTAAGCATGTTGCAACAGGCAGAGTCTTTAAGCTATATCAACGTCTTGATAAAGGAAAAAATAAATGAAATAAGTAAAATTGAGACTATAAACAAGGCCAAGGAATTTACACTATTAACAATATTTACAATATGAATATAAACATGACAGCACTGTGTGACAGTAGAGTACATTTGACCTAAAGGCAAAGTTTGGCCGTAAGGATATTGAATTGAATTGGATTGAATTCAATTTTTGAATTGATCTGAACCTTATTTATTTCAAATATATCCAAAAAAAAAAAAACAGAAATAGAAGAAAAAATATAATGTAGTCACTACATGTATTCTGATATATTCGAAAAACGTATCAGGTCCCACCCCTTCTCCATTGGTTAATTAAACATAAATGCTTCGATATTTTACAAAAGAAAAACAGTTGTTGCACTGGATGATATGTTTGCTTATTAACTTGTTAACAAATATCAGAGGTGAAAACAGTGAAAAAAAATTATGAGGCTTTAGGTGGCACCATTTACTGATATGTACAGTGCTGTGAGAAAGTATTTGCCCCTTCCTAGTTTCTTATTTTTTTTTGCAGATCTGTTTCACTAAAATGTTTCAGATCATCACACAAACTTTAATATTAGACAAAGATAACCTGAGTAAATACAAAATGCAGTTTTTAAATGATGATTTTATTTATTAAGGGAAAAAAGCTCTCCAAACTTACATGACCCTATGTGAAAAAGTAATTGCACCCTAACCCTAATAACTGGTTGTGCCGCCCTTGGCAGCATTAACTGCAATCAAGCGTTTGCGATAACTGGTGATGAGTCTTTCACATCACTGTGGAGGCATTTTGGCCCACTCTTCTGCGCAGAATTGTTTAACTCAGCCACATTGGAGGGTTTTCAAGCATGAACTGCCCGTTTAAGGTCACACCACCGCATTTCAATTGGATTTAAGTCCGGACTTTGACTCGGCCACTCCAAAACCTTAATTTTATTTTTTTTTAAGCCATTCAGAGGTGGACTTGCTTGTGTGTTTTGGGTCGTTGTCCTGTTGCATAACCCAAGTGCGCTTGAGCTTGAAGTCTCCAACTGATGGCCGAACATTCTCCTTCAGGATTTTCTGGTAGACAGCAGAATTCATGGTTCCATCAATCAGAGCAAGTCGTCGAGGTCCTGAAGCAGCAAAGCAGCCCCAGACCATCACACTACCACCACCATGTTTGACTGTGGTATGATGTTCTTTTTATCAAATGCTGTGTTGTTTTTATGCCAGATGTAACAGGAGGCACACCTTCCAAAAAGTTTAACTTTTGTCTTGCAGTCCACAGAATATTTTTCCAAAAGTCTTGGGGATCGTCAAGAGGTTTTTTGGCAAATGTGAGACGAGCCTTTGTGTTCTTTTTGGTCAGTAGTGGTTTTCACCTTGGAGCTCTCCCATGGATGCCATTTTTGCTCTGTCTCTTTCTTATTGTTGAGTCATGAACACTAGGAAATCAGGAAGGGGGCAAATACTTTTTCACAGCACTGTTTTGGCTTGCATCCTCACCCGGTTGTCTCCCCTCAGGGGAGGGGATGGCTGCTCCTCCCCTGATGGGAGACAAGTTTGTGAATTTGAATTCTCACTCCAAACAGTTTTATCAGATTATTTCAGTTATGGACAGAAAGGAGTTTTACAGGAAAGAAATCAGCCCGTTACAGCTGTTTTCTTGGAAATGATGCCATTTTGAATGTTTTCATGGTAGCTTTTTTTCACATTATCTTTTTTGTTTGTTTGTTTATGAAAATTTGTTTTATTTTTTCCCAACTTCACTTTTTATTGAGAAATTATTTCCAGCACATTTCTTCTATACATTCAGAACTCATTTTTACATCTTAAAGGGACAGTTCAGGTTTTTTTTGAAGTGGGGTTGTATGAGCTCCTTAGATGCAGTAGAAAGTTCTCTCCTCTCCCCCCGTAAGCCACAGTCTGTAAGAGTCTGTTACACAGAACCAGCCGCAAACAGTGCATTAACTTTTCGGAAAAAATAAAGTTTATCTGGAACTAACTGACTTAAGTCATACATCAATACGTGATGTGAGTCAGTTGCATTCACTCTTATGTTATATATTTAATATCATCGTTTAAGTTTGAGATGTAGGATATGTAGGTAGAAGCATCCAGGTCTTACTAAATTGTGTTAGTTTATTTATTAATGAGTGTCTTATTCTCCCCAAGTGGAGTATGTTGCCACATTATCTTAATTTATTTATGTATTTTATGTGTTTTACTGAATCTGACATCACTGAGGGAGTAGGATGGATGTTTTCCATGTATAACTAAAGCAGATAAGATGGCCCAGGCCCTGGTGGGCACATTTTGAAACAACAAAGTTGCAAACAAACAATCAAACAAGCAGCATCAGTCTGTGTGAGCACTGACCGGTCGATGCTGATGGCACAGAGGTTAAAGATGGAGGCGGTGCACAGCATCACGTCCATGGTCATCAGGGCGTCGCAGATGGTTGTGCTGAGGGTCCAAACACCGTCCTCGAACTGCAACACAAAAACACACAAGTCAAATTTTACATTTTTATTCCATCAGTTTAAATAATTTGTTCATTTTCCTCCTGTCCTTATCCCTCTGTTGTCCTCTTATTTTTTTATTTAAACATTAATTGGACCTCAGTGCAGTTTTTCAAATCCCTTTTTCTTTACATTTTTGTTTTGGCTCTTGTTTTTCCCATAAGCCATCAGAGTGCTTCATAACCTTTATTTGCGATCAAACTGAAGACGTCATTTTATTGATCTGCAGGAACCCCAGAGAAAAACAGGGGAGGCAGCTTTGATTGTATGAAATAACTCTGCATCAAGACAATCACAAGGGCTTCTACAAGGAGACATAATGGAAGAAAACATTTAAAAAGGTATTAGAGCAGAGAATAAAAAATACTAAATGATAAAAATAGACAGAAAGGAGCTGTGATTATTCCTGCAGGGCCTCTGTTTGCCGCCTCTCCTTTAATATTTCTGTTTGGATCAGCTCGTTCAGTCTGATTTATGCGTTCGGCTTCAGAGTTGAAGAATCTGAGAGGCTAAAACAAACTGGTTTAGATCACAGAGATGAACTTTACACGCTGATGAAAGGACAAAAACACAAACAGAAACAGAGACATGAAAACACGGACTGCTCCTTTTTGTTTCCATTGTTTTCATCCATTGTTAACGTGGGGCCCCTCAGCAGTGGGGCCTGCATTATCAGGAATGCACGGGACAGGCTGTATTTAGGACAGAAGATACGCTGTACCAGGAAATACACAGGACCAACGCACTCCAGCTCCGTCTTTGTGTGGATCAAATATATTTATGTTTTCAGTGAATCAGGGTTTGAATGAATGAAGTCTGGGCCTAAAAGGTAAAAACTAAATTAAAGGGGTCCAAGTCTGCTCAGTGACATCACTGAGAGGCGTGGCTTCTGCAGAAGGTCAGCTGAAGTTCAAATCAGACGGTTAAAGGGACTGTTCACCCACTTATCCCTTTTACAGTGAAAAAAAACTCAGATCTAAGTGAGAGCATTTGTCCAATTTCAAGACAAAAAATTACACTTGACTTATTCTAATCCACATTTTCCTTGCATGTCTAGATTAAGATCTTATTTGAAGATATAAAAACTAAAAATAAAGCCTGAGTTGCTTGTAATAAGAAGTAAAATAATCTGCCAATAAGACAAGACAAATTTAACTTGAGCAGATAACAAACCTTAATTTAAGACCCTCACTGAGTCAAACTTTCCTCGTTTCATTGGCAGTTACTTTCTTTTCATTACAAGCAATTCAGTGCCTTATTTTTTACTTTCATTGCTTAAAGTGAGATACTTATCTCGACTGGTTAAGTGAACGTGGATTAGAATAAGTGTTTTGGATATTTTTTACTTTAAAATAGATAAATACACTTACCTATATTTAAGTTTTTGCAGTGTAGTGGGTTCAAGGAAGCAACTGGAATGAACAAAGCAACCCCCCCCCCCCCCCCCCCAAACGAACAGAAGTGAAGTAAGTCAACGTTAAAACTCTACAATTTGTCCCCTCTTATCTGGGATGACACATATTTTCCCTCATGCAGGACGATGAAGGTCTAAACTCTGAGACAAAGTATTTAAGAATATTTCACCTGCAAAGATCTACGATAAATGTCCAAGAACCAAATCTCTACAGCTGAAAATACCTGGAAATCTCCACATTGTAAAATGATAAAGTTTCTTATGCTATGAAAGATAATTATTAATGATTAAATGTTTTTAAAGTGATTTAATTAAGTGTTTTATTTGTTTGTTTCTGCTGTTTTTTTTGGCGTGAAATCATCAAGAATCTTTATTTTAAACCCAGACACAAAACCTTCACTGTTCAGTAAAAATGTTGGAAAAGTGAAGATTTAAGATTTACTTTAGTTTTATGATCATTAAAATTCCTGCCAACGCCAAAAGAAAAACAATAAAACACTTTTTATTGATAATAATCCATTCATATGGATTCATTAATAATCAAAAAAAGCTGGTGTTGATGCTGTTTCTGTTTTTAATTTCGAGGGAATGTTTCCCCCTAAATGTCCTCACTGTTTCCGTGAATTGCTCGGAAATCAGAGTAAAGTATTCGGGGAGTTTCCCATCGTGACAGAGTTGAATGGATCGGAGTGAATGTGGTGCAAAAATAGAAATGTCATGAGTGAATTCAGGGTTAACTCAGCACAAATTACGATGCATCAGCCCCATCCCCTCAGACAGAGTCAGTCAGGTCCGTCCTGCGTGCACATGTGTGGGTTCTGATACTCTGGTTCACCTCAGCTGGAGTCAGGACCCTGAGGTGTTCTGGGACTTTGGCCTGTCAGGAACCACTGAGTAAGATGATGGATGATCAGATGGATGGATGAACCAATTATTGCCCCCATGGATGAAGGAACAGATGGATGTATGGATCGATAAATAGATGGGTGAAGAAATGATTTGCCTTAAGTAACAGATGGATGATGACAAGATGGATGGTTGATGGAAGAATGGCCTTATAAAGGATAAATGGATGGATGAAGAAATGGCTGGATAAATGGATGCATGATAATAAAAAGGTGGATGGGTGAATGATGGATGGATGAATGAATGGACAAAGAAATGATTGTGTGGATAGTTGGAGAGCCCGATATGGGATGGATGGATGGATGGATGGAGGATGCCTTTAGATCTCAGTCTTTAGTCTGAACATTGATGTAGACGTTGTCTAACAGTAGAACGACCAGGTGAGGATCAGACCTTCACCTGCCTCCCTTTATGATGTCACAGTGGTAGAGTCATGAGCAGGTGATCTTCAGCTCACCTGTGGTTTAAATAAAGGTGGACAAACATCCCAACATGAGGAGTTCAGGACTGTTTCTGTTGCTGTGGCATCGCAGGGGGATCAGTACTGTTGGACTTTCATTATTAATAAAAAAAAAAAACTCCTTTAATAAAATTAATAAAGTGTTTTCTGACTAATAAGAACATGATTTAAACTGATGATGATTTTGAGTTTGTTTCTGTGAATGATTTTCTGTTCACTCAACTTTTTATTTTCCATCAGTTTAAACTTTACTGTAAATTTAATATATCCTACCTCATAATTAGATCAAAATGCATCATGATTTTAAAAACGTCACACATTTCCGTTCAGCTTTAAGCTGAAGCTCGAGCCCAAAAGTTCCTCGCGGCCTCACCTCGGAGTAGACGAAGAGCGGCAGCACGAGCACCGCGAGCATCAGATCCGCCACCGCCAGGCTGACGATGAAGTAGTTGGTGGTGGTCTTCAGGGCCTTCTCCGTGAACACGCTCAGGCACACCAGCAGGTTCCCGCAGATGATCACCACGATCAGCAGCACCCCGAACACCAGCGCGGGCACGTTCTGGCCCCTCACCGCCGCCTCTGCCGCGTCCTCCGCTTCTGCCGCGCTCACGTTTGCCGCCATCTCCGCCGCGGCTCCTCCGCTCCGACCCCACAGCAGCGCGGCCAGCGCGCTCTCATGAAGGCTGGGTAGGGCCCTGGTCCCCGCACCGTGACACCATGCTGGGGTGGACGGGACTCAGACTCTGCCGCGGAGCTCCAGGGCGCGTCAGTGCGCCCTTTACGCAGAGACGGCGCGCGTAAAACAGGCTACAAACGGGAGATGTTTGATCTTCTTCACAAAGTTGGACACATTTTAGGTTTTATTGATTAAAAAGAAGCAGGACTAGTCTCTTCTGTCCACTTTTGAATGACCATTTTCATTTATGAGCACGTCTAGATCCTCAGAGCGCTCCAAAGTCCCAGAGCAGATCCATAGTTCCTCGCTTTGTTGAGTCGATCTCCCGGATGGTCTCCGGGTCAGTCCGCGGGCAGTTCGTCGGTCCCGTTTCTGCCCTGAGCTCCGGTGCGTTTACCTGCAGGCTGCAAAGGCCACCGGGGCAAAATTAGCCTATTAAAGCCGCTTATCAGCTGCGCTTTACCGCGTCCTTCAGTCCTTGAGCTCCAGCAGGAGACAGTCTGTCCATCTGTCTCCCTGTCCTTGTATGAGTGAAAGAGAGAGAGAGTGAGAGAGGAGCGACCACTGTAAAAAAAAGTCAAGTTTTTTCAGCATGTAAGAATTTTAAAAGGAAAGTGAATGACAAAGAGGTGAAGAGATAGAGCCAAAATACGAATCCTTCCATACCTCTTAATGTTGCAGGATGCATCGTTATTATGACATTAAACATATTTTTTTTAATAATAATAATCATATTCATAGCCACACAAATAGAAGAGCTCCAAGAGCACTAACCTCTGCAAATCAATCTGTCTTTATTAGTATAGCTCCAGTTCATAACAAGTGTTATCTCAAGACACTTTACAATAGACCATGCTGAAGACAAACTCTTCATTTATAGATACACATATACACATATATACACATACTTATAACAAATATATATTTATATACACAACATACATCCAGTGATGTATCCATCCAGGCAGAGACAAGGGACTAAAATCACATTTGTCTCTGCTGAATAAAGACTCAATCAATCTGTAAATCTTTCAGTCAATCTGCAAAGGCATTTCCAATATTGTCAGGCCAGTTATTGTCAATAAATGTGTAGAGCTGCTAAATCTAACACTGATAACAAATCCTAGAAAAAAAAAGTCCTGGATCCAGATCCAGATCACCAGCTCTTTCCCTGAGGAGAGACTATGGAGGAAAAATAAACCCCCTGAATGTAAATACATTCAACCCAACATAGTTTCGGGTCTTCTGAATAATCTGGCCTGATAATGGATGGATGAATGGATGGATGGATGGATGGAGGGCCTGACAGAAGAAAACAAAATATCTGTACCTGCCAACAGCAGTGTACCTTACCTGTAGTCTCAGCTCATTCTCCTCAAAGGTACAGCACTGCTTGGAGCCCTTCAAGCCACTTTTCTGGCTGTTGTCAAGCAACTGATACAACCCAGCTTCAAAAATACTGAACTATCCCTTTAAGTCCATAAGTATTCACATTTAAATCCTTTATAACTGCTTTTATTAATCATATTTCTGCTGCAAACATGTTTAATTCAGCTGTAAACATGAAAAATTTTAACATAGAAGCTGATGGGACTGCTGCTGTTTTAAATACAGCCCCTAGTGGACGCTCCAGGAACTGCAGCTTTTACACTCCTGCATTGTCCTTGCTCCATCCACAAAGCTTTGAGGGAAAAATCTGTACCACCCTAACCTCCTGAACCATGAAGATAACAAACTAGAGCAAGATCTCCAGGTGAAGAAGCAGAAGCGGCCTCAAGTTAGTGGTTTGTGTTAGAATTTGAAAATAATCTCAAATTAAACAACTGAAAAAGAAACAACTCGATTTACAGCTTCATAATCTCTTTGCGAGTCTTAGAATAAAAACCCTTCAGGGAAGACTCTGAGGAAGAAGTTGCAGCGCTGACATTTCTTGCAGTGTGGAGCTAAGGATGGAGGTTATTTGTGGTCAGAGGGCTGCAGGGCGGAGACGAGGAATCCCCCTCAGACAGAAACCTGCAGGAGCCCTCTGCTGCTGTTCACACAGAACATCTGGACTGGATCACATCAGCAGAGCAGACCCACACCTCAGAGGAGGCTCAATACAACCAAAGATACTCTGTTTACATGTTTACATGTTCATGTGATCTCAGCTTTAATCACAGCTCACATATTTAACAGAGTGTTCTAATAAAGATGAACAGAGCGACTAAACTGAACTAAAGTGAAGCTAAAACCCTTAAACAGAAGCAGCTGCAGCCTCTAGTGCTGAAAAATGAAGCCAAAGTGATAACCAGTTTAGAAAAAGACTTTTGGAAAGTTTATCAATTCTTCATACTTCTGTTTTCTCATTTTCTTCTTTGATCAAATGTAGGCAAAAGATTTCACTAGTGATCTGATTTCTGTTTTTCAAATAGATCTGACTCAGCATGCCATGTTTGACTGATGTGATGGGCAACTTCAAGGCAGTGTTCCTTTTGACGTGAGCCCTGTGTCAACTTCAAACTGGGACCATTCCTCACCCTGTCAGCCCTCAGGCGCTGCAGGCAGTCTTCTACAGATTTACAGTCAAGGTTTGAAGGACAAAATGGCCGAATGTTTTCTGCTGAGACAATCCAGAACAACCTGCATGCTGTCAGTCTCTGCTCCCTTTATGAACCGGAACATGTGGAGGAACGTTGTCTTCAGCAATGAGTCCAGATTCTGCCTGCAGCAGCTGGATCCTAGGGTCAAAGTCTGGGACTGAACTCTGTCCTCCAAATTTCTAACTCTCGCCCCACAGAGCGAGACCACCTCCTGAGGGCCTGCCAGCTATCCAGACCTCAACCCCATGAACACTTGTGGGATCCGCTTGTGGCAGGCTGAGTTTGGGTGAGTAGATGTTGTTAAGGATTACAGGGGATCTGTTATTGGAGAAGGTTGGTGACCGCTGCTGTTAAACAATATAAAAATAACCAGTTAAAACTCTGTTACTTAAATTAACCTACAAAAGCACTCAGAGAGCGCAGACCTCCACCAAGCAGCTCACTTCAGCAGTGGCTTTTCCACAACCCCTGTAAAAGGTACAATTCTGGATCACTAGATCCAGGATCCAGACCAAACTCAGCACATACATGGAGGTTGTTATCCTGTATGAATACAACAAGTTTTGGGAACATCACTTAATATTTTGATTTTATATGAATTATTGAATGTCTTCAATGAGATTGCCCATTGCCGAAAGTTCAATATTTTTTTTAGAGACATCAGTCTCAACAGGATGAAATTTACCTTGATGACAGAGACATGGACTCCATATTATCCTGTGAAATTGGAAGGGAATCCGTTAAAAAATGGCAGAGATATGATTTTTTTTTTAATTCCGCCCAATTTAAACTTATGGGATTTCTTGAAATTTTGGGAATTTCTTGCATCCAGACAAATATCCGTATCACCACCAAAATCTAGTCATTTCTAAGTTTGGCCATTACCAACATCTCCTGAAAATTTCAGCAAAATTCGTCCAGTAGTTTTTGCGTTGCTAGCAAACAGACAAACATATGCAGGCAAAAACATAACCTTCTTTGTAGAGGTTAAAATCAGCACTGGCCTGAATTCTGTATTAAGCTCATTAATTTTTCCCTCTGGTAAAAAGGACAAAACCAATGTGGTCCTCACCTGAACCAAAATTGTAGGGTTATAGATGGTTGTCATAGTGACTGTCTAGTCTTCAATGTGTGAGTTTAATTCATCATTAAGTGGGAGCATCGTTCTCAGGATCAGATATTTGTCTTCTTTGGTTGTTTTGTTGCCTGCATCACTCCTTATACCTGGACTCTCATGAGCTGTGGAGCTGTAGGGATCAGGAGGTGCTCTTGTAAATTTCATCAGTTAATAAAGTTGTCATCTGAGGTCTAAAAATAGTCCTGAGAGTGACAGAGGTCAATAAATCCCTGAAGGTGACGCTCTGACTGACAGACGGACGCTTCTTCTCTCACCAGGTTTGTTAATCAGACAGATGAGTGACCAAATAAGAACCAAACAACAACAACTACAGTCAAAAATCAGCATATAGGAGACAGGAAGGCTGGAGACTGAATAAGTAATTAAATTTAAAAATTGAATTAATATATACAGTACATATAGACACAGGGTAAGGTGTTGGTTGGTGGAGCCTGAGGGACCCTGTTAATTTATATTTAAATGGGAAAAAATAAAACGGGAGGGAAGAAGAAAGGAAGGAAAAAACACCCCTCCTGCTAGTATTTTTGTTATTGTTATTATTATTAATACAAAGTGTTAAGTTGGCAATGTCAATTACTCATTTATACACATATTTTTTTCTCCTCTTTTAATTTTATTATTTTTTCTTTCTCTCTATTTATTTTATTATTATTATGATTGCTCCTTTTGACTGTCTGATAATTGTAGTATTTATTATTATTATTATTATTATTGTTATTATTATTCTATTAATAGTATTGTTGTTATTATTATTATCATGCAAGCCTTGTTACTATCATTGTTATTGCCTTTACCACCATTAATATAACTATCTTTTTAATACTGCAACTGAATACCACCAATCATATCCTTAGGAAACATACACACACACCACCACAAATATTGCTGTTTACACATTGTTTGTCTGTCTGTCCCACTGTATTGCTTCATTGCACAATAAAAAACAAAAAACAATAAAGAAAGAAAGAAAGACATTAAAGAAGATCCATGGAGAACAGCTTTGACATGCTCAGTTTTATCAGGACCAGAAACTATCAGATGAAGCATCCCCGTGAACACCAACCAAGGAACTTTGTGTTTTATGTCTTGTAAATATTTGCAGTATTAAACAAACTTTAAGGCGTCCTTCATTCAAGGTCGCCCACTTCACACCAAGCAGAATATTTCAGAATAATCCCTATTACCCTTGTGGTTGTCACAAACTGCGGTGAAGGTCTGCGGTCTGTGGTCTAATCTGCTCTGAAGGTTGGGTTTTTTTATTAATTTTGGCTGTGCTGTCTGCTGTTGATGGATCATCTGTTCTGTGACATCAGTCAAACCTCACGGGACATCCCAGCAGACACACCTCCTGCCTGCTTTAGCTTTGACAAACCACAGTCATCTCAGAAGCTGAAGAGCAGTTTAGTGGAGAAGTACCTCTGTTTTTGTCTTCTTCACGTCTCCATTTGACTTCAAATGTTGCACTGTGTACTTCACAATGCATATCAGACAATCGCATGTCAGCAACTCAAAGCATTTAGACATGTAGACTTGATCAAGGCGGCCTGCTGAAGCTCAGAGCATGAGAATGGAGAAGAGAGGGGACTTTGGTCATGGCATGATTGTAGGTCTGTATTCGAGAAACTGCTGATCTGCTGGGATCTTCACAAACAACAATCTCTAGGGTTTACAGAGAAAGGTCTGAAGAAGAGGAAATATCCAGTGAGCAGCAGTTCTCTGGGTGAAAACGCCTTGTTGATGTCAGAGGTCAGAGGAGAATTATTGGAGTGGTTAGGGATGACAAAAAATCAACAGAAACCACCCGTTACAACCAAAGTACGAAGAAGATTAATGAACACACAATATGTCCAATCTTAAAGACCACACCTGGTGCCACTCCTGTCAGCTAATAACAGAAGTGAGGGTCTGACTCTCCAAAACTGGGCCACAGAAGATTATAAAGGTGTCTCCTGGTGTGATGAGTCTGGGTTTCTGCTCCACATTCAGATGGTAGGCTCAGAGTTTGGTGTGAACATCATAAAGCATGGATCCGTCCTGCCTTGGATCAGCGGTTCAGCCTGCACTTTGGTCCCCTTAGTCCCACCTGAGCATGATTTAAACCCCACAGCCCACCTGAGGATTGCTGCTGACCATGTTCATCCCTTTATGACCACAGCGGACCATCTTCTGACGGATCAGCTCCATGTCTCAGAGCTCAGATCATCTCAGACTGGTTTCTTCACTGTACTCCAGTGGCCTCCACAGTCACCAGATCTCAATCCAGTAGAGCTCCTTTGGGGTGTGGTGGAGCAGGAGGTTCTCATCATGGATGTTCAGCAACTGTGTGATGCTGTCATGGAGATATGGACCAACATCTCCGAGTGATGTTTCAGCTCCTTGTTGGATTAAGGAGCTCTGAAGGTGAAGGAGGTCCAACATGGGACCAGAGAGGTGTACCTAATGAAGTGGCCAGTCAGTGAATATGGCCCCGGGACTTACTGATGCTCATTTATGGGACAGAATGATCTCCTTCGTAAAAATGAAGATAAATCATGGATATGGCTTCTGCTCTCAGCCTCTAGTGGACAGTCCAGGAACTGCAGCTCCACCTCCACAGGCCTGTTTCCTTACAGCATTATGTTCGATCTGTTATGACCTTGACCGACCCTGGAGCCTTCTCAAGGATCCTGGGAGCTCTTCATCCAAACTCAAGGAAGCCTGAACCTCCCAAGGACGGGCTTTTGAAGCAGCCCTTGAACCTCCCCAAGGACTCCTGGAGTCTCCTGAAGGGTCCTTGTAAACATGTGAAGGACCTGCCTGACTCCCAGAGGACTTCTGGAACCTTTTCAAGGACTTCTTTGACATCAGGTGATACAGGTGGACATCATGTCCCTGTCCAATGAATCTGACTTCTCCAGCTTTGTGCAGATCTTCTTCTTTCTGACCACCGTTACAACCTCATTCCACAATCGTTGGTACACCATGTAGACTATCTTCATTGTCAAAATAAAAATAATAATAATAATAATAATAATAATAATAATAATAATAATAATAATAAAACTTTTATTTCCTTCAAATGTGGCCCTCTTTTTGTAAATACTACAAAATGGTTTTTGACAGGTTGAATTTCTTATTTGAAAAAGTCAGATTTTTACAAACAGTTCTGAGGTCAGTGATGCGATAAGAATACAAAATAAAATGAGTATATACTTATTGCACTTAAGTTGGGACAGAATGTGCAATGTATATATATTTTTTGACAGAAAAAGTTGAAATTCTTAGATTATTTCTACTAATGTGTGGAAATGAAATAGGACCACATAAAAACAAACTAAAGCAGTTAGTCTGCAATTCATTTCACGGTTGGAAAAGAAGTGTTTAATAGTGATTAATTGATCACATGTCCTGAATTTATTTGGATTCATTTTCAATTGATTGGAACGTCTTCGTTTGAGTTTTGACCAATTTCTGGTTCTTTGCTGCCTCCTGCAGGTTCTCTGTAGGCATTACAGATAATAAAGGAAAAAAAAAACACAAAATTCACATTTTACTCACTTTTTATTTTATTATTTTACATGTACGACCTTTTCCCAGAGACATTTTGAGGCTACTTTTTTTTTAAAATAAAAAATACAAAAAATATTTTAAGATCTCAGTAACACCTGCAGTTCTTTAGAAAACAAAGATTAAACAGCAGAAAACCCTTAAATGCAGAAATAACTGTGGTAAAAATGAGAAACACCCTTAAAATTTTACACAATTTTAAACATTCACAGAAAAATATTGTGTGCCTTAAAAGGAGTGGCTGCATCAGGCACAAACAAATGCATTTTTTAAAATGTTAACAAGAAAAAATAAAAGTAAAATCCTTGATTGCTTCAACATATTGCTGGATAAATGTTTTTTTCTGGACATGGTACTTGTGCTTCGTAAACATGCGTCTCTTTCAGTGTTATACAAATAAAGTTATTAATATTATATCGTTGTCATGTTTTCTTGGCTGCCCCCACCTTACAGAGCAGTTCTTCTTGGAAAAATCCTCATAGCAAGCGAGCAGTGGAGGTGGGTGGAGCTAAAACTGCATTGTACAGGTCACCTCTTCTGACAGTTTTTAAGCTTTATTAGTGTAGAGTGACAGTGGACGGAGCTGGAAAGAGGGTGAGAGAGTGAGGCAGGACATGCAGGGAAGAGGCCAGCACTGCTTTCAGGCAGTGTTAATTTTGTGGACTAATTATTTTTCGTCATAGTTTTCATCAACAACCTTTTTTCCCCCACGAAAACTACACAGTAACTTATAAAACAAGTGCACATGGACAAAAACTAAAACTAAATTAACTGACATTTTCATCAACAAAAAAAAAACTAAAATAAATCCAATCACAGCTACTTTGGTTGTGTGGAAAGGTTGGATGAGTTAAGAGGGACATCCAATCACAGCTGCCTTAGCTTGGTGGTGGTGGAATAAGTTGGGGAGCGATCCAATCAGAGCTACTCTCTTTATGAATTGATATATTCATGTAGAGCAGGTTCACTGTTTGTTGTTAGTTCTGGTATTGTAACTGAGATGCTCTGCCAGGTAGCCTAAATAAAGGTGACTGCATTTCACACTAAAGTTCAATTTGTTTCTGTTCATTTATACATTCAAACTTTACTAGCATTCAATAAAGGGTTATTAGATATTTCATTTTATCCAAGTGTAAAACATGACTCCAGAAATTCAAGGAAACATCAAAATGCCTTACCCTTTACACTTCATATTTTAGTCGACTAAATTTACCTCAGATTTCATCGACTATAATGTTGTGGAATTTCATCAACTAAAACTAGACTGAAAGTAAAACAATTTATGTGACTAAATTATGACTATAACTAAAAGATATTTTAGGCAAAAGACTATAACTAAATTAAAAAGTGCTGTCAAAATTAACACTGCTGTGAGAGCCTAAATATTAGGGACAACTCTCCAGGTGACCTGCAAGCCCCTTTGTAGCTGCTCTAATTAAGAGCCCTTGGTTGAATTTACATGCCATGTGCTTAAATGTGTTTTCTGATAGCAGAGAAAAGAGACATCGATTCCTCAGCTCCACGTTGAGGCTCCGGTTCTGAGTAGGTGAATCGTTCCTGTCGTGCGGGTGTTTTCTGCTCATATTCTGCTCAAAGACATGACTCTACGATCACTCCTCCGGGCTGAAGCCGATGTTGACAGTAAAGTGAGGCTGCAGCACGGACATGATGGAACCCCGCGGGGCCCCGGCCAGGCAGTAGGCCTCGTCCACGCTCAGGCCACTGGAGCGCAGCATCAGCAGGGAGTCGGCGCAGCGCTCCTTCCCCCCGTGAGACGTCACCAGGATGAAGCAGAGGGGGCTGTCGCTCAGGCTGAACCGCTGCCGCATCGCGCCCAGCTGGGACGCCAAACTCTACAGGAAGAGAGTGAGCAGGATATTCAGGCCCCTTCTTAAGCTGATCTAACAGCAGATGCTAGAGTTTCTCACTCACCTGAACGGCCTGTTTGCTCGCCGTTGCCGATGCAGAGTCAGGCTGCATGGAGGCGTCCTCACAGAATAATATCCTGAGCTGATCTGATGGAGACGAAGGTTCATGGTGGTCCAACAGCGCCGAGAGAACACCTGGACCAATGATAAGGAGGATTATTATCATGTCATGTCAACATCTCAAAGCAGCTGGATCTGCCTGAATCCATGCGGCAAAGCTTCAGGCTGGGACACGGTCTTGGTCAGAAAATCGTCGAGCATCTTTTCAGGAGGACGAGGGAGCACATAAGAGCATAATTAGGTCCACTTTAACCCTCTGACTTCCAAACTAAGAATACATTTGTAACAAATTATTGGTTGGTAAATTATATTCCTGCCTCTTTGTTGAGCAACATGTCAGGTTTAGTTTTTCAGATGAAGCAGATATGCAGGTCAACCAGCCGGTTGACTTGCCTGTTAAGGGTTATCCTGGGAATTAATGGATTTCTTTCATTTCTGCCACAAATCTTTTTCGTATGAAAACATCACAGAGAGCAAAATTTAGATATTTAGCAGCTGACCCAGTTTTCTGAGGAATCATAGATAATTGTTTTATCACCAAATTTATTTCCTCCAACTAAATTATGATTGTTAGAGGATCTGGAAACATGTGAAAAGATTTTTTCTTTCTCCGATGTTTGCTCTTACTGTGTGAGATTTCTGAGGTGCAATGCAGCAACGATTCACTTCTGATTTTTCTAGTCTTCTAGCGCCACACAGTGGATACATATTGGCGTTACAAACACTATTCAGAGAGGTGAATAAGGAAAAACAGACAAAGATGGGCTTCCAGAGCTTTAAATACAGTGGTATGGCGGCAAAAGACAAGTCAACTGCACGGTTACAATGCCAGTCAACGGGTTAAAAGCATCCCAGAGTATTATTTGTTGTCATTTCATGGATAACAGATGGTAAAAGAACCGACCTTTCTGTGTCGCCTGCGTCGCCTCGTTCCCGTCTGCTGTTAAGAAAAGTTGAACATTGTTTTTTTGCAAGCTCTCGATGAAGTCCTCATCCCCGGAGAAACAGAACCTGCTGATTTCAAGACCTGGAACAAGAGCAGCAGGACAAGATGTGGTTGGGGATGGGGTCATATGGTGGAGTCTGAATTACCATAAATATTAGTGTAGGTGATGATGTTTTCACCCTTTTGATGGTGTTAAAATAGCACATCCTGTTACACCTCCACCTTCTAACATAATCCATCCAAGATCTACCACTGCTTATCCCTTTTGGGATCACTCAACCAGTCATCAGCCAATCGCAGAGCTACATAGAGTGAAAGACCACCTTCCCCACCCCGAAGGACAATTTGGAATCACCAGTCAACCCAATGAGCTTGTGGGAGGTCTGTGGGAGGAAGCCAGAGTGCACAGGAAGAACACACAATCTCCCATCAGAAAGGTCCAGATCAACACTGGTATCAAACCAGCAACACTCTTGCTGTGGGGCATGTGCACCAGCACTGCTGCTGGTTTATTAATGTCAGATTACCGTAATGTTTGGTGCTGCTGGTTTATTAAAGTCAGATTACCATAATGTTTGGTGTTGCTGGTTTATTAAAGTCAGATTACCATAATGTTTGGTGTTGCTGGTTTAGAAATGGCAGATTACCGTAATGTTGGGTGCGGCTGGTCTATTAAAGTCAGATTACCGTAATGTTTGGTGCTGCTTATGATGCGGCCGCTTTGCTGCTGCTGCTTGCTGCTTGTTGTGACCAGGATGATGTCAAACAGCAGATGCTTCTCAGGATTTTCCTCCTCCAGACGTTCATTCAGTTTGTGCAGAAGCTGAAAACAGGAGAGATAGAGATGCTTCAGAGGGGGCTTCTTTTAATAAAATTTTGGTGCTTTAGTTTGTCCTCGGATCAGCAGGTAGAAAGTCAAATTATGATGAATAATTTGACTTTAATTCTTACCTTCAGGAGCTGGGAAGACTGATTGAGTTGCAGAACTTCTTGGTCATCATCTGCTTCATCTCTGAACACAGCCTGGGAGGTAATAGCCACGACCACCGCTCGATCAGCAGCTTTCTGCAGATTATATATTTAATTATTATTATTACTATTATTATTATTCATAATAATAATATTACAAACAACATAGACATGAAGAACATACATAGACACACAGCTGCATCCATATTTTATATTCAACATGTAATCAATGCAAGAGAAGAAAAATTACAGGAACTGTAAAAATGACATTTTTCAGGTTTGCCAAACTCGGTGAAACATTTCAGGTAAATTCTGCATTCAGTCTCTGCAGACCCTCCTCAGGTGAGTCTTACCTGCTTCACGTCCGTGTTCAGGATCATGGAGGTCATGTCCACCTGTCAGGTAAACTCTGCAAGTTATCAACTGTTTGAATAAGCAGCTGATAATCCACTGCTGTCAAACTAACTTCGAACAACACCGAGAAGCAGGGAACTGCATATACGGTTCCGCCTAGTCATGGGTTGCTAGCGAACGAATCGGCACTTAAAATCAACTCTTTTGGATGAGCGATGGTTTCAGCGTAGGGCTGATTTCTGTTCTTTTTGTTGTTCATCAGAAAGCATTAAAGGACCTGCTTTTAAAATTGCTGTTTTAATCCAAAAAAATGTGGCAACCATAATTTCATTTTAGGAGGAAATTAGGACGTTTTTGGCCGATTTGACACTGCAGCAAAATGTGAATTTTCAATAACTCCTGTCAGATCAATAAAATAGCTTGATCATCCCATTACAGGTCAATAATGTTTAATTACTTAATTAGTTACTGTTTCAGATTAATGTTTACTTAAACTTATAAAGGGGCAGTACTAATTAAGGATGTTATCCATTTAAAAACTACAATTTCAAATGAATAAATACAAGGATAAAATCTATAGCTTTGACAGGAAATTGTTACATCATCCTGGATGAGTTTACACTTAGATGCATGTAGGAACATTCAGACTGATGAGCTTAACTCAGAATTTAAGCCTGATTCAGATATCTTGAGCATGAGCTGCAGAGCTTTATCTGGTTATTTAAGTATATTTTCTTTCATTTCTAGCTTTACTCACACAGTTGCAATTAGTAATACATAAATGAGAGTGCTTGAGAAACACAGCAGCCAATATAAACATTTTTGTTTTTTAAATATAGCTATCTCTAATATTGTCATGGCAGATTTTGTCACTCTTTCTTTATTAAATACATTTTAAAAATATTTGATCAGACTTGCAGGCCACATCGAAGGAGTTGGAGGGCACCATTTTCCATGGGGCCACCCTGGTTTAGGTCTTCTAATCTAAGGGGAGCTCGAATTGGAGATACCAGCACTAAAAACGACAATAATAAACATAGAGCTGAGCATGGTGAGGCATATCTGAGACAAAAGTCACCAAACTATGAAATGGGACACATATTTAAATATATGTGAAAGAAACATAGGTAACACCAAACAAATAGCATTGTTATTATTATGATTATTTTGCTGCTCCTTTTGCTTTGAATCAGCAGCAAAAAGACCTGAAACTCAGTAAAATGGTTTCATGGACACTTGATTCTTTCCATTGTCCAGCTTGTCAATTTACTGTTTTTTTTTTTTTAAATCATATTTTAAGTGTTATACATGTCATGTGTATTTGCATATTTTGGTGTTGTTATTGTATGTGACTTGTTAACTGTGTTGCTGCCTATCTCGGCCAGGACACTGTTGAAAAATAGATTGTTAATCTCACTTAATTTTTTTCCTAGTTAAATAAACGTTAAATGAATTACTGAACAGAGCAGAAATACCAATTTCTTTCATTTAAGCTTTCAGACTAAGCAACTAAAATCTAAATGTCCAAGATCTTCACTTAATTATGAACTGTATCAGTGAGACGTATTTTTATATGAATAAGTCATTTTAATCTATTCATAGTTTTGTACATCAATAGCCCTTAACCCGAAAATTGAATGATCTTAAGATGAAGAATCTTGAAAGTTTGTAATTCACAAAAAAAGAATCAAGCAAGTAATTATATTACATTGATGCCATATTATTTAGTGTTTATATTATTCGTTTTCATGCCAACTATGCAAATTCCACTGACCATTTTTTTAAAAATTGTTAATGAGAAAAAATAAAAGTAAAATCTTTGATGGCTTCAACATGTCAGTCCTCAACATATTGTTGCTGGATAACTTTTTTTGTGGACATGCTTCTTGTGTTGCGTAAACATCTCTCTTTAAGTGTTATAACCTAAAGTTATTATTTTTATTAATATTATATCATCGCCATGTTTTCTTTGTGCATTTATAATGTTTGTAATTAAACTTTAGTAAAAGAAGCATGTGGACCCGGGCTGTTGTTTAGTTAAAACAGGCACACTAAATTCAAGGAAAGATAAACGCAGAGTCGGAATTGGCTGATATATAACTTAAAATGAAATTCCCCAACAAAAAGATCTGCGTCAAATGATCCAGCTCACCAGAAAGAACCTAAACTCTCATCTCCAGTTCCGCCTTTCCGAGTCGCGACGTTCCGTTTAAGAGCGCGGCGTGATGTCGTCACTTCCTTGTTTGTCCGTCGCTAGTACCCCGCCCACAGCAGTGATTATTGTGTCAGGTAGAGAAAGTCGCTCGGGTTTGTCCCCGTTTACCCCCTTCAACCCCACATATTTTAGGGAACCGTCGGGCCCAGAGCGGGGAGGCGGGTGTGGAGCGGGTTTGAGAGGGAGCCTGACCCGGTTCGAGGCGGATCTGACCCGATTTGGAGCGGGTTGGCTGACGGAGCTGCGCCGCTGGGAAACAGAAGAGGAGCGAAAGTTTGGGCTTCAGGTCACGGTGAGAAATGCTTCATGTGTTAGCTCCACTCCATCAGTGCTCACATTTCACCCTCCCTACGAGGAACCTGTGTGTCCAAGCTGGACCCCGCGGACCAACCGTGGTCTTGCCTGTCCGCCCTGAGGTCCGAAGGTGGGCTGGATGTGATTGGCTGACAGTGTTACAGGTATAAGACCGAAGGAGATTGTACCTGTTGTTAGAGACCAGAGAGAGACTTAAGATCAGGGAATGGTTGTCTGTCTCTCTCTGTGGCCCTGTGATTGGCTGGAGATTGGTTCAGGGTGTACCCTTCCTCTACCCCAATGTCAGCTGGAGGGTCGCTCTGTTGCATATTGTTGGGCACTGTCAGCGAGGCAAAAAAAAATTATAAATAAACAAAAAAATAGCAAATGTAAAGATTTAAAAGAGGATTATACCAACATTAAAGCCATTTTAAGCTTCTTTTCAATTCAATAAAAGAATGAGTGTTTACCAATTTTTAAAGCATAAATATATTCCCTATACCACTTTTTCCAGATATGGTTTTTACTAATACTCTATATTTTATTTTAAAGCCTCGTGAAAGATATTTTGAGATACAGTCATATACATATAAGCATATACATATACAAACAGAATCAGAAAAATGAAAAGCAGGAATTAAAAGTTAAATCGGTTAAGGTATGGAAAAGGAATAGAATATGTACAAGATTAAAAACAAGAAACAACGTGACAACAAACAACATCGATGACTTGTAAAAAAAACAAGCAATCTGAGTTTTGTTTACTTTACTTACTTCATATTTTCAATTTGTCCGTTTTTTTGGGGGGGGGAAATGATTGGTGGGCCACATTGAGTGAGGTGAAGGGCCGCATGTGGCCCCTTGGCTGCCAATTGCCCACCCCTGATTTAGATCAAACTGACTGATGGAATCTACAAGCTAACAGCCACGCAGACAAAAATCGATCAGTCCATCGATCAATCAGTTATAATTAATTTACAGGTGTGTTTGTTTAGCTCTGTAACCTTTTTACACCATCATCAGTCATCAGGCACTAATTACACACACGGATACCAGGATCCTGAAGCTCTGACAGCAATAAATCATTTTTTTATTTCACTGATTATTTTATTTTTCAAGCAGGACTTCAGATTAAAGTCAATTTAATATTTGGTAATGTTCCTTTAATTCTTGAACAATAAAATGTGGAACACTCGCCCTAATTTCCTTGATAAATATCGGCAATTTTTGAAAATGTAAAAGTTGTACTACAATACACAATAACCGGCCGCTTTAGGTACGACCTACCAGTACCTTCAGAGCTTTGCAATTCTTGGTGTCACAGACTCAACAAAAGGGATGGGAATTCATTTTTTTTAATTAACCTTTTTATTGTTTTAATGCAGAATACAAAACATTAATGTGCAATATATCAATTGGGTAGATTCTGGTAAAAAAAAAAAAAAATCCCAGCCTCCTCTTTTTGGTACATTTCCTGGGACATAACAAAAAGAATGTTGGGACAAAAAAAGCATACATAGACGCTGTTTGATAAAAAATGTAGATAAACAAATTAAAGTACTTTATAAAGAGACTTTAGTATATCATGTGATGTTAATTTATCCAATCAGCAGCTCAGTCTGATAACATTTCTTAATTAAGCACCCTCACTTTCACTCACTTAAGGTGAATTGTAACTGATAATAATGATATTTCTGAAATACTGTGAGACGTGATGCTTTTCAGGACACCTGTTGGTTTGGGAGGCCCTAAGTCATAACAACTAAATTATAAATCCAAGGTTGGACATGTAGAGTAGACTTTTATTTTACTGTTTGTTCGATCAGTTTCTCTGTTGGTTTTCATTTTTATTTCTCTTTCTATATTGTTTAATTGCATTTTAGTGTGTACACTTTTACCTGTCTTATAAAATTAATACCTCAGTTTAAATTAAAAGAAGATTTTACTGATACCAGTTCTCTTATCGATCCAATTTTCTTGGCAAAAGTTGCGTGGCAGCAATGTCAGACACATGTCACTCCAGATATCTGATTTCAGTCTGCATAGGCCAGGGGTGGGCAACTTTGATTGCCAAGAGGGCCCCTTTTTTTTAGGTCCTGAGGGCTGCACTGTTACATACTGTGGGGCACTCTCTATGAGGAAAATATCATTATACCAACATAAATATATTTTTGAACTCAAAAACAATTTAAAATTTACAATTTAATGGCACATAACTAAAGCCAATTTAAACTTATTTTTAATGCAAAAGAAAGAGTGTGTGCTAGTTTTTAAAACACAAACATATTACCTCGACCATTGTTTCCAAAAGTTTTTACTAACACTATTTATTATATTTTAATGCCTCATAAAATATATTTAGAGATACAATCATATCAGAGTAAGTTCGACTTGTAATGACTTGTAAAAAAACAAAACATATACTAGGAATCCATACCCATCCTAGTTTGTGCATTATGTAGCACAGGTAACTCATGATGAATCATTTTTAGCAGTTAGCAGTGTTTTTGTTTTTTTTAATAATTGATGGGCCGCATTGAGTGAGGTGGTGGGCCGGTTGTGGCCCCTGGATGGCAAGTTGCCCACCCCTGGCATAGATTAATGTTTCTGCAAGTTGTTGTTTTTTTATCCAGGAAATTTGCATCTTTTTTGTCTAAAATTAGGCCACAGTTTCAACTGATTCTGCCCCGTCTGCCATGTTTGTGCCTCTCTGTTGTCGTTTCTGCTGACTGCCTCTCGATTTGCAATGCATGCAGAACAAAGTGGAAGGACCTGATCAGGGAGCTGTTAAGCTGTCGATTCCTTGAGGGAGTTGGTTTTCAAGTCCCATCCCTATCTAGGTGCTCAGGTGTTGATCCATATGTCTATGATAGCAACTCACTGGATATTTTCTCTTTCTCAGACCGTTCTCTGTAAACCCTAGAGATGGTTTACAGTATGTTTGATTGCTCAGGATGGAGGCGGTCACACCAGTCTGTCAGTCAGTAGACGTGATTATAGTCTTCATCATCATCATCATCAGTATGTAAACAGTCAGTGAGGGAGGAGACGGTGAAAACCATCAGAAGCAGTCAGACCAGTCGGACCGACCTGAGCGGACGCCATTGGTCAACAGTGACAGACAGATCATAATAGACCAGGGTGATAAACTTTAACATGATTTACAATCAAAACTCAAACAATCAAACAAATCCACTTTTCAGTGAACACAACAACTACAGTCTAAGCCAGCATTTGAAGAGCACGTGGGGTCGAACAATAAGAGAAAATATGATGAAAATATTTTCCTCCTATAATATATATGTTGGGATTTTTAAAAGATATTTCCTGATAAAAATGTTTTGTTTTTGCCTTTTTCTTCATAAACTGAATTTGCTTAACTTTTGCCAACATTATTAACATTTCTAGCAATGTTCAGTTAACTTGCTCATATTTTTAGTTTCTTAAAGCTCACCGCTTTGTGCAGCTGAGCGTCTGTAAATATCATAGTTCAGAGTCCATTTTTGAGGATGTTGAGTGTTAACAAACCAATCAACCAATCAATCAATCAACCAGCCAACCAACCAATCAGTCAGTCAATCTTTATTTGTGTAATCTAAAGGCACTTTACAATAGAGCAGTCTGAAGCCATACTCTTGATTTTATAGATACACATATATACTCATATACATCCATCCAGGCAGAGACAAAGGGACTAAAAAGAAGAATTTATGATAGAGACAAACCCATGGACACCCAGATATATCACATATATCGACTGTAATACCCACATATTGTATGAATGTAGCACAGTGCTTCACCCCATTATAGACTTTGTACTCTTGCCAAAAAAATAATATTTTAATATTTAAATTTAAAAGACTGACTTTACTAGTGATACATCTTCAGCCTCTGGATTGTTGTGTGTCTGTTGTTTAACTGAGCCGAAGATAAGAAATTAAAACAATTAAAAATAACTTTGCACAACTGCATCCAAAACATGTCTGTCAGAACTGACATTTAAGGTCGAATTACCGTAATATTTGGTGCTGCTGCTCAAGTTAACTCAAATAACCATTGCTAACTGATGCTGGAGGTCAAATTACTGTAATGTTTGGTGCTAGTGCTCATGCTTGAATTAAATTCCTGTAATGTTTGGTGCTGCTGCTCATGTTTGAAGTCAAATTACCGTAATATTTGGTGCTGGCGCTCATGCTTGAAGTCAAATTACCGTAATGTTTGGTGCAAGTGCTCATGCTTGAAGTCAAAATACCGTAATGTTTGGTGCTAGTGCTCATGCTTGAATTAAATTTCTATAGCATTGATTTCTGCAGGTGATATTTAAGAGTCAAATTACCGCAATGTTTGGTGCTGATAATCATTGCAGGTCAAATCACCGTTCAGTGGTTGTTTCTTCTTATTCTGCGCTTCATCTTCATCGTCCTCCTCTTCCCCTTTTGTCTGCACAGCGCTCCCACCAGTCATGAGCAGGTAGAGGTCGACTCCACGCGCGCCCAACCATGCGGAGGCATCTGGACAGGATCAGGTTCCGGGGCCAGAGGCGGGACGAGTTCCTTGACCTGGCAGAGTCGCCCAACACATCGGACACGGAGACCACAGAGGAGGCCGGGCTCAAGTCTCGGATGTCTGTCCGAGAGTCTGAGGAGCTGAGGGAGGAGAGCGAGCAGCAGAGTGAGGCCCAGGTGAACAGAGGCTAACAAAATGTTTCCTGTTTTAGAAATAAAAATAAAAATAAAAAAGAGATTTGACTTTAAGAAAAAAACACTTGTTTAAATGCTTAAAGGTTTTGATGCTGGACAGAGAGAATCAAACACAAAGTCCTTCATACAGAAATGGATGTAAGCAAGGTCACTGTGGATCTTTGAAGGTCATAAATGTCATTAAATGTAATTTTAAGTCTTAATATGTTTTAAAAAGTCTGAAATTATCATCGGGGGGCTTCAGGTTAATCAGAGACAGAATGATCGAGCTGCTACATTTCTCGATGTCCATCCATCATCAACACCGCTTAGCCCTCTTGGGTCGCGGTGGGTGGAGCCTTCCCAGCTGCCATTAGGCGAGAGGCGGGGCACGCCCTAGCTGGTTGCCAGCCAATCACAGGGCCACATACAGAGTTGGACAACCATTCATGCTCACATTCATACATAAGGGCAATTTAGAGTCACCAATCAAACTCCACACAGAAAGGCCCAGACCGACACGGGATTTGAACCAGCAACCTTCTTACTGTGCACTTTTTTTAATCTTTTATTTGACTTATTTCATGTTTAATTTAAAATTTTCAGGGTTCATGTGGCCATGATTCAAATTTGAATATAAAAGGTTAATGTGTTTTTATGGCTTCTTATTTTACACTCAAACCTCTGCCGAGGCTTTTCCAACATATTTGGTGAGTTTTTGTCAAAAAATTGGGAAACAGTCTCATCTTACACGGATAACAAATCCTTGAACAGTTCTTGGATCCATGTATGGACTCATATCACCACCAAAACTTCTTTACTTCTTCCTTGATTTATGACCAACATTCACTTGCAGTGTTAAGAAATCCCTGAAGAGATTCCTGAAACCACATCCGGATCCAGATCACCTCCAAAGTCTGATCACTTCCTTCCTCCATGACCAACATTCCCTGAAAATTTCATCAGAATCCTTCCATGACTTTTAGACGTTTCTTGTTAACATAAAGACAAAAATGGGACCTTCTCAGTGGAGGTTATTATTATTTTCTTTGATTTATAAAATCTCAAATCCCTGCTCTGAAAGATCTGTAAAAAGTCTTGAATTTGTCTTTTAATCATGTGAACTCCACTTTTACTGTTGAACCACGTGGACAAAACCATTTGGACAATAGAGTCAGACTGAACTGAAATCAATCAATTAAACTTTATTTGTACACCACTTGTCATACAAAGTCTTGTAGCACAAAGTGCTTTACAAAATAAAGAAATAAAAAATGAAAAATACAGCAAAGACATTAACAGGAGATTTTGACAGAAAACAGAATTAGAGGACTGAGGAAATGCTATCTTGAATTAAGAATGAGGAAACACAGAAGCTAAGACTAAAATGACAGTAGTAAAAAAAAAGGAAATAAGATAAAAATACTGTAGGGAAAAACAAATAAATAAATTAAATCATATTAAATTAAAAATAATAATATGGTAAAATGAGGTAGCCAAACACCAAATGTGTAATAAAATCTGCTGAAGTAGGATAATTAAAAGAGATTGATTAACAGAGGATAAAATTCTGAAACAATAAATCTGAACTGAAATGGAAAAATAAAACAGATTAAGAGGATTAAATGAATAAGATGAACTAAGAATAATAATAATAATAATGATAATAAATAATCAGCTAAAAGCCAGGCAAAAAGGTAGGTCTTGAGTTTACTTTAAAAATATAAAAACATGAAATGAGCTCAGTGACTTGGTAATTCAGGTTTAAGCACCTGCTGGAGGACTGTGTCGGCCCTGAGCTGGTCCAGCCCACGGCCCCGGTCCTGATAAGAGACACGCTGTGAGCCGGGCTGTTAGAGAAACCAGGGAGGCGTCTGTCCTGGTCCAGCTGAATGTCCTTCAGAGAACCTGAGACTTTTCCTGCTTTCCGATCGTCTCCGTCTCTGCTCATTCAGCCTCTTTCCTGTTGACCTCTCCTCATGTGACCTCTGATCAGCTGCTGCCTGAATGAACTCAAACCTTCAGCTGTCGAATCGGTCTGACTTCCCCGCCCTGCAGGAGCATTTCTGATTTTAGACGGTGGACTCGAGGCCGCGAGGCGCCATTAAGAAACAGCTTTGTTACTTATAAACAAGTATTTTTGAGGGGAATGTCCCTTTAATTCCAACATATTAAGTTTTTTAATTCATGAACAGCAGGTTTACAGTTTCATGTGAGTGCAGCTCACTTTAGTCTGAAAGCAGTTTAAAGTTTGGGTACTGTGTTAAAACGCATCCTTTAGTCCTGTTTTGGCTTTTAAAAACCACAAACTTAGCTGCTGTAAAAACATAACAGATAAATATTTTTTACAATTTTTTTCTCTCAGATCTCTTTATCAATCTCAGCCACAATTAAAAACTATTTATTTTTTTTAATTGTGGATTTTAACCCTTTAAACGCCAGTTCCACAGGTGATGCCACTGAAGCACACAAAATGACAGATTTTCAATATAAAAAATGATCAGAGGCTAAATATTTTTTACATGCTATCACACTCTTGGATTCGTCAAAAATTAGTAAAAACATCGGCTTTGGTGCATTTATTATTTTTTGTGCAGCATTAGATTTTAAGTTTTATTCCCCATTGACTCCCATTATAACCACATTTTTTGAATGCAGCCATCACACTGCAGTGAAATCACCTATGAAATTGGCATTTAAAGGGTTAAAATCCATAATTTAAAAACAAAAAAAAACAATAATATTGATCACGACTGAGCTTGATGAAGAGACTTGGGAGGAAAAGTTTGAAAAAATAATTATCTGATATGTTTTTACAGCAGCCAAAGTTTGTGGTCTTAAACAGCCAAAACAGGACGAAAGGGTAGTAAATTTGTCCAGTGTATTTTTGACCTTTTAAAATTTTTGAAATCACATTTTCAAAATTTATGTAGAATTAAGTTTCCTCACCAAAATTTTTTCACTCTCTTTTATAGAGGGAAAGTTATGTTCGATTAGTTCTAAATATCACCCCTTTGTGGCAGATAAAAGCCACATAGAGACCTAAGGGTTAAACTGGTCTAAATTCCTTTTAAAGTGAATTAAATTAAACTTTAACCCTTGGACTTCTCTCTCTCTCCTTCTCTTCCACTTCTTCTCTGACCTTTTATTTGCTGATTATTGTTCCCTATTCTCTTATTTTAACTATTCCATTTTTGTTTGTATTTATTTATCTATTTATTTTTTGTAGATTATTGTTAAATATGCCGCTAAATCGTCTTGATATGGCTGGGAAAGGAAAAACACAGATGTTGAAATGTATTTCTTATGTGTGTTGCAAGATCTGTAATAAAAATAAAGTAAAAAAAAATTCAAGTTTAACTTGTAAATGATAGATATTGGTCTAATGCAGTTGAAGGAGGCTTAATATTTCTTCATGTTGGTGGTGAGGACAAGGTTAATGTGGAGCATGTTTCAATATTTGTTCACCTCCGTCCTGTTTCTGATGTGTTTGAAAAGACTTAATATTTTTAATTGAAAATGATGTTAAAACAGATTTTAATTTTGATTTTACTTCTTCTGATGTTGGAACATTCATGAGCTGAAACTTCCTGCAGGTTTTTTCTAAAGATTCAAACCAAGTCAAAGAAATTCAGGGCCAGATTCTCACATTTTTCCTTATGTCACAGAAAATAGTTTGTTAAGTAGCCTGACATCTTAATCCTCTTATTCTGCATTTATCCGCTGGTATGTAGCTGCCTCAAGAACCAAACATTCAGGCTCTGGCATTTCTGCTTCAGCCTTCGTGGGAAAAATGGACGAAACACAAGAAAAATGTTTGAGTTTTTAGAGTTTTTTTTATTATTAGTCATCTCTTTTATAATTTATGTGATCTTAATACTCATCCTATACATAATCCTGTACCTGTGTATGTAATCAAATAAAGAATTTTTCTTTGAATTCACAGATTCTTTGCCTGACAAGGTCGAAAATAAGTCTGGACTCTGAGGGTTCAGATGTGATCCACTCAGTTTATTTATAATCAGAGTCAACAGACTGACAGTTTTAACCAAATACAAGAAATATGGAAAAGAACATTCTCTCTGCCCACTGCTGGAGCATGTACATGCATACGTAATATGAATAATAAAGATAATCACTCAGAAATTGTAATATAAAGAGGGAAAAGTGAAAGTCCCAGTGTTGAACCCTGTGGAACTCCATTTGCAAAAACCAGGACCAAGTCTGTCATGTTTTATAATTATTATTATTATTAATAATATTTATTATTCTTTGTTGTTATGGTTGTTTTTATTGGTTAAAATGCTGTTTTTGGGGAATAAAATGAGTAGCAACAGCAAACACAAGGGTTTGTATAAGGGATGCATGAACTTTGCCAATATCTAACTTGCCTATATTTTTAAGTCATTTTCGCCGATACAGATATTTCTGGTCAAGAGCTCAAGCTCTGTACTTAACAAAAATTGACTTGTTTCTTTCAGTGTTACAGTATATTTTTGCAAGTAACAGATGTAAAGCAAGAAAAAAAACATTGAGCTCTTTCAAAAATGAGACCCTTGATTTTAAATGTACCCATGCAGTGATGAGAAGGTGCATCAATATTGTACATTTGTATAGTTTGCTGATATTCCAGCCAATATATGGCAACCGGCAGGGGAATACAGATGTAAGTTAGCCTGTGGCTATAATCTGGCACATTTACATGTCAGTGTCCATTAATGTGCACTGTCCTCTATTTAAATAAATAAAATAAAATAAATAAAAATATGTGTGGTTGATATATTGGCTGTAAATATCTGCAAAAATTTCAATATCGGCTGATACAAATACTTAACTTTTAAGGCTGATATTAGCCGATACCGATATCAGACCGATAATATTGTGCACCCCTAGTTTGTATGATGTATTAAAAAAAAAGAAGTACAAACCCATTGTATGGGGTTATCATGTTATTATTATTGTCGTTATTGCAATACATTTATGACTGATCTGCTGTTTTAAGTGTATTTGTGTTTCTGCATCCGTCTCTCAGGCTGGTCCTGGTTCCTTCTCTGTGTCCCTCCAGGACGAGGCCAAGACAGATCTGAACGAGGTGAAAGGTCACCTGGAAATCGCCCTGTTAGAAAAACACTTTTTACGTGAGTATTAAAAACTAAAAATGTGTTGCTTTGTTTCTTTGTCGTGGTTTTTGCTCGGTCTTGATCCAGATGACTTTTCAGGAACCTCATCTCCACCGTGGGACTGAAACTGTGACGCTATCTGCATCTCGACCTGTTGACCTCAAACATGACCTCAGGTCTAGTTCAGGGCTGCAAACTATTTTTGCTGCCGTTCTTTAACCGTGGCTTGACGTTATCAGGATTTCCACACATCCTGGAAAACCTGGAAAATGATTGACCAATTTTCCAGTCATGGAAAACATATGGAAAATGAGGAAAAAAGCCAAATGTCCTGGAAAAGCTTGAATTGTCCTGGAAAATGATTTATCTTCCTTCTGCCTTGTTAGTGAACAAAAATCAAACACAGGAAATGAAGTAAAAATGTACTTTCAAAATGAAATAATAAAAAAATATCAAAATAAAATTTAGGCTATCCAACAGTAAATCAACAAAATATATTTATAAAAAAGCAGAGTAAATAAATAAAAAAAATAAGTATAAACCATAAATTTATAATAGTGAGACACTACATAAAAGTCAGACTAAACAGATTGCAAGCAGACAGTGTTCATGCCCGAGAGTTAGAGATAAATACATTTCAAGTTCAATATGATACGGTGGAGCTAGCCAGAGATGTTGGTCATCAACCTTTAATCTTGTTTTTTAGAAGGCTAGATTAACCTGAGAACTGTCCACACCAGTATTGTAACTTCAGTTGGTTTTGTGACACTTGAATCTGTGGGTGTCATTGTGCTATTCTATGATAAATTTGTCATAATTTCTAAGAATGTCAGAGAATGTCTGATATTTCATAGATTTGTTACAGCCATAGACTGTACAGCTTGTAAATCAGACCTCTGGGGCGGAGGAGCATAAACATAGCAATCTGGTTAAATGTACAAAATGTAAGGTACAGCTATAGAGAGGGACACTTCAGAGTGTATGTGTGTGGGTGTGTGTGTGGGTGGGTGTGTGTGTGTGTGTGGAGGAGGGCGGCGGATGTCCAGGAAAAGTCCTGGAAAATAATTTCTTGAAAAGAGTGGGAACCCTGGTTATAACAGTTTCTTTGGTCAAACAGAAGTCGGTGTTCATACGAGGGCTGATTGATAAGTTGTGAGCCTCATATTTAACGGTTTGAATTTTGGCAGACATATTGCATTATTTTTCAACATAATCCCCTTCAGTATCTATACACTTCTGCCAGCAATGTTTAAGGGCCTCAATGCCACTTTTAACAAAGTCTTGTTCTTGACCGTTCAGAAAGTCCTCCACTGCATGTATGACGTCATCATCTGACCGAAAGTGGGTACTGGAAATGGCCTTTTTCAATTTTGGAAATAGATGAAAGTCTGATGGAGCGAGATCAGGTGAATAAGGCGGATGCTCAATTAATTCAAAGCCACAATCTTTAATGGTAGCCATGGCGATGACAGACTTGTGAACAGGGGCATTTTGTCCATTTTGCCTTGTTTACTTTAGAGTGCTACCACTTCGACATAAACTGACAAAATGACACCGGTCTTCGGGTATACAGCCTAAATGGTCTGGGAATAGTAGAGCTGAAAAAGGACATCCCTGCTTATCTTCTTCAATACAAGGCTCACAACTTATCAATCAGTCCTCGTAATTTGACAGTGGACGAGCAATTTCTATCTAAACTTCAGTGACACGTGTGGAAAAAGTGCATCAGCAGCATCGATTAAAGAGCTGAGGGGAACAGTGCAGCTCACAGAAGTGAATCTGAAGCAGCGTGACTACGTGCACAATGTTTATACCAGGGAGAGAAAGCTGTAGAGTTTTAGCTCCATATCAGATGACTTACACATTATCTCTAATAACAATGAGATTGAGTGACAGAAACTCCAATAAATAATGCAAAAATATCAATATTTCCAAGAATTAGATGCTTTTATTGGCTGTAATTGACAGTGTTAAAGGCCTTTTTATGCATTATTGAATGCATTTTGTAAAATTAAACGAAATTGATGACTGGTAAAAATAAACGTACCACTCTTTGGAAAAGTCAAAACAGGTTTGAACTCTTCGACATTCTTGTTTTTATGAGTTAATAACACTTGCGTTTGAGTTGAAATGTGTGAATATTGAAATGAAGCCATCTTTTGTTAGGTACAGATTTGTTCATTTTACTGAACTATAATTAACCTGTGTTGTTTATTTGCGAGTATCACATTTATTAAAACAAAAAGGCAACAAGGACATAGTTCATGCTGCTCTCTTGTTAAGAACCTGCCCATCCCTGATCCACAGATATCAACTTTTGGGAGATTTAATTTTTAAATTAGGAATTTTTACAGGTCCTTAAAAGGTCTGAAAAAGTCCTTAACTTTAAATTTAAGGCCCTTAATGTCTAATAAAGTCCTCATTTTACCCCTGAGAGGTCTTTATCTTGATAGTTCTTTGACTGTCTTTGGTTGGCCTGATATTTGTTTTTATTCTTTTTAAAACAGCGTGAAGGAACTTTGTTAAAAACAATCCAAATGTGATTTTCCCAGCATCCTCTTCTCTCTCTGTCCTCGTCTTCTGATTGGTCGAGGTAAAGCCTCGGGACCCTCAAGTTAATTTAAACAGAAATTAAGAGTGTAAAAAGTGAAGTGTGTTTTAATCTGTGCAGTGAGATTATGTCGATTGCTCCTCTCATTAGTGTGGAGTAAAACGTCCCACTGCACCATGGCATGCTGGGTAATCCATCAATAACTGCCTGTCAGCTTTATGTAACACACACACAGCTATTAATAACCCGTCTGCACTCATCAGACACACAAACGTAACGATTAATGAAGCCTCTGAGAATTTAAATCTATGAAGATCAAACATTTATTTTCATGATTAAGAGAAAAAATAACATTTTTGGCAAATTAAAATATTAAAGAGTGACCAAACCTCCCTGCAGATTTTTAACACAGAGTGTCACCATGAGAGGAAGTAAAAACGAGGCTTTGTGCTCTCAAAAATAAAAATAAATATGATCATTAGATCAGAATTAGAGCATATCAGACCTCGGCAAAAATCAAATACTATGCATCATTTCATGCAACCTGTGCAGGTGATTCTAATACTGAAATAAGAACATAATAGAGAACATTATTCAACGTATGCTGCACCAGATCACAATGGTTTTGATTTAAATTGAACTTATTTTATGAGTAATTCGTACTTTGAATACTGAATTATACCACTTAAATTGATTTATATTTTTCTTCTTCTTTGGAAGACCATATTGAAGGTGTCAGACCTTCACTTTGGTGACCACTCTTCTTCTGCTGAAGCAGTCAATACCTCTGTTATGAATATCAGCCATGACATTGAGAGTCTGGAGGATTGTGGGTAGTGTAGTTTGGTTCCCCTAGGCTGTGATAAAATCTGTATTTGTAAAATGAAGCTGATGAAACACACAGTTTTATCTTTCACTGGAGCTTATACCATCTTTCACCAGTGGCAGCTCACTGTGGGTCTAAATTTGATGGTTGTGCCACAATTAATTATCAAATACACAAGACAGACGTGAAGCTCCGTCATCATCATTGATTCCACTTTAAGACGAAGTTAGTCTTAAACTCTGAAGACCTGAAAATGATCAAATGTTAAGTAATCTGTGTCGCTGATTTTGTGTTTCAGAGGAGGAGCTGAGGAAACTTAAGGAGGAGTCCAATGTAGAAGCTCTGAAACAGGAGCTGGAGAAGGAGCGCAGCAGATCTCTGGAGCTGGAGCAGAAGGTCAACGACGTCCTGAGATCCAGGTGATCATCCAGAGAGAGGTTTTTAGCAGTGTTAATTTAAGTTAACAGAGACTTAATCCAGTCAGGCCTAATTTGGTCATGTAGAAAGTAGGAAAAAGTTAGGAATATGTCCAATCACAGCTACTTTGGTTGTGTGGAAAGGTTGGATGAGTTAAGAGGGACATCCAATCACAGCTGCCTTAGCTTGGTGGTGGTGGGATAAGTTGGGGAGCAATCCAATCAGAGCTACTCTCTCTATGAACTGATATATTCACGTAGAGCAGCTTCACTGTTTGTTGTCAGTTCTGGTATTGTAACTGAGATGCTCTGCCAGGTAGCCTAAATAAAGGTGACTGCATTTCACACAAAAGTTCAATTTGTTTCTGTTCATTTATACATTCAAACTTTACTAGAATTCAGTAAAGGGTTATTAGATGTTTCATTTTATCCAAGAGTAAAACATGACTTCAGAAATTCAAGGGAACATAAAAAATGCCTTACCCTTTACACTTCATATTTTAGTTGACTAAATTTACAGCAGATTTCATCGACTAAAATGTTGTGAAATTTCATCAACTAAAACTAGACTAACATTGAAACAATTTAGATGACTAAATTATGAATAAAAGTAAAAGATATTTTAGGCAAAAGACTATAACTAAAACTAAATTTAAAAGTGCTGTCAAACTTAACACTGGTTTTTAGAAGTCTTAAGTGTCTCAGTGGCAAACACCGATCTTAGGAACTTGCATTTATCTGAAAGACCTGCTGCTGTGGACCTGCTCCACTCCATGTGCTCTATCCTGCATCAACTATCAACAGAAATGACATCTTACCTTGACATGTTTCGGCGGAAACTTCCACCTTCCTCAAAAGTGTCACTTGGTGTCATATCAGCTGGTGTGACACGTCACACCTAGCACCAAGTGACCCTCCTGAGGAAGGTGGAAGTTTCCGCCGAAACATGTCAAAGTATGTGAAAAGTATACATGTCTGAGATAAAGGAAAAAGAACACTATTTCTAAGAAACTATAGACATAATGAACAGATAAAGACCAGTTAAACCCATTTTAATGGCAGTTCAGCTAGATGCTGCTATATTAATAAACATTATTCCTCTCCACTTCATATTCATTATAGATATTAATGTTAATATCAGATTGATCTCTCTATCCTTGGTTTTATTGATTATTCATTCATAGTAACTATCTTTACAACCATATAGACATGAGGTCACTCTTGAAAATGAGACGCCACATCTCAAGGGGCTTATCTTTAATACATTTATATTCAACAAATATGGTGCATTATAAATAAAGATTGGTTGGTGGAATCTATATTCAGCAGAGACAAATGTGATGGGGCAGATTTATGATCTGGGCGTCCATGGGTTTGTCTCTGTCATAAATACTTATTGTTAGTCCCTTTGTCTCTACCTGGATTGATCCATCTCTGGATGTATGTATGTGTAAAAACAAATTTCGGCATTTTGCCGATATCTGATATGCCTATATTTTTTAATTCATTATCGCAGATACCAATACTGATATTTCTGTTCAAAAGCTCAAGCTCTGTACTTCACAAAAATTGACTTGTTTCTTTTGTTGTTACAGTATATTTTTGCAAGGAACAGATGAAAAACAAGAAAAACAGCATTTAACTTTTTCAAAAATAAAACCCTTGGTTTTTAAATGTTCGCATGCAGTGATGAGAAGGTGTATCAATATTGTACATTTGTGTAATTTGCTGATATTCCAGCCGATATATGGCCGAGATATCGGCTGTAAATATCTTCAAAAATTTCAGTATCAGCCAATACCAATACTTGACCTTTTAGGCTGATATCGGCCGATACCATATATCAAAGCAATAATATCATGCATCCCTAATACAAATATATATATTTTATTTGTTTGTAGATATTTATATATGTGTATCTATAAATGAAGAGTATAAATTAAATAAAGATTGAACTCATCATACGCTATGAACTAGTTTACCTGCAGGGCCCTTGATCTGCAGCTGGTTTTATTTCTAAAGTGATGTTTTTGTCTCCGTCTGCAGCCTCGAAGACTCGCCGTCCCTGTCACCCAGAGCCCCGCCCCCTCCTGCAGCTGCAGCCAGCAGCACAGGTGACTTATAAACTATATGAGATCCTGCATGAGCGTTTGTCTTAATCACCAAACAGTTTTTCCTTTAATGAACAAATATTAAAGTTGAGGAGACACTGGTGTCATCATTCTTTGCTCTCTGCTATTATCTCCAGACAAACAGAAGGACACTCTCTTCGACAGCTTCCTGAAGTGGCTGTACGATCGTTTCGGCGTCTACATCGAGGACTTTCGCTTCCAGCCGGAGGAGCATAAGGTGGAGGCGGAGGAGCCGCTGAGTGCCAAGAGGTGAGGAGCGGAAATTTAGAAAATGAGGCATTGAGATGTTTTATTAATTTACTTACTGTCCTAAACAAACCACGGGAGAGGCTTCAGGTCAAAACTAAGAGATAAACAGAAAAAGAGGATATTTCTCGTCTTTGTGCAACTCGAAAAATCAACTGAAATTATAAGAATAAAGAAAAAATGACAGCAATAATTTAGTAATTCAGAAAACACCAGGAAGGGTTGTCTCCTGGACTCAGATAGTTTTTTGAGGTTCTCTTTAAAATGAGATTCACATTTTCAGTTTCCTCATTTATCAGGATATCTCTTACCATCTCGCTAAGAATTATATCCCCAGACTATTTCCAATACATACCACTAATATGATAAAACAAATAAAAAAGACTTTTGTAATAATTCAGAGCCACACTAATACAGATTAAGTGATTTATATATATGTTTTTTTTTTTCAATTAAAATGTATAACTGTTGAATTAAATAATCAAAACTTTCAATTGATGCTGAAAGTATTACGCAGTGATGAAGCATTTATTTTTGTGTTCATTAATGATATTTAAAATACTTACAGGCTTTGCTTACCATCAAAAAAAAACTCAAAAATGTGGTTATGGCTGACTAATGACCTAATTAAAAAAAAAAAGTAAATAAAAGTACAGACATTTTTTTTTTTTAAAAATAGCACTTGGATAAATGTTGTTAGACTCAAGAAGAAGTTAAAATTTATTTAATCACCCACTCTACATTTACTAATAACCGATTATTAAGCCTTCCAATCAATATGAATATAAACATTTTATTGTTTTTTTATATAGTTTTTTCTATGTCTGAAAAAATAAGATTTAATTATTAACTGTATAAAACATTGCTCTGAATGCTGTGACGTTATTCTTAAATATGTTTATTTAGATTATTTTCAACCCTCTGACTTCTGTGGGTTTTTAAAAAAAATAATTTATTAATGTCATTATTATTTCTGTCTTCTGCGTGGCTCCAATACTCTTTAAAAACACTCAGTTTTACCTTCTTTTCTATGCTTTGATATTGTTTTAGTGCTGTTGTAAATCTAAGTCTAATGGTCATGTCTGATCCACAGATTGACTGAAAATATGAGACGTCTCAGTGAGTATGAACCCAAAAACAGCAGTCTAAACACTTCAGATGATTTATTTAACGTTTTATTCTCATGTCATGATGAATTCTCGCCTGTGGTTGGTCAGTTGGTTTGTTGTGCTGTTTTCAGAGCGAGGATTCAAACCCGTGACGAACTTCATGAGGAACCTTTCTGCCTTATCCAGCTGGTACTCTGTCTACACGTCGGCCATCGCCTTCATCGTGAGTCTGCACAAACCACCATCAGCTGCACGTTAAAAAAAAATAAAAATATTAGAAATTCACAGGAAGAATGACAGGACGTAAAACAAAGATGAGATTACCACACCTCTCTCAGGATAAAACAATCTGTCAAAAAACTAGAATTTTTAAAAAGATATAAAACGAACTGAAATAATTTTAAACCATAATCATCTTTATTTCTGAACCTTATCAGCGTTAATGATTGTGCCCAGGTCTACATGTACGCGGCGTGTAACGGCTGGGTCATCCCCATGTTCCTGTTCCTCGCCATCCTCCGCCTCTCCCTGAATTACCTCATCGCCAGGTCAGTGCAAGCCCCGCCCACTTCATCTATCAGCCAATCCCATGGCTAGATTCTTACACTCAATCTCAACAACATATTCTTTGTAATTTATCCCATATGTCCTTTCATTGAGTGTTTAAGTGTTAAGTTTTTTAGTTTTGTGATTACGATTTTTTCACTCCTTTTTATTTTGGTATTAAGTCTTTATTTTTACATGTAATGTTTTTTTTTTTAATTTTGTAGTTTGCTTTTGCATTGCTTTGTGGATGAATCACTGAATAAAATGTAAAGTTTAACTTTAATTTAGCTGTAAGGCCATTGAGTCTTTAAAGGCTTTGGCATTCAGATTAAATGATCGTTTCTCAGATAATGTCCTAAAAATGGACAGAAAAGTCAGTATGAGAGCCACTCAACTCAAAATAATTGTTTAGGAGGGATATCTAATGGATGTTTTTTTAATTATTATTTAAACATGAATGAGGCTTGGGAATTGTCAGTTTTCTTCCCAACAATATCTTTATTGTTTTGTAACATTAAACACTCCATACATGTTAATGTACGTACAGAAAATCTTCAAAAATACAAGACAACAGCATTTATCCAACTGTAAGCCATGGATCATACAGACAAACATATAATACACAATACCTGACCCAATGTAAATGACTAAAAGCAATCAATAAATAGATATGTTAAAAAAGAAAAAAAATCCACAAACATGTAAATAATAATAAAAAAAATCAGGATTAGTCATTTGGTTTAGCTGGGATAACTGGGAATTATCCGTTTGTGCATGTTTTTATGATGAAATATCAATAATGTTTTTAGCTTGACGTCGTCCTGTTGTGAAGTATTCACCTTTCTCCTTAAATTTTCCCATGATGCACTGCTCTCAGGGGCTGGAGGATCCAGTGGAGTATCGTACCTGAAGTGTCAGAACCTGTGGTGAGGAGTCTCCCTCCAGACCTCCTTTATTTTTAATTTTTTGTTAGCTCTCACTGAAGAATTTTCTTTGGGATTATTTTGATTCTCTCACAGCTCTGACGGGTTTTGGTTTCTCTATCCCACCTCTGTTTCCCTGCAGGAGCCGCCCAAAGAGGATCTGACCGTCTCTGAGAAGTTCCAGCTGGTCCTGGACGTGGCTCAGAAAGCACAGGTGAGACGAAATGGACAGTCTGACGTGAAGTGGTCCCTCCTGCGACCTTCAGGTAACAACAACGCCTCGCTCTGTTTGTTTCTCTCTGACAGAATCTGTTTGGGAAGATGGCGAACATCCTGGAGAAAATCAAAAAGTGAGTCTGAAACGTGGAGAAACCAGCCGTCCCTGTGAGTCGCTCTAATACAGGGGTGGGCAACAGGCAGCCCGGGGCCCACATGTGGCCCTTCACCTCACTCAGTGCTGCCCACCAATCATTTTCCAAAAAAACCCAAATTGTAATGTGAAGAAAACACAACAACAACTGCTAAATATGACTCATCATGAGTAACCACTACTATGTAATGCACAAAATAGGATATGTGATAAATATTTCTACAAACCTAGATTGCTGGTACATGCTTTGCTTTTAAAGAACTTACTTTGCTGTGATTGTATCTCTAAATATCTTTTATAAGGCTTTAAAATGTACTGTAATTTCTCAATTATAACGGGCATTTTTCTATCATACACGAGTACAAAGCAAAATACTTGCCATATTTCATCTCGCCAACATCGCGATTGCAGCACATCTGATACAAAAAGCCCAAGTATTCTCTTTCTTTGTGAAAACACATGCAAACACAGGGCGCTGACATCTTGTGAGCAAGGGGAAGCAAAATAGCTGCGCTGTGATTGGTCGAAGACATCAGCATATTGATAGCTGCTGTCTGATTGGTCGGTACACTACGACTGAGCATGCTCTGGCAGAAGTCGAGTGATTGCCCATGCATGAAGCAAAAGATGTTTCCGCATCAGTTTGAGAGAGAAATGAGAGGTATGGTATTTGTTGTGAAAATACTAAAATTTCATTGATTAAAACTTTGAATAAAGGTAATGTTTTTTTGTTGTCTGAGAGAGTAAGGTTTGGGCAAAATTTGGGTGCATGTTATATTTGAGTACAGCGTTTTTCCAGGCAATCATCCTGACATATGGGGTACGTGTTATAAATGAGAGTGTGTTATAATCGAGAAATTACGGTAATATATAATATTAGTAAAAACTATATTTGAAATCAAGGGTAAAGGTCATATATTTGTGCTTCATTCAGAACATTCATTCCTTTACTGCATTAAAAAGACGCTTAAATTGGCTTTAGTTATGTTTCGTGCTCGTGAATTTTCATTTAAGTTTGAGTTAAAATGTATCGATGTTGGTATAATCCTTTTTTGAAGTTTTATATTTTCTTTTTTTTGTTTATTTATATATTTTTCTCCTCATCGAGAGGGCCTGACAGAATGTGACAGAGCGGCTCTCAGGCGCTGAAAAAAAACGTATGTGGCCCTCTTGGTAATCGAAGTCGCCAACCCCTGCTCTAATATTTGATATGTGTTTTTGTGCCTCAGTCTGTTCATGTGGGTTCGTCCAGAGCTGACGCAGAAGCTGTACGTTGGTCTGTGGGTGGCATTCATCTCGTCCTGCCTGCTGCCGTACCAGCTGCTCGGGTTCATCATAGGTACGGCATTTTATCTGACAGTAGGGCTGAACGATTTATCATTTTCTGATCGAAATCGCCATTTCAGACGACGTGATCGCCGAAGCTTCAGTTTTTGCAGTGCTCCTGACTGACCCAGGATCTGTTGTATTAACTGTTTGCTCGTGGCGATGTTGTCACATGTCAGCGCTCACATCCAAAACCATCAGAGGTTGACATACTGGTTTGGTATGGCTGGCTTTTTCCTTGATTGGAATTGTTGAATTTTGCTTTTCTTATTATTACTTATTTAACATTGCTTTTTTGCAATTTTATTTGTCTTTTTTAACTTAATACAATCTTAATACTATTAAGGATTCTTTGCACTACATTTGTTTAGTTAAGGCAGTCAACGATGACTCTTTCAGTTCTTCAGTTGTAATAACTGCTGTTGGTCAAGGCCAAGCAGCACTATTATAACATGAACAGTCATTACAGGGTGTTATAGCCACCTATTGTTAAGGAATGTGCATAGACGGCACTCCAGTGCATAAAAATTCCCCTTCAAAATAAAAACACAGGATTTCTTTTCCTAACCATTTTTTGCCCAGGCAAAGGCTCGCGACCCACTGGAAAAGGGTCTTCGACCCACTTTTGGGTCACGACCCACCAGTTGAGAACCATTGCCTTAGAGTACGGTAATAGCTTTTAATGTTTGATGGTATGATGTAATTTTCTGTCATGTTTTAAATATTACTGTAATCATTGTGAATTTTGCACTGAAGCTTGATTTGAAGACAATCGAGAATCAACTTGAAATCACAATATCTGTCAGAAAAATCACAATTAGATCTTTTCCTAAAATTGTCAGCCCTATTTGATAGGGAGGTCGATTTTAAGAAGTGAATTACTGAGGTCTTTGTTATCTGCCAGCAGGAGGCTCTGATTTGAAATACACAGAAGTCTGATTTTCAGACACAGCTTCACCAACTTTAAAGCTGGATGGAGCTGAGTGACCTTCACGACCTTCTGAAGTTAAACTCAAAGGAAAAGAGAACTGACTGTGGATAAAGACGATGAATCTGAACTTGCAGTTTGTCTTTTTTTGCAGGTGTGTACGCGGGTATAAAGTTCTTCATCATCGACTTCATCTTCAAGAGCTGTCCAAAGCTGAGGCAGCGCTACGACACGCCGTACATCATCTGGACCAACCTACCGACCGATCTGCAGCTGAAGGAGCGCAGCAGCACCACCATGAGCAGACGGGTCAGTGCTTCAGTCAGTCAGTTACTAAATCACAAAGGAATCATTTTTAAATGTTTGTTTTTGCTTTCGAACACGATAAAAATCATGTTTTGTCAATATGTCATATTTTGAGGGAGTTATGCATCTGTCCAAAACAGTGGACACCAGGCATCAGCAGTATAAATAGTAATTTAATGGAACTTAACATAGATACACAGACACATTTTTTCTCCAACATTTATTAAGAGTGAATGATATGAATATTAAAAAAATGAAAAATATCATGTGACACCGCCTCTACCTTCTGGACTTTCTGGATCACCCTGTAGCTCTTGCTGGCTTTAAGTCCCTGAGTGACAACATGATATTTTAGAGGACTGAGTTTTTACAGTGAATGTAATTACACTGTAATAACACAAACTTTAGCACAAATACACAAACACGCACCATCCCTACACACACTCAAAGGCTTCCCTATCCTTTATTGTGTGTCAGATTTATTGTTATAAAGCATTATTAATATTTGTAATTTCTTATAGCTTTAATCACAATGTCACACGGTAAACACATCAGAATTAACTGTTATTATACTGACTTATAACAATTATAAAGCATCATAAATTATTACAAGTACTTGTAACAGTGATTATACATTTTCTTTTGGATTAGACACATTCATTCAGAGAAACATTTTATCTTTACATTGTTAGTTAAATTAAAAAAAAAAAACGAAATAATTTCACTGTAACAGAGTTTAAATCCCACTGACGGCCGCCTCAGTCTGCTGTAATTACTTCCTGTCTCTAAAGACCGGATCATTAAACCAAACGGGAAGTGCCTGTTGTGGTGGTCCTGGTCCCGGCGGGAGCCGGAGGGTCCCTGCTCCACCTGGTTTCAGCTCTCTTGTTGTTTTTCTTTCTCAGCCATCTGAGAGCGAGCAGGTAGGATCACCATGTGTGTGTTCACAGGTCATTAGTGTGTGGTGGTAGTCATGATGACATCACAGAGTCTGACCAATAAGCTGCCCTGCTGGCGGCACTCTGTGCTTTCTGTCAGTATCACCCCCCCCTCCCGCTCTCCAGAGGATGAACCCTTTAGACTCTGATGACCCTGTCGTGCTCCTGTAGCTCCCCCTATAGGACAAACTGCAGATCTGACCTGAATCACCCACCTTTGGAGTTAATACCCAAATTTTCAGCTTTGTTTCCAAAATTTACCTTATGTGTTTTTACTGAATAAGTTTCTATATTTGGCTAAATTTGAGTTAATCATAATGAAATCATTTTCCCTCTGTGAACTGATCTGAAAATTTGGGTTTTTATAGTTTATAACTCAGTTTTCAAGTTGGATCTGCTCTGAATTTTTGGATTATTGCCTCAGATTTAATATAAGGCAGATATAGAGGAGTGTAAGTTTGGTCATTTTAAATCAATCTCACAAAGTTTCTGTGTTTCTGCCTCCAGTGGAGACATTACAGGTGTTTATATTCTTCATGATTAAGAGACTCATATGCACAGTTTGGTGTCTTACTTTGCATATTATGTCCAATTTTTATGGCCCAGGCACTGACCGAGGAGGATTCAAATTCTATTATTTTTATCATTATTATTATTATTATTATACTATTATTGTTTTTATTTAAATTATTCATTTAATATATATTTTAAATATTTTAAGTGTATGGGAAATTAGTGAATTCCACAAATTTTTGATACATGTCAAAAAGTTTAGCTGCCTCCAGTGTAGTGTAGTGTGTGGTGATCCACAAAGAGAGAGAGAGGACACCATAAACCAGCCCATTCATTAACCAAGATGACTTCAGCTCCTCTCCTCATCACTTTGTTTTATATAATTTACAGGTTATGCTGTTTAGACGCTCGTGTTTTTAAAACAAATCAATGAGTTGGACCTCCATTTTGACGTCCATCTGACTTTATGCTTCATCATTACTCTTGTTGCCATGGCTACACTTACTTCCTGCTTCGGCCAGCTTGCTCCCTGATTGGCTTTGCTCTGGTCCATGTGACAAACACAGAGGACATGCTCGGCTGTCCTCGGTCAGGACTTCTGCTTGTAAATATGAAACATGTTTAATATTACTATTTCGTCTTCTGACCTCTCACACCACAGGATCATCATTTTAAGGACCTCCAGATAATCAGCCTTTTACTGAGTTTGATCTGAAGCGGGGATCCGAGCCATATGCCAGCCCGATTGTTGTGTTATGTGTACCTCGCTCAAGCTGTGTTAAGAACTATGCAAAAATTGGTAATGTCTAGATGAGAAAGATGCCTTTAGGGACCATGCTGGAAAACATACAGAGTAAGATGCATGGGGATAAACAGCCAATATATTGATTTTGATGACTATTTTCACATCACTAATGTTAAAATAAACTCTAGTATACCTCTTGCTGTCTGAGGACGAAACAAAAGTATGACATCACACTGGTAGGTCTTTTCAGAGGGGCCAGTGGGATGGGATGTTTTGGGAAGTTTGAGGAGACATCTTAAAGGAACAATCCAACATTTTTGTTGTTTTCATGTCTTGCCTCACTCCTGAGTCCATGACAAGCAGATAGACGCCATTCTTTCGACTGTGTGTGCAGTAACAAGGAAGAGACAGACAAAGCTCATCCACCGCTAGTTAGCTTAGCTCAAACACTGGGAGTATATGGGTAGCGCACTAGCATGCCTCTGCCTACAGTCATCAGATAAGCTCTTCAGCATCTCTAAACGGTCCTGTGTGCTTGTTGTGACTCATTTTTTACCCCTTTATGTTACGTTATCTTCTACTATCATCATATTAACTTCTTCTACTCCTAAACAGAGGCTTTGTTTTGTTGATCTACTTTTGCGGTGGTTTACGGGAGAGATGTGAATTGCGAACGAGTCGAGCCTTTTGAACAGCTCTTTTAAGTGAACGATGAGAACCAATTTGCAGTTGTGCGTGAGACGTTCATTTGCGAACCTTTCTTAAATGCAAATTGCCTGCAAATTTAAGAAACAAACACTAAAAACGGGGGCAAAAAAAAGAGTAACAACAAGCACACAGGACCGTTTAGGGTTGAAGAGTTTGAAGAATTTATCTGATGACTGTAGGCAGAGGCAGGCTAACACTTCCCATTGACTCCCAGTATTTGAGCTAAGCTAATTAGCGGTGGGGGAGCTTTGCCCGTCTCTTCCTTGTTACTGCATGCACAGTAGAAAGAATGGTGTCTGTCTGCTTGTAATGGACTCGGGGCAAGACATGAAAACAACAAAAATGTTGGAGTGTTCCTTTAAACACGCTGAACATATATTTAGGAAAAGCAGAATCTGGCCTCTTAAAACTGCAAAATGAAAAAGTCCAGCTTTTTCAAGGGTCTTTCACTGATGCTAATTAAAGTGTTATGATACTAAGAGCTGTGAGTTGAGTTGGGTACAGCTGATACCACATACAGCGAAAACTCCAGTGAGTGAGTCCTGGAGCTGCAACCCCGGTGCTTATTTCTGAGTTTGTATTTTCCCTGATCAGGAAATGCTCATATTGGAACCCTGACACACAGCTGTGACTCTGAATCCAGATAACAAGCAGTTGCACCAACCTGACCACAGAAAAGAAATAAACTGGTATGTAGGTCAGATCCTGACACCTCCATCATCTTACTGTTCTAGAGGAGCTCCCTGCAGGACCCACTGTTACTCCAGCCCTGCTCAACAGACAGATGATACTGGCCCGTCTCTCAGGAGCAGTCTGGTGCTCGGTCCTGCATTGTCCTGCCCGCAGTTGATGAGGCAGCCGAGCGTTAAGTGTTTGGCACATAATCATGAGGCCCCTCTGAGGCCGGAGTGTAATATCAAACTGTGCAGTCGGAGCACAACAGACCTTACAGTTCTCTCCTGTAAGTCCTGAAGTCCTCTCCTCACGGTGGACACTTGTTTTATCATGAATTAAAGCTGGAGCAGGATTTAGGCTCATTTTTGAAGTAAATAAAAACTGCAGGTCAGTTACCTAAAGCTGGGTAAATCCGCAGCTCCTTGCTCCCTCTGATTGGCTGATCCATCGTCTGACTCCTCCCTCAGGTCACCTCCACTGGGGGTAGAGGGAGCGTCGGAGCCGCAGCCCCCCTGGGTGTCAGCCGTGACGAGGAAGGAGGACGAAACTACAGCACCAAGAGAGGAACCTTCCATGAAGTCTTCAGCCTGCCGGAGAGTGAGCGCCCTCTGTCAGGTGAGGGAGGAACTGCATGTAGACAAACTTCAGGATTAAAACATAAAAATGAAACCATGTGTTTAGGACAACGGGGCATTGAACTTCCCCTGTTTGTTAAGCTCTTATGTCTTCAGTTCAAACCCTTGGCAGAGTCTTCCTCCTGATATATTATATTTCTAAATCCAAATACACGGTGGCAACTGCAGCAACTCTCAAACCGGTCTGCCCTGACTCTTTTCAGAGGCTTTAATTTTTGCATTAAGGTTTTCACAATCTTAAAGCCCCACTATGTAAGATTCAGGTTTGTCTGCTCTCGAGGGGCCTCTCTGGTTGTTGGGTGTAATTGCACTGTTGTAACACAGCGCCTCACAGCAACGTGCATTTGTTGACATACAGAGCCGGGAGAAGCGAGTCGACAGGACGTCCGAAGACAAAGAAGAAATAGTGAAATAGTGAATGACCGAGCGTCATGGCGCCAATATATCTCCAGCAATCTGAGAAACTCGCCGGCAAATAACCGCTGGTAGCATTTACTGACAAAACTTCTGCCAAATTACACAAAGCATGCAATGCTACGGAGCAACCACCGACTGAAACCAAGTGTTGAATGGGGGAAAACATAACTTACTTCTCCAGCAGTAACTTTGCAAGCTCGGCGTCCGTCTTTTAATTCTCCATCTCCCGATGGTCTCGCCACCGAGCAAAGTGGGCTCCAGTGTTAATTCTAGTTTTGTTCCTTGCGTTGTCCGATAGTCTCTTTTTGTCCCTTGAATCTGGAGAAAGAGTCCTCCTCTCACGCTTTGCGGATGCCATGGCTGCTACTACTACATGCAAAACACCGGCTTCTTTAGCTGGAAGCCAAATCTCGCATAGTGCCATAAAGCAGTTTGCACTTCTCCCAGCCGCTCGCGATATGTGTCCCCGTCACGGGAGCAAAAGTTACATAGTCCCTAAACAGAGCAGGGAAGCGCTGAGGGGGGAAGGGGGCGGGGGCATTCTCTCTGTTACAGCGCCGAGCTCCACTGAACAGACTTTGGAGAGAATATTTGAAGGCTCAAAAGATCTGCAGTGCTGCTTTAAAAACTTTAAAGCAGTGGTCTTCAACTGGAGGCCCTGATGAAATTTTGAATTTCAGAGAGTTAAAATCTGTTTACGTTTTAAAAGTATTTTGGGGAGCATTTTGTCTGTATTAGTATTTAAACAAACTCCAAAACAACTACTTTTGAAACAGTTTTATCAGGAAAGACTTTATGTTAATTACATTTGATCTTCTACAGAACTCTTAAAAGTGCATTTCTGTTTGTGGGGTCAGACTCAGGGGCTGCCTGGATGTCACTTTAAAAATGTGCAATAACATAAAAATATTTGAATTACACTATAGACAGGTATTAAAAGATTCATACAAGTAATTTAATAAAAAATGTGGTTTTATACCAAAACAATTTGATTGTATATTAATAACATTAATTGTGTATATTATTAATATATGCAGATAATTATATTAAGTAACATAAAAAGTAGCCTACAACAGATATATTGTGGATAAGCTTATTATAGGGGTATACTTAGTTATGAGATGTATGACTATTAAAACAGAAGTGTACATTTAAATAAGTATGTTTATGTATGTACTGTATATAATATATACACTTATATTTTCTGAAGTGCTTGCTTATTATTATTATGTCTTGTTTGTTCTCTAGATGAAGAATAGGGTTTTGCTTGCAGAGATTAATTTTCTGTGAAGATTGACAATAGTTTGTAAAATTAGGCTATTACGCGTGTTTTTATATTGTTTTCATGAACAATGATAGCTGGTAATGAATAATGATTTTAATTCATTATTGGATCTGATTTGTTAGAAGGGGCAGGATTAGATAAGCCCTTTGTTTCATTCTGTTCCTTCTCAGTACAGTTGTTTGGTGTATATGTGTACTATTTTGTTTTGACATTGTTGTGGTTTTTTAAGTTTGAGATAAAGAAGGAAAGAAAGAAAGAAAGAAAGAAAAAAAATCCACCTTTCAGCAAGAATTAGCCAAAATTAAAGCAGGAGTTTAAGTGTTTTAGAGGCAAACAACGACAGAAAATAAAATCAAATAAAGTAGCCAGGATATTTTAACTGTCCTTGATGTGGCTAGAGGTTGTATGGATGCAAGGGACTGATCTTTAAAATACTGCATTTTAAAATACAGGAGCAGAACCCATGTCCCTCTAAAAATGTATATTTTTTTATCGTTTCCAAGCACTTCCATGTTTATTCTGTCTTTTAATTTTTTGTTCTTCATTTCTTTGTATGAAATTGTTGCACTTTATATCTGATGTTTATATATTAATTTTTGATAAGTCAGTGTTTACCTTCCATTGTCTCTTGGGTGTGGTTTATGTAACCCATTTGCTTCTACCACTTCCACACACGCTTCTTACCTCCGCCAAGGAGGTTATGTTTTTGCCGGCATATGTCTGTTTGTTTGTTTGTTTGTTTGTTATCATAATTATGCAAAAACTACGGGACGGATTAAATTTTGGTGGTGATCCAGATAACCACCGATAGTGAACGATTGTTTTTGCTCAATAACTGTCTAACTAAGAATGATATCAACATGATTCTGAGTGCTAGGTGTAGGTTTTCAGGGTCATGAATCACAAAATGATGGTAACTTTATCATGGAACTGTTGCTTATAGATTTAACTGCTACCTTGGCGGAGGTTTGTGCTCTCTGAGTGCTTTCTAGTTTAAGTATGTTTTTATGTGCATTTTGTAAATACATAAACAAAATAAAATAAGAAAAATTCAGCCCTGAGCATACATCAAGAGAAAAACTGGCCCCTGTGCAGTTTACATTTTACCACATTTTCCAATCACCTGATTTTAAACCTCTGTTTATATTTTTGTTGTCAGTGTGTGAGAACGGCTGGCGCTGCTGTGTCATCAACAGAGACAGAAAAACACCGACTGACTACATCCGCAACGGAGTCCTCTACGTCACTGAGAAGTAAGTCTGAGTTTAGAGGTTAATGAGGCCATTAAGGATCCATGTGTAAAATTCAAAATGTAAGCCACTGCGAAGAACAAGCTATGTCTCAAGTGAAGAGAATATATCATTTCTATCGAGAAATGCCTCCAGTGTTTGTTTTTCATTTAATAAAGAAATCTGGTCCATATCTAATAAAACTGCTGCTGAAGCTGTTAGCGTCTATGCTAATCTCTGTACGAGCAGTCACTTCCTGCTGCCGTCTTGCTTGTAGCCCCGCCTCTTCCTGCTCTAAAGGACTCTGATTGGGCCGTCCTGCTTTGGGATGCTCACAATCGTTTAAAGTCGATGCTTGGAAAGATGGATCTGCCTGTTTATAGATATTGAATCAGGTGGATCCAGCTGCACTGCATGGTTAGAAAAATGCTGCAGAATGTTTAAATATACTGATTTATATACCAAGGATTTGCTGGTTCCTTGTTTTAGGCTGACATTTGAAGCATCTGGAGTTTTACTTTGTACCAGAAGATCATCTAACTTCTCAATTAGGAGTTCTGACCTAAGAGGGCTTTCTCTGTCCCAAATCAATATGTCCCCTCAGATGTTCGTGCACAGAAATGAGTAAATGTCTTTTAAATATCATGTAACTTCCTGAAAGTGGTTTGCAACTTTAAGGTAAGATTTGTAGATTGTAGATTTGCACATTATAATCTCATTTGCAAAGTTTCTCAAAGTTTAAAAAAATCGGAAAAAACAGAATTTTAAAAAATTTTGTCATTAAATTTATTTGAAAAAAAATCACAAATAACAAATGTTAATGTAGCTCCTGAAGCACGTTTCACTGGATATGGAAGGAATAATTTCAGCCATTAGGGTGCAAGAACACGGGGAATCTTAATGCCAAAGAGATTTTAGGTTTCAGGTCCCTGTGTTTAATGAGTCTGTTTTTGTCTCCTCAGTTATCTGTGTTTCGAGAGCTCCAGCTCCAGGTCTGGATCCTCCAAGAGGAACAAAGTCATCAAACTGACTGAAATCACCGACATACAGAAGGTACTGGGACGTCCTGGGTGAGGCCAAACATTTAACAGCGCAAAAAATTAAACACCCGTGAATATAAAAAAGGAACACGAGTTAAATCTGCCTGCTCAGATGTAGTAAGAACATTTCTACATCTCTCAAATAGACGTGACTGTCTCTGTCTCTAATGGTTTGGCATTAGCACTCCATCCCCGCAGGCATCCACCCTTTTTCTGCTTTGCAAAAATTACAGCTGAAGCTGGTTGTTTATCTGACTTTGAAGGATAAAGTGCTTGGTTTCAGCCGCCATGGTTTCACAGAGCAGCAGAGACAGTCCTGGTCCAAAAGCCTCACAGGGGCCTTAAGTAAAAACTTTAGGACTGATTAAACTGTCGTCTTCTCTCTCCCTCTCAGTATAAAGTCTTGTCTGTGTTACCTGGATCTGGGATGGGGATCTCCATAGCAACGCCATCCACCCAAAAGGTAAGAGCGAAGAGGGCGGAGCCTCATTAGACAGCAGACCATGTGACCCTGTGTTAATGAACAGAGCCCGGGTTTTACATTGTTTTTCCATATCATATTTGACACGAGGATGATGTTAAAATATTCACAAAGACCCTCAAAAAATGATTTCTTTGACATTGCTTGGATTTTTGATAGGACAGTCGTGCTTGACAGTTTTAAAAATTGTGATTGAATGAAGTTCATGCTGGGACAATTGTGTGTAAAACCATTTTCATACAAATGAAACTTTTTATTTTGAGCATTTTTGTCTTCCTTTGCCAGATGACTATTAAGAAACTATTTTTAATTAATTAAATTATCAGATTATTTATGATTTTTATTTATTTATTTATGTATTATTTGTTTAAATAGAGGACAGTGCACATTAATGAACACTGACATGTAACTGTGCCAGATTATAGCCACAGGCTAATTTCCATCTGCAGTCCCCAGCAGGTTGATGTATTGCATTTGTACAGGTGTGTAAAATCTTAAAATACATAAAGTACATAAAACAACAGTAACAGGCAGCAGCAAGATTACAGATAAACATAACATGAAATTTACACTGACTTACAGGACACACATACAACAATACAAATGATATGCTGAAGACAAACCATAACAAGGAGACCCTCAGGGTTAAAATGCGTGAGCTGTTTAATGTGCAAAATGCAGTGTTAAAGCGCTCAAGTGCTGATATATTGCACATCATAATAAAAGTGCTAATGTATGGTTGCATACTTGCCAACACCAGTTGTATTTGCACAGGTTGTGCATAAGCAGACCTGTTTATGCACAGTATTGCACATGGTTAGCATACATAGATGTAATCATGCGTGCAAAATTGCACTTCGATTACATACATAGAGATGATAAGAAAGTCAAATGATCACTTCTGAGTAAATATGTTCTTAAAATCTCCATTAATAACAGCTGTTAGATGCTGGAAAGTTTGAAAATGCACCTTGGAAGTGCTTGGATTTGAGCTCCGTTGGATCTTTTCAGTTTTATAATGTAGAAATAAGATTGCAAGTATTTGAAAGACTTTTGTTTAACAAAGAAAATCATAAATCATGTATGAAGAGAATCAGGGCCAAAAAGAAGTGAACAGATTTTTAAAGAGGAAGAATTTTTTCTTAATGCAATTTGAGAAACAAAAAAATATATATTTTTTTTAATCAACATTTTATTTTTAATCTCAACATTTTGTCTTTTTTCTCCTGAAGAAAAAAATCCTCCTGGTTGTTTTTCTTATGCCTGATTCAAACACTCTTCTGCACTCATAGGCTTCCCTCCTTTAGATGTAATCTGCTGTTTCTTCTTGTTTTCTTCAGCCGATTGTATTCGGTGCGATGATCCACAGAGACGAAGCTTTTGAAGCCATCAACAATCAGTACATGAAGGTCGGCGCCATCGCAACAGCTGCGCACCCGGAGACATAGTAACACCTCCACGAGAGGACACTGAGCCTTTTGGACTTTGCCCTCCGGTGACATCTTCAACCTGCTGCTGTCATCAGACTCTCATGAAGGCTTAAAGCCCTGACTGATATAAAATCAACTAATTGATGATTTAATGACATAATTAGCTGAAAAGTCCTGAGTCCTGGTCTTAAGAGACCCTCTGTGGAGCTGTGCACTTCATGGTTAACATCACCTGGTCACATAATATCTCTCTCTGCTGGGCTCATTCCTGTTTAAACTACGAACTAATTCACTTTTACTGAAATATAATCGATCTGACTCTTTGTAAACTTGGCCTCAGTGAAAGAATAAAGACAAAGATACAGTCAGGTGACTGAGGACAGTTTAAAACCTCCAAAATGTTTCTGCTGAAATCCAAAATTACTGTTGGATGGAGGCACGTCGGCCAACGGCTAACATCAACAAAGAGTTTATGATCCATGATGGATGGATGCATGGACAGATGGACCGATAGTTTGATGGATGGATTGAAGGATGGATGGATGGCAGTTAGTTTGATGGATAGACAATTGGTTTGAGGGATTGACTGACAGATGGATTAATGGATAGACTAACGGATGGAGAATGGATGGACAGATGAATGGATGGATTGACTGACAGATGGATGCACAGATGGATGGACTGATGGATGAATGGACAGACAGATGGACTGTTGGATGGATGGATAGATGGATCATACTGAAGGATCTAAATGAAGTTAATTAATTAAGCTAAATTTAAATTTAAGTTTCCCCAATAAGACTTGTCATGAGTGAAAGTTTGTCTAACAGGGAGAAACCCAGCATGGTCTCTATGAGAGGGGGCTCTCTGATTGGTTGGTCAGCAGACCAATCAGAGAGCCAACAAAGGGCCTCTTAAATGATCAATTAAATGCAATTTTAATAGCAGAGACAAATTAACCTTAGTAAAAGCATAAATGTGTTAAAGTCAGTGTAACATTAATTTTATGGTGTTAATTCCCTCGGTACAGGAACCATCTCGTCCTCGTTATATTCCCACCCCCCCGTCGAGCACTGATAACTGAAGCTAACCCCGCACAAATGCTTCATATTATAGTCTATCAAGGGCACAATCCCTCCTTTACTTGGTGGGCTTTTTATATTACTGCACAATTTACTAACCCTCAAATTATGATTAGCAAAAACCTACCCAACAACAAATATCATAAAGTAATGCTCACTTAGGGAATTTATTAATCATCCAAACTGTTGACAGTCTGCTGCTTTCTGCTTTAAATCAACTTAAATGAAATATTTATGAAATTTGGACTGCAAGTTCAACTGAGACAAAACATTCAAGACCTGAGACGGTGCTTTTACTACTGTTCAGACCAAAGTCAGGGTTTGAACCAGACTGGGAACGTTTATCTCTGCGGTAAACATGTTTATCTCTGCTTTAAACATGTTTATTTAGGCTGGAAACATGCTTATCCCTGCTGTACTCATGTTTATACCTGCTGTAAACATGTTTATTTTTGCTGCAAACATGTTTATTTTTACTGTAAACATGTTTATTTTTGCGTGTGAACATGTTTATTTAGGCCATAAAAATGTCCATTTCCTGCACAGTCATAACACCTCCAGGTTTCCTGCATTCAGCTTCTAGTGGACTCTCGGGGAACTGCAGGTTGCCTTTTTGCTCAGAGAGGATTTTCTGCTTGTCCTCCATTTTTTCTAAATCAACTTTACTCTTAATTTGCTGAGGTCAAGAGAAAACACGTAAGCGTGCACAGCTGTTGAGCTGAGAGCGCCCTCTGTTGGATGTAATGGTTCACTGCTCCTGATGTGAATTTTTACCCCAAAGTTCAACTGAATATTTTAATATTGGGTATTAATATGGATGGATATTCAGCAATGATAAGGTTTTTTAGCTTTTGAGGCTGTTATCTGCCAGTATGGATATCAGAGCGATAACATTTAGTATACCTACTTGACATGGACATGACCTTGGGGTCAGAGGTCACAACCTGTGCTCCTCTGAGCCCTACCTGGCTCTAGGACTCAGGCTCCCTTTAGACTCACACAGATGTTTATTTCTGTCCAAATTCATGTTAATTTTAGTCGTTTTTGTTGATAAAATGAAGATGGGACGGGCCTCCACAGGGGTTAAAAAGCTGAAAAGCAGAATTCAGATTTTCTGTCACAAACTTTGTCTGTGAGAGATCAGAGGAGCTTGTGTGGTCCAAGAAGCTAATTTATTATGAACTGCAAGTGTTGCTGGAGCGGTTTCAGCTCTCCAGAAGGCTTCTGGAGGAAGTGATAGCTCTTGTAGTTTTAATCTGTGAACTGAATTTGACCGCCTTAAATGTGACCGAGCCTCTTGGCCCCCTCTGAAGTCTCTGGCCCCCTTCCATGATGGACCGGATTGAGGTCCCAGACTCTGTGCCGTGGAGCCCTGAGTATCTCTTGAATGTTTTGTCTGGTGAAGTAGCTCAAACTCTAAAATATTCAGTTTCTGTTGACGTGACAACGACGATAAGCACTTCATGGTTTATTTGAACTCAGTCACGTCTTCATTGTTTTTATGAGCAGAAAATCTCTTTCATTGTCTTCAGGGAAACGTCAAACCTTGGTCGTCTGTATTTACTCAGCATTAAGCCTTACAGTCTGTTAATATTCATCGCCTCCTTCTTTATATGGTGGAAAAATCTATTGAGTATGAATGTCTTAAAGTACTGTGGAACATTGATGTAGCGTTGAACCACAAAATTAACCACATTTTTATTTAGCCTCAAAGCCATAACAACATAGTACTCTTTATTTTATCAGTTAATTCATTTTATTGTTTTCTCTTATTGGAAATTAAAGTAGCTTAAATACGACAGAAGCCACTCGCTGATATCAGACATTAGTTTTTCTTTTTTTGTCAGATTGATCTTCTTTAGGCTAACGTAGCTAAGGCTAAGCACTTTAACAAAATGATCTTAAATTTTTATCGTATTAGCACTTTTACCTGTTAGGTTTTTGCTTCATTCGTGGTCTGTCAGAGCGTTAAAAGGTTTTATTTTTCCTGATAAATTTGGATTTGGTTTCTTTTTTTTTCTTTTTTTTTTTAAGCCCAGCTAATCACCTGAAGCTAAACTCGCCAAACAACGGACAGAAATGCTGACGTGTTTTATTACTTTAATTCTTACTGAGCTGATAGTTTACATTAATATGAACTCTTACTGGATTATTTTTGCCTTTAAGTTCTCAGATGATCGTTGGGATCTGAATATGACATTTGATATTTAATGTAAAATGGTTTTATTTCAAAGAATCCTTTATTGTGATTATTTCTTATTGATTACTGTTACATCTGTTAGTCTGACTCTGTTTTAGGCTAAAGAGCAGCTATGTAGATTTAAATGTTCTTCATGTTCGATCTTGGACTTTGTCTTCGGTCCGTTTCTCACAGGAAATACGAAAGTGTACGAAATCTCAGCCCCGAGTACGGCAGCCTGAGGGGGACACACATCCATACATTTGATTTTGCTTGGTTGTCTTACTTCAAAGGATCAGTTCAGATCATTTTCCCTAAGATCTCGATGTTTAGTCTTGTTCAGTAAGGACGGAAGCAGCTTCTTTAGATCACTGTGGATCAGGGATGTCCAAACTGTGGTCTCACTTTCCATCCGCTCCACATCCAGATTAACTAAGCTCATCTGAATTTTGTTTGAATGTGAAGACGATCTGTCAGTGTCTGCTGCACGAGGCATTTTTCTTATCCAGTTCAGTCTTCAGATTGTAACAGGAAAATCAGTCATTTCTCACAAAAATGAGCTGTTGATTTGGAGAAAACAGCTGGAACGAGCTTGTTACAATGGAAGAATAGAGTAAACTAAAATGTATGGATGTTCCCCCACCTCAGGCCTCTGTTAAAAGGTTTTCACACCAGCATTTGTCCATTTAATCTCATCAAATCTTCATTTTTATAAGAAAATTTAAAAAAAAATTACATGCTGCCCATTAATAAAATAAAACAAAAAAGAATAATCTTCATTTACAAACATCTGTGAAGTAATCAGATTCCTTTTAAAGTCAATAAAGCATCATATTAGTACTCCAAACTTCATCTTTTTTGTTTTAGTTTTGATTTTGCCACTCAAGTCTCTTCTGTTGCCAAATGTTTCGTTGTCCATAGTTCAATTTAGCCTCTTATTAAACGTAATAAATGTTAAATTTTGCAGTATTGATGCCAGTTGTTATCGCCATGTTGCCTCATTCAAATTTTTGTAGTTTTTCGTTCGTCTCTTTAACTCCCGACCCTCATTTATCAGTTTTTGTGGTTACAATCAGATTTAATTTTTGTCCTGTTTTAACTCTGTAAGCATTTCTCTGTCGAGTTGTCGTGATTTTTGGATGTAAGGGTTTTATAAAAACAGGTGTCATTGTACAAACAGGTGTAAAATTTTTAACCAAGTTGATTTCTGTTGTAAAAATGTGATTCTGATTTTTTTATTTAAGTAAAATCAAACGTCTAACACTGAGAAGTGTCCTGGTGTTGTTTAAGCGCAGTACCTGCTTCAGCCTGTGGGGGTCACCATGGGATTGAGTGAGATGTTTCCTTGAAAATCAATCTATCTATCTATCTATCTATGTATCTATGTATCTATTTATCTATCTATCTATCTATCTATCTATCTATCTATCTATCTATCTATCGATCGATCTATCTATCTATCGATCTATCTATCTATCTATCTATCTATTTATCTATCTATTTGGACTGTACTTAACAAATATATTCAGCCACCCACCAGTGTAAGGTTCATGTCACAGCTGCCCTAAATTAGCAGCACTGATCACTAAAGTCCTTGTTTATGTTTCTGTAATGGTTAATACACTAGAATGTAGAAGCTCATTAACCAAAATGATATTTTTTATGAAAAAAATGTCATTATTATTGTTATGCATGAATTTATTTTATGTACTCTTAAAAAAGCAGTAAAAATAGTAAGGCACATTATAATTTCTTGATTAAAATGTCAAATTATAGTTATTTACTTGCACTCCTGAACTGATAAATAAGTTTTAGTGGTCTTTATGTTCTGCTTGATTAACTTCTGACTTCTCAGAGAAGTTCAGTGAGGCTCAGATTAGGGTAAAAAGGTGAATCTGGTTTCAATTCCTCTTTATGGTTCAAAGTATAGGTCCAATAATGACAACAGTTGTCAAAAGATTTCTAAAATCTGTTTACTTGTTTTTTTGAACTTTTTGTAGCACAAAATGTTTTAGTCTATTAATTTGATGTATTACACAATTATTTCCACATTTATCGTTGGTTAATGGGTCAGAATAAGCCCGTTAAGTAGGAAATCTTGATCAGATCCAGACTCATGTTGAACAGCCGTCCACTGCAGCCATGTTGGAGGCAAAGGGACTAAAATCAGAATTCATGATCGAGAGGAAGTTGAATTTATATGAGGTTCCCTCCAGCAGACGCAGCCTCTTGTTCCTTCCTCCCCATATGGTTGTAAAGGTATTTAATTTGGAGGTATAATCAGTAACAACTACATACAGAGAGCAGGTTCTAAAATTAATATTTAAAATGTTTCTGAGGGGAAGACAACTGATGTTGATCAATAAAGCTGCATCTATGATATTTCTGTTGATGTCTGATTAAAATGACTCCAAACTACAAAAATAGATCAATTTAAAGAGGGAAATGGAGTCAAAAGTAGGCAGAATAAAAAGCAAACAAGTCAAAATGAGGAAAAACTTGATAATAGTAATAACCAGAAATTAACTATATTTCTGACAAACAGAGTAGGTATTTAAATGTAGACATCTTTAAATGCAATCTAAAATCTAATTTATTCAGCCTGGCCTCTATGTAAAACTTTAAAACATTAATAACTATTATAATTATTTATTTATTAGTGAGTATCACTTACCTTAGTTTAATGTGAAATTTAAGTGTTGTGTTTTATAATCAGATGTTTTATTATATTCTTGGTATTTGGTTTGATATTTTATAATGTTCACTATTACATTTAAGCATTTTAGATTTTCTTTTAACATTTTATTTATTTTTTTGATTCTGAATATATATTTTTGTGACTATTTAGCATTTTATTTATTTCTGTCTTTTGATCCTTAGTTTTATTGCTTTGCATTTTCTCTTGTTTCTTTTCTTTTATATTTTATCAGTCATCTTGATATCATCATTTCCATTAAATATATAAATATATATATTTGTCAATCATATTTTTTGCCTCAATGTAGGGCACCTTAAACTGCCTTTGAACTTGTATGAACTGTACTTTATAAACAAAGTTTGATTGATTGATTGAACTTGTCAGACTGACTCTCTTTCCCTGAAACAGGGATTATCTGTCAGGTCCATCATGAAGATTTGAATCTTTTTAATGATTTTAATTGAAGTTTCAATTTTACAAAAGTCTCTTTGTTTTTTTTTGTTTTTTCAGAACCACAGCATGAAGATTATAATCCAGTCTTTGTCCCTGCAGGTCCTGAACCATCTTAAACTGTATGATCTGGTGACTATTGTGACCTTTATCATGACTTCAGTGTGATCTGTGGTAACACATGAAAAAAATAAATTTAGCCCACTATTCACTTTAAAACAAACAAATATTAAAATTATTCTTAAAATGTATCAAAATAAATTATATGTGTTTTTGCATGCCCTGCACCAAATTAATATAATTTAGTTTTAATGTATGCGTGATAAACATGCTGGCTCAGCTCTGCTGCTACATAATAAAATGTAAATATTATGTCAGATGAAATGTGAAAACTGCAGCGGGACAGATTGTGATTTTATTTTATTTTGTTATTATGGTTAATTGAGTCTCTAAAAGTCTTAAATTTGAGGATGAAAACTGCCCACCTACCCTGTTATGGGTGTGATTTGAATAAAACGAGACATGACATTGAAGGGAAGATGAAGATGTTAAGGTGTCACAAGAGCCCTTTACTTTACCTTTTAAACTCTAACTTTACTAATTTTATTATCTTATCTATGACTGATCAAACAGTACTGATATATTTTAACAAAAACAATATTTTACACCTTATAATACAAAGAAAATTAGATCCTTCATCCTTTAACATGAATTTAATGTAAAAACTCATTTAAAAATTTCAGATTTTGAAAGTAATCTGCGTTTATGGGTTTGTTAATCTAAAATATTCCATGTCTGAGATAAACAATCATCAGAACATAATTTTTTGCTGTTGTTTATCAGAGTCCAGAGGAGATGTCCTGTAAGAGGATTCATTCAGGTGAGAAACCTTTGGGTTAATCTTCATGTCCGTCCTGCCAGAGAGCTGCAGAGTAATTGAATTAAACAGTAAATCATCAACAGAAGAACAGTTTCTGCTGGAGCCTCTTTTATTTTACAGACTAAAACAATCAAAATATTTAATCTTAAATAAATGTGTTTTCTCCAAAGCAGTGATGAGTTTGAATATTCATCTCAGATGTGGATGGTTTTTAAATACTTTTATTAGTTTCCATAAAGAATAAGAAAGAGTTTACTCAGTTATTGATCACAGATTTAATGATGATCCTTTAAGACCTTCCCTGAACTGTGGGGTCAAAGGTCATGATCGCTCACTCTGAAATCAAATCAAAGATGTCCTCCTTTGTGCATCAGGTGTGTGTTTATTTAATCCCTCTGTGTCTCCATGCGCTCTAATCCAGCGAGTGTGTGCGTGTGTGTCACGTGTGTGTGGAGCCTGACGACGTGACGTCAGCCCGCATCACCGCACGGGGGGCGCGTGTGTGTGCGCGTGTGCGTGCACGCGTGTGTGTGGGCGTCTTTACTCACTCCGTCTCTGCTTTTACGTCATCTACTCCAGATCAGGGGTGGGCAACCTGCGGCCCGGGGTTACTTAATGTGGCCAAACACTCGGTTTAAATTTTCCAAAACTTCCATAAAAATAAAAAAATGTCACAAAATATTTTAGTCTGATTTTTCACCACTACACCATGTTCACAGGTAGAATGCAGGACAGCATAAAAATATTAATTAATTAATTTAAAAAAATTATGACAATTTGTTTTTATTTTATTTTTTACTGGAATGTAATTTACCAAAATGATCTCTGTAGATGTGTTAAATAAAATATTATTATGCAGGTTGCTGGTTCCATTCCCGAGTCGATCAGGGCCTTTCTGCATGTTCTCCCTGTGCATGCATGGGTTCCCTCCAGATACTCCAGCTTCCTCCTACAGACCAAAAACATGCTCATTGGGTTGACTGGTGACTCCAAATTGCCCTTAGGTATGAGTGTGAGTGGTTGTTCGTCTCTCTGTGTTGGCCTGTGATTGGCTGTATGTCTTGCCCAATGTCAGCTGGGATAGACTGCACCAGCTCTCTTGGCCTTGTTCCTTTTGTAGAGGAAATCTTAATCCACAGTGGGACATACTGGTAAAAAAAAAAAAAAAAGAGATAAACTTCAATTATATGAACCAGTTTACTGCACTGAAAAAATACCTTTCTTATTAAGTTCATGTTATTAAAATGTCATTAAACTTTGCTTTCCAGTTTTGTTTTGAGCTTTCATAAATTAAAAAATATATGATAAAAGATTTTTTCTGTTAAATTCCAGGTATTTTTATTTGTCTTGCTGTAATTATTATTGTTCTATTTGTTACAATTTGGCCCTTTGAAACTCAAAATAAAAAACAGTTTGGCCAGGTCATTACCAAAAAATCTCTGGTTTAGAGTTTTTCCAGGAAATCAGCTGAGATTTAATTTTATTCATAATTTTGACCCCTCAAAATTATTGAAGTGATATTGGGATGCACAATATTGGCAGATATGAACATTATCAAACAGACCTGGTGGTGAGGACTTGTCATGTGACTCACGGACCTAGTTTTTGAGACTTGTCATGAAACTCATGGACCTTGTTTTAGGGACTTGTCATGTGACTCCAGGAGCAGATGGTGTCATTCTATCTTGTGACTCGTGGACCTGGTTTTAAGGACTTATCATATGACTCATGTACCTGGTTTTAGGGCCTTGTCATGTGACTTGTAGACCAGGTTGTCTGGACTTATCATTTGACTTGTGGACCTGGCTCTGACTTGAGGATGAGGCTCTGCAGACCTTTACTGACTTGTTATAATGACTTGGTGTGACTCTGGGACCTGCTGGTGCCCCTGCAGGAGGAGCCTGAGCAGCAGCAGCAGCAGTGTTCCTGGCTCTGACTTGAGGATGAGGCTCTGCAGACCTTTACTGACTTGTTATAATGACTTGGTGTGACTCGGGGACCTGCTGGTGCCCCTGCAGGAGGAGCCTGAGCAGCAGCAGCAGCAGTGTTCCTGGCTCTGACTTGAGGATGAGGCTCTGCAGACCTTTACTGACTTGTTATAATGACTTGGTGTGACTCTGGGACCTGCTGGTGCCCCTGCAGGAGGAGCCTGAGCAGCAGCAGCAGCAGCAGTGTTCCTGGCTCTGACTTGAGGATGAGGCTCTGCAGACCTTTACTGACTTGTTATAATGACTTGGTGTGACTCGGGGACCTGCTGGTGCCCCTGCAGGAGGAGCCTGAGCAGCAGTCTCTCTGGTGCTGCCTGAAGCCACAGATTGTCTAATTAGATTAAGCGAGGCTTTCCACAGATAATCATTTAGCCGGCTCCTGTTTTTTCCCCCGATGGAGCGCTGCTGGTGGCTGTGAGCTCGCTGAAGGTCAAAGGGAATTTCTGATCAACAGGAGGTTTTTGGGACAAACTCGGTGTTTTCAGCAGGTTTGCAGAGCGCTGCTGGAGGAGCTGTGGTCGGGTTATGGGCTGTTTCTGGACCGGGGAGCGTGAAGCTGCTCAGAGTGATCGGACTAATACCTACTGCTGCTAACAGGAGGCGATGGGGGAAGTTTCTGTAAGTAAAGCCTTCATGTCCTCACGGCTGCGGGAGGAGCTCATGTTAAAGCAGGCTGTTTCTTTTTTCATGCAGATAGTAGTTTAACTGAAGCGTAAAAAGATCAGCTAGAACTTCATTTACTTCTTATAAAATTTGAATTTCTTTAACAAAAATCAACATAATCTCTATTGCAGCTCTTCTAATGAAGATTGAAGGTTCTGTTTTCCAACCTGCTTTAATTTAATCAACAGAAGTAAGACTAAAATGTTCATTCACTGCCTTTTCCACGACAATAAGAGACTATAATGGTCTTAAAATACATTTTTCATCACAAAAATTCAGAATAATTGTATTTTTGCACGTCATTAAGTAGACAGGACCGGACTAAATGTTAGGGATGGGCCAGCAGGCATTAGAAATTAAAAATATTCAGTGTGCATCAAAATTCAAACACAGGTCTGCAGGAGGAGCTTGGAGCTCTGTTCTTTATTTGACTATGTACATTTACCGGTAAATTTCAGGACAATGTTGCTTAAAAAATCCTGATTTACTTGTTAATACTCATCCCTCACAGCAGGATGTTTGGTTGCAGTTTGCCTGTCAGGCAATGGACAAGTGGGGGAGGGGAAATACAAGCCAGCTAGCAGGAAAAATCCTGGATAAACTCCTGAATTTCCAGGATTTTGGGGGGGTCAGGTAGTCTGAAACTTCCCTGACTTGTTTGATTGTACTTGTCCTTCAAAATGTACCTATGATTTGGCTGTAAGGCGGTGTAAAGCCAGGAGGACAAATTACTAGCAAGCAGGAAAATTCCTGGTTTAGCTCCTGAAATTTTTTTGAATTTTTCAGCTTTTCAAGTACTCCGAAAACTCAGGCTACTTTACACACATCACCAACAACAGTATTTTTTTCCGTAGTTTGCTCGTCAAGCACTGGAGAGTCAGGAAAGGGAAATATCAGGGAGCTAGCAGAGAAAATTCAGGGTAAATTCCTGAAGTTTTTTTATTTTTTAATTCAGAGTGACTATAACCCATAAATCTGATTATTTGCTTGTTCACACTTATCCCTCACAGCAGGAAGTTTGTCTGCTACTTATCTGTTAGACAGTGATGAGATATGAAGTGTACAAAAGCAAAAGCTTGCAGGGAAAAATTGTGGTTGAATACCTGAAATTCACTGGAATATTTTTCTGTAATGTATGACAGAAGATCCTTGATTCTCTTGTTCAGGAGGTTTTTCTACATTTTCTCATTAGGCAATGTAGTTGTAGGGGAGGGGAAATCCTAGCCAGCTGGTGAGGGAAACATTTTTGATAAACCCCTGAAAATTTAAGGTCATGTTCCCTGAAATTTCACTAGCATGCTTGTTTACAACAGCTTGTTACGGCAGGAAATTTTTGTGTAATTTGCCTGTCAGGCATAAGAGGTTCAGAGAGGGAAAACAAACAAACAAACAAAAGGGAGCTAGCTTGGGGGGAATTCCTGACATTTTCTGGAAAATTTTACAGAAGCTTGGCAAATAAATTGGATTATTTGTTTTGTTTATTTTCCTGCAGTTTTCTGTAAGAAAATGATATAGTGGGTAGTAAAACCACAGACGCTGGACGGGAATCTTCTGGGTGAACTCCTGAAATTTCCTAGGGTTTTTTTTTTTTTTTTTTTTTTTTTTAGCATACTGGCCCTCTAAGATCCCTAACTTGCTAGTTCACACTTGTCTCTCACAAAAGGATGTCTTCCTTCATGTCAGGCAATAGAGCAGCATGGAGGGAAAATAAAACTACAGGAAATTTGCTGCATTTTACTTTGTAGGCAATGGAGGGTGGGGGGAGGGGAAATTCCAGACAGCTAGAGGAAATTTTCCAGGAATTTTCAGGATAAAGCTTATATTTACTCCAAATTCACGTTCCCTTTGGGTTACCTGATTTGGTTGTTTATTCTTGCGGGGTTGCTGTCCTGCAGCTTGTCTTTTAGGCAGTGGAGGAAAATACTGGGGGCTAGAGGGAAAAATTCAGGGTAAATTCCTGGAAATGTTGACATTTCAGGGTTCTGTGGCCTGAAAATTTATTGACTTGCTTGTAAACACTTGTCTGCAGCAGTCCTTAAGGAAATGCAGGAGAGGAGGTGAGGAGTTATAAGGAATCTGGCAGGTAAATTTTAGGGTATAAACTCCTGAAAATTACTCTAAAGCTTTAGTTTCAAATCCTGCGGATTCCCCAATTTGCTTGTTTACACTTGTCTCCGGCAGCATGTGTCTCATTTGCAGTCACCAATCTCACAAATCAAGGGGGCTGAGGACAGGAGGGCACAGGTGGGATAACAGGAGAAATTCATGTTTAATTTTGCTTTCAATAAAAATCAGAAGTTAAATGTTGGACGTGGGAATGACATCACAACTAAGCTGACCAACTTCAAGCTACAAACTCAGAGTTAGTCAGAGTTACTGTTCCTCTCAGTTTATAGATCAACACACTTGAAATTGCCCTGACTTATCCAGGTTGAGCTGCATGTGTGAACGCAAACAGAAGTTGTTTTTTTTCACCCTGAATTTTACCTGCTTCCCCCTGGAATTTCCCCCTCCCCAACCCTCCTCTGACTGCAGGGAAACTCCTTGTAGTGAGGGCCTGTGATGAACAGGAATGCCAGGAATTTTTCTGGGAAATATCAGGGTTGCATGTGTGAAAAGTCCCTCTGAATGCAGCAGAACTAAGGGAGAAAAATCCTGCTGTTTGTGTTTACACGTGCAGCTCAGCCAGACAAATTCAGGACTTTTTAGACCTTCAATCAAGGCATGCTTACTCTGTTTGGTTAGATTGTTTTTCTTTTTAATTAAAGCACATAAGGTAAATTACATATTTTTCATTTTAGCTAATTAAGTTAGATTAAAGTAAGACAATTTTTTGACATTTTTTTACCATCTCAAACTGGAGTAAAATGTTTTTTTTAGTTAAAAAATAAAAATCCAGACCAACACTTCAAAGGGTAAAACAGATTAAAATATGAGTAAAGCTTATATTAATTTCCGTTGAACGGCTGGATCCTAATGAGCTGCCGGGCGATCACTGATCTCATTGCAGCTTCTCTAATGAAGATTTAAATCCTCACTGTGCTTTAGTTTTAACCATAATTTCTTGTTTTGCTGTGTTTGAAGCATTAACAGCACTTTATGTTTGCACATGAAGCAGCAGGATTTATTCATTAGCGATTATAAAGATGCTGTTATCAGCCCATGGGGCTCCCTGCAGCTCTTTTCTGTCTTTGTGTCTCCTTCAGCCTGAAACAGCCGCTCCTCTCCCGCTCAGATTAAGCCTCGGCTGACTGATTGACACAGATTACAGCTGAAAGCACAGAGGTCACAACCTGTGAAGAGCAAATATAAATGCTTTTAGTTCACACTCCGACAGGCACAACGCTGCACAACACGTGTTTGGACCAGGCCCCCCCCCCCTCCTAGTAAATAAGAGATACATGTGTTTATTTAAATGTTTATTTTAAAGGACAAAAGGGACAGATATTTCTGCCCCATGTGAACAGTTTCATGGAATCTCAGGATCATTTTAGTCGAGTTTAAGTCAGTAAAGGTCTGCACACATTATGACACCAGGTTATGTTTCATGTCTCTGTCCATCTGTTTATCCTTTTGCTCAATAATTAAAAAAGTTATGAATGAAATTTTCAGTAAATGTTGCTCATGGAACAGGAAAGAAGTGATTTGATTTTGGTGATCTGAATCCAGATGCAGATCCAGGATTTTTTTTTTTTTTTTGAGGATTTGTTATCGCTGAATCAGACAGTTTTTATAATATTAATATGTTCATATTCGTTTGTAAATATTGTTGATGTTAATAGGGTAAATTCCTTGGCCTTGTTTATTGTTTCACTTTACTATTTCTTTTATTTCTTTTTTTTATTTGTCCTTCATAAGGAACTTGATACATCTTAAAGACCTGCTTTCTTAATTTTTTTATTTAATTTTTTTATGCTCTTATCTAGTTTATATATTATTTTATTGTCTTTATTTGATAATCCTGCTGCTATACTGTGTATGAGAGCAACTGAAAAAAAACAAATCTCCACTTGGGCATTAACAAAGTATTTCTGATTCTGATTCTGATTTTCCATATTTTCACTGATAACTGGGCTCAGAATGTCAGAACTGCCTTAGCGGAGAGTTTTGCTCTTTTAGCTCTTCTAGTTTTTAATCAAATTGTCGTTCTTTTTTAAACTAATGTTAGTATCCAAAGTTTAGAGTTAATATAACCATGAGGCATTCATATTAATGCAATTTGTAAACTTAAATTAAAACAAATGCTTGAAAAAAACGAGTATTTTTTGGGGATAGTAGTTTTTCATAAATAATAATGCCTTATAATCCCACATTTCCTTACAACAGTGACACAACAACAAATTCAAAGTTGTAGCATTTTGTGCTGTTTTGTGCACAGGCACATTTCTTGGTTTGTTTTTTATTACATTGAAAAATAAGGAGAGGGTTCTTTTAATTTGATTATGTATGTATTGATCACTATGTCAGTGTTTTGAAGTTTGAAAATATTCTTCATGTGTTATAATATTGGGGCCATACAGATTTTAATTCCTGAATTTATTATAATAATAATTATTAATTTCATGACCTTACTCAGTCAGAGCATCAGCTTTATGAAGATAATAATTCTAGATGAGTAGATACCTCTGCCAAGATCATGATGATCCAGAAGAAGCTGAATTGATATTTAATATATTTTTTTAATTTCTGAAAGAACTTCAGTTTTAAAGGCTCTTATGTGATAAGAATGAAAATGTCAAATTAACATATTACTAACATTGTGACCTTAGCGCACCTTGTACCCCGTGATCATGTCCACATCACCTCCTCCTGATGTACGCTTATGGTTTCTTAACGTCCTCTTAATTTTATTATTTTCCACCCTCCTGCAGTCAAAAAGTCCCTGTCAGGCCGGATCTTCACCTCAGGCCGACCACTGAGTCTGTGTTTATCTGGAAGGCCTCCGTCGAGTCCTGGAGCAAGCAGACATGGCCAACAACTCATTTCGGGGGTCCAAACATGGCCGCCGCAGCGAGGCCAACCATGAGGCGGAGTTTAGCTGCTCCCTACAGGAGCTGCGATCGCTCATGGAGCTCCGAGGAGCAGAGGCCCTAACGAGGATCCAGGAGAGCTACGGAGACGTTAACGGGCTGTGTGCCAGGCTGAGGACGTCACCTGTGGAAGGTAAATGCTGTTCAGGGGCTTCACGGTGGTGTCGCGGCTGACGCTGCTGCTTCAAAGCATCAGGGTTCTTGGCTCTGTGTGGAGTTTGCATGTTCTCCCCGTGTGTGTGTTGGATTTCTCCAGGTCCCCCGGCTTCCTCCCACAGACTAAAATCATGCTGATAAGCTCCAGCCAACTGCTGCTCCCAACAGGATGAGCAGAAAATGGAAAGTGAGAAATGTGTGGAGGTTTGGTGCCTGCCTGAGGAGCACAACACCCTGCTTTTAGGCCCAAATAGGCAGAGCAGGGGTGGAGTCAAAGGGTGAACATGAGGCCCCGTAATCTCAGCTGTTAAAGTTCAAAATCTAAGTTTATCTTGAAGACATGGGTGCAAAATAAAATAAGAAATAAATCTGTGTTCTAGAGATATTGTGCTTAGAAGCTCTGGATGAACATGAGGCCCAAAGACTTTAACCTTTGACCTCCATTATATAATCAGCATATCCTGAAGTCACAGTGAGTTTTTGTGCAGTTTTGACCTTCCCAAAGGCATTATTGAGAAATCAAATTCATTACTTAAGGATGAGAATCAGGCTCCATGACCTTGACGTTTGACCTTCAAAACTGATCTTAAGTCAGAAAGGACATTTTCATAAGGTTGCAGAAAATACATTGCCACTCCTGAGGTACCATGATTATACAAATGGTCCAAATGGATTTATCAATCAGTCAATCAATCAATAAAACAAACTTTATTTGTATAGCACTTTTCATAAAAAAAATCTTGTAGCACAAAGTGTTTTACATAAAAAATAAAAAAAAAAATTAAAAAGATAATAATAATAACAATAAAATAAAAAGCAGAAGATTGAATATAATGGAAATAAAAGACCCTACCCACCCTTGTTATCCACATACAACACACACAAATACATTAAGTGGAGATTCTAACAGAAAACAGAATTAGAGGACTGAGGAAAAGCATTATTTAATTAAAAATGAGAAAACACAGGAGCTAAGACTAAAATGACATAATGCTAAAAAATAAATTAGTAAATGAATAAAATAAAATCATGATAAGAAATGAGATGAAAAATTCTATAAAGAATTCTATAGGGAGAAATGAATAAAGATAAATAACTAAAATACAATTTAAAATAATAATATGGTAAAATTAGATAGCCAAACACCAAATGTGTAATAAAATCTGCTAAGGCAGGATAATGAAAAGAAACTCGATTAACAGAGAATAAATGTCCAAACAATAAATCTGAACTGAAATAGAGAAATAAAACAGGTTAAAGTTCTCCATCACAGGTCAGTTTTTGACACTGGCATCATTTTGGGAGGGGTGTTCTGATCCAAGTGGGGGCCCCCTGCTTGTCTCAGTTTGTTTGGATATATGAACACAAAAATCCATCCTAGAACAAACAACGGCACCAAGCTCACCTAAAGAGGCAGCCTCTGCTCGCTTCGTCTGCAGTGAGGACACAAGAACTGACCAGTGTTAATTTTTGACAGCATTTCTTAATTTAGTTTTAGTTATAGTCTTTTGCCTAAAATATCTTTTAGTTTTAGTCGTAAGTAAGTCATCTGAATTTTTTAATTTCAGTCTAGTTTTAGTTGATTAAATTTCACAACATTTTAGTCATCTAAAATATGAATAGTAAAGGGTAAGACACTTTTTATGTTTCCTTGAATTTCTGAAGTCATGTTTTGCACTTGGATAAAATGAAACATCTAGTAACCCTTTACTGAATGCTAGTAAAGTTTGAATGTATAATCACCTTTATTTAGGCTACCTGGCAGAGCATCTCAGTGACAATAATTGACAACAAACAGTGAACCTGCTCTACATGAATACATTAATTGTCAAGAACACACTAAACTTCAATTATTTTCCCTGAAATAATCAAAAATCTTCAAGGACAAAGTGCATAGACTAGAATCTCATCGACCCTACTCCCTGTTATTCTAAAGTATGAAAATAACTGAATATTCTGTGTTTGCTGCCAAACATTTTTATCTGAAGTACTCAACTGTGTTGCAAGAAAAATATCTATAATGGGATCCCCTCTCCATCAGATTTTAACTTTATCGAAGGACAAAATAATATTTAACCGACACAAACAGGGTGACGAGTTAACTCATCACACTCCTGCAGGGTGAGGGTCACTTATCGGCTCTGCAGCAGATCATCGCAGGACTCAACAACATGGACTGATTCAGAAAATGGTTTAGTTTACAGAATTTAGTCCAAGCAGGACAGTTTATCCTTTTAAAAGTTGCTCTCTACTTTTCTGCATCACTCATAGGTTCTCCGTGGACAGGTGTTAGGGTGTAATAAGTTGTCATGCTATCTGGTGTCCTCTGTGATCTTCTGTAGACAGTGAGTGTTAAAGCCCCTCTTCTTTTTGCAGAGTTTAACCCTGATGTCATGATCTGTGATCAATATGCTCTTCTCTGGTCAATCTTTTGTGAGATATTTTTTACTTTTTGTCATTAGCTTAGCCTGCTAACTTCCTTGCCATAATGCAGAGCAGCGTTGTCATAGCAACGCTGGTTGTGACGTAGTGGCTGAAGGCCAGAATCAACATTTAGTTGAGTTTTTCTCACTGAATCAGAAAAAAAAATTTGAGCTGTACCTCTTACAGGTTGTGAGGTCATCATAATGTGGTTGAGTGAAAACTACCGTGACGTGCTCACAAAAAATAAGGAGGAAACGGAGTGGATAGAGCTGCCTGCCCTCCTCAATTTGTGGCTTTTTTGTCACAGTGAGGAGATGAATTTTTTTTCCAGAGACAGCTAACTTTGCACAGCAGCTGGATGGTCCTGATTCAGTGTCTGTAATCATGTGGGATGACCCAATCAGGGTCCTTTAGAGCAGGACGAGGGAAAAGCTGTCACAGGGATTAGCATGGATGCTAACAGCTTGAGTAGCAGTTTTATCAGATCTGGACCATATTTCTTTATTAAATTAAGAACAAATACAAACACTACGCACTTCTCAGTAGTAAGGATATTTCTGCTCTGCTTCTGACATGTTTTAACAAGAGTTTGTTTTATGAAGTGGTTAACGTTCTGTGGCGCAGTAGCACCCGCCTACAACATTATCTTATTGGCCTGTAATAAATGTTGATGGATGGAACGATCGACCAATCACCTGCCGGATAACAGACTAATAAAATCAGAGGAGAGTTTGGGAGGTCTTATATTATCACAGAGCTGCTAAGAAGAAGTATTTAATTTCTGTTGGATAACCCAAACTCTTGAGAGGTCAGCAGTATCTCCACATTATGTTTTAGCCTCAGCTCAATCTGATGGAGGTGACACGAGAAACTGTCCCAGACATTAGGTATGATCCCTAATGGAAAACCAAAACAACTGAGAGAAGTCAGGTCGAGTCAGGTCGAGTCAGGTCGAGTAAAGTCGAGCGGATACCACGCAGTGGAAAAGCCCCATTAATTGCCTCTGGCCTCATTCAGAGACCTTAAACTCTTCCGTCCACTTGGTCATTGATTAGTTTTTGTCTGCAGTCAGAGAGCCAACTTCAGTCTGGGCCACTGAGGCTGTAGGAGCGCCGGTCTGCAGGCTCTCCTGTCAGGCAGTAAATAAAAATTACTATAATGAACAGTTTGTTGTGACCAGCCTTGAACTGAGCTGAGCCCCTCAGCCTGATGAGGATCAAAAATCAGGCTTTAAACAGTCTAATGTGTGAACAACCTCATGCTAAATGAATGATTGATAAAAATGAACATGAAGGAATTAAAAAGACTAATAGATCTTACAGAGCTGATAGAATAAATTCCATGTACTGCACAGAATGCCTCAGCTGTCCTGAAGACACTTACTACGTTCAATTTTTTTATTTTTATTTTTAATAATTGTAAATACCTCTACTTATCCCATTTTGTTTGCTTGCTATTTGTTCAGTTTATTGACCTACATCTAATATTAAGTTATTCTATTGACCTGTAATGCATGCTACTTACCCTTACACTTAACCCTGTACTGCTGCAACGCCTGAATTTCCCCTCTGGAAATCAATAAAAGATTATCTTATCTTATCTTATAAAGTCAAACAACTGTAAAGGTAAACAAATAACACTTATAAGAAACCCAAGATGACATGACATCAGAGGAGATTACCAAGGACAAAAACACGCATAAAAGATAAGCATTAAGAAAACATAGTCATGTGAGAGCAGGACAAAAAAAGTTAAATAAAAAACAATAATAACTGTTGTCACAGAAATGCTGTTTAAAGTTTGGTCCATTTCCATTCGTGTGCCTCCTTGATATTTATCATATCCTCTCTGATGAGGTTCAAGTTGAGCTGGGACGACCCTAAAATGTGACCTAATGACCCTGCTGATCACTGATCTGTCAGAGAGTGTTGTCACAACAACTGTCACCAGAGGGACATCTGATCCAGGACTCAAACCCCTCTGGTGGTCTTCGTCCTGCCGTCTGTCTTCCAAACCTCTCCCGTCCTCTTCAGCAGTATCTGTCTCTCTGTTTGTTACTCGTCTCCTCACTGCGACAGAGACACAGACTGAGAACCAGCTACACCGTCACTTCCATGATTAACAGGAATCTTTCTCAAAGTTTAGTTTTTGTTGTCCTGTTACTTTGTAAGTTAACAACAGTAACATAAGGCTGGAACAATGAATAAAAGACATACAAATATTTGACTCAAACTACTGAAACAGAGACAAAAACAGTTGAGGGATAAAGGTCTGGCAGGGAAAGGAAATGTAAAATGAGATCGCTTGGCTACAAGTTTAGGTGTTTAGTGTTCGTCTAATCAGCAACAATAGAAAGTGCAAGATATCTGATGAGAAGGTGGTGGGATAGGCAGAAATGATGGAATAAAAAAATCAGTCTTAAAAATAGCAATCAGGTCAATGTGTGACACAAGGGCTACATGCTACACCATCACCTCCATGTCCTCCATTGCTCTGTGATGACTCGCCTGCATTTAGGAGGGACAGAGTTGTATGAGTATGAGTTGTGATGGAGAACAGAGACTGCAACAGAAAGGAGTCGAGCTGCTGCCGTGTGTGATAATATCTGATTCATTCAACTTAACAAAGACTCCAGGTTCTGGAGCTTGTCCGATGGCTGGGTATTTCGCATACTGCATGATACCATATTCATCCTGATACAGAGCCCACAGTATGATACTGCAATATGCATAAAATGTGGACATTTTAAGACATCTTTTACAGAATTTTAGAACCAGAATCAGAATTGTTTCTTATTGCCAAGTATGCAACACATACAAGGAATTAGACCCAGGCAGTTGTTTTCTCTAGTACAAAGGAAATAAAAAATTAAATTAAATTAAATTGAATTAAAAATGAAATTAACTCTTAACAAATGCAGCATTTATACAAAATATACATCAGAAACATATACAAACATCCAGGAATATTTACAACTGTTGAGAGGAAAACAACAGTTTCCTTCAAATTTTAACCTTTTTGTAGAAACATTTTTTTTCATGATCTCACATCTTGAACTTCATGTCTTCAGGGATATTAGAAGTATTTCAAAATCTGTCATTGCATCATGTAGTCTGGCTTCTGCCATTGGCTTTTACTGCAACATATGTGATATTAAAAAAGATATATTGCACAGCATGTTAAATCCATGTTGACGAGGAGTACGTGATGTGTAGGTTGCCCTCCATGCGCTCTGTTTCTGCCCAAATTCTTCAAAAATGTCTCTTTACTTGAAAAAAAACAGCTGTTTGTATATTTTGGAGATTGCATTACAAATCAGATTTTTGATTATTCTATTAATTTATAAACAATCTTAAAGTCTTATGATGCCATTACAGAGACAGACTTAATAGACTTAATATTTGCAAAAAATATTTTCTGGTCTCAAAAGCACAAAAACAGCAAGAAGAAGAGGCCCCAACAATCTCACAAGAACACAAAAAAAAAAAAAAAAAATTATTCAAATGCATAAATAAAGCATCATCTGAATGCATGATGGTGAGTAGTAGTGACTGTAGTCGGTGGAGGTTTCTCTCTGAATCGTCAGAGCTTGTTAAGTTGATTTAACAAATCTGACGCCTGCTGTACATTAAGATAATCTGAACTTTATATCGATGCTGAAGTTTGGTTGTCATCCCTCACACAGTGAGTCCTGCGTGTCATTTGTGGACTTTCTAATATGTCTGCCCTTTGACATTTCCCTCCTCATCATTAATTCATTCAGTCTGTCTGTCTTGCACACGCTCAGTAAACACCTTCAGCATCTCCACTCCTGCTGGCAGAGAGGGTGAAATGTCAGCAGCAGCTTGAAATCAGCAGAAAATCCATCACAGCACTTCTTTATTCTGTTGTTGTTGATCATCTCTGAGATGAAAGCTGAGGAGGGGGGTCATTAACAGTGAGGGTGACCGCAGTCACCTCAGGACACGTAGACCTCTGTCCATTTTCAGGACCAGAGGTGATTTCAGACATAAAATCAAAATTTCAGGGACGCTTGGCTCTTAAAAAACATCCAAAAATGTCTTACTGATGTTGAATCCCTCTTCACTTATTCATGAGGTGAAAGAATTCTTCTGAATCATTTTTAATCATCAGCAGTAACAGTACGGTGTGGTAACACAAGTTCTCCAAACCTGGTCTGACTGGGACATTTAGATCAAGCCGACAGTAGGGAGGAGTGAGGAGGCCCTTTCAGGTTAAGAAAATGCTCTCCGTAAAGCAGGGATGTCTTTATTTTATCATTAAGGAGCTACAGAAAAATATAGATGACTGGGCTACTTAATAAAACTCATTTGAATGCATGACTCTTGGAAAAACCAATCCAGTGTGGGGTTATTTATGGGGTTTCCATTAAAACATGAAGCCAGTGTTAGCAAGCACCCAACCAGGGGATGCAGAGGTCTCTCCCATGATGCAACTTAAATTCTTTTTCTATCGTGCATGTAAGATGGAGGACTGGAGCTAGGGCTGTCATTTTTCCCAAAAATCAAACTCAAATGGTTCCCGAGCATTAACGCTAACAACTGTAGAGATTCAAACTACCCGCATACAGGAGGATGTGACGCACTTTGGTGTGAGGCTGATGAGAGAGCATGCAGATTTGTTGTGAATGAGGAGTGGGTCAGCTGCTTTGTTTTTTTTTTTCATCGTCAGTGGGGAGCTCAAAGTGCTTCCACTGAGTGGCTTTGCCTGTCCTCCATTTTGGTTTTCTGCTCCAGGAGGCCTAATGTGTAATTTTCAATTTGTATCTATATTTCCAATTCAAGTACAGATTTTAACCTGCACGCTCGACAAATATTACTGCTCAAGATGTTAGCAAAATGCTTATATGGGCTAACCACAGGGATTAAAGTTGCAAAAACATCAACATATTTTAGTTTTTGATTGTTGATATGTTTGTTTTTATTTAAAATAAGTTTGAAGCATATTTAAATAACTACTGTCAGATCATTTCTTTTTGTAAACCTTGTGTTATAAGGCTTTGCATCATTGCTAGTCCAACAATTCACTTAAATTACAGTGATTCAGTCAACAATTCAGTTTGGTTTGGTGGCGTCTGCGGCTTAGTCTGGAAGTTCGCTCTATCAACCATCAGAAGGTTGAGGGTTCAAGCCCAGCTGCAGCTGTTATAGGTTGATGTGCTCTTGGGCAAGCCTCAGAGCTCAGAGTCGTCAGAGAGACTAGAAGAGACGATTCAGGCTCAAGAACATTTACCATTAGATGTTACTGTGCATCAGAATGGATAGTGTTGCAGCACAGTTGATTTTCTATGTTTACAGGCACCTTTTTTTACCAACACAACCTGACAGACATAATGAAGTCTTTCTTCCTAAACTGAAAATGATTTTGAAATAAATTCCAGCAAGAATGTATTGTCATTAAAAAATAGATTGATTTTATAGGTTTGATGTAGTTATACTGGATTTTTTTTCCTCCTTAAAAACAATGTGCTAAATGTATAATCATCTCTGTCTTTGTCATAACACATGAATTAAAGGATTGTTTTATTTATAATACAAAACGGTAATGAGACAAGCAGATCAGTTTATCGGAAAATTTTCAAAATAGAAAAGCATCTGTAACCGAGTGAGCTGCGTGGCTGGCAGCAGGCACTCAAAAGGAGAGCCCTGGATGTTCATTTTAATTGATTTGCTTAAAATGCAGCCCACATGCTTTGGATTATTGACTTGAAAAAACAAATAACCAATTATTCACAAGAAGAAGAAGAAACATCATAGTCTAGATTATGACATAAAACAAGAACAAACTGCACAAAGGCTTTGTGGGAGTGTTGTTGTGATCTCTTTGTATTTATACAACTGTCAGGCACAAGACTCTAAAGGTCAAAGGTTAAAAAGTTAAAGTTTAAGGTCAAGAGGCCATATGTTTCACTTGTGAGTGCAACATCTGAGACTGCTGAAAAGAATTTCAAACTTTCAACAAATGGCTGCCATGATGATCTGGTTTGATTTTGGAGGTCATAGGTCAAAAGTAAAGGTCATGATCAACATTTGGTTTTAAATGTAGTCACTTTAGGCCTTCATTAAATCTGCACAAAGATCTTCTCTGAGTCTCTGAGGATGTGCTGTCAAATTTTGGAAGGAGAAGCAAACATCTTTGGGTCTCCTGATTATTCCTCACTTGTGGACTGGTTGTCTGATTCTTGGAGAAATGTCTTGCAGACTCTGAACTCTAGATCCTCTCTAGAGAAAACCTAGGGGTGAATGCTACACTGGGTCGAGGTGTGCCATGACGAAAATGTAGATTTGGGTGCTGTTCAAGGATCCAAGGACGGAGGTACAGTTGAAAAGACATCAGAGGCTCTGCGATGTGGTTAAAAATCCATTATTTTGGCCAGGAAACCTCACTGTTCAAATATCCTCTCTAACTTGATGATGAGCTGACACCAAAGGCTTTAGGCCATGAACAATAGTTGACACATTCATCCCTGTCCTGTAAGATTTTTGTGAATCACACCACCACAAAAAAACACTGTAGCGTCTCTGCTTTACTCATCTCTTTATTCTCACAATCTAAATATCTCGCTGAGCTAACAGTTTCAGTTTCACTTTTTCCTACAAATGATCCAGAATGACTGCTTAAAACATTAAACTTAGATCTTCCAAAGTTTCTCCAATTCTTTGAGGCTTGCATCCATGAAATCTTATTTCAAAGGGAGCAGAGGTGAAATCAATAGGTGCTTCAGAGGCTGATCTAAAATAACCCTTGATAAAAAAAACACTGTTCAAAACGAAGAGTCAGCTGAAGCTGTGCAGCAGCTGCAGGTCCAGAGGGATCTGAGCGTGCTCAGACATGTCGGCCTGCTCCACTGAGAGATCCAGTCTGCTCCACGCTCCAACAGCACATCACACCACGTCACGCTAACACCACACAGCATCACACAACAACACACTAACGCCACACAACACGCCGAACCAACGGCATGATTTATCCTACCTTGAGTTAAATATAATCAATGATTTTATTCCTCATCAATCTAAAGATATTGATGCTTCCCTTTTCCTGAACCATGCTGCTTTCAGTCTCTCCTTAATGTGGGGAGTTTGGTGTTATTTATCAGCCACACACGACACTGACCTGTGGTCGTAAAATAAAAATGAAATATAAAAGTGTTTCTTCTTAAAGGCTCCCATTGTTAACCTGTCACACTAGATGAACTGTTCGGTAACTCACTTGTCCACCTGGGAAAGAGCCCATAGAAAGAGTTTGTAAAGGGCAGAACCTCTCAGAAGCATATCTGGCAGGTTATTGCACGATCGTTCCATCAATCACATTTATTACAGATCAACCAGTAAATGTAGTAGGCAGGCGCTGCTGCACTACAGAACGTGAGCCACTTCATAAAACAAACTCTCGTCAAAACATGTCAGAAGTAAGCAAAAATATCCTCACTACAGAGAAGTTTGTTTGTTGGTATTTGTTTTTCATTTAATAAAGAAATGTGGTCCAGATCTGATGAAGCTGTTAGCACCGATGCTAACACGATTGCGACTCACGATCGTCATATATTGAAGCTTGCAGAGATTGATCTGCCTGATTACGGACATTGAATCAGGAGGATCCAGCTGCTGCGCTTAATAACGCAAACATTTTTTTTGTTGGATCAAACCCCCCAGAGAAGACTATTGTGACTGATGGTAAAGGACATAAGAGCGTTATTAAAGAATGGAAACATTGCCCACTAATCTGCTTTTGTAAATTTAGCCTTCAGTTTACACAAGGAACCACTGAATCTATGAAGGTTGTGAAATTGCGACTTCAGCCAGTGATTGTAGGAAATGTTGGCTTAAGAGGGCTGCAGCTGTTTGGTCTCCATGTTGAATATGCTGCCTTAAAATAACTTTGGATCAACCTATTAACAGACAAAGAGGCAGAATTTAGGTGGAACTTAAGGTTGTCTGACAAATATTGATGTCAAATGAGCTTGTCGTCTAACCAGCAGTAACCTCTTTATAAGTTTAAACAGTCAAGCTATGATAAATTCACCTCTTTTACCGAGTGAGAGTCTGCCATAAACATGGACATTTGAATATGGAGGGTGAATAGGACTGCTGTTGCTACAAACACAGCCTCTAGGGGACATGAGAGGATCTGCAGCTTTTGGCACTACACTTTTTTAACTCTCAGGGATGCCACTTGCTTTGAACATGCATCTTCTTTTTTGAGTCTGTTTCAGTGCAGCTCAATGAAACAGACAGATCATTCGATTTTTTTGCTGTTATTTTGCCTCTGGCAATCACTGACTGGGATTTTGTGGGGCTGATCAGGTTTTAAGGGGTGTCGATGCTATCCCTTGGTCCAGGCACGCCTTTGTATGGGGCTCATGTGAACAACACAAAAATTTAATAACTCATCACCTGTATATTTAAGTTAAAACATGTGAAGGTCAAGCACTAGTTTGGCTGCAATGTTACAAGTAGACACTCTGGCTTCCTCCCACAGACCAAAAACAATGCTCTTTGGTTGAGTGGTGATTCTTATTTGCACTTAAACAAGGTATGAGTATGAGCATGAATGGTTGTCTGTCTCTCTATGTGGCCCTGTGATTGGCTGGTGACTGGTTCGGGTGCCACGCCTCTTGCCCAGTGTCATCTGGGATAGGCTTCAGCTCTCCAGCGACCCCAAAAGGAATGAGCAGAGTAGATGATGGATGGATGTTAAATTCAAGTCAGATTCCAGGAGAGCATCTGTATAATGCAGTCTTTCTGTTTCCTCCTGCAGGGTTAGATGGAAAATCAGAGGACATTGACCGAAGGAAACAGGAGTTTGGACAGAACCTCATCCCTCCTAAAAAGCCAAAAACCTTTTTGCAGTTAGTGTGGGAGGCCCTGCAAGACGTCACGCTGATCATCCTGGAGGTGGCAGCCGTTATTTCACTAGGCCTTTCTTTCTACAGACCGCCAGATGCTGAGAGACAGAGTGAGTCTATTTTCATTTTATTCTGTTTTTCATTTTGTTTACATCAAATGTTTGCACCTACTTTTGTATTTATGCCACAAACCAGCATACAGATTTGGCAAAAAAACCCAAAATATCAAGTGTTTTGTTAACACAGCTCACCATAACGCAGTCAGTGTGAATCCTGAGCTTATGATTATTATTATATATTATTGTTTTAAATGCAAAAAGATGCTCCTATCTGAGAGTGATGGGACACAGTGACACTCAGTGTTTTATTTATGCCCAGACCATTTTGAAATTTTGCAAACAAATTTTTCAGTTACTCCAGAAAACCTGCTTCACTCTGAGAGGTTGTGGGAAATTGGAGCAGGGTCTTCAGCGCTTTTTTTAAGATCTCAGGATTCCACCTTGACATCCTTACAGAATATGACAGATGCCTGGTTAATGGCATTGAAATTTAACTTTGCAAATTACAGACATGGTCAATTTGCAGGAGATGAAAAGTCCTAACCTGGCACACCAGATGGACCGTTCGGTATATCCCACCAGTCCATCTGGAAAAGAGCCCATAGAAAGTGTTTGGGGAGGGCAGAACCTTTCGGAGGCTTATCCGTCAGGTGATTGGACAATAGTTCTGTCAATCACATTTATTACAGGCCAATCAGGTAATACAGTAGGCGGGTGCCACTGCACTACAGAACGTGAGCCACTCTGTAAAACAAACTCTCATCAAAACATGTCAGAAGTGGAGCTTTTTGGTAATACCCCGTTATAGCTCACTGTGGAGCCAATTTTCACTCTCAGCCAAAGCTTTCAGACTTCAGGTGAAAGCTACACATCCCACGCACACAGGTCGAAAACCTGGAGAAAAGGAGGCTCACCTGTTCTTACTGTTATCACCATACCTACCTTTTTTCTGCAGAGATGTGTGTCCATATTGATCATACAGTGTGCGTCCAATGAGAGGAAACTCAGATTAAATCTCAAATCTCACAATTTTAAAAAAAGATGTCATAAAACTAATATGAGGGCATAATGCCATAATCATTTTACTTCCATTTTTCTTATTCATATTTGGCATGTCAAAATCAAGTTTAACTGAGAGTTTATTTTGTACAAACCCAGATTTAATCTTAAATCGAGCCATTCTTTGTACAGAGACAGGATGTTGTCAGGCAACTTTATTGGGTGCACGATGGCGGCCCGGCATGTCAGAACATGACTGTTTGAGATCAACTGTTGCACTTCATCATTGAACGGCCACCAAGGTGTCCTGAGAGCTGTGGATGCCCTGCGGGATTCAGGAGGGGATTGAATGAGGAGATGAGTTAAGCTGTGTGGTCAGAGAGAGCAGAGGCACTTCGAGGGACAAGGCCAATGAATAAAAGTCAGACTGAAGTAACTGCATTCGTCTTTTGGGTTCATTATCAACATACAACACGGCGGCTATTTTGCTGTTGTTTGTTTGTTTTGTTTTCTTTGTTGTCAACACTCTGGCAAATGGCAAAGATTATCATGCAAATATTAAATTACACAAACTGGCTTGTGCAAACATGAAAGACCAAGGTCCCATCTAAAAGTTTAATGATCATGTGTTTATATCCTGATGAAAGTTTTATCTTTTTTTTCTTTTGTAAGACATAAGATTCAGTCTGGGTTTCCTTTTTTTTCAACTCAACAGATGAAAACAAAGAATTATGATTTCTCTTTATCTCAAAAGATCCTCCTTCACATTATAACAGAGGTTTCTTCATCTTTGTTTGAACCATTGAGCTTGTAAAGAAATTAAATTACAACAAAATTGCTATAACCCTTGACCTCCATCCTGTGTCACCTCCCCTCAGATTGTGGCAGTGCGGCGGGGGGCGTGGAGGACGATGGCGAGGCGGAGGCTGGATGGATCGAAGGTGCTGCCATCCTGCTGTCGGTGGTGTGCGTGGTCCTGGTGACGGCCTTCAACGATTGGAGCAAAGAGAAGCAGTTCAGGGGCCTTCAGAGCCGCATCGAGCAGGAGCAGAAGTTCACCGTGGTCAGAGGGGGGCAGGTGATCCAGATCAAGGTGTCGGAGATAGTCGTCGGAGACATCGCACAAGTCAAATATGGTAAGAAGCCGAGAGGCCTCACCGAAAACAAGAGGCTTCTTGTTTTCGGTGAGCCTGTTATAGTTACAAAGAGGATGAGTTACTGATCATAAACATTTTCCTAATCAATCCACAAATATCCTCTTGATTGGCATTGAGGTCTTTTGGTCCCTCCGTGTCAGCCTTTGGAGCTCCAAGTTGGCAAAAAATGGACACAAACTGGACACTGATCCTTTTTTAACCTTATAAAAAAATTTATTTAAGACCCTGCTGTTTGTTTTCATGTCTCTCTCTCTGTATGTTCTGGCTCACATCTTCAATCTAGAAGGCCTAACACTGACTTTTAACTCTTTATCAGGAATGTTATAAGCAGTGGTCTCCTTTGTTGGGTAGTTAGAAGTGTTAATGTTGCGTTCCATTTACATCGGAACTGGGAAGAGGGGAGTGGAAATGACGTCAGATCCGAGTTATCAGCGTTCCAGTTACAAAGTCTGTAAAAACGTGCAGCTCTACCAGGCCATTGTTAGCTGTTGTTAGCACACCCTGCTTTGTAAAGTTCACAAATACCACGTGAAGAATGTAAATAACACTATAGCAGCATTTCCATATATATACGTCAAACAATACGATGTATACGGCTGATTCAGTGCGACAAACAGTAGTCAGAAGTGCTAATAAAGGGAATATTACAGGAGCTTAATAACTGTTTACACCGAGGGCTGCCATCTTCGATTGTCAACTTAAAGATTGTAGGAAATTCTGACCTTGGGGGGCGTTCTAGATGAAATTTCCCATTCAAAACTCGGAAATCCCGACTTCCCAGTACTACTGAAATGCAGCATAAGCCTGCTCAGACCAAAGATCTGTGACAGGACAAAAACAAATTAAAGTGCTGAAAGAGGCAGTTTTAGTTCTTGCAGCTTTAGTTCAAACAGCTGTTGCCTGATACAGTTTGCTGAAGCTGCTGGTTTTGGGATGTGATGCATGTCATTTATGAGGTTAAATCCTGATCCTGCACCTCTGAGGATGAACCTTGTGCTTCATAGTCTGAGTGTTTGATATTAAAGTTTAGTTATTCACACACCACTGCTGTAAGTTTACAATAAGTGTTCACTGTCAGCTGCTGACTGAAGTGGATTTCCACATTAATCTATTATCTGGAACAACGAATGTATCACTAAAAGGAACAAATCACTGTATCTACAAAATTGGATTGATAAAAATATAATTTATTTAGAAAAAAATTGTACTCCAATGGCCAACTACATAGTTATAATGATCTTTTCACAGAAATAGCATTCCCTATCAAATTTAAAGAAGTATCTCAGTAATAAATTCCATTCCCAGCAGTATGATGGAATTAATGAAAAGCTATTAAAAACAAAACGTACAACCTACAACTGTTAACACTTTATATAAATGGCACTGACATCCTGAGTAAAAAATGTGCTAATAAACATATCAGAGAATGTTTCTATAATGCTAAGAAAATATCACCACAAGGGACATTTTTTTAATGCTTTTTTTATGGATATTAATTGGCACAAGCCAAGGCATGGTTTGCTCCTTTTAAACTTTGTCACAAACATGATCAAAGAATTACATTTAAAAATTCTAAATAACATATATCCATCCAACACATCAAGATTCCCTGACATTGACAACAAATGTACCTTTTGCAAAACTGAACCTGAAAGTGTAACTCATTTGTTTTATGATTGCTCATATAGTAATACATTTTGAAAGAATTTGAGAACTATATTCTGTGCAAAACATCACATAAAATCAATATGAAAGAGGAGGACATTATATTCTATTTTGAATTCAATCGAAAAAAAACTATGTAGTATTAGGGAAGTTTCACATCCATAAATGTAAATTTCAAAACTCCATTTATTCAAGTTGTTCCTGATTGAGGTTGATTATCATTTTAAGTCTCTTAAATTAATTACAAGTAAGAAATGTACATCAATGATCGATATCCATGCAGAGGTATTCAACAAATAAGCTGTCACAATTATTAATAATAATTCTCATTGTACAAGAAAAATCACTATGAAGTCTGCCACACCAGGACCTTTTTTTGTTTCTGTTATTATTACTGACTCTATTATTATTACCGATTATCACCATCACTATTATCATTATGTTTGTATACTGTAAGCTTTAAATAAAGTTTATTAAAAAAATTATGAGGTTTTGCTTATGTGTCAGAAGTTTGTGATAAAATTGAACAACACAGCAGCCAAATCTTTTGCTGCATTAACTTAGCTAAACGGATACCACTCAGAACTTCCCCCTTTTCCCTTAAGGGGTCATGGCTGGTCCATGATGAGGCCTGCCCACCCTGACATAAACTATCAACTTAAGGCCATGCTTGTGAGACTGTGTGTTGTAAGTTTGCTTTCTTTTGATTCGGCAGCTACTCTAAAAACTGGGGAAAAGGTTGAGGCTATGTGTTCTTGGGAGGGGGTTTATAGTGGCTGGAGCTGGTTGATAATTGACTGGTAACTGGCTGGAAGTTGGCAGGCAGCTGGTTGGGAGGGGAAAATTGAAGGGGCTGGATCTGTAGCTATGACATCATAAACTCCAGGAAGTGACAAACTGAGCATTTTAAAGGGCATTTTCCTGAAATAGAGCATTTCTCTGTGAACTGAGGTTTAGTAAAAGGTCATTTTCTTCCTCTCCGAAGAAAAGAATATTGGATTTTGCAGAACATGAGACCTTTAATCGGACAGCGTTCTGCTCGCTGTTTCCTCTGAAAAATCCTCCCCCATTTTTAAAGGTTCCTCCATCATACGGTCCTTTGAAGACTGTAGCCTTCAAACATCCTTAGATTATTATTTTTTATGCTCCTTTTTTGTCTATCATGCTGCAGACAGATGTCATAATGATTAAGTGATCTGTTATCACAGCATACTGTGTCTTCATGTTCCAGGTGACCTCCTTCCCACTGATGGTGTCCTGATTCAGGGAAACGACCTGAAGATTGATGAGAGCTCTCTGACCGGAGAGTCTGATCATGTCAAGAAGACTCTAGAAAAAGACCCCATGCTGCTGTCAGGTACCCCTCTCTACTCCATGAACATTACTCCGACGTTCAGGGTGATCAGAGCTGGAATGGTCAGCTCTTTTCTCTCCTTATAGGGAAAAATAGATGAGCCAAAGATATTGAAGAAGTGTTTTTTTCTTTTACATATTTTCACAAATGATGCTGCCAATTTTGCTGCAGCTGAACTCTAACTGCTTCTTTTCTCTGGCATGTTTGGTGCATTTCAATATGTTGTTGGCTTGACTCACCTCGACTCTTTTACTTTTCAGGTCTTTCTTTGGTAAAACCTTGGGAGCATTTTTCTTTATGGATTCAGCTCAGCTCAGCTCTGCTCTCCTCTGATTGGGTCTCAGTCTCTTTGTTCCCCATGATTAAAAAAGCTCCTGACTGAAGAGTCGACTGTCTGGGAGTTTTCCATCATCTTATTTGTTTCCTGAAACCATTATCCCTTAATGGATTACTTGCACAAGTTTCCTTGTTGCTCCACAAGAGTGTAACTCTAACTCCAACAGGTTTAACCTTGGACCCCTTCGTGAATCTGGCTTAAACGAGTTTCACACTGACCCCTTTGTGAATCTGACTCAAACTGGTTTCATATTGACCCCTTATGAATCTGGTTTAAACAGATTTCACGTCAACCCTTCGTGAATCTGGTTTTGACAGGTTTCACATCGATCCCTTTTTGAATCTGGTTCTAGCAGGTTTCACGTCAACCCTTCATGAATCTGGTTCTAACAGGTTTCACGTCGAACCCTTTGTGAAACTGATTCTAACGGGTTTCACAGCCAACCCTTCATGAATCTGGTTCTAACAGGTTTCACGTCGAACCCTTTGTGAAACTGATTCTAACGGGTTTCACAGCCAACCCTTCATGAATCTGGTTCTAGCAGATGTTTATGTCGACCCCTTTGTGAATCTGACTCTAACTGGTTTCACGCCAACCCTTTGTGAATCTGGTTCAAACGGTTTTCAGGTCAACCCTTTGTGTGTCTGGTCCTAACAGGTTTTTATGTCCACCCCTTTGTGAATCTGACAATAGCTGGTTTTACATCGAACCCTTCGTGAAATCTTACTCTGACGAGTTTCACGTCAACCCCTTTTAACTCACCAGTTGTAATTAGCAAGAGTCCAGAAAAAGTCTTGACAGGCAATCCCAACACTGTTTTGATATTCTCACAAAGAGAATATGGCTCAATACAATTGAACCTTCAGTCATATTAGTTGGAAATTGATTCTTACCGTCATTATTGATTGAGGATCTCTTGATGGATCTCGAGATGATGGCCCACATCTATGTGTGCGAGGTCCTCCTGTCCTTTAACATGCATTGAAAGAGGCAGGACATTGTTCAGACATTTTTCTGAATTTTCTGTACATTTGGGCAAATTAGGATTTTGAGTCAATCACTCAATCCTTGTGAGTTTCCCTCTGTCTCTCAAGAGAGAGAAACAACTTCAGTCTGTGAAAGAGCTCCGTGTGGGACAGTCCTGCTGTGAGTTGTGTACACAAAAGGAGAAGGTTGATTACACGACACATCGTAAGAATAGCTGAAAATCATGTCATGAAAGGTTCCAGTAAAGATTGAGCTTGTCTCCCTCTTGTTTCCAGGCACTCATGTGATGGAGGGCTCTGGTAAGATGCTGGTCACAGCCGTTGGTGTGAACTCTCAGACTGGGATCATCTTCACGCTGCTCGGCGCCAGTGAGGACGGAGAAGGTGACGCTGATGAGAAGGCAGAGAAAGAGAAGAAGAAGGAGAAGCTAAAAGAGCGGAAGAAGAAGGCCAAGGAGAAGAAGAGTAAGAACATCAGGAGCTTCGGTATCTGATAATTAGGGATGCAGGAAATGGGATATTATGATACGCCAAACTCTTCTCAGCTTATACGGTTATTGATAGTTATCTTTAGCAGAATTAACCCTTTCTTCTTCTTGTGAGTCTCTTCATGCTACCAACAGAAGTGAGATAAGAAATAACCTTTGGTTTTAGAAGGTCTGATGAAATTTAAATATAGACATTTGGTGAAATGAAACACTCAAACAGGCTGCCTCTATCATGGCAGGTTTATGAGATATATTACAGATATGAATTGCAGCATGGTTGCTGGTTCTAACCCTGTGTCAGGCACTCCAGCTTCCTCTCACTGAGCAAAAACCATGCTCGTTAGGTGAATTGGTGACTTCAAATTGACCTTAGGTAGTTCTCTATGAGGTCCTGCATCCCCAAAATCAGCTGGGATTGGCTTTAACCCCTGCAACCCCTAAAGGGATTGATGGACAGTCTCATAAAAAGATCTTTTTTGCCGTTTGCAACCTGCAATTAAAAAAAAAACAAAGTAAGTTTCTCTGAGATCCCAAACCTCTGCAAACACATTTCAGGCGAGTTTTTGTCATAAATGTGTAAAACTGCCAAACTCTCACACAGTTAAGACATCCTTTAAAACATCGTTGCATCCACACGTGGGTTCAGATCACCAACAAAATCTTATCAAGACTTTCTCTGAAAATGTCACAAATCCTACATAACTTTTTGAGTTATCCTGGCCACAGACAAACAAATAAGCGTAAGAAGGTAGTATGGTATGGTATGGTACAAATAAACAAATGCCATCTAAACATACATACTGTACTGTAAATGCACTTTATATTTATACCTTAATTTCTCTCTTGCCTGCCACAGGGACTGCAGATGGAAATTAGCTAGAAAGCTATAATCTGGTGCAGAGCATCTCTACTCTGATATGTTTAATGTTTTTTTTCTGTACATGGTCCCTGATAAATAAAACTAAAACTAAAATAAATAAATAACTTCCTTGGCAGAGGTAAATATTACCAGAACATGATAATGCAATAAAAATTAAGACAGATAAGATGCTTTCCATCCTAGTTTAAGTCATTATTTTCTGTTACGTAAATTTACTTACATATTTTCACTACTTTTATTAATGGAAGATTTTATGACATCATATCATTTTGAAGATGTGGAAAAAAGTTTTGTGTAGTATTGTAAATGTCCAGTGGTTGATGGCGCAGAAACTTTTGCACTCCTGACTTGCTGACTGGTTAAAATAAATAAGTCCTTTTGCAAATCTTTCTGCACAGGCTGTCATTCAAACACTGGGGCAGACTAGAAATCTGTGCCAAGACCTGAAAAGTGTTTATTTGTAAAAAAGCACATGAACAACCTTGAACCGGTTTGTCTTGAGTGAAGACATCTGTACAGCAAACACAGGAGTGGATCTGAAAGGTAAGCTCACTGAGGCTGTGGGACTAACCAACAATGAATTAAATGAATTTCAGCTGCAGGTGGAGTTGGACCCTCAGCTTTTGGTCATTTCCACGTGTGCCACATTATATTATAAAACCCCAAATATCCAGTCTCTATGCAGCTCCAGCTCCTGTTTCTGGTTTTGTTCCTGTAAGTTGCCCCTGATCTCTGACTTTCACTAATTTCTGCTATTTGTGCCTCTTTACAGGTAAAAAATCAAAGAAAGGTGAGGAGACGCCGGTGTACAGTAAGTCTGTGACTGTTTGTGGTTTTGATGTTTAACTGTAGCTCTTTAGAGGAGGCTGGTATGATGTGTGTATGTGTGTTCAGGCCTCAGTGTTGAAGTCCACACTTTCTGTTAGGTCTTTAGTTGAAGTGTTCTGATGAGTTCAGGTTCTTATGCTGCCGTAGAAACTATGGATGTTTGTTGAGTTTGCTGCATTCAAGGAACAAAGTGAATTAGTTGGCTAAAAGCAGAGCAGACTGGAGTCTTGATTTGTAGTAAACCGTGGTTTGGTCAGTAAAGGTGCTCTCGGTAAACTGGAAACTTTTGATGGGTGACAACCAACGGCCCGGTTTGGCTGAGTAAACCCTGGTCTTGTCTGTGGTTATGTCTCCTTAAAAGGTAGTACGGTGCAGATTGGTATGTTTTGTCCCAATCTCAAGGACGTGTTCACCCAATGATCAAACTGTTCCGGGCTGCTGGATGGACATGCATTGGTACAGAAAGGGAGGATGCAGAAAAACGAAGACAGGACGGATCAGTTATGTGGGAGCCTCCACAGTTTCTGAGCACAGAAATGAAGATAACTGCTTATCGCTACAGGCTGCTTGGTGGAAACCCTGATGCATCAGCATTAAGTTTGTCGAGTTTTTGCAAACCTGATATAAAATTAGGAGAATTCATCATAATTTGAAATTATGAGATCCATAAAAGCAAGACAAATTTCAGTCAGGTGGTCGTCATAATGCTTTCTGTAGCTCTTAAAATAACAGAAGAAGCCTGTTTTTATTATATCTGATAAAAATAAATTTTTAAAGACGTTTAAAGAAAATTGCTTTAAGTTATTTACATTTGGATTGGTATCAGCATTGGCTGAAATAACTTAGGAAATATATGTATGTCAGCTGTGGCAAAAAAAAATATCCAATATCACACATTATTTATCATATAATGAGGCCTCATTAATTAACAACAATAGAGTTTCTTACAAACAAAATATTTTTCAGTAATTTAAGACTATGGGGAGATATTTCCGTCTCTTACTGATTTGTGTTCTATCACAAATAGTTTTGCAAATGTTTTCTTCATGTTAAAAATTTATTAAGCTATGTTCACACCAAATGCGAAAAAATATTCTGGTTATGCCCTCATGTGTTTGCGTGTTCATTTGGTTCATATTTGTTAAGACAAAGGGGATGAGAGAAGGGGGTAGGTCAGTCCCCCAGCAACAACAACTTGTGTTTCTGTCTTTTCAATCCATGATCAACATGGCATATGTTTCTATAGTCACTGTCATCTTCTTGTTCTCAAAAACCAGAATCTAAATGTCCCAGAATAGTCTGAAATAGAAACACATCCATCTGATGATCATAACATCCTTCAGAGCCGCACATGGAGAATTTCACCCCGATGTCCCGGTGATGGCTCCTCTGTTGCCAAACCTGCCCAGCTCTACTCGTTTTTTTTCCCGGTACAATCGCAGACCCACTTTTCCTCTCTTCCCGGTCTGTTCTTTCTCTTTTGGGCACGGTAGTTCTTCAGTGAGGTTTGTCGTACTTTCTGTGGCACAAAAAGACATTAATGCACAGCTAATAAGCCAGAAAAACACACCAGTAACCAGCTCACCAATGTGCTGGCGGACTTGATTCACAGTTCAGTTTTATGTGACGTCAACCTAATCACCACTTACTCTCAATGCTGATTGACTGCTAAAGCTTCAGGCTAATTTGTTACAGAAGTTAAATATCTTTTCAACTGTGGAGAAAGAGCTGAATTTCACTTTCAATGGATTTCCGTTGCCCAACAAACTGAAATTTGAGTTTGGTGTGAGCACAGCTTCAGTGTTTGAAACTGACCTGCAGGCAGCATCCAGGGAGCAGGAGGGCCGTAGGTGGCCCCTGAGCCGCCAGTTGCCCACCCCTGATAGAGTGTTGGGTTGTCTTGAAGATATCTTAAAACAGGATTCAATTGTTTTGATATTTTTAAGTATTAAACTTATTTTATGGGAGAGAAATGGGTTTGTCTCCAAAATTGTGGTGATTTTAACTTTTTAGAAAATTCATTCCTCTCTTATTGACAAAAATACCTGATTAATAACTTTATTTATGTTTTATCACTCCCATGTTGGTTGCAAACAGATGTTAGATCAAGACACTCCTCGATATTGTGCAGATTTGATCCTCAGCATTGATCAATCCAGTTTGTCTTCCCTCTTTGTCCTGACGACCAAATCGCTGGAACGTTCACAACAACTTAATATGATTACTCTGAACGCACCGGCCTCACCTTATCAGACTGACTTTGACCCGTGTGTGTTTGTAAAATGGCAAACAGGAGACACGGGACCACTGCTGACGTCAGCGCTGCAGCCGTGAAGCTTTTGTCAGGGCGAATGTCTGCAGCACGGCCAAACAGACGGAAACGGTTTGGACAAATAAAAATATAATCAGTCACCAAATATAACAAAGAAGTTCAGATAAAGAAAGAGGAGCAGACGAAGAGGCCTGTGCACACAGGCTGAGATACTCCTGAGAGCCCTGTGATTGGACTATTGTGTAATAAGATGGCTGCAGAGGACAAACCTGCCGACTTCATCATTAGTCAGAATCTGTGAATGAAGTTCATCTCCATGTTCATGCCTCTTCAAGGATAAAACAGTGATGTCAGAAGAGCAGATCACCTCTCCTCAGGTGATCTCCTCAAGTCCAAATGTCCAAGACAGGACACTTGAATGTCTCCTCTTTGTAATGAAGACAGAGCAGCAGAGTCCTGATGATCTGCAGAGAGCTGGGAAATGTTTGCTCGGTTTAGGACTGCATCTAGAGCTCTGCTATAGCCGAAATATATTACTGGCACATCACATGTGACCAACACAACATGCTAGAACTTGTTTAACTAGGATTAAACAAGTTAATACTTCTTTCTACTCCTTTGTGAGCATGTAAACCTGCTGCACATGCGATATCATCGACAGTTTACCATCTTTGTTTTTTTTGTTTTTGTTTTGGTATATGCATGTATTTTTTAGGTGACCACCCATGTTTGTTTGTTTTTCATGTTAGAAATAAGGCATTCAATTCAATCCAATTAAACGGCACATTAATTGTTTAATTTCAATTATCTTGTTTCCATCATTGAAACTGAAACTCGACTGATGGCCCACCTCTAACATGACCCCTGCTAAAGACCCTAGCTTCAGTCCTGGGGTCATGGCCCGGTCCAGGGAGGGAGCAGGGAGGCTCTGTCAACATCGAGGGAGTTCTTTCTTCAATATTTTTACACATTTTAACCAGACTTGATCCATGAAAACAATTAGAACTGGTTTTTAACTTGCACTTCAGTGTTTTAGCTGTTTTCATGCTTGAGTCTACTCAAACTAGAGGGCTTGGACTCGGACTCGAGATGGTCTCTGATCTGTGCCTGGATCCCTGAAAGAAGCCCCCCTTGACTGTGTGTTGGTCAGAAGTCCTGGTTCAGTTCAGACCAATCATGGCCTTGCAGAATCAGAAGTTCACAGGACTGTCAGACCAGTTTCCAACATGTTTGAGGGTCCCCGGGTCCTTGTGGTCCCCCTTGGAGGACCGTGTGGAGTTTCCCTGTGGTCTGAGCAGCAGGTGCTCCTGACTCTGTTGTTGGTGATTAGGAGCAAGCAGATTATCGGCCTTAAGCTCGGCAGATGCTTTCTTCTCCTGCCTGCTGCTGCTGCCTGTCCACTAATAACCTCATTACTGCGCCAGGATCAGCGGGCTCACACACACACGGATACCCTCACTCTCTGACATTGAGCTGTGTGTCGATTGACTCTGCAGGCCTGATGGCTGCTGTTGGGGTGATCCAGAGGAAAAACAGATGATGGAGTCTGGATAAGAGACCCAGGCATGGACCCAGTCACACTTCAGAGTCTGGTTAACTCTGCTGGTCTAATCAAAAATTCACAGAAGACCTGATTGTTTGGACCGTGTCCGAGCATGAGTGCTCACCTCGTTCCTGCTCATTTTAAAGGCATCATGGGTGGCAGTATGCACAAAGTTTGAAGGACAATAAGAGACTGTAACCACCAGTTTTGGTGGTCTTTTGGACACACTTTGCTGCCATTATGGATGCTTTTAATATTTATTTTTTTATTAAACATAATGTTTATTTTTATTTTCATTTGCCACAGAATATAACAATTTCATTTACTTATAAAACATAAATCACACAAACATATACACAAATTTAAGACTAAGCAAGAAAGGGAGAAATAAAAAGAAAAGTAAATAAATAATTACATACATAAATAACACCCAAAGGGCACAGTATTGTGGCAGACTTGTAATCTCCTCAATATCAAACCAAATTCATAAAACATTTCCTTTGTTCTTCTGTTTTGTTTTTTATCAGCCCAACGGAAAGATGAACGACAAAATAATAATAATAACAACATAAGTTAATTTGGCCTCTAGTGGTGAGGTAAAGAGAGGTGGACAAAGAGAGAAATGTTGATGTTTTTAATATTTCTGTGACATTAACAGAAACCTCCACATGTAGCTCAAAGGATGAAACCAGCCTGTGCAGCACAGATGCAATAACACAAGAGCATGCTTTCATTTGGTGAGCTTGTTACCAATTCAAAGCTTCCAGGCTAGAATAACCTCTTGTTTTCCATGAGCTGTGCGAATTTCTCAGCCAAAACAAAACACATATAGAGCCATATTCACATTATTCCAGCTGGTTTGTGTGTCCACAGCAATGGAATATCTTTCAGTAAAGATAGAAACCGTCCAAACTCTTCCTGTCTGTGCCTCTCAGAGTTTAAGTTATTCATGAATCAGGTTCCTTGTGGGGAGATTTACTTTTATTCTTCCAGCGTTTTCAGATTTATTCACTCTGGGACCCGTTTTCAAAAATTTTCAGGCACCTGAAAGCTGCATCTGTGAGGACGAAACACCTATATGACTAAGAGCAGGGAAATCAATCTCTCCCCCTATTATCAAAACTGAATAATCAAGTCACTTTGCCAAATGGCATGCAGCTCTTGTTTTTTTTCCATTGGTCATTTAATAAAGAGTAATTATAGGAAACACAAAAGGAGAATCTGCTCCTAAGATGATGGACATTGCAAACCGGTTGGTTTCAGAAAATGAATCACAGTGAGAAGCAAAACTTTCTGGAGAACTTGTTCAGTTTAGCTTATTTTAGGGACTTGATTGTTCTCTAATGTTCACGCTCATTGACCTGATAGTGGTCTCTGTTTAAACATCTTGATCATGGCCTGCCGAGCAAATCTTCTCCACAATCATGTGCACGTGGGTTTGATGTGAGGGAGGCATGACTTCTCCTGTTTGTTCAAAAACCTTCATATCAGGACATCACACGCTCTTCTGACCTCCAGAGCTGCAGAGTGGATGTCAAAGAAAGAGGAGGGTCATTGGTGAGGTGTTGTGCTCGGTGAAGACCCCGCTAAAATATCTGAGAGCATCAGTGAGAAAAGCAGCTGCAGCGCCTGAAGCAGGAGGAAAAAAATGCACTTAAGCAAACGCAGAACTCTAACGGTTCTTAAATGTGACACAGTGGATCCTCTGAATGGATTTTTTCATCCTGGTTTTAAAGTTGATTTCAGCCCAGCTTTCAGTTGTTTGTCTTTTAGTGTTGAAGAAACATGAGGGCCAATCATGGTATGATCCAGACTTGGATCTGACAGGTTCAGTATTCTGGACATTTGACTGCATTCACTCGCACAGAGCAGAGCCACGAGCTGATTCTTGGGATGAACGATAGCATTTGTATGATATCAATATCTGCAGATAACTGCTTCAAAAGCTAAATATTGGTGTTGGCAGATTTGAAAATATTTCCTGTAACTAAGTGCCAATATTTCAGCCTTTCATATTTGCATAAAAGACTGTACTGAAAAGAATTTATCTGACAGTTTGTGCTCCAAAAATAGAGCAGATTTGCTGTAGTTTGGGGATTCAGTGTCGCTCTTAAACTGCAGATGATGTTTGGGCCAGTTTTTTTCTTGGCATATGCATTGGGGGCCTGACATTACAAAAAAAATAGTCAGAAGGGAAAAAACAATAAATAAAATGTTTTGGTCCACTTAAAATGTTTGTCTGAAATTTTGAACTTCTAACTTGTATCTACATTTAGTATTATTATCCTCTCAAAGTGAGATTAGTTCCTGTTATTTTATGTTATGTCATGGGTTTTTATATTTTTCATCACTGGGTCGAACTCCCTGTTATATATTCTCACAGTTGAAGTTGTTTCTGTTTCATTAATAGTTGTGGGTATTATTTTTAAAGTCAGAATGCTGAGATTTCAGTCAGTTTGCAGATTTCGATTTTTCTAAAAATTCTGACTTTTTTCACAAACATAGAAAATTCAAATCTGTATTTGCTGTGGCCCTAACCCTGTTCTGTATGATAATACTCAGGGCCAGATGGAAAGCTTTGGGGGGCCTGATGTGGCCCCCGGGCTGCCTGTTGGTGATCACCGCTGTATGTGTTTTGCAAAACAGTACTATTGCTTTTGGCCAAGATATGTTTGAAAATATGGCCACTATTTTGCATATACTCATTTTTACCCTATCAGACAGCATCTGAAATCACCACGGCAACAGCATGCAGGAAATAAATGAACAAGCTTCGGCTGACAGGGAATGTATTTCATGATTTAGTCGATTATCCTGTTTGCTGGTGAGTGTTTAAGCCCTGCAAAGGAAACTTCAGAAACAGCTTAAGGCATATGTGATTTTGCTTTTCATCTTGATGTCACTTGTGCAGTGTGAGCACGAGGGATGCACCTGACCATCAGATCGTACAGCATGAGCTCAGGAATTGTGTTTTCAGACAGACACAGTGAATGAATAAAAATCATTTATCTGAATGATATACTGTAAGTGTGATGTTTAAAAGTGAAGTGACTTTAGAATTCTTGTTTTCCATCTGCTGAAGGTTTGGTTTGTTTCTGGGTCTTCAGCAGGTAAAGAGAAGGATGGAGCCACCGTGGAGATGCAGCGGCTCAAAGAAGACGGAGAAGCAGAGAAGAAGAAGAAAGCTCTGCCAAAGAAGGAGAAGTCGGTCCTTCAAGGGAAGCTGACCAAACTGGCAGTGCAGATCGGCAAAGCAGGTATGGATGAGGAACCCTAGAGGAGGTGAACAGAGTATTGATACAGCATGAGTGTCCTCGCTCACAACTGCAGAGTCTGTTATTGAAGGATGTTAGAGGATGGAGAACACACTGCTGACTCCAAACAGATGATAGCCCCCATTTTTAGAGCAGCTATCAGGAGTAAAGGCCTTTGCACACCAGCGGAGACGCGATTAAACGGCATGAAATTGTGAATAATTTGGAGGTGAATTTTGACGCGCCTGTCTATGCACATCAGGAGCGACACAATTTAATACATAAAAAATATAAAACGATCGCGTCGCGCATATTCTAAGCACTTTTAAGCCACAGCTCAAGCCTACAATTCACATCCTTTTCACATTTGTTCACTGATGTTTGAAGAGTCTTTGTAAGTAGTTCTTTTGTATCATCAGTAAACACATTACATACCACTGATGCAGCAGTGGGAGTTGTGCTTGAGGACACATGTGACACAGAGCTGGGCTGCAACCCTTCACTTCCAGACTGAGCCACTGATTTAAGTTTTCCTTTTCATATATTTTTTCTTGAGCTTGTGCTAAGATATTTTTGTCTTTAATATCATATAGGTTAGCCTAGTAAAAGATCGAGACAGTAAACAGGCAGCCCATCACATATGAATGAACCAGATGTGCTATGCGCACAGCTGAAGCTGTTTACAAACGGGATGTGACTCAAATTATACTTATAACAACAGTGTGTCCTCTTACCTCAGACATACTGATGATCAGACTGCAGGAAGTTGGTGAGGATGCAAGTGGCCATATAATGCTGTCTGCTCAATCAGGACAGACTTGCAGCCGTCAACAGTAACTAATCGGCACTCCGGGACTATGTGACGTGCCTACAACGAGCATTTTGATTGGTCGGATGTGCACTCATCGCAAGCGAAACTATGGAAAAATCGACCTCGGCCCGAAAAAATAAAAGTCGCAATTTTGCTCGGCGAAATAACGTTGCTGGTGTGAAAGCTTGCATTGAAAAACAGTAGATTCCAAAAAATAACGTGCGAAATATTCGCGCGAAAAATACACGTCTAGTGTGCAAAGGGCTTAAAGTGTAACATTTAAGGAGGAACTTGAGCCTTTGTCGGACTTTCTCAGCTGGTGAAACACCCCCAGGAACTTGTGCTCAAGTTTGTTTTAATTTGAACCTGCTCATATCAGGCAGAACAGTCCAGCGTTTGGTGCTCATACACTGCAAAAAAATCTGATCTAGGCAAGTGTGTTTGTCTTTTTTTAAGTCAAAAATATCCAAAAACACATGTTCAAATCCACATTCACTTAACCAGTGGAGATGAATATCTTACTTTAAGGAATGAAAGGCAGAAGTAAGGCATTGAACTGCTTGTAATGAAGTGAAAATATCTGCCAATGAAACAAGGAAAGTTTGACTCAGTGGGATTCTTAGATTAAGGCTTAATATCTGCTCAAATTAAATTTGACTTGTCTTATTGGCAGATTATTTTACTTACTATTACAAGCAACTCAGGCCTTATTTTCAGTTTTTATATCTTCAAATAAGATGTTAATCCAGACATGTAAGAAAATTGTAGATTAGAATAAATCTGGTGAGATTTTTTGTGTTTTGAAATTGGACAAAAACTCTCACCTAGATCTGAGTTTTTTCAGTGTAAGTTTAGCAGATGGTATCTCCATGCCTCCACTGCAAAAACTCAACTCTCAGCAAGTGTCTTTGTCTATTTTTTAAGTCAGAAATATCTAAAACACTTATTCTAATTCACATTCACTTAACAAGTCCCAATAAATATCTTACTAGATGAAATAAAACATAAAAATAAGGCTTGTAATGATAAGAAAAAAAAAAATCCACCAATGAAACAATCAGAGTTTGACTCAGTGAGGGTCTTAAATTCAGGTTTAAAATCTGTTCTGGATTAAAAAAAATCATTTTAAGAAACCTTTAAGTTAAATTTATCTCATCTTTTTGGTAGATTATTTGACTTATTACAAGCAACTCAGGCTTTATTTTTAGTGTTTATATCTTCTATATCTTAAACCAGACATGTCAGGAAATTGTGGCTTAAAACAAGTCTAGGGAGGTATTTTTGACTTGAAGTTGGACAAATACTCTCAGTTTCAGAGTTTTTTGCAGTGTCTGTGGTCTTCATCTCCTTGTCTTCATTCTCAGGTCTCTTCATGTCGGCCCTCACCGTCCTCATCCTCATCACCCGCTTCCTGATCGACACCTTCTGGGTCCAGGGCGTCCCTTTGACCAAAGAGTGCGTTCCCATCTACGTGCAGTTCTTGGTGAAGTTCTTCATCATCGGAGTGACCGTGCTGGTGGTCGCTGTGCCTGAAGGTCTCCCTCTGGCCGTAACCATTTCCCTGGCCTACTCAGTCAAGGTCTGTCCTTCCTACAGGGTGAAGGGGGGATCATGCTTGGACATGTTGTGAACCTTCATGCCTTTCTCATTTTACAGAAAATGATGAAGGACAACAACCTCGTCCGCCACCTCGATGCCTGTGAGACCATGGGCAACGCCACCGCCATCTGCTCCGACAAGACAGGAACGCTCACCATGAACCGTATGACGGTGGTGCAGGCCTACGTCACGGGACGCCACTACAAAAAGGTGCCAGAACCGGACCTCATCCCCGCCAAGGTGATGGATCTGCTCATCCAAGGCATCGGGGTCAACTGCGCCTACACCACCAAGATTATGGTGAGTCGTAAAAATAGCGCTTCATTCAGGAAGCTGTGTTAGTTAAGCATTTGGACGTGAGTGAAGGAGAGTTTGGAGCGCTGCCACGACGGCTCAGGGCTCATCTGATCACTGGCTTGTTGGATTTACAGCACCGATCAGACCCTGAAGGAGACAAACAGGTCACCTGCACACTTGACATCTGTTTAAAATAACTTTATTTATTAGCTCGCTCTCTGTCAGATCACCGCTAAGACGAGTCAAACCAACACCAACAGTGTTAAAGCTCCACTGCTGTCATGAATGATCGCCATGCAGTATTAATTATAACTGCACTTTTTAATTTGGTTTTAGTTATTGTCTTTTGGGCTAAAATATATTTTAGTTTTAGTCATAATATAGTCATCTAAATTGTTTTAATTTTAGTCTAGTTTTAGTTGATGAAATTTCACATTTTAGTCGATGAAATCTGCTGTAAATTTAGTCAACTAAAATATGAAGTGTAAAGGGTAAGGCATTTTTTATGTTTCCTTGAATTTTTGAAGTCATGTTTTACACTTGGATGCTCGTAAAGTTTGAATGTATAAATGAACAAAAACAAATTGAACTTTGTGTGAAATGCAGTCACCTTTATTCAGGCTACCTGGCAGAGCATCTCACTTACAATACCAGAACTGACAACAAACAGTGAAGCTGCTCTACATGAATATATCAATTCATAAAGAGAGTAGCTCTGATTGGATCGCTCCCCAACTTATCCCACCACCACCAAGCTAAGGCAGCTGTGATTCGATGTCCCTCTGAACTCATCCAAACTTTCCACACAACCAATGTAGCTGTGATTGGATATATTCCTAACGTGCCCCTACTTTCTACATGACCAAATTAGGTCTGATTGAATTAAGTCTCTGTCAAACAATTTCGTCTAGTTTTTATTTGTTGATGAAAATGTCAGTTAATTTAGTTTTAGTTTTTGTCCATGTGCACTTGTTTTTACTAGTTGCTGTGTAGTTTTTGTCAGGAGAAAATGTTGTTGATGAAAATAATTAGTCAACAAATTTAACACTGTCACCATGTTTGATCCAGCTCCTCAGAAGAAACTAATAAACCATGAAAACTAACTTAACGTCCTCTCTGTGGTTCTTCCTGCAGCCTCCAGAGATGGAGGGGGGGCTTCCTCGCCAGGTGGGGAACAAGACTGAATGTGCCTTACTGGGACTCTCCCTGGACCTGCGCCGGGACTACCAGACCATTCGAAATGAAATCCCAGAGGAGAAGCTCTTCAAGGTCTACACCTTCAACTCTGTGAGAAAGTCCATGAGCACCGTGCTGAAGAACTACGACGGCAGCTACAGGATGTACAGCAAGGGGGCGTCAGAGATCCTGCTCAGGAAGTAGGTTTACTGCAGCAGCTCAGCTTTAGTGGTCTTCATGGTCGCTCCTGCAGACACTTTAGACCTTTGACCTCCTTTAAGGGATCCTGCAGGGCCTCATCATTGTTAGTGAGGGGCCTTTAATTCCACATGGCTTTTTTTTAAAACCCAGACCATTTTTATAAAGTAAACTTTGGCTGGTTCGTGGTTTTAAAGTGTCTATTATTATTGTGCTCCAACTATTCAAAAGTCTGGTTTTCATTATTTGATCTTTTGTTTCAATAATTTTTCCAGTATTTTAATTAATTAGTTACCTCCTCCAAGGAGGTTATGTTTTTGCCGGCGGTGGTTAGTCTGTCTGTCTGTCTGTCTGTTTTGTGTTCAAGATAAGTTGAAAAGTTATGGACGGATTTGAATGAAATTTTCAGGAAATGTGTGGAATGGGATAAGGAAGAAATGATTAGATTTTGGGACTGATCTGGATCACCATCCGGATACAGGAATTGTTTAAAGGATTCTGTAACATTGCCAGATAGGACCATTTTCGCCAAAGTGGACTGAAGCTGCTTGTTGGAGGTCTGCGCTCTCTGAGTACTTTTCTAGTTCTTTTAAGCTTTTACCACATTTTTTTTATTTTCATTATGATAATTTTGAAGTTTTTTTAAGCCCTTCTATTTTCTATCTCTTGGCCACATGGTCAAAAAAGAGCCAGCTTTAGCCCACTTACCTGATAAAATGAAGCATTTTAACCATATTTGTTGCCAATAATCTGTTTAGCATAACAAAATAAAGTTTCCTCTTATTCATCTGACTCTTTGCTGGTGTTTGGATGTGTCCTTTTCTTAAAGCAGATAGGCAGCTTATGCATCTATCATTTTTTTTAAATTCACATTTAATTATATTTGTATCATTGTAACTATCCTCATATCCAGAGTTTGCGTATCAAATTTATTACTTTACCTAGTCTGTGAGCTTTGCAAACATGTACAAGGAATAGTGTCACAATTTAATTCAAAATACAAGAATTATCCCATTTTCTCGCTGTTGCTTTTCCTCTATGTGTCTCTAAACAACAATAACAGATTTTTAATTTTTATACTTCCCATCAGAGATCTTAATACTTGGTTTTACCCAAAGACATACATCTTAATTATTTCATTTCTTGTGTCCCATTTCTGCTGTTATTTCCTGTCAGTGTTTTCTTTCAAGTTATCTGGACGACATGTTAAGTATAAAAGAAAAAACCTGAATATCTGTTGTTATCTTTTGTATGAACACAGAGATAAGATGTTTCCTCCGGTTCCAGGTGCTGTAAGATCCTGGTGTCCAGTGGCGATGCCAAAGCCTTCAAACCTCGAGACAGAGACGAGCTGGTGAAGAAGGTGATCGAGCCGATGGCCTCTGAGGGTCTCAGGACCATCTGCCTCGCCTACAGAGACTTCCCCGCCTCTGAGGGAGAACCAGACTGGGATAATGAGGCCCACATCCTCACGGGCCTCACCTGCATCGCTGTGGTCGGCATTGAGGACCCTGTGCGGCCTGAGGTATGTGAGCCTGTCTTTGGTTTGGGATAGGGGCTAGACTTAGTGGTCCATGTTGGCTAAAATGTTTATTATAGAACTCTAATCAGTTTGGATATTCTGACTTCATAATTATGTGAGGTTAAAGTTTGTATTTTGCCAGATGCTGATACAGGCTCCGGCACTGGTTAACTAGCTTTTCAAAGTAAAAGCCTGGTCTGTTTTTATTAAATTATGAGCTTAACCATGTTTTTGCATCAGTGCTTTACTCTTAATGAGTTTCCAGGCCAGTGTTCAGTTATTGATGTGACTTACAAAGTTGATGAATGCCTCGTCTTAGTCTTAGCTAAAATTTATTTTACAAAACAAGAAGTTAAATCACTTATGAAAGTGTCCTTTCAGGGCATAAATGATTAAAATGAAATCACATTATTAGTGATTTTCTGAATATCAGATCTTCTCTGACTCTCTCTCTTTTCTGCAGGTTTATTTGTTCCATCATTTTAGTTAGGAACATGTTTTTAAAGGATATTTTATTAAAGGCCCTCATAACAAATGAAACCACCTTTGCACAGGTATGACTTTCTGTGAAAATGAGAGAGATCAAATTAGTCTGTTTCATTTATTAGGTTTAGCACGTGGCCCTTCAGCCTTTTCTGTGCAGAGTCAGTCCAATGAAGTTCATAATATTAATAACAATAAAAGTTTGGACAATGCACAGGAATTTTCCAAACTGTTGCCCAGCTGTGGCTGCTTCTTGAAGCAATATAACTCCTCTATTGATTTCAAATGAATGAACTAATTTTGCAAGAAAAGATTATTACTGTGAGGAGCGGCCTTGTCATGTTCACATGGCCATGCTTGAGCTCATGCATAAGTAAGAATACGGTGCAGAAGCACTCCTCAGCTCTCCGTGCCGGGGCTTGGGCATTGCACAGCACTTACATGTCAGTACAACATGCCAAGAGCATTCAAAGAGTTGATGGTCACAGGAAACTTGGGGCTCATCGCTTTATTTCGGGAGTGTTCAACTTCAACTTCTACTTTATTATCATCCCGTGGAAAATTTGTTGTGCAGCAGGCATAAGCAGATCAGTACATGATAAGACATAAAACATACAGGCATTAGGAAAATCCTGAGCACAAGTAAAAAGGAAGAATCAGACAAAGCTCCATAAAGTGCTGTGCAGTGGATAAATAAACAGTAATGATGAACAGTTGAGGTAAAGCAGATAAAAAGAGAATCAATAAATAATCAACAAATAGTCAAGGATTACAATCTAAACATCAATCTTATCCACAATGTGCATAAAATACGCACAAGAAAACTGGCCAATGATTTAAGGTTGTCAATTGCAACCAGAACAAAAGAAGTCCTGGTACATCTTGTCTTGGTTCTGGGCTGTCGGGGTATCACCCAAACCTTAGTGTCCTCTCCTCACTGACTTCCTCCTCTCGCTCTCTTCAGGTCCCGGACGCCATCAGGAAGTGTCAGCGAGCAGGGATCACCGTCCGGATGGTGACCGGAGACAACATAAACACCGCCCGAGCCATTGCCACCAAATGTGGCATCCTTCATCCCGGAGACGACTTCCTGTGTCTGGAGGGCAAAGAGTTCAACCGACGGATCAGGAACCAGATGGGAGAGGTCAGAGAAAAAACAGTTTTTAGCCCATTCAGACGGAGGGACTCCTGTGAACCACCTCTGGACTGCAGCAGCAGTTTAAATGGTTAAAACTGAAATGTTATTTTCAAAACTGTTTTTGTCTCCTCTCTGTCTGCAGATTGAGCAGGAGCGTATCGATAAGATTTGGCCGAAACTCCGAGTTCTCGCTAGATCATCTCCAACGGACAAGCACACCCTGGTCAAAGGTTAGGCTCTAAACTAGGCACGTGTTTATGGGATGATTTATTGATAATAAACTATGTTAATTTTCTAAAGAGTCCTAATGGGGATGTTACCTTGAATAACGATGAGTCAAACCATTAACATCTGCCTTTTTACAGGCCTGCCTTAAATACTACAGCTTTTTCAGTGTTTTTGTGTGGATGGACACATTTACTGAACTGTTACCATTCTTATAGATAATGTTTTCAGTGCGAAAATGTTTTTTTGCGTAAGAGCATAGGGCCTCTTATACTTAAAAGCAGTGGTTCCCGAAGCAATGGACAGGACCCAATAAAACATGTTAATAGGCAGATTTATAGTGCTTAAACATAAAAGAGATAACTACAAAGAAAAAAATGAAAAAATGAAATCTGCTGTGGGCTTAAAAAAGCCCACAGCAGATCAAAAATGCTGTAAAACTAATTAAAAGCTCATTCTTCAGGCTTAAAACTCCTCTCCTTGAGATGTCTGGTGTCCTCACGGGTATCATTTTATTTTATTTTCCCCTCAGGTATCATCGACAGCACTGTGCTGGAGCAGAGGCAGGTCGTAGCCGTTACAGGGGACGGGACAAACGATGGCCCCGCCCTCAAGAAGGCAGATGTCGGCTTTGCCATGGTAACAATCACCGTCATTAGGAGACTCTCCTCTGATCTGGCCTCAGTCTCTGTATTTACTCTGATAATTCCTCTTCATCATAGTGCGACTTTATCATCCAACGCAATAATGGAGGAGGTGATGGGGTTTCTGGTTCTCAGTCTGTGGCTTTAGTTTACAATAAGGAGATAGAAAAAGGCAGAACAATGAGGTTAAAATGTGACGCTATTATTATAATATGCTTTATATAAACCAGTCTACATCTTTAGAAAAAGTTGCCCTCATTTATTACCTCCGCCAAGGAGGTTTTGTTTTGCTGGAGTATGTTTGTCTGTTTGTTTGTTTGTTAGCAAGATTACACAAAAACTGCTAGATGGATTTTGCTGAAATTTTCAGGAGATGTTGGTAATGGCCCAACTTAAAAATGATTAGATTTTGGTGGTGATTCAGATAACCACCATTAGTGAACTTTCATTTCGGCTCAATAACTGTCTAAAAACTAATAATGACATCACCATGATTCTGAGTGCTAGGTGTGGGTTTTCAGGGTCATGAATCATATTATGATGGTAACATTACCATGAAACTATTGCTTATAGATGTAACAGTAATGTGTGAGCTATCTTGGCAGAGTTTTGCATTCTCCAAGTGCTTTCTAGTTAGAAAATCAGTTCATGGTTGTAGCCACAGAATTAAGTAAAATCAAACTTCCTTAGAAACGGCCATATTGGCATGTGAGGGCATGAAGCGTTCCTTCCATGTCAGCAAAATAATCCTAGAACACGATCTCCAGGAAAGAGAGGGACCTCTTATGAACACAGGGAGTCAATGCCACCACCTGTGTTTTTTCTTTTTTTAAGATTATTTTTTGGGCAATTTTGTGCCTTTATTGACAAGAGAGAGAGACAGTGGATAGGTTTGTGAAAGAAGTCGAGAGAGTAAGGAAGGACACTCTTCAAACTGGCCACAGGCTGGATTTGAACCCGGCTGGCCAAAGCATGTATGTCTGTCGTGCTTGGTTGCTTACCACTCTGCCAAACCAGCACCCCAGCACTGCCGATGCCTTTTAAGCAAAATTCCTTTTGCTCTGCAGGGCATTGCTGGTACAGACGTGGCGAAGGAGGCGTCCGACATCATCCTGACCGACGATAACTTCAGCAGCATCGTCAAGGCCGTGATGTGGGGCAGGAACGTCTACGACAGCATCTCCAAGTTCCTGCAGTTCCAGCTCACCGTCAACGTGGTTGCAGTCATCGTGGCGTTCACCGGCGCATGCATCACTCAGGTTAGAGTCGGCGTGCTCCGCTGCAGGATGGGTCTCAAACTTCGATGGTTGTTTCTGCTTTGCTAACGATCGCTGACTGGACTTTTTGGGTGTTTCCAGGACTCTCCTCTGAAAGCCGTGCAGATGTTGTGGGTCAACCTCATCATGGACACATTTGCGTCTCTCGCCCTCGCCACTGAGCCTCCAACAGAGGCGCTGCTGCTCAGGAGCCCATACGGCCGCAAGAAGCCTCTCATCTCCCGCACCATGATGAAGAACATCCTGGGTCACGCCATCTACCAGCTGACGCTCATCTTCACGCTGCTCTTCGCTGGTTAGTAAAGTAGAGAATCGTATTTTGTTACCTCTGCTCAGTGATGTTTTCTAATAAATCCGTCCCTCAGGTGAGAAGATCTTTGACATCGACAGCGGCAGAAACGCTCCCCTCCACGCCCCGCCCTCTGACCACTACACCATCGTCTTCAACACCTTCGTCCTGATGCAAATCTTCAATGAGCTTAATGCCCGGAAGATCCACGGTGAGAGGAACGTCTTTGAGGGCGTCTTCAGCAACCCCATCTTCTGCTCCATTGTCCTGGGAACCTTGATTGTACAGGTGAGGAGTGGAGCCAATGACACACCTGGAAGAGCTCACTGTATGATGTCATAACCACTTCCTGTCTGATGTTTGTCTCCTGCAGTTCGTCATTGTGCAGTTTGGAGGGAAAGCCTTCAGCTGTGTTAGTCTGACCCTGGAGCAGTGGCTCTGGTGTATCTTTCTGGGCCTCGGCAGCCTCCTCTGGGGACAGGTGAGACCACGTCCACCTTCTCTAGTCAGAGGACTTCAAACTTTTACAGTGAATGATGAGCTATAAAAGTCTCTGTCCAGACCTCCAATGTCTTCTGTCCTATTGTCTCCATCCGGCACAGCTGCCGTCTTAAAACATATTCTGTTTTTGTTTTCAGCCTTTATTCGAGATTCTGGGGAGCTGGATAGATTTGAACATTGGAGATAGAGAGTGGGGAAGATCTTCCAAAATCCCTCGAGCCACTAGTCCACTGGACACCCACAGTTAACTTTTTATGCTGAGCCTTGTTTTCGTTCCCATAAAAAGTTAAAGATGGTAAAAAGAAAAACCTGGTTAAATGTATAAACCTGGTCTAAAGCCCAAATCACTTCTGAAGTGTAAAACTGTGTCATAAGACTAAAGCCAAAAAACCACCTCTGAAGTCCAAAACCTTGGCTAAAGTCTAAGACCTGGTCTGACGTCCAAAACCTTGACTTGAGACTAAAGCCTTATCCAAATTCTTAGACCTTGTCTAAAGAGTAAGGTAAAGACTAAGTCCTTGTCCCAATTTATGACCTTGACTAAAGTCTAAAGCCTTGTCCAAAGTCTAAAGCCTTGTCCCAAGTTTAAGTACCTGGTCTAAAGTCTGTCACCTTGTCTGAAGTCTAAAGCCTTGACTTGAGTCTAAAGCTTTATCCAAAGTCCAAGACCTTTTCTAAAGTCTAATGCCTTGTCCAAAGTCTAAGACCTGGTCTGAAGTCTAATGCCTTGTCCAAAGTCTAAGACCTGGTCTAAAGTCTAAGCCCTTGGCCTGCCTGTGCTCTGTTTCTTGCAAAGCACAGCACAAAGGAGAACCAAAGGTACGACTAGAGTCCAGATTAGTTGGTAATAGAGGCTAAAGTCTGGTGTGAAAATGAACCTGACTCACGTGGCTTCAGGGACATTTTCCTCCCCAGTCGATCATCAGAGGACAGACACATGTATCTCCAAACCTTTAGGTGGTGACGGAGATTTTTACAAACAAATGCGAAACTGCATTTGTTTGACAGAGGTGTAATGTTTGTTTCTGCTCCCCTCTCAGCTTGTGTCCAGTATCCCCACCAGCTGGCTGAAGTTCCTGAAGACGGCGGGTCACGGCACTCAGCGGGAGGAGATCCCTGAGGAGGAGCTGGAGGAGATGAAGGACCTGGATGAGATTGATCACGCTGAGATGGAGATGAGGAGGGGTCACGTGCTGTGGTGCCGCGGCCTCAACCGCATCCAGACTCAAGTAAGGTTTATTTTTAAAAGCGTGGATATGAGAACCTCGTGCTTCCCTCTTTGTTAAAGATTAATAGGCAGCGCCAGAACAACAACTATTACTGCAACTGCCACACGTGGTCCTTACACGCAATCTTGCAAAGTGTCTGCAGCCTTTTTCACCGAAATATTTTACACAAAAGTGCTGCAACGAAGCTCCACCTTCATTTGACTGTGGTTGATTCTCATCAGTGCAGCAGAGATGTGAAATCTCTATCATTTCGCAGAATTCGTGTGCACACTCACAGCTGTGCTTTGCGTGATCCCTTCTCTCCTGAAATTTAACCTGTTACGCACCTGTCTAGGGGGAAAGTGCGTAACATATTAAAGGGACAAAAAAGAAGGAATATCACGTCTCAGTCCCTAAAACCAAACACAGGACCAAAATGTATAATTACACAATTTATCACAAATAAAGGTAAAAAAGTATTTACAAAACAATCTGAAAAGAGAGTATCAGACAAATGGGATACAAAAACAAAAGGCAGCAAAAGCTTGCACTCAAAATCAGGATTTACCCAAAAAAACTAACTTGTACAAAAAAACTACCAACTAACAATTACACAGCTCACAAAATTGTTTCGAGGCCGAGAGCGATGAACTGCTTCTGCTGTCAGAGGATGCTGTCTGTGTCCTTGGTGGAGGATTTTTGAATGCCTTGTTGTTGGTCGTGGGCCAACGGGAGGGCCGCTCTCCCCTCTCCTGGACCCGCTTCCCAGCCAATCACAGGAGGCCACCTGACTTTTGGCAAAGATCCTCCTGCTGAAAGAGCACTCTTTCTTCACTCACACACACACCCACAGCAGAGGAGAGCATCTCCACAAAAAACAAAATATAATTTCTATGGCCAGGGCCGTAACGTAACCTCTGATTCAACCTCTAAAGACAGAAGAATCAGGAATGTCCTCCATCGTGCTCGGCTCTTCCCTCTGACCCTGAGCTGACTGTGTTCTTTCCTTCCTCTCTCAGATCCGTGTGGTGAACGCCTTCAGGGACAGCGTCTCGCCGTACGAGGGTCTGGAGACACCCGAGTCCCGCAGCTCCATCCACAACTTCATGACCCACCCCGAGTTCCGCATTGAGGATTCGGAGCCTCAGATTCCCATGATCGATGAGGTCGACGGCGAGGACGAGGCTCCGACCAAACGGAACTCCATCGGCATCCCGCCACCTCTGAGCCTCTCCAACCTGCATCCGCTCCCATCCAACCAGAACAACAACGCCATGGACCGCATCCTCCCGCTGCACAAGGATGCCTCCAGGCCCGGTCTGATCCCGACCAACTCAGCTACTCTGCCGCCTTGCCCGGGGAGCCCCCTGCACAGCCTGGAGACATCGCTTTGAGGCCCCGCCCCCAGACCTGAGCACTTCTGGTGCCAACGGTCTGTACGTACTGTTTTGACGAGAGTTCTGGTTGATCTGCGATCTGAGGAGACCAACAAAATTTAAAAGACTCGTCTGATCTGCTGGTTTTTAGGATCCTGGGAGCAGAGATGTTCCCACTGTTTGTTTTCGTGCTCTGAGCGCCGACTCCAGCACGCAGACTGATGATTTCTTCTTTCTTTAAATAGACATGGACTCTGCAGTTTTTGTTTAGGAGACGAGTGTTTGTGCGGTGATCGATCAGTTATCAGTTACAGGTCTGTAAATATCAATGTCAATGTTCAAATGTAGGCAAAGCTCATTTTGAACGAGTCGGTTTGACCAACAAGCCGACGGCTAGATTTGTGTGGAGGTTTTAAGTTTTAGGATCAATGACTGAAATATTTACAGGGTTCCCACGGGTCCTGGAAAAGCTGGAAAACAGCTGACTCACTTTCCAGGCTTGGGAAACACTTGGAATATGAGAGAGAAAGCAACATGTCCCCAAAATTATTGTGCTGTCCTGGAAGATTATTCAGATATTTCTTTACTTTAAATCAGGTGGGTTATGGTCAGCTGTCTTAAAATGAGGCCACACGGGGTCCTACAGCCAAGTTGTTAAGTCCGCGGAGGCCAAAGTTCTGAGCCTGGGAGGCCTGAGTTGGGGTCCTGCCTGCCACTCCTTTCTTGCATGTCAGCCTCACTCTCTCTCCCCAATTCTCTCCGGGCTTTCCAAAATAAGGCCAATAATAATCTAAATCTTAAATCTCTTAAATGATAAAAACAAAAGCAAACATGCTGATAAATTTAAACAAAGTCTTCTAAATGAGGTAAGACATGTGGGACCATGTACTGTTATTATTATCGCTATTTTTATTTTGGTTATTACAGAAAAAATATTTTTGTTTGCTCTTTGTTTTGTACATAGTCTAGTTTGTATATTTGGTTTTATTTTCTAGAGATAAAAAAGGAAAAATCAGGTTATAAATGCCCAAACCACCGTTGTTGCATAATTATATAATTGAAACTGAATGCTATACCCCTGCAGGTGTATTTAAATCATTTCATGATCAATTTCTCATCATTTATAATCGCATAAAGCTGGAAACATCCTGGAAAAATCCTGGAGAATGATCTCCTGAAGAGAGTGGGAACCCTTCTGTAGAGCCAGTCTGCTTTATTTTTACAGAAACCTTTGTAGACAGAGAAGTTACTATTTAATGTCTGATTTTATTTTAGTATTTTTGTAAAAAAAAATGTGTAGACTGTTGTTGTTTCAGAGATGTTCAAACAAATGTTATTAAAAGACTGAAAAAAACCCTGATGGAGCGCGCCGTTTGTGATGTTTCACAAGATGTATGTCCGAGAGACAAAAAAATCTCTTATAAATAACTAGAAGTGTTCAGAGAGAACAAACCTCCGCCGTGGCAGCTACAGTCCTGCTCCAGACCCAGTCCTCTTTGCTTAGCTGAAGCCATTGAAGATACACAGCTTTGTTTAATGTGTCCTTGTTTGCATCTAGCTTTTCCCTTATTAATGTACCATACCACACTTGTATTCTCAGAATATTCTCTCAGGTTTGTATAAAAGACAGAAAACCAAGAAAAAAAAAAATTCTGTCTCCGCCTCACCAACATCAACATGGAGCAATAAAATCTGTCCAGGCTCGAAGTTTCTGCAGGGATCGCTGTCCTGCCATGTTGATGATTCGCCTCCTTCATGATACATTAGATTAATTAACCTCATCATCTCTCCTTCAAGCTCAAGCTTTATTTAATTTAAGACATCAAACTGATCCACAGGCAGAGGACAGACTGGAACATCGGGGGCATCCAAACTGTCAGTGAAATACAGAAACACAAAAGGAAGACTGGACCACTTTGATATGGCTGCTATTAAATAGCTGGTTAATAGCAGACAATTACCCAAGTCCCTCTGATCCGAGTCGTTTGGGTCCAAGTCTCAAGCAAGTCCCAAGTTTTTTCTGTTGTGGACAAGTCAAGTCGAGTCACAGGTTCATGTCGAGTCAAGTCGAGTTGAGTCACAGGTTATGTCAAGTCAAGTCCCTCACCATTGTTCCCCAGCTCACCTAAAAAAGCACTCAGGTTTATATCTTGAAGAGAGAAACCTTATCCTCCTAAGGTCAATGTCAAAAAAGAGCATGCAGACTACAAAAAAATATGTTTATTTGGAGCATTTTGCATGGTCCGTTGTTCAGGATCATCAATATTAATCACTTTGTTTATTCACTCATCTATCTATCTATATTAATCATTTTTCATTTATTCATTCATCTATCTATCTTTCTATATTCATCATTTTCTGTTCATTTTTTCAACTATCTATCTGTCTGTCTATCTATCTATCTATCTATCTATCTATCTATCTATCTATCTATCTATCTATCTATCTGTGGTTATTCTAGTGGGTATACTCTGACATACTCTGATGGATGTTTGTCCTCTTAGGGCCTCCATACACTGAAGACCTGTTTGCCACAGTTTTACTTGATTATACACCGTCCACTGAAAACAGCTCTGAGACCCACTTATGGGCCTCCACACACAGGTTAAGAACCACAGCACTAGTAGATTGTATTTGAAGCTTTATCCTTCAAAGATTGTTCTTATATCATGGAGAATACGTGATCCAGGATACCTCAGGATGAAATTATCATTTAGAAAACAGTGAGTGAGTGAAAACAGCTCAGAGCTGGACTGATGAAGAATGTTGAGTTGCTGACTCCTTTCAGTTTTTAAGTCTTTGTGTTCACTTAAACCGTGCACATGAGCTATCAAGACACCAATTGAACGTTAAAATCACAGAGTGACTGATGGTCCCTCACTGTCCCTGCGATGCGCGTCTATCAGCCTCTTTACGCTCACCGGCAGACGGAGGAGCGCGCGCGCAAAGACGCTGAGCGGGGATTTAGATCAAATGTTCACATGTACATCAGATGAAAATCTCTCTTCTTCACCTTTTCCTTTCTTTCTCTGCTTTGTGTGAAAGCGTTACTTAAATCAGTGAATGTTTCATTCATGTTATGCGCTGTTTAACTAAAGGCAGCGTTTGTTTTGTTGAACGTTTTACGTGAATGATCAGACTGTGCAGGAGAGAGAGGATGGCTTGCGCAGCGTGCAGCATAAATAGTCAGACGACAGGTCGGAGAAGAGTCAGAGGAGAGGAGAAATCATTTAAATGAATGCAATGAAACGATAGTGACGCATTAGACTCTAAAATTGCGATTGATTAAAATAAAAATCAAATAATGTTTTTTCGTTAAACCTGCACTTTAATTTATGGGTGGGGATCCTGTTGGCGGGGGTGTCCGTTGCGATGGCGGGGCTCCGTCCCAAATGAACTAAAGCGGAAATACCGAAAATTATTTGTGCAAGTTAATGTCCTGTTTAAATGTTATAGAGTCAAGTAGTGCCTGTATTACATACACTGATCATCGCTGTAACGGACGCGGATGTGTAGTAGGAACGTATGTGTGTACTGTGTCGTGCGTGGGACAATAATAGGTGAAGGACCGAGTGTACTATGAATGGAGCATCAAAAAAATAAATCTAAAAGGTAAGAGCTACGTATGTCTCCTGTCTGGCTCTTCATATAATGCCTGAGCATCGCATGTAACAATCACAGTGCGTGTGTCCTGCCAGCCTGTCCGTGCTTCTCGCTTATATGAAAAAAAACGGAGCCTGTCCGAATCTGCTCGAGAGCACGTCATGCACACAGACTGCTCTGGTCATACTAGAATGATATGATATCCACGTGGAAAAAAAAACATATGCTACAATTTTTCCGAGTCATGTTGTCTCAAGTCAAGTCGAGTCTGGAGTCATTGTCTTCCGAGTCGGGTCGCAAGTCGTCAAATTCGCCACTCGAGACGACTCGAGTCCGAGTCCCTATGACTGGAGTCCAATTGCACACTGGGGCCTTCAAATAAAGTGTGAACCTGCAACAAATTAAAAAAAAAAGAAAAAAGACCGATTAAAAAATTTAGTCAGAATATGCAGAAACTGTAAAAGCAACATATCCAATCCACTTTATTTATTTAGCTCACTTTAAAAAACGATCAGGTAAACTAAATAAATCTAACATTTAAAAACAAATGATAAAATACAGTAAAGATTATAAAAATACACAAGCATAAAAAACACATGAAATAAAAACAGATAACACACAATGATTTGTTAAAATAAAACCCATAAAATAAAATAAAAACATAAAAGCAGAGAGTTCACAGCTCTCATGCTGAATTAAAAGACGTGTTAAAGTTAATGGTAAGAAAGATTTAAAAGTAGATGGGGGACATTCTGATTTAAGGAGGAAGATTGTTCCACAATTTAGGAGCCACAACAGAAAAGGCTCAATTACCTTAGGTTTTTAGTCTGATCTAAAGAATGACAACAAGAAGCTGGTCCAGACCTCAAACATTTCAATGATGTGCAGACTTTAAAAGATCAAAACAATGAAACAAGCTGCAATACCACTTTAATCTCAGAATTCTGACTTAAAAAAAAAAAAGAATTCTGACTTCTTTCTAGCTCTTACTTTTTTCTCAGTCATAAAGCAAAGCTCAGTTTCTAAATAAATTGATTTGCATTGGCCCTTACCCTCTTCTGTGTGATAACACTTAGAGGACCGGATAGAAAGCTTTGGGGGCCCCGATGTGGCCCCTTGGCTGCCAGTTGGTGATCACTGTGTTAATCAAACACTTCACAGGACTGTGTCAGCACTGCCAGGCTGAGGAATCACTAGAGCACATAATTTTGCATCAGAAATAAACTAAAGAGAGAGAAAGGGTGAGGACGGGAGTGAAAAGGGAGTTTGGGGAGGATGTCCCATCAGTGTGCTTGGGATTGGATCAGGGATCTTAATGGGCTATTTGTTTTATTTATTTATTTATTTACGTATTTATTATTATTACTATTATTAATAATAATAATAATTATTTATTTATTTATTTATTTATTTATTTATCTTTAATACTATTATTAATATTTTTCTGTCTTTATTTTGTATAGACTTCAGAGTTGTGACTCCAGTCCACACTCCAACACAGTAGTTGGCGGTAATGCACCTTTACGCTGTGAGGTCCACCCGCAATAAAGCCAAAGGACTCGGACTACATCCCCCATAATGCCCCTCTCTGCCCTGACGTTCAGGCTCAGCCAATGGCTGAAGCCGTTGGCGTCAAGTGACCACCAGAGCAGCAGATTTGAATTGTTTGCTGGATATGTTTTCGTGTTGCCGTTTGGATGCGAGGAAGAAAACGAGACTTGTTAGATTTTAAGAGAAAGTGAAGGTTTGTATCAAAGTTTAAAGATAATGTTGACTCACAGGAGCCTCCGAACATTTAAGGTTTATTATTTTAACATTAATACAAAGCTAAAATCAGTTAACAGTGTAGTCAGCTGCATTAGCTCCATGCTAACGCCCCGGTTATAATGCTAGTTTACTGTCGTGTGTTGACTCTTTTCTGTCTGCGAGACTCTCGGTGTATTTGTATGTATATTTATATGTGTGTCTGTTTCATGTTAAAGCTTTATCTACGGCTGCAGGTGGTTTCTGAGTCCCACAACAGAGCTCTATCAGCGGGATGGACTGTCGAGCTGACCGCGGTGAGTCCACTTCACTGATCCAGAATCAGTTTTATTAACATCTGTCATCGCATTAATTAACTGTCATCACTTGAATTTTGCATTTTATTATTGATCACACTGCAGATCTGTTCTTTCTACCTGATGAGAAGTTTGACTTCGACGTTTCTCTGTCACCTGCGAGGTAAGAAACTCATGAAGGTGTTTTAATGAATTATATAAATAATATTTATTTATGTTTATGAGGATCAGACCTTTGGAGCAGTGATCACCAACTGGGGGCCACATCAGGTACCTTAAGTGTTATCTTGTAGAAGAGGCTTAAAGCCACTGCAAATATATTTATGGAGAGATTTAACTTTTTTATTACTTTGAAAAAAGTTAGAATTCTGTGATTTAATTCAAAATTAAAATCTGGGATTAAAATCATAATTCTATCTTCATTCTCATGCTGGAGACTTTTTTTAAACTGACTTTAATCTCAGAACTCTGGCTTTTTCCTCAGACTTTTTCTTCTGTGGCCCTAATCCTCGTCCATGTTTCCAGAACATTGTTGTGGTTTTACAGTTTTATGAAACTCCATGTGGCTGCTGCAGGAGGGGTGAAAGGAACTGATCTCACTCTTTAAACCTGATAAATAGCAGCTAAAGGGTAGACATTAAAAATATCAACCAATGATATTTTAACTGGACTAAATATTTAAAAAATGTTTTTTATTATTATTATAATCAGTATTACAATATTCTTGAATCCGGCCCCGGAGCACATGCAAAGATAAAAACTGGCCCTCATACAAATCTGACGAAATCAAAGCTGTTGATCCCTGCTTTAGGGAGTTAAGCTGCTAAATTAAAGACGTATTTATTTTAAGTTTTTAGTCCTCCAGATTAATCTCTAATTTTTACAAAGATAAAGTGAAATATAGTAGGGATGCACAATGTTATTGGTATGATATAGGGCTGGGCGATATGCCCTAAAATAAAATCCCCAATTTTTTCCATCACACTCGATTTACAATTTTAATCTTGTTTTCCCTCAGAAAAACAAACTCTACAACTGACACAAAAATGACATGAATCAGGTTTTGCCTTTATGTTGTCAAAATATATTCCCAAACCAAACAGAATGGGGCCTTCCATTATAAAAGCTGTAAATATTCAGGATTTATATTTTCAAACATTGCAGCAACTTACAATTGGAGTAAGTCAAGAAAAAAATCTCAATTTTAAATTTTTTAATTTTCTGCTGAGAATGATGTGAATTTATGGATATATCGCCCAGCCCTAGTGTGAGGAAAATGGCTGACTAGTTGATGAACAGATTGAGACTTGAAGCTGCTCTCTTCTCTAAATCTTTCTTTTCTCTCCCCTGTGCAGCTTCAAAGGTGACGATGAAGATGAAGATGAGGTGTTTGTGGGTCCGCTTAGCCATAAGGAGAGGTGTGTCTCAGTTAACGTGGCGTCCCGGCTTGAGGGCGGTGATGGCGTGCGGGTGAGCTGGAGTCCGCTGACCGGAGATCAGCTGGAGGCTGTGTGTCAAGAAGCCCACAAACTGGCCGACCAGCTGCAGGGCGCCGACCTGCCCCGACTGCACGGCGAGGACACCGCCGACGGCATGGAGGAGTTCCTGCAGGACAGCGAGGCCAAACTGAGCGTGCTTGCTCAGACCACCAGCACGCTCAGCCCCGTCAAACGCCAGACCTTCTTAGTGCAGGACAGTCCCCTGAAGGAGCTGCCCCCTGCCATGCAGCGCCGCCTACTGAGAGGAAGCAGCGTCAAGGGCAGCCCCGCCAAGACGGCGCCATCAAACCGGACCGCCTCAGCCAACACGCCGTCTGTCCGCCCAAATAACACGGCCTTATCGAAGCGTCTCTCCTCAGCCAGCACCACTTCATCCACTCGCCCCGCTGCAGCTTCCAGACTCAGCACATCCAGCCCAGGGGTTGGGGTCAAAGGTCAGCCCAGGGCAGGACTGCGAGGGAAAGCTGCTCTGGGCATCGTGCTGCCGAGCAAACTGGCCTGTCCCGCAACTTCCTGTTCGTCGAGCAAAAGCAGAACTGAGAAGAGCAGGCTGCAACCGCCGAGTAAAGTCGGAGACAAGGTCCCAGTGAGTGGAGCTGTGGCTGATTTATTTAAATTACTTTAGGACGAAGGAGGGCTGGGTGATACGGCCTAAAAATAAAATGCCTGTTTTTTTTCTTCAACACCCGATTTACCATGTTAATCATTTTTTTTTCCCTCTCAAAAAAAAAAATCCAATTGACACAGAATTTACATAAGTAAAGTTTTGCCTTTATGTTGTCCAAATATATTCAAGAACTAAACAGACTTACCCTCATATAGTTAAAGTGCATGTCATAAAATTTTGATCATGTGAGCAGGCCTGTCTACATAAACACTGAAAGCTGAGCTATTTTCACAGTAAATTAACATAAACTCTCTAAACAGTATTTAATCTCATTCATAAAACAAAAAAAAAGCCTAAACATGTGCTTTTGTAAATCCTGACAGGGTCTATCATCCTAAAACTGTGAATTTTCAGTATTTATATTTTCAAACATTGCATCAAGTTTGTCTGGAGTAAGTCAAGAAAAAAAGTCTTGATTTTTAATTTCAAAATCTTCTGCAAAAAATAATTTGAATTAATCAATTTAATTGATATATTGCCCAACCCGAGGATGAGTGTTCGACTAATCAGTGGGACGAACCTGTGACCGATATCGTATTGATAATGTTGTGCATCCCTACGGCTCTGGTTGCCTTTGACTTACTCTTCTTCCTTCATTATGATGTCAGAATCGGAATCAGAATTGGTATTTATTGCCAAGTAAATTTGCACATACAAGGAATCTGACTTGGTAAATTGGTGTAAAACAATCAACAGATAATTAGAATAAGAATAAAGTTAGCGCAGGAGGAATAAAATGAAGTAGAAAAATAGGTAGAATAATGCAAAATTGGCTTGGGTATATATAAAAAATATACTAAATATACAAAAGGTGCAGTGGAGGAGCTGTAGAGGTGGGCATTGAGCATAAACTGGGCAATATATCGATTAATTCTGATTATTTTCTGCAGAAGATTGAAAAATTTAAAATCCAATTTTTTTCTGTACTTGCTCCAATTGTAAGTTGTTGCAATGTTTGAAAATACAAATACTGAAAATGTACAGTTTTTACAATGGTAGGCCCTGTCAGGTTTCAAACAAGCACATGTTTAGGCTAATATTTTTTTGATTTAAGTGAGATTAATTATTGATCAGAGAGTTCCATGTTAATATGCTGGGAAAATAGCTCAGCTTTCAGTGTTTATGTAGACAAACAACATAATCAACATTTTATGACGTAGTCTTAGGAGAGGAAATCCTGTTTGGTTTGGGAATATTTGATGACTAACATAAAGGCAAACCTTGATTTCTGTCATTTTTGTGTCTCTTGGTGTGTTTTTTTTTGTTTGTTTTTTTTTATAATTTTTTTTTTTTTTAATTTTTTTTAGAAGGAATAAAATAAAATTGGAAATCGGGTTATGTGAAAATAAAATTCAGGGATTTTATTTTCATGTCATATCGCCCTATAATAAAAATGTAGATACAATGTACCTGTGTGTTTACTTGCTTAATATTTGTTTGTTTTTACCAGCATCTTATTAAAGTTTACCCTCTGATATTCTGATGCAGTCAAACAGGCTGTTTTTTAAAATCCTGTGCCGGGACGCCCATAGGCGAACAGTCACCTTGATGTCAGCTGTTGGTTCTCGTTTTCAGGCGGCGGGGAGCTGGAAGCGCAGTCCATCCTCTCGCCCCTCCAGCAGGGCGGGGTCATGTGAGGACCTTCTGTCTGACTCGGCGAGCGTGGCATCCGACGTGAGCGACACCTCCCTCAACTCCAGCCTGGTGGGAAAACGCACGATGGCGCCACCCAGCAAAGTGAGAACACAAAACAAACATATATATATATATATATATATATATATATATATATATATGTATATGTATGTATATATATATATATATATATATATATATATATATATATATATATATATATATATATGTATATATATATATATATATATATATATGTATATATATATGTATATATATGTATATATATATATATATGTATATGTATATATATATGTATATGTATATATATATATATATGTATATGTATATATATATGTATATGTATATATATATATATGTATGTATATATATATGTATGTATATATATATGTATGTATATATATATGTATATGTATATATATATGTATATGTGTATATATATATATATGTATATGTATATATATATGTATATGTATATATATATGTATATGTATATGTATATATATATATATATATATATATATATATGTATATATATATTTATATATGTATATATATGTATATATATATTTATATATGTATATATATATTTATATTTTTCTCCACAATCTGTTTATTGATATTTTTAGACAGAACGGATAAACTTTACAGTAACACGATGAAGATAATGCAAGACCAGATAAAAAGAGAAAGGGCAGGACGAATATTACAATCTAAGGAACCACAAAAAATGTTGCTTATAATAACCAAAAACTATGTAACTGATTTATGAATAGCAACAACATAGTAAATACTAAAGTATACTAAAATAAAGTAAAACTAATAAATAAATACATACTGCAGGTCTGTAGCGTTACCAAGACCACTTATTTATAAGCAACTTTGGGCTTATTTTTCTCTAAAGTTGCTTGCGGATCCCATGAGTCGCGGGTTGTGGTTTTATGGGCATGTGTGAATCCCCACGATTTTCTCCCAGCTCCCCACAATAAAAAACAAGTACAGTAGGTGGTATGTCATTTCCTCACCCCCGTTTCCTGGTTATCGCGCCCGTCCCCAAACCCAGAAGGGATCTGATGCTCACTCTACTACCAATATAAACTCAGTTCAGAAGTAACACAAACTATTTTGTCCCACTCCAAACACAAATGTAAATGTTACCGTAAAAAGAGGCAAAAATAATGTTTCCACCAAAAAGAAATCCTTATAGCCAGATTTAATTGTATTTCTAATGTAGCTGTTTTCTCCATAATAAAGCTGTAGAGGATCAACATAGAACTTGGATAAAACCCTGACTATGTCTGTTTGGTTACAAAAATCATCCCCTCACTTCTGTATAAAGAAAATGACATTGAATAAGTAAATTAAGAGACAAATAAGAAAAAATGTCAGTGAGATTGAAATGTAATGTGGATGAAAATTAAAACACACTTAATATAACCTTCTCTTAAAAAAATGTAATATATCACATTAGAAAAAGAAATAACTGGAGGTCACTTGTTTTGGGCTTGTTTTTATCGACCTGGTTGCTTATTTCAGTAGAAAAATCTGGCAACACTGCTGCTCAGTCTGGGAATCGTCGCATGAATATACACAAAGAGATCCCAGATCTTATAAAATTTCCTGTATTTTTATTAATGTTAGATTTGTTTCTGAGTGATTAATGGCAGTTTTTTATCCTCAGAGTTTTAGCAGGAATCTGTCGGCTGTGAAGGTCCCTCCTCTTCAGAGCAGGAGGGTCATGGACAGAAAGAACACATCTTCGTCCTCCTCGTCCGTCTCCAGCTTCAACTCCAGCATATCTTCATCACCGGCTAAAGGTGAGACTCATTCACCTGGAGTCAGTAGCAACAGAAAAAAAAGTCTAGGCACCAAAAATCTTTAAATATCAAAACTCTCCATGAGATGCTGTCAGCATTTAGGTTTGGAGACACTGCAGATACAGATAACAGACAGTGCACACTGCGCAGGTGTCACTCCTCCAAGATTAAGTTTTTAATTCATTTAAAGTGTTTGACTGCGGTTCACAAATTTTATGATAGGAACCACCAAACAGCATAAGCCTCTGCCAGTGACCACCATCATTTCTTAATTTTTTGTCTCTTATTGTCAAAAATGTAAAATTCAAGATACTTTTTATGTTGTTTCCTTATTTTAGTTGATGGTAAATGCCATTTATTAATTAAATTTGAGATTTTTTTGTGAGAAGATCATTTAGCATTTATTTAATTTTTCATACTTAAAAAAAAAGAGAGGACTACCCAAAAATATTTCCAGCAATTTTCAAGTAAAGCCATGACTGCAAACAAGGTGTTAAGTCACAATTAGCTTTAAATAATAGTTTAATTTTTGAATTTTCAACATGCAGAACTGTTTTAATGCTTTTATTTGTGTTGACAGCGGCGTTTGATACAGTAGATCACACAATTCTCTTATCACGCCTCGAAAACTGTATAGGCATCAAGGGCACTGCTTTAAGTTGGTTCAGATCGTACCTCTCTGAGAGGTCTTTCTCCGTGCACATGGGCCAGTACTCCTCCCCTGTGGCTCCCTCTGACATGCGGGGTCCCTCAGGGATCAGTCCTGGGCCCTCTACTGTTCTCATTTTATATGCAACCTCTGGGGTTGATTTTTAGGAAATATGGAATCCCCTTTCATTGCTTTGCTGATGATATGCAAGTGTACTTGCCGTTAAAGGTCCCAAACAAAGATGCTCTTCAGTGCGTGCTCAACTGCATGAGTGATATTAAGCAATGGATGGATTTAAACTTCTTGAAGTTAAACGAAAACAAAACAGAGGTTGTCCTGTTTGGTCGCCCTGATCTGGTCCAGCTCCTTGCTAGCTCCCTTGGCCCACTAACCCCTTATATTGGGTCCTATGCCAGGAATCTTGGGGTCATCATTGATGGTGCTTTTAAATTGGACAAGCAGATCAGTTCTGTTGTTAAGTCCAGCTTTTTTCAGCTTAGGCTTTTAGCCAAGGTTAAACCTTATCTGGACCGGAAAGACCTTGAGAAAGTTGTCCATGCTTTGATCACATCACGTTTGGACTACTGTAACTTCCTGTATGTCGGCATCGAACAGTCAGAGCTTAACCGCCTGCAGCTGGTTCAGAATGCTGCTGCTCGTCTCCTGACTGGGACAAAGAAACAGGAGCACATAACTCCGGTGCTCTCTTCCCTTCACTGGCTTCCAGTAAAGTACAGGATTGATTTTAAGATTCTTTTATTTGTTTTTAAGTCTCTGAATAGGCTGGCCCCTGACTACCTGTCTGACCTTATTAAGGTTCACCAGCCCTCCAGAGCACTTCGGTCAGGAAGTCAGATGGTCCTGGATATTCCTAGATCCTGCTTAAAAACTAGAGGAGATCGAGCCTTCTTGGTTGCTGCTCCCACTCTGTGGAATGCGCTACCTTTAAATGTGCGGACTGCAAATAGCCTGTCCACTTTTAAGACACGGCTAAAGACACACTTGTTCACCTTGGCCTTTGGCAGAGTATAGCCACTTTTATTGGGCTTTTATTGGTTTTACTGGTTATTAAACATATTTATACTGAATTGTTTTTTGTTCTTATTGCTTTTATTGGTTTTTATTACTCTCATTGGTTTTATTGTTTTTTTTACTGTTTTTATTGTGCCTGCTTCTTCTTCTGTAAAGCACTTTGGTAGGCCGCTGGCTGTTTAAATGTGCTATATAAATAAAGCTGACATTGACATTGACAAGCTGACATTTATATAAATCATTGTCTCTACAACATAATTAAAGCTAATTGCTTTTTCCAGCGACATAAATATTAATAAATCTTACAGAGGAATGGAGATGTTAAAACAAATGTCCTGAATCATAATTAATTACTTTCTATTAAAATACAGATATCATGCCATGACATATAGATACAGCATTGCAACACTGCTGCATGAATAGTTTCATACACAAGTCAAGTGTCAAAGTTTTAAATGCACATTTCCATCAGTAATCAGGAACCATCACACACTCCTCATTTCTAGACTGATTTGGATTCTCAAATATTGTAAATTAAACCTGTGAACATGTATAAGTCGTCCAAAATTAAAACAAATTAAAAAAATGAAAACAAATCCCAATTTTTGACTATTTAATAGTCCCACTCATGATGTCAAAGGCAAAAAACACAAACATTCACTAATTATGATGTAAAAACAAGACAAAAAGTCAACAAAAGATATTAGAAAAAGTAATGTTGTTAGTTACCTCTGCCAAGGAGGTTTTTGCTGGCGTTTATCTGTCTGTCTGTTTGTCTGTTGGTTTGTTTGTGTTCAAAACAACTTGAAAAGTTCTGAACGGATTTGGATGAAATTTTCAGGAATTATTGGAAATGGGATATGGAAGAACTGATTAAATTTTGGGACTGATCCGGATGACCTTGGTGGAGGTCTGCGCTCTCTGAGTGCGTTTCTAGTTTATTTATGTGATTAAAATACAACATCTCAAATCAATTTTATTTTGGTTTCTGTTTTTACATTTAAAAAAAACACTTTCTCCAGCAGAGGGCGCTGACATTATTGTTATAGCTAATAATTGGCATCTTAAAGAATCTCATTCTTAGTTTCCAGCTATACTCTCTCCAATTTGGACTGTTAAGACATTTATGCCACTCTTCCTGCGAGTCTTCCCAGTCTTAATCATCTATTACTGTGTTAAGTTCCAATTCCCATTTGTTCTTTACATCTAATGTTCTTTCATCTTGTTCACTGCATATTTTCCTGTATAACACAGAGATGATCTTCCTTATCTCTTTTTTGTTCTGTACCACCTCTATCCAGTACTGTTCAAAGTCTTTTAGTTGTGCTTTAATTTGATTCATCTCCTTTCTTCGAAGCCCCCAAACATCTATACAAGAAGAAGAATAAAAAAATACAATCAGCGTCGGCCAGAACATTTTCTAAGGCTGATCTTTTTTCTGATTTAAACCATCATTTAAACTCTGCCGCTCTCTCGTCTTTACTGTCCTCAGCTCAGGTTTTTGATTCTCTTCTAGGTAAACTGAACTCCTCTCTGAACCGCAGTCTGAGCGGCTCCACTGGCCCCACCTCCAGCAGCATCACCAAACCAGCCAACCCCAGCAGGCCAAACCGCACCAGCGTGTACGGCACCGCAGCGCCAGCGCCGTCAAACGCCGGCCGCCGCTCGCTGTCCGGCCAGGTGAGGAGGCCGTCGGAGGCAGAGCGCCCCAAAACTGGAAAGTCCACACCGCTGAAGAGAGCGGAGACCACGCCTCTGCAGGTCACGCCTGCCAAGAGGATGTCAGAGAAGGTGGCCCCCATCCAGGCCAACGCCACGACCCGGCTGCAGAGTGTGGCGAAGAGCAAGTCCAAACCAGAGGCTCTGGTGCTGCCGACGCCCAGCGGGGGATTCAAAGGAGTGGCCCAGGCAGACGGTGAGAGACCTGATCGGGCTGGGGCTCGATAACAAAGCTGTTTCTCCCTCTGCGGTTAACTCCTTACACTGTTTCTGTAATTTAAGGAAAACAAATCCACTCTTTTTAGCTATTGTTATCCTTCAGGGGACGGTCCTGCCCAGAGCAGCTTTACTGCCCTATATATAGGTATATAGGTATATGGTAGATTTAAAAAATAAATCTACCATATACCTACTATACCCGTTGAAGAAAAAAACCTACCATAACTATAAAGCATTTAGAGAGCACAGACCTACACCAAGCAGCTCAGTTCCAGCGTATTCTCCACTATTCTGGATCACCAGATCCAGAACAGAGCCAGGATCCAGACCAAACTCAACACATACATAAAGGTTGTTATCCTGTATGAACACAACAACTTTTGGGAACATCACTTCTTATTTTGATTTTATAGGAATTATTGAATGTCGTCAATGGAATTTACCATTATAAAGTTCAATGTTTTTCTGTGACATCAATCTGGATCAGATCCAGATGACATTTACCTTGATGATAGAGACATGGGCCCCATATTATCCTGTGACATTGGAAGCGTATCTGTTGCTGGCAGAGATACAATTTTTTTTAAAATTCCGCCCAATGTTAACTTATGAGATTTTTTTTGAAATTTTGGGAATTTTTGAGTCCAGACAAATATATGTATCACCACCAAAATCAAATCTTTTCTAAGTTGGGCCATTACCAACATCTCCTGAAAATTTCAGCAAAATCTGTCCTGTACTTTTTGTATAATCTTGCTAACAAACAGACAAACATACTCCGGCAGAAACAGGTAAAAATTGGAGGTAAAAATTACGGACTGTCCAAGTCTTTGTAAGCAAGTAAACTTACAAAATTAGCAGGGGATCAAGTGCTTATTTCCCCTACTGTGTACACATACAAATATATACACACACAGACACACACCCACACACACACACACACACGCACACACACACACACATATATATTTATATATATATATATTTTTTTTTAATTTAATTTTTGTGTGGGCCACCACCAAGCTCGTTCTTCTTCTGTTAATCTTTCTTACTTTTGTTTATTTCCAGACGCATCCTCGATGATGAGGCCAAAGAGGCTGGTGTCGACCAGCAGCACTGACGGGTAAATACTCCCACACCACTGTCACTTAGTCATCTGTGGTCTTTGTCAGTTTTATATTAATATTAATATTTTTTAATCATTGGCCTGAGAAGTACCTGTACATGGAGATATCCTGCCTTAAAGGGCCACTTTGGATTTGAAGATTTTATTTATTATTTATTAGGAGCCTTTGGAAAACATCAGCATATTGCTCAGTAATTGTCGATTTACTTCTTATTATCTTGTTTTAATGTTGGAACCTCCACCTATTATTGAAAATGAAGCTCAACAAGAGCTAGACAATCATATATACCTCACAAAATTTCCACAAGTTTTGGCCAAACAAGCACATCAGCAGTTCTTTAAATACCAGTTTATTTTAATGGATTTATATCATATTTTTATTTTTAATTCACTTCATTTTGTTCAAAGTGTTCAGAAAGTCAAAGCTTTTCATTCCATTTTGCTCTCAAGGTAGCCAGAATACAATGAACAGTGCCTGTGTTTTTAATTGTCACTGTCCTCAAAACTGTTGCACTCCCACTGTCAAATTGTTGAATTTCTTCCATATTTATTTTTTATTTATTGCCTTAATCTTTTCGTGAATTTATATTTATTATGACGTGTGTTGCTGACCTCTTGGCCAGGTCGCCCTTGTGAATGAGGTCCTGATCTCATTGGGAATTATCTGGTTAAATAAAGGTGAAATAGAAAAAAATAGAAATTTAAAGTGTTTTAATCTTAATAAATGCATGTGGTAAGTATTTAGTAGAATGAAGTTGTGTTTAATTATTGTGACCTGTAATTAAGCAGCTTTAGGTTCAGTTCAGAGGTCAATAATCCAAACAGGGTTCTTAATTAAAGTCAACCTCCCTCAGATTTGGTGATTTCTGTCCACTTGTCTGGTCATGTTTGCCAACACCTTGACCTTCCTCCTCCTCTTCCTCAGGCTCACTCAGAAGCCCTCTGCTGGTCCCATGACGCCCTCTGCTGGCAGTGGCAGGTCACTGCAGATGAGGGCTCGCCGTCCCTCTGCACTGCCCACCCCTGTGAAACGCCGGGTCTCTGCCATTCCCCAGGCCACACCCACCAACCTGACCAGACCCACCCGACCTTTAACCTCCTCTGACTCAGGCCCCGCCCCCTGCTCCAGCGCTGCCAAGAGGGAGACAAGCTGCAGGTGAGAAAAGGGACTGAATTATTAATTAGTAGTTCATTAAAGAATATTAAGGCAGGGGGAGGGGCTTGTTGGTCATGTTTTATAACAGCGTTTTGTGTTTTTTAGCCCCGCCCCTGCAGACACTCAGGAGGCGGAGTCTGTGGTCACAGAGGTCAAGCCCTTCTGCCTGGAAGAAGAGGAGGACCCTACTGCTGCCCCACCCCCCAGCCCTCCACACACTGACCAATCAGAGAGCACTGAGCCCACACCTGAACCAGTTCATCAGGACCAGAGCCAACAGGTTAAACCAGAACCCAGTAGAGACCTGATTGAGCTGGAGTCTGCAGAGAGCAATGCAAAGACACAAGAGGTCAGAGGTCAAATCCTGTTAATGCTTCAAACAAAGGTGATGAGGGTTTTCTCAAGACAGTCTCTGAATCAAGTCATCTCTAAAACCATGATTTTAGCTTTTTTTGGTCCTCATGCTCTCATGTTATGTTGCAGGGTTCTTGCCAGTGTTTAATGGCCACTAGTCTTCCTGGGGTCCTTTAAAATATTTCATTTACAATATAAAATTGTGTAAAAATGCACAAAATTACACAAATAACACAATACAATTAAGAAAAGTAGTAATGTCTTTAATATTTGTCTATAAGAGTTCCCTGCAGTGTTTGTTTTAACAGCACTTTTTAATTTAGTTGTAGTTATAGTCTTTTGCCTGAAATATCTTTTAGTTTTAGTCATAGTTTAGTCATCTTAATTGTTATAATTTTAGTCTAGTTTTAGTTGATGAAATTTCACATTTTAGTTGATGAAATCTACTGTAAATTTAGTCAACTAAAATATGAAGTGTAAAGGGTAAGGCATTTTTTATGTCACTTGAATTTCTGAAGTCATGTTTTACAATTGGATAAAATGAAACATCTAATAACCCTTTATTGGATGCTTGTAAAGTCTGAATGTATAAATGAAGAGAAACAAATTGAACTTTTGTGTGAAATGCAGTCACCTTTATTTAGGCTACCTGGCAGAGCATCTCAGTTACAATACCAGAACTGACTACAAACAGTGAACCTGCTCTACATGAATATATCAATTCATTCATTCATGTCAGGGAAAAAAAGGTTGTTGACGAAAACTATGACAAAAATAATAAGTCTCCAGAATTAACACTGGTTCCTTGATTGAAATTGAGCTTTTTGTTTTTTGTATTTCCCTTTGTGCTTAAGGTCTTGTGCTTTGTTGTCTGTATGTTCCTGCCTGTTTGTCAAAGCACTTGGTAAACCTCTATTTTTAAAAGTGCTATATATATGAAGTTCTTCTTATTATTATCATGATTTAAACCGATCCTTACCCTCCTCCTCTTCATGGTGGTCTAACCAGCCATGTCCCTGACTTCCCTTCCTCCCTGCAGGTTCTCCTGTTGGATCTTCCCGCTCCGGTTCTTCAGCCTCAGGAGAAACTCCTCATTGACCTCACAAACACCCCGGACCTGATCAGGACCAGCCACAAGACCTGCACTAATGCCCAGGTAACAGCACTTATTCAGCTCTATTTTATCTGCAGCACTTTCTGGAGACCACACAACCGATTCATCAAGACAGGCTTGTCGGAATTTATCATCAAAACATGAGGAATGAAGACTCGAGGTAAGCAGGGTGCACACATTTCCCCATCATGATAGACAGAGAGAGACGGCAGCTTGTAATTGAATAGATCAGGGGTGATTTTGAGGTTTTGTGTCCAACTGACACACTAATCAAAACTCTTCAGTGATGAGTCTGTGGTGCTGACGTGCTCTCTTTCATAGTTATACGTCTTTAATGTGATGATATGCTGCTTTATTTAAATGGAGATGAACCCAAAAAGCAGTCCAGCAGTTTCCAAACAGACTTTACTCAAATAAAACATTAAAAATGAAGTCTCTCTGACCTCGGGCATATACGGCCAATCCAATGACAAAACGCAGCTGCAAACATTAAAAAAAATCATCTCTTTAAACTAAACACTGATTGTGTGTGTCGTAGGCTGCATCCACACGTAGGCGGGTATTTCTAAAAACATTTTTTTCTCTGTTTTGTCCTTCTGTCCAAACGTAAACGGCATTTTAGGTCACTAAAAAAATCTGGTGTTATGGTTTCAGAAGTGACTGTGTTAGCCGGTGAGCCGTGGCCGCTACTCTGTGGTTGCAACAGTAAATTGAAACCAACAGGAGTGCCCAGGAATAATTATTAAAAACACCTGCTGTCACCAGTTTAAACAGCCACAAGTTTTAGATGCTTCTTAACTAAACAGCACGCTGGAATAGTTATCAGCATCAGCCTCATAATTTAAAGTTCAAGCATCACCACTTTAAAATCTCTTCATAAACCCTGTGTGTTGTTTTTCTTTCAGCAGCTGATCGATCTGAGCTCCCCACTCATTAAATGGAGTCCAGAAGACAAAAGAGAGAACAACAACGCCCCGCTCATTAACCTCTCCTTCTGAAGACTGGATCTGTTTATCTGAACTGGACTCGGCAGGTTTCTGTTTTCAGGAGTAAGAACTAAACTCCAGAGTTTAATCAGAGTATTTTGTGTTTTAAATGAAAATATGAAAGGTACCTGAAATCTTTCTGCACCTGATTGTACTTTTAATGTTGTCTGTCTTGCTGCTCTTATTGATGTTTAAATAAATGTTCATGTCGATGCTGTGGGTCCTCCTTTGTGGTTTATTCACGTGTTCAGAGGAGGAAATGAAAAGAATTAAATCCAGACTGACTGCCAAAATTACCACTGTTCCACACTCAGTCGAAACATGTCTCTGGGTTCACCACTTTATCCATCATCCCTTACGACTTGTCTGCACCACCAGCAACGTTAAGCCAACTTCATTCATGTTTACGTGCAATGAAGTAAATAGTGCAAATCCTTCGCCTCAAGGCTCCGGGGGCAAGGCACGCCAACCCCTTCAGCTGCATTACCAACTGCTGTTACCAGCACAAAGTCAACAAAAGGCTCCTTCACCTTGAATTTTGATCCTCCATCGCCAAAATCTTCTCAGTTTATTCCTAAGTTATGGTGGATGTTTGTGTAAAGTTTGAAGAATTATTGAGATATGGAAAGAATAGTGAGCAAAGACAAAGGGGGTGCCATAAAGCACAAGAAAAAGTACAAAAGCAAAGAAAGAAAGTGAAGACAAAGAGAAAAAGAAACAACGCTAAGAAAAGTAGAGAAGCCTCAAGACACTCCTGAAGAGTACCTAACAGAGTTGAAACGTTGCGCAGTAAGTCTTGAAGCTACAAACAAAAGCAAAAGAAAGACTAAGGGAAGTGAAACAAAGAAAAAATCTATCTAAGGCTATGAACTATTTTTTTTGAACGCCCACTAAAAGCTTTAGGCACTTATAAAAACAAATAAAAATAAATAACAAATCTAGAGAAGACCAAACAGTCTCTATAAATAAAAGTCAATCATTTTTTCCACTGTTGGGCCCAGGGGCATCTCCTTGGTGGTTGTTCACGTGTTCAGAGGAGGAGCAGAAGTTTACACCTTTAATTTTGGTCTTCCATGTCCAAAATCTTCTCAGTTTATTGAGTTATCGTGGATGTTTGTGCAAAGTTTGAAGTAAATCGCTTGAAGAATTGTTGAGATATTGCATTGAGCTCAGCTGGCTTGTAACAGCAGAAAACACATGTAGGTGGAGGCTGTATAACTATGACATCATAACCCCTGGGAAGTAACAAATGGAGCGCTTTAACCCTTTGACTGGTATTGTAACCATACGGTTGATATACCACTGTAAAAATCTCAAATCCGTATTTGTCTGTTTTTCCTTACTCAGGTCTCTGAATAGTTTGTGACACCAATATATATCCACTTGTGGTGCTGCTGTACATAAATATCATTGTTTGAAAACCAGAATAAATCAGAAGTGAATCGTTGCTGCATAGCTCCTCAGAAATCTAACAGTAAGAGTATACATTGGTGTAATAAAAAATATTTTCACATAAATTTGGCGATAAAAAATGTATCTATGATTCCTCAGAAAACTGGGTCAGTCGCAACATTTCTAAATTTTGCTCTCTGTGATGTTTTCATACGACAAAACAAAAAAAAATTGTTACAGAAATAAAATAAATCCATTCACACCAGGATAACCCTTAACGGGCAAGCTAACCAGCAGGTTGACCTGCATATCTGCATCCCGATTGGGTAATCTGAAAAATAAAAGCTGAAATGTTGCTAAATGAAGAGGTAGGAACACCATTTTACCAACAAATGATTTGTTGCAAATGTATTTCTTAGTTTGGAAGTTAAAGGGTTAAGGGGCTTTTTCTTAAAAGAGAGCATTTCTCTTTGAACTGGGTGTCTAGTGAAAGGTCTCCTGCTCCCAAAGGCCCTTCAAGAAATTAAAAGCAAAAGAAAAAATGATTTTTCAGAACTTGGGAGCTTTAAAACTTTTAAAGAGAGGACACTGAAATGGACAACAGCTGGTGGGAAATTATGTTTAAAGGCACGTCACCAGAAACGAAAAGGTTTTTTCCTTTGCATTTTCAAAAGTGTTCCGAGTTCACATGGATCCATGAGAACGACTGAAAACACGGTGGCGTGCATGCCAGGCCTGTAGTTGGCAATGTAAGTTTGTAGTGTCCTAGGCGAATATGACATTTTGTTAGAGGAGTGATAACAAACCAAGCACAGTTGTGCAACATAGCTGTTGTTGTTGTTGTTGTTGCTCCTAGGTGCGGGTGCTACCTTTATCTGAAAGAGAACTGTCATTGTTTTTCCTGACAATGCTGGTTCCTGTTTACATGGAGATGACAACAAAAACTTTTTACCCTGGACCCTGGTTTCAAAGTTTGCAGATTCAGGCACTCCGGCACCATTCTCACGTAAACAGAAGGCGTTTTCGTGTAAACGGGCCCTGAGTTCACTCAGAAAAGATGACACCATATGAAGCGTCTGAAACTGGAAAAGCAGTTTCTAAAGAAGAAGACGAAATCCAGAGATAACAGTTTATCGTTAGTTAAAAGGTCGTTGTTCCTCCATGAATCTGATGTTTTCTGCCTCGATGGGCCCTCACTGAGTCGGTTTATTTCATTGGTCATTCATCACGCGCCGCCGCACACAGCAGCCACACACGCTCAGATGAGCTATGAAGTGAGCCTCACATAGATGTCCATGATCCCTCCGTTCATCTCGCTTCCCATTGAGCCGCTGATGTGTGGCAGCGTCCGGGGGCCGTTCCCAGCCTCAGAGCGGCTCCGGACGCTGCCACACATCCCGGTGAGGCTGATGGGAGTCTGGCAGCGAGTCAAGAAAACTTGGAGCCTTCCCCCTCCCAACGCTGCAGGACATGAGAAGTTGGTCTGTGCTGCTGCATAAGGAGGCAGTGTTTGGTATAAACCACGACCGCCCCCCTCCCCATCATCCTCGCTCTCTCACCACCTTTCCAGCATCCAAAAATCCCTGAAATTATGTAATCCGTTTACAGAAACCGATCTGTTGCTGCCTGTTCAAGACTGCAGTATCAATGATGCTCAAAGACAGACGACTCTTTGTTTGATTTAAGTCAGGTTTAATCTGTAAGGGGACAGAAAGAAAGAGGACGCAGAGGTGAGAGGGTGAGTTTGAATCTGTAACATTAGAGTCTGAAGATTGTCTGCAGTCAAATTAACACAAACACCCACAGAGAGCCTTTAAAACACGACTACTGTGACTGATTTAGCTCCAGATCCAAATATACAACTGGAAAAACAGGAAACCCTCCATGATGTTTCCATGCAGGGGGAGCAGAGCCTCTAATGTTAGATAATGAGGTGAATGGGTTCAGGTGTCTGTATTTGTCACTTTTTTTTGTTTTTTTATGATTAAAACTTTCTGTCTTTATCGACTTTGAGAGGAAGTTTGTTTTGAAGATCAACAAAAACCTGCAGGACAAGAGATGAACGAGTCTCCTGGAAGTGTGTTATCATCTACATTCTTGAGTCAGCCGTGGCACATCTGCAAAAAAAATCCTGTTAGATATTCTTGGGACATCACATTGCAAGCTGGAGGCCCAATGACCTTGATATTTGAACTCTAATCTCCAAAATCTTCAGTTTCCTTTAGTCAGAGATGGAATTTGCTCTAAGTTTGAAGATTACTGAAAGGGTTCTTGGGGTACCATGCTAACAAGCAAGGGGTAAAAAAGGCTGATGACTTTGACCTGTGGCCTCCAAAGCTAGATCATTTTAGCTTTGGAGCATGGTGGCCATTTCGGTAAAGTTTAAAGAAAACCACAGAGAGAAATCACAAGATCTGTCCATCTTTAACAGGTGATGAACATGAGACTCCATGGGCACAATTAAATTGAATGCTTTATTTCAAACGTTAAAAAATAAAAAATAAAATAAAGCAAACATGAATGGTCACCATAAAAAAACAAAACAAAAATAAAACAAAGAAGGTAAACTATTGACAATATCTTGCATGTGCAGCAAGTTTACATGCTCGAAAAGGAGTAGGAAGAAGTATTAACTTATTTGATCTTACCCATTTTATTACCACGTACTACAGTCAAGTTAAACCTCAACATCTGAAGGATTTGTCCTTAAATCAGAGATATTTGTGTTAAGTTTGAAGAAAATCCACTTAAGTCCTCTTGAGACATCATGCTCAAAAACAAGGGATTAAAAAGTGGCCATTATGTCTGACCTTTGACCTCCAAACTCTAACCACTTCAACTACAACTAATAGCATTCATGAAATATTGCCTTGAAAAGCAAGGACTATACACAATCGTTGCCCTTGACCTATGACCCCTAAAATTGAACCAATTATCCTCAAATCAGAGAGGACATTTGTGCTGAGTTTAAAGAAACTTTCTTTATCAAGTCAGAGTGGATGTTGGTGCAAGGTTTTACAGTAAGCCTTCAAAGTCTACCTCTGATGTTGAAGCCACAATCAAACGATGATCATGAGGCTCAATAACATTGAAAAGGCTGTCCCAGCTGACATTTGGTGAGCGTCGAGGCATGCCCTGAACCTGTTGCCCGCCAATCACAGGGCCACATAGAGAGACGGACATACATTCATGCTCACACTCATACCTAAGGGCAATTTGGAGTCACCAATCAAACTACTGAGAATGTTTTTGGTCTGTGGGAGGAAGCCAGTGTGCCCAGAGAGAACCCAAGTATGCACGGGAAGAACATGCAAACTCCACACAGAAAGGCCCTGACCGACACGGGGATCAAACCAGTGACCTTTTTGCTGTTAAGCTCGTGCACTACTGCCTGCACCAACATGCAGCCTGGATTTGGATCAAAACAAAAATCTCAGTCTGTTGAGGATTTTTCTAAATTGTCCACAGATGGACAAACAGACATAAAACAGCGTCCTTGTTGGAGGTGCTGAAGGTCATGACTGACAGCTCTGTTGGAAACTGCAGCTGGACTATTGGAGATGGGGGGGTCGAAGGAAAAAGCCACCAACATTTACCACTTAGTCACAAAACTTTCCACTAATGAGAGCGTCCAAACAGAAAGAGGGACCTGCTCTGCTCTCTTCGATGTTTCCTCAGACGGACATTTTCAACAAAGTCTAAAAAAAATGACGAGCAGAGAGAGTTTGATCAGATGTTTTTACACTCATTAGAGCCTTCCTCTCCTGAACTGATGGACTCGTTCATATAAAGTGAGTGAAGCTCTGGTCCATAAAGGAGTCTTTCACCTCTGCAGAGGCTGTAAAGAGAAAAATGCAGCCCGCCCTCTTGATAGACTGCAAGAGACTGTTTAAACACACTCTGCTGCCTCCTTAATGCAGAGCCGGAGGAGATGTCCGGCCAGGAGCTGCTGAAAGACGGCCTTATGAGAGGGAAACACTCACAGAGGAACAAGGAGAGACAGCAGGACAGTTTGGTGGAAAATGGTTTTTATTCAAGTGTCGGCTGGACGGAAATAACAAACATAATGTCCCCCTGTGCTGTTTTATTCTGCAGGAAAATATTGCATTTGTACATCAAATAAGTTACTGCTTCATTTTCAAGGGTTTCATATGGCTGCTATTTCCTTCCTTTAGTGCCCCATAGTTGAACCACCACAGCATCTTTCAGCTCCCACAGTAATATGTTGCCAGGACACAACTCCTCCTTTGAATGTGCCATTTCACTTAGCTCACAGACAGCTCAGAGAAATAGATATGAAAGTCGATCACAAGACTTATTTGTACTCTCCGTCTCCAAAATTCGTCTTGATATGTGTTAAAGAAGTTTCAGATCAGCATATTCGGCAGGTGATAGGACGATTATTCTGTCAATCAATATTTATTACAGGCTAGATAATGTTGTAGGCATTACTGAACGGGAGCCACTTCTTAAAACAAACATGTTGAAAGTGAAGCGAAAATATCCTTATCACAGAGAAGTTTGTAATGTTGTTTTTTTAATTTAATAAAAAAATGCTGTCAAAATCTGATTAAACTACTGCTGAAGCTGTTAGCATCTATGCTAATCTCCATAAGTGCAGTCACTTTCTGCTGTCATCCTGCTCGTAGCTCCACCTCTTCCTGCTCTAAAGGACCCTGACTGGGCTGTCACAGTCATTGTAGACTGGAGCTTTGCGAGATAGATCTGCCTCATTATAGATATTAAATCAGGCAGATCCAGCTGCTTTGCCAGGTTAGATTGTCTGGTCCTGCAGACTGGAATCTGCTGCAGGAGCATTTTGGTCTGAGGGAGCAGGTCTATGAATCTTTTTTTTTGTGGATGGTTAAACCAGCACAACAAAAGTCATATTTGATTTATATTTTTATATTTGATATCTGTTTGTTTGTTTGATAGCAACATTACTAAAAAAAAATACCTGATGGATTTACATGAAAATTTTATTAGAGGTGTGGTTTGGTCCAAGGAAGAAGCCATTAAATTTTGGTGGTTCCCACCAAAAAAATCCCAAAATTTCGAAAATACTCATCGGTACCATTGGGCAGAAATTTGAAATATCATATGTCTGCCATTTCTTAAAGGATTTGTTTCCAATTTAACAGGATAATATGGGACCATGTATCTATCATCAAGGTAAATTTCATCTGGATCTGTTCCAGACTGATGTCTCAAAAAAAACAATGAACTTTATAATGGGAAATCCCATTGACGACATTCAATAATTCATATAAAATCAAAATATTAAGTGATGTTCCCAACACTTGTGTTCATACAGGATAACAACCTCCATGTATGTGCTGAGTTTGATCTGGATCCTGGCTCTATTCTGGGTCTGGTGATCCAGAATAGTGTCTTTTACAGGAGTCGTGGAAAAGCCAGTGCCGGAACTGAGCTGCTGGGCGGAGGTGCGCTTTCTGAGTGCTTTATAGTTTTAAAATGGTTTAAGTATTTTTTAAGTCACTACTTAGGTCAAGCCCACTGGACTTCACTGAAAGGTCACAGGGGTCAGATGGTCTATAACCAGACCATAACCTTAACATCTGTCAGGGAGCTTTAAGAGGATGCAATGACTTTTGAGCCGAAATGATTAACAAACTTTTTCAATCAGCTCCAAAAACTGAGTCCAGCCAAGGAGGAGAGTGAGCCAAAGGCTGATTTTGGACTGACTTATTCCTTTGGTTGTTCCTGTCTTTATGGAGCCCTGATTGTGCACCAGAAACTTCCTCCAGCTCATGTTTCTGGTGTGAGCATGAAATAGTTTCAAAACTATCTCTTGGCCTGTCTAGAGCTGATTTTTCCTGCTTCTGTCCCCCTCTGGGCCCCTGCAGAGTCTTATTTTTCCCCTCAGACGTTTTCCCACTGGTTTTATTTTAGCATATTTTCAGTGTAGGTAAATATAAACGTGAGTATTCTTGCAGGGAACAGTGAGAGCAGAGAACATTTAGCACACAAAGAAAGTCCTCACCAACACCAGCAGCCACAGAAACCTAAACTGAGAGCAGCTATAACGGGACATTTTGAAATCCAGCATGTGAGGGTAATGATCTCAGACATCAGCAGCAGGTAAACATCTCTGCAAACAGACTCTGAACCCTCAGACGTGACTGAGACGGGACATAAAAAACAAACACTGAGGTCCAAGAACGCTGCTCTTCTCTGTCAAACTTCTGAAGATGTTCCTCTCGTTGTGTAAAACTTCTCACTGCTGTAATTTCGGACCAAAGCATCGTGTTTTTGAGATGTCTGTGCATCACTCACGTGTTAATTTTTGTGAATTTAATGTCTCATAACATATTCCTTTGTGGGGGTCAAAGGTCAACAAGTCCCTAAAAAAGAAGACACTCTATGAGGAACACCTTGCTAGTACCAGGTTGGACCTCCTTCACCTTTAGAGCTCCTTAATTCAACAAGGAGCTGGAACATCCCTCAGAGATGTTAGTCCATATCTTCATAACAGCATCACACAGAAGATGAGAATCTCCTGCTCCACCACATCCCAAAGGTGATCTATTGAATTGAGATCTGGTGACTGTGGAGACCACTGGAGTACAGAGAAGAAACCAGTGTGAGATGATCTGAGCTTTGAGACATGGAGCTGCTGGAAGTCTCCATCAGAAGATGGTCCACTGTGGTCATAAAGGGATGGACATGGTCAGCAGCAGTCAGGTAGGCTGTGGGGTTTGAACCATGCTCAGGTGGGACTAAGGGGCCCAAAGGTGGCCCATCACACCACCAGCAGCAGCCTGAACCGCTGATCCAAGGCAGGATGGATCCATGCTTTATGATGTTCACACCAAACTCTGAGCCTACCATCTGAATGAGGAGCAGAAATCCAGACTCATCAGACCAGGAGACACTTTTACAATCTTCTGTTGAACAGTTTTGGAGACTCAGACCCTCAGTTTCCTGTTGTTAGCTGACAGGAGTGGCACCTGGTGTGGTCTTCTGCTGCTGTGGACCATCTGCTTCAAGATCAGATGTGTTGTTTGTTCAGAAATGGCCTTCAGCAGACCTTGGTTGTTCTTGTTGTCTCTCTATCATCTCCACCCACTCCAGATTTGACCTCTGACATCAACAAGGCATTTCGGGCCAGAGAACTGCTACTCACTGGATATCTCCTCTTTTTCAGACTATCCAGAGATGTCTGTTTGTGAAAAACAGTGGTATCATCAGTTTCTGACAGACCAGCCTGTTCAAAGTCACAAACAGTGTTCTTACTGTTTTTGCCTTTACAGTATCATTATTATATTAGTTCTACAACTTTGAATGCATTTTAAATTACAGTGAAGATGCTGTATTTTAATTTATATTACTCTGTTATTTTACTGATCATTTATTAGCAAGATATCATTATGTAAAAACAACACATATGAACTTTTATTGAATAAAATACATTTACTCAAACATTTGTTTCAGCCAAAAATGTGAAACATTTACTAAAAGAAATCTTGCCTTCTTGGCAAAATGGAGTTTTCTCTTGATCCATTAACCTTTTCAGTAATTTACCTGATGCAGCGACGCCCTGCTGGACTCAGTGTGCTCTATCCTGCATCAACCATCAAAAGAAATGACATCATTTAACATAAATTCATACTTTTAGACCAGTTAAACACATTTTAATAACAGTTCAGCTAGATGCTGCTATATTAAGCAACATCATTCCTCTCCAGATTATTTTCATTATAGATGTTAATATTAATATTAAATTGATCTCTGTATCCATGGTTGTGTTGATTATTCCTCCATAATAAATACCTTAACAAACATATAGACATGAAGACCCTCTTGAAAATGAGATGCCACATCTCAAAGGGGCTTATCTTTAATACATTTATGTCAACAAATATACCAATAAAGATTGATTGATTGAGTCTATATTCAGCAGAGACAAATGTGATTTTAGTCCCTTTGTCTCTGCATGGATGGATACATTTCTGGATGTATGCATGTATATATGCAAATATATGTATTAGTCATATTTGTAGACATGCATATAAAGTGCCTTGAGATAACACTTGTTATTAACTGGAGCTATACAAATAAAGATTGATTGATTGAATATACTGTATAGACATTTTACAATAGGAAACTGCAGTTTTTTATTGTAAAATGCTGTTAATTTTACAGAAATAACTTTGTTTTCCCACAATCTTTTGCCATGTACAGTAATTTACTATAATGATTTTTTTTACAGAGGGTAACTGTAGATATTATAATAAAAAACTGTTGAGTAAAAATCAGTTAAAGTGCAGCTGTCACTTGACAAGAGACAAACTGTCACTCTGTCTTTGAATTTGATTTTCTGTCCGTCTCCCTCTCTGCTGATCTTATAAACTCAGTCGAACAGTTTTCAGCCTGTGAGCTGTAAAGATGTTTTATGTCCTGGACCCTGAAGTACACACCGCTGACATTTATAATGTTATATTTTTGATATGGAATATTTGCATTTACAAATCAGGAGGCTGTGTGTTCAAACGTGACCACGTCCCAGCTGTAAACATGGTCGTGTTCTTGTGTACACATTCATACCTATAGTCTTTAAATATGACGAGTAAATATCAGTCTTTACGCCCTTATTTACCGGGCTGCCTCTAAAATAAGTCACATTTATGGAGAAGGAGGATTTCTATACAAATACTTGATTGCTGTAAATCTGAGCTGAGTAACTGATGCAGCATGAGTATTTAAGGTTGGGATGAGAATAAAAAGTCTTTTAAGGATATTGATCAGATCACGGCGAAGAGGTGTGATCAGATTTTAGCGGTGGTCAGAATCAGGATGTGAGTCCAGGCCTGTGCTGTTTGATATTTGATCATTTGGTCACTATAATTTCACAGTTTTGTCCCTGTAAATATGGAGCCTTTATTCTGTGTTTTGGGGTCGATCTCATCCCATACTCTTCCCTCTGTCTGTGTAGCGGTGGTGGTATGTAGCGGTTGACTGCAGCTCATTAACAGTCTCAGAGGGTGCAGCTCTGAAGCGTTGGTCCACCTGAAAGAGCCCTCAGAGCACCCAGGAGGTCTGCACAGAGACACGTCTGTCTCCACGCTTCTCTGCCCAAAATGATCCAAATGTGCTGGAAAAACGCCGCCAGAATACTGCTGACACAGAGGGTCGGACGGACTGAGGCTTTTTCTTCAGGGTGACAAATTTCAAACTCTGAAAAAGTGCTGAGGCGGCACTTCTGGTTTCTGAGATGATGCTCACACAGATGCTCCTTCTTCTAAATGTTTCTCAGCAACACTCTGAAAACTTTATTTACACCAGAGAACAGGGAGAACAAGATGTTTAGAGGAGAAATCTGAATAAATCAACATCTGCTTCAAACCAGCATCAGTTCGTCCAGAAACACTTTCTGCAGGAAGGTTGTCCCACACATCTTGAGGAACTAGCCTCAGGTCCCTCTGACTCTAATCCTTCTATCTCTTCTTGAAACCCAGACACACTCCATGATGTTGACACCACCACCTCCAGGTCTCCTTGTTCTTCTTAACCCTGAAGATGGTTCTTAATGACATTGTCTGGATGTTTTGTGTCGTCGTCCTGCTGCTCCCTGATGGATCAGTATCTGCTTGTACCCCTCAGCACTGAGGAGTCCATTAATCACGACCAAATCCACAGCTCCACCGTGCTCCACTGTTGCCTGCAGACACTCTTAACTGTCCTGCTCTCCAGACCTTTAGTGTTTAGAGAACTGTCTTCTGCTGCAGATATTTCAGATTTGGACTCATCAGCGCAGAGCTCCTGCAGGCATTCATCTGGCTGAAGTTCTTCCATGAAGACCACCTCTCCACACCTCCACACAGTAGATGGGTGTAACTGTGTCCCTCTGGTTTCTGCCAGTTCTGAGCTGATGACCCCGGAGAACATCTGCTGATAAGTGAAGTAAACATGATGTGTCTCCACTGAAAAAACTCAGATCTAAGTGAGAGTATTTGTCCAATTTCAAGACAAAAAAATCGCACTTGACTGATTCTAATCCACAATTTTCTTTCATGTCTGGAATAAGATCTTATTTGAAGATATAAAAACTAAAAATAAAGCCTGAGTTGCTTGTAATAAAAAGTAAAATAATCTGCCAATAAGACAAGACAAATTTAACTTGAGTAGCTATTAAACCTTAATTTAAGACCCTCACTGAGTCAAACTTTCCTTGTTTCATTGCCAGTTTTTTTCTCTTCATTACAAGCAATTCAGTGCCTTAATTTTTTACTTTCATTGCTTAAAGTAAGATATTTATCTCGACTGGTTTAGTGAATATAGTAAGTGTTTTTGATATTTTTGACTTGAAAATAGATAAATATACTTGCCTAGATCTGAATTTTTGCAGTGTTCAAGTCTCCTTGACCACTGTTTGGTCCTCAGTGTTGCCATGTTTTGTTCTTCCCAGTCTGCTCTGAGATCTTTGCCTAGGAGAGACCTTGCTGATGTAGCATAACTACCTTGTGTCTTGCTGCTGTGCTCAGCCTTGCCTTGGCATATGACCCGTGCCATGAAGCTGTTCTCAACAGCCTCACCTTGGTAGCAGAGTTTGGCTGTTCTTCCCTACAGCTGTTTCTGTCACAGCTCATGAGTGTTTAAGCTTAAAATGAAGGTGAAGATCAATTGATCTCATTGGCTAAGAGGGGTTCACACATGAAGATTTTCTAAATCTGAAGACATGTTTTATCTGTTAGAGACCCCACACATGAGGATTAAAATCAGGCATTGAACAGTTTGGATCGTACTGTGTGTAGGTGTGCTCCGATAATCTAAACACAGCACACCACACTCGAAACCATTGTGTCCCACCACCGATCTAGAGTCTAGTCCTCCAAGACAGAAATCTGATCTAACCTGATCCAACAAAAACAAGAAGAAGAAACATAGCAACAGCCATGGAAGAGGACATACGAGAAGAGAGAATGATGGTGGTCTTGGGACTGTTTTTGAACTGAAAATAGAAAAGACTGGAAAAATCCTGGAGACAGCGTGAACACCAGAGCTGGTCCTCCATTTCTGAGGTTCACTGAACTTTACGTTTCAGTTCGGCCATGTTTGTTTTTATTTACACCTGCTTCCTTGTTCATTCAGTTCGCTTCTTGATTGGCTACATTCACGTCACAATATGGAGATTTTTGGTCATAAACACTGAACAAGTTTAGTACTTACGATTGTTGACCCGTTTGGGAGCAGATTCTCAGGACAAATTCACTCTTAACACTTCAGACCACAGGATAATCTGATAGGATAATCTTATAAAACATAAGATAGTCTGGTGTTTGCTGTCCTTGGCCAGGAAGGGGGAAAGTCGGGACAAAAACAGCCTGATAATCTTTATGTGTGTACCCTGCTTTAATCAGACAGTTGACTATTATCCTGCTGAATCAGTGACTCTGTTCAGGTGGATCGAGGAGATCTGAAGCTGGTCTGAAGGTGGAGGAGGCTACGACAAGACTAAAGAGTAGATGTCAGAGAATGATGGTGATCTCATGAATGAGACAGAAACAGGATGGCAGCTACTTAAAACTTCTTATCATTCATTTTCTGCAGCTTTGAGCTCCAGTTCATCCACAGCAGCTACAACACTGAGGTGGTGCTGCTGTGGTTCCTCTGATCGTAACAAATAAAACAGAAAAGAAGGAAGTTTCTGGTTCTGAAAACAGCTTGTGGTCTCTCAAAAATGTAACAGATGTTTTTATTCTTAATAAATTTAGAAAGAGGCAAAAAGTCAACACGACTTCATCTACACATGAGCAAACAATGGACCTTTATGTTCATTTTCTCAGCTAAAAGGCCCTAACGGGTGAACAACAGTCTTTCCTGTTTCATTATTGATTCTGTGAGTCACCTTAACCCCGCCCTCTCTGTTTCTTTACGACCCAGACCTCCACCAGTGTGACTGCAGTCTCATTGTGTCCTTTAATATAAGTAACCCAGCACATAAGGTCTATATTTATGTAGTTTATTTACTCTGCACTTTTACAGCCCTAGTTTAGATTCAGTAACACACCGGAGAGCTCAGAGTTCAGGAGAGGCTCAGGTTTTACTGCAAAGACTTTAAGGTCCAGTTCTGATTCTGCAGGACTGAAAACTGGATCATCCTAATAATATGTTTCTAATTAAATATGGTGCGAAATGTTAAGATTTTCTTTAAGAACTTGATTGCGAAACTTACTGAATGTTTATGATGCTGTAAAACATTTAAAGGTAAAGTGAGAACTCTGAGGAAGAGCTGGGGCGACCAAAAAACTCATAAAACTACATTAATGGAGGAAATTACCAGATAAACAACCGTCAGTAAGGGTTCGAGGCTCAAATTCCACAAGGAACTTTTTTTTCTTTTTAGCTGCAATATTTAAAAGATCCATTTAAGCATTCAGGAGGCATTCCTGCTTCATCTTAAAAACAAGCTTAAGTCTGACAACTTAAAATTTGAACTGGAAAAACTTTTGTTCTCATATGCTTTCACACAGAACTGAACTCAATCCTTAATATTTGGAGGGGAAAGCGAATCAGTGAAGACTTTTCTCATGTCTGTTTTTAATTATCCTTAAAAAAAGGATGTTTCAGGTCTTTCCTGTAATGCTAAAATATATTTTTTAGAAAAAGAAATTGAACTATCAGATAACAAAAACAGCCAAAGCGGCTACAAACTTCACACACTGAAGGCACCAGCGCCAGAGACAGCCACCTCTGAGTGAAGGGTTGGGTGGTGATAACAACGAGGGTATCAGTCAGATTAAATGTTTTTTATGTTTTTTGTTTGTTTGTTTGTTTGTTTGTTTTTTACGGAAAACCATTTGTATTGAATGTTTGGATTGCACTGCTGGGGCCCACATTCATATTTATCAGTTTGTTTTTCTTCACTTCTGTCCTTTATCATCCCTGAGTCTCTACAACACTGGAGTTTAAAAGTTCTATTTAATATTATATTATATTATTGACATTTACAGTAACTTATTGGCGTCTTGTTGCCAGTAAGTTAATGTAAAATTTACAATAACCTTTTTAAAGTGTGTGATCAAGCTCCTGCCCCCTGTTTCTTCAGCTGATGGACATTATTGGACAGCAGAGGAGACAGAGAAGGCTCAGCATCTTTGGCTCTTATATATGAACCCTCAGGATCTCTGGTGTTGATGCTCTCTGACCGATCAGCTGACCTGGAGCCTCCAGAGGGGACGTGAGAAACGAAACAGGTGCCATCAATCATGTGAAAAACTGAGGCATCCACGCAGGTCCAACCAAAACCAGAGACCCTGAAGACCTGCTCTTCTTTAATTCAAGGATCTCTCTGTAGGAGTGATTTAACTCAACATTTCAGTGAAGAACGTCAGAAAACTTCAGTGATTTAAATCCTTTAAATAATCAGTAATAAGAGCAAACCTAAAGCTTACAGGTGTTATGATAAAAAGTGCATCCATCAGCTGACTGACATGAGTGATGGAGTAAACCTGACTTTCCCGTTCAAACATGGCGTCTGTAAATAAGCTCAAATTAGACTAAACGGCCCGTTAATCTGCTCCCTTTGAAGCTGCAGACGGCGAGTGTGCGTCAGTGAGTGCAGCGAGCACACAGCCCGTATTTACACCTCTGAATGGAGAAGAACCGGAGGAACGCCCCTGCTCAACCTCAGGCCAACATTGGCATGTTTGGCTTTAATATGAATACACACATGTGGCAGTGTGTATGTGGAGCCCACTGAGCATGTGCAGACACGTGCTTGAACACGACTTTCAGGCTCCTCATCAGCTGCTGGGAAAAAACTACTCAAGCAGAGAGGCTTTGGATGGATGGATGAAGATTAACATTATTAATGTGAGAATTTCTGCTATAAGCTGGGTATGATGTAAACTGAAGCCTTATTATGTCTCTTGTGTGGGATCCTAAACCAAACGACAGTAACACGTGTGAGTGCATTGCAGTGAAGACTCAACATGCTCTAACAGTCCTGACAGTTAAAGTACTCAGCATGTTTTTGTTTGTTTGATTTGTTTAGTCTTTCCATACAACACATGTTAACACCAAAAGCATTTTCTACAACAGAAGAGACTGAAAAGGCACAGGCAGAAGCATAATGCTTATATTTATGCCTGTCCTAATTAATAAATTAAGCTGCCCTCCACATAAGGGAAAAACAAAACAAAACCACAACTAATACAGCAATATAAATCATTAAATATAAAAAAAAACAAAAATCTGAAATAATTTACAAAATCATTTACATTTGTAACCCTCATAAATTATTTGACAAATCATTCTCTTGAAAAACAAAAGTGCTTTACACATTCGCAAGTTTATATCAACATTATTCCACAATCTAACCATTACAGCAGATAAACATCTCCTTTTAATCTCTTGTCTTGTTTTTTGTGCCTTAAATTTATAGACATCACTTAAATCATACTTTGATTTTTGTTTTGTAATAAAAAATCTCTGTACACAGTCTGGAAGTAACTCTGATTTTGCTCTATACATGATTTGCATTATTTAAAATATACCAAGTCATCAAATTTCATAGCATGGTGTTTCTTGAACAAAGGAATAGTATGTGCATGATAATCAGCCTTATTGATGATACGTATGGCTTGTTTTTGTAGGACTATGGAATTGAACATTGTTTTATACATTGACCACACTTCTACACAGTATGATATGTAAGGAAGTATAAGTGAGCAATAAATTAAATGTTAAGCCTTATAGAAAAATGTGATTCACATGGCACTGATGTCAACTGCCTTATGAATTAAGGAGCCTAGTTTAGCAAAATCTGCACTCCATCAGGTTTATTTGTTAATCAGTGAACTACCATTCTAGTTTCTTAGGTAATTTTATCATATTGAACGAGACAAGTGCTGTCAAAGTGACAACGCTTTGCACCGCCGCCTTCCCAGGGGCAGAAAAATGTAACAATCAACTAAAATTAACTAAAACCAAAATGATGGATTTCTGACATGTTAATACACATTATGGGGGGCAGTTTCTGCCTGAAAAAGCTCTATAGTTTTTATATGCTGGTAAGCATACATGCAGCGCGTCCACAGAGAGAAGTGTAGTGTGCATGAGAGCAGCAGGCCGGGAGCACAAGCTGCACATCTACCAGGCCGGGAAGCTAAGGCACTGCAAAAACTCAGATCTAGGTGAAAGTATTTGTCCAACTTCAATTCAAAAATACCTCTCTAGACTTGTTTTAAGCCACAATTTTCTGACATGTCTGGATTAAGATCTTATTTGAAGATTTAAAAACTAAAATCAAAGCCTGAGTTGCTTGTAATTAGTCAAACAAACTGCCAATGAGATGAGAAAATGTAACTTTAAGGTTTTCTTAAAATGATTTTATTTTATCTTTTTATCCAGGGTAGATTTTAAACCTGATTTTAAGACCCTCACTGAGTCAAACTTGCCTTTACTTACCTGTAGTAAGATATTTATCTGGACTGGTTAAGAGAACATGGATTAGAATAAATGTTTTAGATATTTCTGACTTGAAAATAGACAAACACAGTTGCTGAGATTTGAGTTACTGTAGTGAGAATGGAAGGCTCACCTATTTTTTCAGCCAAAACAGACAGAAAATGGTGAATAGAAAGACTTATTTGCCTTAATCCAGCCTGTATGTGTGTCCACAAGGGTAGATTTGACACTGAAAAGACAGAAACCATCCAGTTACTCTTCATCTCAGTTTGCCTCTTCTTGTTCATTCTGCAGGTTTTAGGTCACTTATTCGTGAATCAGGTTCCTGGGAGATTTTTTGTGGTTCCTACTAAACTTTCAGTAGAAGCTCATTATTGGGGAGATATGTGGAGATGGAGCTGTGAGGCTGCAGGACATTCACACATCTGGTGTGAAAGCTGTGGCAAAACTCATCGGTAAATGAATGTGAACAAAATGCCTCCAGTCCACCTCTGGGTTGTTGTTTGAACAGTGGTTGGCTTCTTTGTTTTGGAGGTCGTTGTTGGCTTTTTGTTGTAGAGGTCGTCCAGTGCCCTAACGAGGGGAGCCCCTGTGCCCGGGAGCAACAGTGGATCCCCGAGAAGTTCTCCAACAGAGATGTGAACAATTTTTTAAACTGTATGACAAAAACAGGGCTGAGGTAGGGAGAAGATGGAGGATCACTGATCTGCAGTCTAAAGGCCACACGCCTGTTTGACTTTTTTTCATTCTTATGAACAGTTTAAGTTCATTCAGGGTTTTTTCATGAAGCTCACAGGTCAAAGGTCAAGGCAAAGGTCAGGGTTGCTTGTGAACATAATATCTCAGGTGTGTTTTCAGGGACTCTCCTCAAACTTTGCCAGAACGTCCTCTCCGGGTTAAGGATGAACTGATTTGACTTTGGGTCATACAGGTCAGGGTCACTGGGTCTCATGTTCACTCACCCCAGTCCTTCTTCCTGATCCACCTCAGGGCCCTCTCTGTCCGGCTCCTGTGCACCCCTGCAGAGCTGTAAATCCTCCTGGCTTCAGCTCTGTTCTGTTCTCCAGCTGTGATATTTGAGGCTGTTAGTATGACCTCACCAGCTCTCTCTCTCTCTCTGCCCCCCGCTCTCTCGCTCTCTTTCCAACATCTAAATGTGTGCCTGAGTCTGAAGAAAGCTTCTTTCTGCTCTCCTACGCAGGCAGCAGGAGTGAGAGGCCCCTGGAGTCGCTGGCACCGGGAGCTCTGAAACATCTTCGGTACGTTCACGGCTCTGCTGGAGCCTCTGAGAAGGAATATCAGAGAGCAGGCTTTGACTTTCTGCAGCCTCAGGTGTTTGGTCCAGGTGAAGTTCTCATGTTAGAGCAACAATATGAAGCGTCTTTGCTCTTTTAAGAGTTAACTTTAAGTCATTAAACTCCCTCTGGAGCAGACTTATGTGTGACCGGATCCTGGGTGCTGCAGCAGGGTCAGTTTTTGTGCTCTGTGCTGAGGGAGGGTTGGATTTCAGATGGTTTATCGAGCAGAGTGAAAGGAGCCGTTTGTGTTTGATGCTTGTGGTGTTGCTGCTCTTTAAAGCTTCGTTTGTGTTTTCTGTGGTGATTTTAAATGTTCAGTGTGTCTAAGATTGAGCCAGAAGAGCTAGATTTCTGATCAAGAGGAAGGAAATTGATATTTATTGGTTAATTGAGATTCAGGACATTTCCCTGTGTGGAGAGAATGAATGAAGCTGCATCACATTCTCTGATTATCAACTCTCTAGTCTCAGTGTGCCTGTGTTTGAGTGAAAAAATGTCTTTCTCCTGAATTATTTCTTGTATTAACTCTTAATCGCTTTGGTGGGATAGACAATTATCACCTTCAGCTCTTGTAAATCTATTTTCGAGGCCTGTAGAGGTGAAAATCTGCATGCAAGACAAATGATTAGAAGAGGTGTATTCGTCTATATTTTCAAAGATGTTTGTCTACATACAGCCCTGCAATAAAATCTAGATTTATGCTCATATTTTAAAGAATTGCTCTGTAATACCGAGATAATTTGAATATATTTCTGAAAGTGTGACATGAATACAAATGTACATTTTGAATGGGCACAAAGAAGAACTCTAGTGCAAACTCATTCCCATTTAAAAGCCTGTATTTCCTACAGCTGTCCTTTTTTATTCAAACTCCTATTTAGATAAATTCCTATTTAGATTCACAGAGGCATCATCTAAGACAGAGAGGACAATAAGAGAAGTTCTGGTTTTAGGTTTCACTGCTAGAGCAGGTGTCCTGGGTCTGCCCTTCTTATTATGAGCTGGTTTATTTCATGCATGTCATTCCCAACTCTCTCTTCCAAATGTGAGAGGCCAAAGTTCACACACCAGAAGCTGCTCCACAGCCGGTTAAATGAAGATTATCAGTATAAATGTGATGTTATAAGCCTCTTAGGAGTGACAGTACTGGAGCTGCGTGAGAGGTGCCTCAGTGCGTGCTTGAGTTATGTTGTTGTCATGGATGGAGTGCTATAAAGTTATCTTTAGGTATGATAATTAGCAGGAATAATGTTCAGTTTTAGCTCTGTGAGCAGTAATAAATGACCAATCTCATAAGAACTTAAGTCGGACTCCCGTGTCTATTTGCTTCTTGTTTCTGGAGGATAAAATAAAGGGTTGCGATCAAAATAGCTCAAAATTTTAAGTAAAAATAAGCCTCTTTCATGCTCTCTAAGTGATGGGGAATGTCATTTTTTTAGGATGTGGTGGTGTTATATCAGGTACTTTTGCCGTACCATCTTGTTTTTGTGTCACTTTTTTTGGTCATTTTTTGATGCTGCTCCTGACAAAGCTATCTTGAAACACACCAGGTAAAAAAGGATACTGTGACCCTGATTTGGATGGAAAAGACGCAATGACAGGATTAAAAAAAACTCAGTTATACACGTTGGTGAAGGTTTATACTGTTGAATTTGAAGGCACAACAGTCACAGAAGAGGTTTGAGGGCATCCTCTTGATCACAGAGGACGGAGATAGTCTGAAGAGTTTTAATCAAGTTCATATGTTTGACGCACAAAGGAGGTGTTATCATTAATAGCCTGCATGTCTTGCCAAAGTTCTTTAATTATTTGAATCAATGGCAGATCTTCAGTGCAGAAGACAATCTCTCTAATCACGGAGCTTCGCCGGCATCCATATATTCACTAATGTTGTGCCCTCAGCAGACGGATGAAGATTTAAAATGTATATATTTACATCAGCAAACGTCATTTTCATGTTTTACAAGAAGAAAGTAGAATAAAGATCAACATCCTTTAAACTTCAGGGTGCATCAGGCAAAATTATTACTAAATTTAGAGACAAAAATTTCATCAGAGATTTTAATTCAGGCCTGAAGATCATCCAGAGTCATCATAAGTATCATTTATTGACCCGTCTTGCCTTTTGCATTGCTCTAGCATGTTAATAGACTTTTGGGATAGAATCTTTAATATTTAGTTATCTATTAGCTGGACTTCTGCATGCAGTTACTCTGTTGTTTTAAGTACATCATTTGAAATGATACGAAAAAAGGCTATTTTCAGGATGAACTTCGAAAATAAAAATGAAAATCAAAAAGTGACTTCAAGGGTCACAAGAGGAAAATATCAGGAGAGGATTTTTTTATCATGAATTTTGACATAAAGAATAGGCTTTTTTAATATTACAGAAGAATAATCTCAACAGGAAAGTAAACTTTGTTCTTGAAATTAAATCTTGAGATAATTATTGAAAAACCCCAACCCTCCTCTTAATATTTCTCCTGTCTGACTAATATGTTTCAAGATTCTGACAAACAGTTACGCCTTTTATTCATTTTTATTTTATTTCAATTTAGTTCTGGATTTATAATGTTTTACTTTCATATTTTGCTGATTATCATTGACATTATTTCAACTCTTTCACTTAATTCTCTGCATTTTATCTTCAATCTATTTGCAACCCACCATCAGCCCACCCATTCAATTATCCATCCATCCTGTTGATCTATCCTAGAAATGTGCAACTTCTGTTAACTTGGGAGCCACATTCATTTGTTCTTCAATTAAAAACTACAATTTCTCAAAGTAAACACACAGAACCAATTTCTACCTTTGATAAAGTGATATAATATCTCCTATAATGAATTTAGGCTCAAGTGTAAGAGGAAATACTTCATTCAATAAACTTTAAACAGATTTCAATAAAGGTTTTTTAATGTAAGTTGCAGAGCATTTATTAGTTATTCTTTAAACATTTTTATGTTTATCCAGACAAATTCTTTTCTCAATGCATAAAAAGTATTTTTACAGAAACATGACAGCTTCATTATGACAGCTGAATTATGCATTTTCAGGACTGTCAAGGCAGAGTTTGTTCATCATCATTTTTCATCCATCCATCTAATCTATCCACTTTTTCAACCTTTATTTTGACTTTATTTATTTATTTTCCTTATTATCTGTTCTTTTTCTTAATGTTTGTTTGTTTATAGGTTTGTTTGAGGAAACAAAAAGGCAGCTCAGTACTTTAATCCTTCATCTTTATTTCTGACAAACAGAAAAAATCAAGAATGGGAGCAGTTTCTGCTTTCTTCAGTGATCAGATGTGCTCAGTTGTTAATTATACTTTGCTTCCCTGACCCCCGCCTCTTATCTTTTTTTTATCAATCAACATTTGACACCTGAGACAGACTTTGGATGAGTTTGCCCTTTTCTGAATCTCCATGTTTGATGTTAAAGTTCAGTCCTCGAGATGTTGAATTACTGATGCAGCTAAAGAAACTCTTACTGTACAGGACTGTGTGTTCATGTGTGTGTTTATGTGTGTGCGTGTTTATGTGTGTGTGCGTGCATGCGTCTCCACACACTGGCCTTACAGTATCTCCCGTGCACACACTCCTCGGAGCCTCTGACTGCTCCTGTGTGCTGGATCAATGTTAACTCTGTTCCTCTGTGAGGCTCTCTGGAGGTTTCTGAGGAGAGTGTGTGGAGGTGGTGAGGATTCAGGAGTGGGGGGGTCTTCTGGACGCCCGCCTTGTGTTTACCTTGGCAGGCCTGCAGCCCCTCCCTCCCTCCCCACACGGGCCCGCTCCTGTGCGTTGTTTTGAACAGACCGGGGCCTTATTGCTCCTTGCCTCAGCTGGAGCGAGAACATACCACAGCGAGCGAACACGCGGAGCAGACGCCCCTCGGGCTCAATGAGGACTCTGTGGAGAGGGGTCTGCTGGGAAAAAACATCAAGTGGTGGCAGTTTGAATGATGCTTTTGAGGAGAGACCAGGATCTGCTCTGTGCCTGAACAGTGAGGAGTGGGACGTCCAGGACAGAGATGTTCCTCGGAGAATCATCTCACATCAGCAGGTTAACGAGTGAAAGAGGTTTAACGAGCGAGGTCAACATTCACAGAGAGTCAGCAGTATAATAATTTATGAAAATGTATGTGGGCTACAACAGTTTCCTCTACATATTAATCCAAACAGCTGATCAGCAAATCTCATGGCAGCAACTCAATGCATTTAGGCATGTAGACACAGTCAAGAAGTTCAAACAGCATCAGAATGAAGAAGGAAGTGCTGCCAGACATCTTGGTCTGATCAAGGATTTTCAGATGCAACCATCTCTAGGGTTTGCAGAGAATGGTCTGAAGAAGAGAAAATATCCAGTGAGCAGCAGTTCTCTGGGTCAAAATGCCTTGTTGATGCCAGAGGTCAGAACTCAAATAAGCACTCATAACAACCAAGGTCTGAGGAAGACAGTTTATGAAAGAACCCCACATTAGTCTTGAAGCAGATGGTCCACAGCAGCAGAAGACCACACCAGGTGCCTCTCCTGTCAGCTAACAACAGGAAACTCTTCAAGCTCAATAAAACTGGGCAACAGAAGATTGTAAAAGTGTCTCTTGGTCTGATGAGTCTGGATTTCTGCTCCACATTCAGATAGTAGGCTCAGAGTTTGGTGTGAACATCATAAAGCATGGATCCATCCTGCCTTGGATCAGCGGTTCAGGCTGCTGCAGGTGGTGTGATGGACACTTTGGGCCCCTTAGTCCCACCTGAGCATGGTTCAAAGCCCACAGTCTACCTGAGTATTGTTGCTGACCATGTCCACCCCTTTATGACAACAGTGGACCATCTTCTGATGGAGACTTCCAGCAGCTCCATGTCTCAAAGCTGAGATAATCTCAGACTGCTTTCTGAGTTCACTGTACTGCAGTGGCCTCCACAGTCACCAGATCTCAATCCAGTAGTCTAGGATGTGGTGGAGCAGGAGATTCTCCTCATGGATGTTCTGCATCTGAGGGATGTTTCAGCTCCTTGTTGAATTAAGAGAATCCAACCTGATGCTTGTCGTATGTCAAATAAACTGTATTCCTGGGTCATTATGAAACATTGTTCTGGATGATGGAAGCAGTTACAGCCCAAACTAGTGACGGGACACTCCCATAAACTTAACGAATTACAGAGTGGAGGCTTAATGAGCCAAATGAAGAACGTAGCTGTTGCAGCTCCACCCCTGAAGCTCCTACAGATTTTAAATGTGAAAGTGGTTCAAGATTAAGAACAAACCAGAACAGTTCTACAAGGCCGCACTGATTCAAGGGTCAAAAAAATGACCTCCTTCAGGGTTAACAGCACAGGATTATCTCAGGGTTGGTGCTCGTCCTTCATCTCCGGCTGTGTGATATTTTGTGTTTCTGTCTAAACTGGGCCAACAGTCGCTCTCAGACAGCAGGGCAAATATTAGCCCTGCCATACTGTACATCCTGGATTTGAGGAACTCTGGGAATGCTCACACATTTACAACATTTATTCTTACAGTCTGTCTGATCAGACTCGCTCTGAGGCCGTAACTCTTCTTTTTATTGGCTGTAAACGTCTGTGAATGTCTCTGTGCTGCTGTTTGGGTTGAACTCCTTGATTTTGCAGTCCGTCCCAAGACTTCTGAACGAAGCACAATGAGGGTTCAGTTGTGATGTTTTGTATGTTTGACCTTGCAGCACATCACGGGCTCGGAAAGTTGAGAGAGGCTGAGCGCTGCGGTGATCAGAGTGTGACAGATAGTGGGAGTGATGTTTGTGGGCTGATGTTTCCACTCAGAGATATTCACTGATATTTATGGAGGGGTTTGTCTTTGGACGGGGGGAGAGAAACAGCTGAAAAGGAGCATTCAGAGCGTGGGAGCTGCTCTCACTGATCCTCTGTGTGAGTTTGAGTGACTCTGCATGAATCACTGGATTTAAAACAGAAGTTTGGAGCAAACCAAACCAGAAAAAGACTCCAATAAACTACTTTAACCTACTCTTTCCCTGCTGTGAAGCCAGCATCCACCACAGTAGGAGATAGCTTAGGTTGCTCAAAGTGAGAAAGTGGTCATGTTGGTGATGTTTGTTCTCTTATATTCTTTGTTTCTCAGGACAAAAGTGTCACCATTTTCCAAAATTCCTTCTTCTGCACGCTCCACCGAGGTGCCTTTCCCACTCGCCTGGTAGACTATTTTGAGCCATGGGAGAAGGTCCAACTCACACAATCTCTCACTGTGTGTGTGTGTGTGTGTGGGGGGGGGGGGGGGGGGGGGGGGGGGGTAAAGTAAAGTCTGGGAAACATCAGGATCCTGAGTATCCAGAGTTTATGTGTTAAGATGCATCAAACATCTACAGGTAGGCTACTGTCAACAACATCAATAAAACGACCGAACAGATGGACGGACATTTAGGTACAAGGATGGATAAAAGGATGGATGGATGAAAAGATGGATGAAAAATAGATTAACAGATTTATGGACAGTTAAATTAGTTAAAAAATGGATGGATGCACAGATGGAAGGACATATGGATAAACACATGGATGGATGAACAGATGGACTGACGGATGGATGAACAAATGGATTGATGGATGGATGAACAGATGAATTGATGGATGGATGAACAGATGAATTGACGGATGGATGAACAGATGAATGGATGGATGGATGAACAGATGGATTGATGGATGGATGAACAGATGAATTGATGGATGGATGAACAGGTGAATTAATGGATGGGTGAACAGATAGATTGATGGATGGATGAACAGATGGATTGATGGATGGATGAACAGATGGATTGGCGGATGGATGAACAGATGGATGGATGAACAGATGGATTGACAGATGGATGAACAGATGGATTGATGGATGAACAGATGGATGAACAGATGGATTGATGGATGAACAGATGGATTGACAGATGAATGAACAGAAGGATTGATGGATGAACAGATGGATGAACAGATGGATTGATGGATGAACAGATGGATTGACAGATGAATGAACAGATGGACTGACAGATGGATGAACAGATGCATTGATGGATGGATGAACAGATGGACTGACAGATGGATGAACAGAAGGATTGATGGATGAACAGATGGATCGACAGATGGATGAACAGATGAATTGACAGATGGATGAACAGATGGATTGATGGATGAACAGATGGATTGACAGATGAATGAACAGATGGACTGACAGATGGATGAACAGATGGATTGATGGATGGATGAACAGATGGACCGACAGATGGATGAACAGATGGATTGATGGATGAACAGATGGATCGACAGATGGATGAACAGATGGATTGACAGATGGATGAACAGATGGACTGACAGTTAATCTTCAGGGTCACAGTAACACATCTTCTTTAGTTATTTCTAATTTTATGCCACAGTTTTATCTCAGACAGCGGCAGCAGCAGATTCAGAGTGAAGTCGTTGATTTGTGCAGTTTCAGGGACAGAGAAGCTGCTGAAAGGTCTGCTGTCCTAAAATGGAAAACGTCTTCTGCTCAAAACTTTCTGCAGGAGTGTTAAACAAATGGAAAACTGTTTGGAGATGAATGAATCACACGTCCTGGTCTCAGTCCCGGGTTATTTTAGTCTCAGAGACATTTCCTGTTCACACAGACAGAGGAGCTTTCACTGCACTCTGTGCACGTTTGGTATTTTCTAAATGATACTGGAGACTCCAGAGCGTTTGTTTCCACTCCGTCTAATGAGGCTGACGTAACGACCAATCACGGCAGAGCGTCCTGAATCACTCGGAATAAGACTGTAAGAGGACGGTTAGGAAAAAACAGACTTTCAGGGGAAATGATTATAAACACTCATTAAAACACTCACTTTACTGTTCATTCAGGGGGACTAAGGTTCAATCAGTCAGGAATTTGACCTGACTGAATCACTCTAAGGCTGGGCAAAATGGACTGTAAATTATTTATGAATTAAAAGATTTTTATTTTATTTCTTTGTAATGAAGAAACACAGGTCATCATAACTGCAGCTCAGCTCATTGTTGCCCTTTTGTTTCTCTTTGCCCTGCTGTGTTTGTGCCTGTGAGTCAGTGCACAGGGGTTAGGAAACTCCTAACACAAGTAGCAATCATGTTTGAGCCTATAGATACTACTATGGAGCCTCGTGGGTATTTTATTAAAACACTGGAGCACAGACATAATAATAATAATAATAATAACTTTATTTATATAGCACCTTTAAAAACAGAAGTTTACAAAAAGCTTGAACAGACAAAACAAAAGCAGAAAAGGAAGAAACTTTGAGCACAATAAAATCAGCAATCAGTTCAAACAGAGACCGAAAGAGTCAAAGGAAAAGACACAGAGGGTCATGTTAATTAAAACAACAAAAGAAAGAAAATGGTAAACTGGTGAGAGGGAGACAGCTAATGTATTTGCTTATATATAATGATAGGAAGACAGGAAGACAATTGACAGATAATAGGTTTACAGATACATAAATTGATTACAGTTGGTAGATCATAGATGACAGCATCACATCAGGAAGATGGAAAAGGAGAGGGTAGATAGAGGATGAGTAAAGAGAAAAGAAATATAAAAAAAACATAAAACAAAATAGAAGAGAAATGATAATAATTAAAAAGGGAGTATATTAAAAACATGAAAATGTGGTAAAAACAGGACTAAAGCGATGAGAAACCAGTGAGGAGAGTAAGAACAGAAGAGTTTAAAAATAGTTAAATAGGTAATTGTAAAATAATTATGTAGATAAAATAAATAGCTAACATGGATAATAAACAAGTATGTGAGCAATAAAAGGATCATGTAAAAGCAAGTCTAAAAAAGTGTGTTTTAAGATGCGATTGGAGAGATGTCACTGATTCAGCTCGCCTTATCTCCTCGGGCAGGGCGTTCCAAAGTTGGGGAGTCCTGACAGAAAATGCTCGATCACCTTTTGTCTTAAGCCCCGACTTTGGAACAGCCAGGAGGCCCCCGCCCGAGGATCTGAGGCTGCGGGCTGGCTCAAACATCCATTAGGTCTCACAAGGGGAACATAAACTCTAATCACATCAGCACAGTACATACAGTTGAACATTAAATGTCATACCTTCTCACTGTGGCATTTGATAAATGACGGCGGTAACTCCTCCTCATCTGCTCAAAACAGCCGTGACTTTATCAAAACCAGCTGGTAAAAGGGCTCATGTTTTGTCCTGTATCGTTGCTGAACCTTCTGAATCTTCTAGTTTTCAAGAGATGGATAACCATGCGGCTTGTGAATAATTAAATATGACATTTTATTGATTACAAACTTCTTTTGCTCTTTTATTTGGTTAAAAATGTATAAAACTCACGAACATAAAATGTGACCTATAGCACTGATTTATAAAAAATAATAATAATCATAAAACATAGACAGAGAAGGTGAAGATTTTGATGTTTTGATGTGTTCACGATCCCTCATGTTCAAAAAACCTTCTCGTTTTCACGGACTGACCTCCCCTGATCCAGCTGTATTCGCTCTCTGTCTGGGACGCTCTGTTGTAGCTCCTACCTCTTTCCCACGGGGGTCAAAAAAGTTAATAATGCCCTAAGTTACACAAATACTTTATTTGTCAATTTATTCAAAAGATCCAGAGGGTGAAAAAGAAAGCACTTACAGGCTGGGAAATGTCAAATATCATAGGGATTACAGCTGATTCGATTTTTTTGATACCAATGCTGATAACGATTCTGCTTTATCAATTCTTGTTAAATTAAGACACACTGCTGCTCCATGTCTGCCTTGATTTTTGACTTCTTTGTCATCTCTGCAGACTGCCCTGAAGCATGCAGAACAAAGTGGAAGGAATTGATAAGGGAATCTACAAGAAAAGAGACTCATGTTATTGAATCTTGACAGAGTTGTTATTACACTTTTTTTACACGTTATCAATTTTCCCCCAATGGAGCAAATAGCTGTTTAGCTGTGAAGCACTAGGAGCAGAACACAAAATATATATAAAACTTAAGCACAAATACTTAAAACTTATTGATTATGATTACTAATTGATTCTGGAATTGCTTGTTCGATTCTCATCCCTCGTTGTCACAAACATTAAAATAGCTCTTATGCCCTTTAACTCTGTGAACAGTTTTGTCAATAATCACCTGTTCTGAAACCAGTGTTGGTATATTTGGTTGTTTTTCAGGTAACAATGGCCCCCCTGCTTCTGCTGTGTGTGCTGGTGCCCCTCATCTCAGCAACTGTAATTCTTGAAGACCATGATGGTGAGTTTGATGGTTTGATTCTCGCCATCAGTGAGTAATTTAAAACTATTATAACTTGAGACCAAGTAACCTAAAGAGTATGTTACTTTCATCACTTGGTTTTCAGAAGCCTAAAACATGCTACTCATGTTATTGAGTTAAATAATCAGGGTCTCAGACCTCCACACTGCAAAAACTCAGATCTAGGCAAATGTGTGAGTCTACTTTCAAGACAAAAATATCCAATGCACTTATTCTAATCCACATTCACTTAACCAGTCAAGCTAGATATCTTACTTCAAGGAATGAAAGGCAGAAATAAGGCATTGAACTGCTTGTAATGAAGAGAAAATATCTGTCAATGAAACAAGCAAGTTTGACCTTAGTGAGGATCTTAAACTCAGGTTTAATATCTGCTCAAGTTAAATTTGTCTTGTCTTATTGGCAGCTTATTTTACTTATTATTACAGGCAACTCAGGCTTTATTTTTAGTTTTTTTTCAGTGCACCCATCCTCAGGACTGAGATGCTTCACTCTTAGCATTGAGGCTAACACTTGGAACATCAACAGGAACATGTAAACCAATCAAACTTGATCTCTGTATGAACAAACACTCATATAATAACCTCCTCTCCTCAGCCCTGGATGGCACACTGCGTGTCAGTATCCCGTTAGAGATGCCCCTCCGCCCTCTTCTTGGCAGCAAGGTCGTGGTCCCCTGCTACTTTCAGGATAACACTGTCAACGACCCCGGGGCCCCAACCATTGCCCCGCTCTCCCACCGCATTAAATGGACCTACGTCACCAAGGAGAAGGTCACCACCATCCTGGTGGCATCTGAGGGGAAAGTCCAGGTGGAGACGGAGTATTTGGACCGAGTGACGATGATCAACTACCCGCTGGTGTCCACCGACGCCACCATTGAGATAACAGAGCTGCGGTCCAGAGATTCAGGCATCTACCGCTGCGAGGTGATGCACGGCATCGAGGACAACTACGACACTGTGGACATCCAGGTTCAGGGTAGGATATGAGGATATTGTCTTATTCAGCTGAACAGAAACAGAATCAACAGTTCCAAAAAGTCTTTTGAACGTGTTGTTTGAAATTCAGACATTTATTTTTGTCCTCGACCTTCCCCTTCACAGGTATTGTCTTCCATTATCGAGCCATTTCAACCCGCTACACCCTGACCTTTGAGAAAGCTAAAGCTGCCTGCATCCAGAACAGTGCCACCATCGCAACTCCAGCCCAGCTCCAGGCCGCCTACGATGACGGATACCATCAGTGTGACGCTGGATGGCTCTCTGATCAGACCGTCAGGTAGGGCACGTTATGCATCCAACATTTACTGGCAGCTTCAGATAACAACAGAGAAAGCAGAGGAGCAGCTGGAAAAAGATCTGCATCATCAGCAGAAAAATTCAAATCACAAAGTCAGTATTTCATACAGCTGTTGGATATCAAATCAAAACACTTGCAGGGTTTGAACAAGTGCGTGAAATCCTTGAAAATGCTGGAACCTTAGAGCTCTTCCATGCAGGTGTCTCTTTTTTATTCCACTTGATGCAGGTGACTTTGTTAAAAAAAAGATGGATCACGGTCAGAGCCTCCTTCAGAAACCAAATGGGTAACATCAGTCAAACTTTGTTCAAACTGTTCTTCAGTCTGTCGTCTATATTAATGCAGAACCTGATTTATTGACACCATCTCATTTTGGGGGCTTTCCTCTCAAGACTCGATGTGATGGTCAGAAAATATCAGGGCAAACATAAAACACCCAAAGGTCCTAAAAGTACCAAAGACTTACATGAACTAGAAAAACACTCAGAGAGTGCAGACCTCCACCAAGCAGCTCAGTTACAGCAGTGGCTTTTCCACAACCCTGTAAAAGATATAATTCTGGATCACCAGATCCAGAATAGAGCCAGGATCCAGACCAAACTCAGCACATACATGGAGGTTGTTATCCTGAATGAACACAACCAGTTTTGGGAACATCATTTAATATTTTGATTTTATATGAATTATTGAATGTCGTCAATGGGATTTCCCATTATAAAGTTCAATGTTTTTTTGTGATGTCAATCTGGATCGGATCCAGATGAAATTTAGGTTATAGCAAAATGAAAAGTCCTTAAACTGGCTGACGTCTGTCTTGACCCTTCAAGGTATCCCATCCAGGAGCCTCGGGAGCGTTGCTATGGCGATAAAGAGACCTTCCCTGGAGTGAGGACTTATGGCGTTAGAGACGCCAACGAGACCTACGACGTGTACTGTTTTGCTGAGAAGATGGCAGGTAGGACCGTCAAACAAACATCAGCTGTCATCTCTCGTGAACTTTCCTTGACCCTCGACCTTTGTCCTCCCAGGCAGAGTCTTCTACTCCACATCTGTGGAGAAATTCACGTTCTATGAAGCCGGAGATCAGTGCACCAAGCTCGATGCTCGTCTGGCCACCACCGGAGAGCTCTACCTGGCCTGGAAGGCAGGGATGGATGTGTGTAATGCCGGCTGGCTGGCAGACCGGAGCGTACGGTACCCCATCAACATCGCACGGCCTCAGTGTGGAGGGGGGCTCCTTGGAGTGAGGACCATCTACCTGTTCCCCAACCAGACAGGATACCCCTACCCTGACTCCCGCTACGATGCCATCTGCTTCCAAGGTAAATCCAGCATGGATACAAGAGGAAGAGTCTACTCTTTAAAACTGACAGAGGCCAGTCTGAGGGGTTTGCTGCTTGAAATGGATTATTAAGTCTGTTCATATGGATTCACATGTCCCAGTTTTAGTCTTACAGAATAAAGGCTTATTAGTTGTGACTAGAGAGCACTCGGAGAGCGCAAACCTCCACCAAGGTAGCTCACATATTGCTGTTACATCTATAAGCAATAGTTCCATGATAAAGTTACCATCATAATATGATTCATGACCCTGAAAACCCACACCTAGCACTCAGAATCATGTTGATATCACTATTAGTTAGACAGTTATTGAGCAAAAATGATCGTTCACTAATGGTGGTTATCGGGATCACCACCAAAATCTAATCATTTTTTAATTTGGGCCATTACCAACATCTCCTGAAAATTTCCGCAAAGTCTGTCCAGTAGTTTTTGCGTAATCTTGCTAACAAACAAACAAACAAACGAGCCAAAAGCATAGCCTCCTTGATGGAGGTAACAAACTGTCAGAGCCGGAAAACATAAATCTATGTATTTGTTTTTTAATTGTAAGAAACACTAACTCGCTCTTGTCTCCTTAGCTGGTGAAGATGAAGGTACTGTACCTGCAAAGACCACCCCTTTCCCTGACATCATCAGGATGACGCCCGCCCCAGGAGTTTTCCCGGGCGTCGTCCCCACTCCTCGCGGCGAGGAGATCCGCGGCAGTGAAGTTGACACCCTGTCCCCTCTGCCAAGCCCACCCAGCAGGACGGACACCTCCACCAGAGTGACCCCCGTCCTGCTGGAGCCTGGACTCGGACTGACTGACATCTACGCCCCCATGGCACCGACAGGTACGTGGGTTTGACTTGAACAATGAAGAGAAGCAAAGACAATGTCTCTGACTCCCCTCCTCCTCTGTTCCAGGTGTGGTGTTCCACTACCGTCCAATCACGGGTCGATACACTCTGACCTTCTTGGAGGCGGCCAGAGCCTGTCAGAACATCGGGGCGGTCATTGCCAGCCCTCAGCAGCTGCAGGCCGCCTTCGAGAAGGGACTGCATCAGTGTGACGCTGGATGGCTGCGTGATCAGACAGTAAGGTGGGCCGCAGGCGTGTGACTGAGAAGCACAAACCAGCAGCAGTGAGCCGAGGAGGTTTTCACAAACAGTTTGAATGATAAAATCATATTCTGAGTTCCCTATCTTTATAAATCTCATCTTTATCTATTGATGTACAAACCTGACTGCAGAATATTTCCTCAGAAACAAAACAAAGGCTCAGAGAAAATTTGGCTGGTTTCATTCAACCCAGAAAATTTTTTTGATTGTGTTTTTTTTTTAAATTAAATTTTCAGTTTTGAACACACCAACAAACAATACAGTACAACATAGAAGCAACAAAATCAAAATTTGGCCACAGCATATACATTCCTTAGCTTAATACATGATACAGAGAATACATCTAGCTGTCCAAAATGTAGTTTTGAATGTCCATAACAAAACATTATGCATCATAAATCTGTCTATGTACTGGTTGCACTCAGTTCAATACATTAGTCGCTGCCAGCAATGGGACTGTGATACAAGGAAATCAATTTTGGGGCAAAATAAAGACTGAGCATACATAAAAATAAAAACTAGATAAGTCAGATAAAAATAAATAAATAAATAAATAAAAAAAGGAAGAAAAAGGGCAACTTTAAGTTCTAAAATCCCTGCAGTCCTTTGACCCAGGATTGACATTTTGTTCGCTTTGGGGGTTACAGTCAATCATTTCCTCTAACACAACATTTGTTGGTCTTTTACCAGCGTATCTAAAAAAGGCAGTCCAATGTCAAAAAATCCCCAATCTTACATTCAATCCTGTAAGTAAGATATTCCATTGGAATAATATTAAAGACTAGAAAAGCACACAGACCCCCGCCAAGCAGCTCAGCTCAGGCAGTGGCTTTTCCACACCCCTGTAAAAGATACAATTCTAGATCACCAGATCCAGAATAGAGCCAGGATCCAGACCAAACTCAGCACATACATGGAGGTTGTTATCTTGTACGAACACAACACGTTTTGGGAACATCACTTAATATTTTGATTCTATATGAATTATTGAATGTCGTCAATGGGATTTCCCATTGTAAAGTTCAATGTTTTTTTGTGACATCAATCTGGATCAGATCCTGATGAAATTTACCTTGATGATAGGGACATGGACTCCATTATGTCCTCTGAAATTGGTAGGGAATCTGTTAAAATTTGGCAGAGATATGATTTTTTTTTTAAATTCCGCCCAATGTTAATTTATGGGATTTTCTGAAATTTCAGGATTTTTTTGCATCAAGACCAATATCCATATCACCACCAAAATTTAAAGTCTTCTTTCTTGGACCAAACCACACCTCTGGTAAAATTTTTATGTAAATTCATCCAGTAGTTTTTCTGTAATCTTGCTAACAAACAAACAAACATATGCTGGCAAAAAAATAACCTCGGTGGCAGAGGTTATTAGTCTGTGCCATCCTGTAATTGTGGGTGGTGTGTTATTAATCCATGTAAGTAATATGTCCTCTCCAGTAGCAGATGTGAGAATACTAAAAGCCTTCTCTAATAAAAACCATTAATTTGAGTACTTGGTAAACCAAGCAGCAGAGTTGAGGCTCAATGTCAAGGTGAACATTAAAAATGAGGTTGAGTTTTTAATAATTTTATCCCAATAATCTTCAATGTGGATACATGACCACACACAGTGCCTATAGTTTCAAACCTTTATATTACATTTGCAGCACATTTCTGTCAGTTTATTGTGTTATTGATTTGGTTCATTATTTGAAGTAGTGATCTTTATTTTTCAAGTAGCCTATTGTTTGCTATGACAGCAACAATCCTGACACAGAATTAGGGTGTCATCCTCTGCTGTTTCTGTTTAATTGAAGGATTTCTGATTTATTCTACCATCCTCCTCTTGCTTGTAGGTATCCCATCGTATCACCCCGAGAAAACTGTGCCGGTAACCTGCCCCACCTCCCCGGAGTCCGATCCTACGGGCTGAGACCGGCCACCGAACACTACGACGTGTTTTGTTATGTGGAGCGTCTGCAAGGCGAGGAAACAAACATCACTTTAAGGGTGTGTGTCGATGCTCTAGGGTTACCCTCTATATTTACTTGAATGCCTCTCTCCGTCTTCCAGGTGAGGTCTTCTTCACCAGCGACTACGACAGCTTCTCGTTTGACGAGGCTGTGCAGCACTGCCAGAAACTGAACACCACCTTAGCTAACACCGGGCAGCTCTACGCAGCCTGGAACCAGGGCCTGGATAAGTGCCGCCCGGGCTGGCTGATGGACCGCAGTGTCCGCTACCCAATCACAACCCCCCGATCCCACTGTGGAGGCGGCCAGGTCGGAGTCCACATCATCTACGCCTTCCCCAACCAGACGGGCTTTCCCGATGAACACTCTCGCTATGACGCCTACTGCTTTAAAGGTAAGAGAGCGTTTCTTTAAAACGCCGGAAGAGGCGCCAAAGTGGAAATCTTCCTGTTAAGAAATAAACATGCAACCCTATGACCTTGACCTTTGATCATCTCATCTGACTCAGATGACCTGAGTCAGGGTGAAAGAGTAGTAGAGGAGCAGTAGCCAGTAGCCATATTTTAATCTTTATTTATCTTTATTCATATTTATATCCCAAAGGCCTAATAAAGTTCTATCTAATCTAATCTAATCTAAAAAGCTCACCCCCATCTCAGCGTGGACTTTATGCAAAGTCTGAAAGCATCCTTTGACGTGTTCTGGAGTTTAAAAATGAATGAATGAATATTTTACATCAACATTAAAAGCAAACAAGAAATACAATCATTCAACTCAAACTTGTCAATAACCGAAAAAAGAAATTCCACTTTAAATCTTGACAGTAAACTGTCGATATCCATTGTTAGCGGTCATTAATTTATTTTTAGTTTAGTTTTAAAGTTTTTCTGAACCTCAAGTGAGTTTGACATAATTGTAATACTTTACTTAGCTCATTTCAAAACTTTATCCCCAAATATGTCTGTATATAATATTATTTAATATTTATTTTCACTGTGCTTGATTCAGACATCTGCACAGTTTGTAAATTATAGTTTTTTTTCTCTTGGTTTAAATGTTAAGCTAAAGATAAACATGAGCCCATGACCCTTGATCTGAGTCCACATGTGTGCAAAGTCTGATAAAAAATAACTTTGATTGTCCTTCAAATATTCGGTTAAACAGCAAAGGAAAGGTATTAGGCTACATGACCTCGGCATGAGTCTCACTGATCCTGTCTTTGTCTCATTTTGTCTTTTTCAGCCGAGACTCCGGAAACTCCCGCCGTTCATGTTGAAACAGAAACCAGAGTGACTGTAACCACAGTGACTGTAACCACGGTGACAGAGGAGGTTACCGACGAGTCAACGGCCATGGTCGATCACCTAACTCCGACGGGTAACAAGTGAAACATGTTTTCTAAATGGTCCTCATGAATGGTACGACCTTGTTTGATTATCAGAGACCTGAAGGACCATCTGACGAGTCTCTCTGTTCCAGCTGAGCCCACGGTGGACTTTGGAGAAACTCAGACCAGCGTCTACATCACGGACGTCGTGGACTTCGTCAACGAGACCACCATTACCACTCAGGAGGCTGCTCCCACGGGTGAGACATCATTAATGACAATGATGATAAAATATAATAAACCAGTTATTATTATGAGATTATGAGTTAGTTTCAAGTGGCAGAAATGAGCTTTTTAAATCATTTATTGCTGTTACTTCTCGTAGTCCTGTTTTAGAAGCTGCTGTTTTTTACTATGGTACTTATAATTCAAAGTAAAACCATTTAAATCATTTTTTTCAGCCATCAGTGTCCTGAGTTTAAAAAGTTTTATCTTTTGTTTGAGTGACTTAAATTCAGTGTCATCTTTTTGTTGTTGTGTCCTCTGCACCCTTAAAACATGTTTGGAACAAATCACCAATAATCACCTATAATCACATACTGCAGCTGTTTGTGCCGCCAGAGCAGAAAATGGCGGCCATAGACACAGACCTTCATTTATTTAAAGTGGGGTACATACATAAAGATATCGGGCTGTTTTTGTCTGGACTTTCCCCTTCCTGACCAAGGACGGCAAATGCTGCCAAATATTCTGTTTTATAAGATTATCCTATAAGATTATCCTGTGGTCTGAGGTGTGTTAAGAGTAAATTTGTCCCAATAATCAGCTCCAAAACGGGCCAACAATCGTAAATATTAAACTTGTTCAATATTTAAGAAATCTTCATGTGTGTTGGGAAAGCCGACGACTACCAAGTCATGACTCTGTGAATTGTGACGTGGAACAGAATGTAGCCAATCAAGAAGCGAGCTGACTGAGGAACAAGGAAGCAGGCGTTAATAAAAATAAACATGGCCGACCTGAAACATACACATAAAGTTCAGTGGACCTAAGAAACGGAGGACCAGGTCACATGTTCACGTAGTCTGCAGGATTTTTCCCCCAGCCTTTTCTTTGATTTAGTTTCCGATTTTCTGTCAAAATAGTCCAAAAACCACCATCATTCCCTCTTGTCGTATGTCCTCTCCCATGTTACATGTTGTGTTTTCCGATGTTGCCATAGACAACGTTTATGATTGTTGCTATGCTTCTTCTTCTTCGTTTTTGTTAGATCACGTTTGATCTCGCAAGATTTCTGTCTTAGAGTACAAGATACTAGGAATCAGTGGTGGGACAGAATGGTTATGTGTGTGGTGTGCTGTGTTGAGATTATCGGAGCACACCACACACAGTACGATCCAAACTGTTCAATGCTGGATTTTTTTATCTTCCTGTGTGGGGTCTCTAACAGATAAAAAATCCCTTCAGATTTAGAAAATCCTTATGTGTGTACCCTATTCAAGCTGAACACAAAATCTTTTTATTTTTAATTCATACTTTTAATATTTATATATTTGATATCTTGATTGAATTTTACAGAATTTCAAAATATGTTTAATTGGTCTGAACTTGATGTTTTGCCCCCTTCAGTCAAGACAATCCCATCTCCGCCTACGGTCCACGTCGATGTTTCTGGGTCTGGTTCAGCCGATCATTCAGCCAGCGGGGAGGTCTCAGGAGAGACCAGCACCTTCATCACCAGTGGGGAGGTCTCTGGATCAGGACAGGAGATCGTCTTCAGCGGACAGACCGACGTCTTCTCTGGAGAACAGTCGGGCTCTGGAGGTCCACAGGAGGCCGAGGGTGGCAGCTCCGTCATCTTCACGTCTGGAGAAGACGGCAGCGTATCGGGATCAGGGGACAGGCTGGACGGGACACACTCAGGCTTTGGTGTCTCAGGGTTGGACAGCGGGAGTGGGGACATCATCAGCACCAGCGGGGACACGGTGATCATCATGGTGGACGGGAGGATGGTGGAGGTCCCGAGGACTCAGCGACCCACAGAGCAGGAGTTAGGCCGTGGAGGCATCGATTCCAGCGGGACCTTCTTGGAATCTGGCCTGTCGGGATCTGGAGACATGTCCGGCACTGGTGGATTCTCGGGCATCTCGTTCATTGACCACAGCGCCGTGGACCTCAGCGTCCAGCCGTCCGGCGAGCAGGAAGTATCCGGGTATCGGCCCTCCCACAGCGGCTTCCCCAGCGGTTTTCCATCCGGAGTCCCAAGCGGCGTCTCGGCCTCAGGCGACTCTTTCCAGCAGCGCGGCGACGTCATCTACATCACAGACATCGACCTGATGGAGGTGACCGAACCACCGCGGACCAGACACCCGGAGCAGGGCCGGGGGGTGGTGGAGGTGAGCGGGGAAGGAAGCGGGTCAGGGATCCATCATGAGTTCAGCGGCACCGTGGACCAGAGGTTCCATCTGTCTGGCAGTGGAGACCAGATGACCTACGGCGAATACATGACCAGTGCCAGCCAATCAGGACACGGCCAGGAGGGCCAGGAAGCACATGCAGAACCAACAGACTACGTGACCCCTGATACAGCGTACACCAGCCCGACCACGGCGCCATCGGTGTCTCTGGCGACCCCGTCTGTAGTGCAGCAGCCTGACATCGCAGAAGGTACGTTCCTCATCTGGGTCTGCTGAATCAGCAGAGTGGGGTCGTGACTTAAATCAGACAGTTCCTGTCTGGACTGAGAAAGAACACGGGGGACACCTGTCATCGCAGCTTTAGTCAACGTGTAAACGCTCCAGGTCAAACATCAGTCCAGTACAAGAGGAGGTTGCATCGTCATTAGACCAGTTAAATCACTTAAATACTTTCCTTTAATCACAGTAAAGAACACAAATGACATAAAGGTTTGTGACAATAACTTGTAACAGAGATATAGTTTTTAATCAAGTCCCAATCCACACCCCAAACTAGTTGGTGGCAATGAAGCTTCAAAATGTTTTGTCACCTGCCACAAAACACCATGAGGAAGATGAAGGCAGTGACCCTCCCTTTAATGGACTGAAATACTAATAATGTGTGTATCATAATATCATGGTCCAAGTCAATGGCGGGGGGGTTAGGGTGTTGATTTGAGACATTAATAAGTCAGTCTCAGGCTGCAGATGTAGTCGCCGTGTTTCATGAAGAGTAAGTTTAAAGGTGAACTCACACCGAATGCGGCTTGGCGACCGAGATTGCATCGCTCAGCTAAGTCGCGTTGCATGTCCATAAATAGCTCATTTCGTCGCCATCGCTCGAGTTTCATCGCGATCATATCATATCATATATTTGAGTGTATCGGTTTAGCTGACATTATTCCAGCTGTATCCTTTTCACTCACCTACCAACCACAAAACACCACAGCTGATGGCCCTGCAGCAGCATCAGGGAGCAGTAGGGAGTTCTCTGTGGTCCCGAACCAATGTACTCAATAACTAATGTTCCCACACAGACATGGATTGTCACTCTGTGAGTCGGAATAAAAACAATCTGTCACATTTTTGAAAACAGATACCACAGTGGATAAATCTAAAAATGGCAACTGATCATTTCCATGAGGACAGTGAATACAGATAGCTTTCATTGAAAAAGGTTGCATGATCACAGTCTGCAGTTTATTCCAATGAAGCTGCTTTTGTGAATTTTTGTGGTGAAAGTTAGATGGATGGATGAATAGACTTTACTGTCAGAAGTAACAGAAATGCATCTCTGACAGGATCCAAGATAAAGAGATAAAAACCATACAAGACCATACAGACCATAAGATCAACCTAACTATATGAACATGCTAACGCTACTAACACTATAAATATCTGAACAAATATGGATGGATGGATGATGTATCTGGATGGGACTGCAGCATTTGTTTATTTTAAACTGCCGTGGGTGGTGATGGCAGTAGGAATGAACATTATTTTAATAAAGAGAAACTTCTAAAATAAAAAGTGGCAAAGGTTTATTCCTCACAGTGCATGACAAAGTAATATACAGATATTCACAAAAATACACTTAAATACGGCACACAAAAACATTTAATTTATTTTAATCCACTCACTGTTTTTGCCTGTTGGTCCCACTCTCATTTGACTGTTCAGTTAAACCAGTCTGCTCATCAGAGATTCTTATAAACTAATCCTTCTCTCCTGCCTGTGTTTAGTTATTACAGACCCCTGTGAACCAAACCCCTGCAGATCAGGAACCTGCACCGTGCAGAAAGACGTGGCCGTGTGTCAGTGTCCTACAGGCTTTACCGGAGAAGACTGCTCCACACGTGAGTGACCCTCCATCTGAAGGTTCACTCCTGTCTCCATAAAAACAGTGTGCATGTGAAAGTTTCCTCAGTTCCTAAATGTGCCCTCAAGTACAATAAATAGGGATGGGAATTGATAAGATTATATCGATACCAATGCTATTAACGATCCTGCTAATCAATCCATCAAACCATCAGACACTAAAGACTGATCAATGAACGTCTGCATGAAAACACTGGACACCATCATGTCCATCTCTTCAAGTCATTCAGTCTCCGGTAGTGACTGTGGTTCAGTTTTCAGGATGTGCTGCTGTTTGTGCCCTTGAATCATTCTGATAATGATGTGACTGTGTGTTTGTAGGTCTTCAGGGCTGCGCTGAGGGCTGGTTGGAGTTTATGGGTAACTGTTACCTCCACTTTGCGGAGAGAGACACCTGGTCTGAGGCGGAGCAGCGCTGCCAGGAGCTGAACTCTCACCTGGTCAGCATCGGCTCTCAGGAGGAGCAGCAGTTCGTCAACTGTGAGTAACTTGCAGTTTAAACTTTACAGCCCGTTAAAGCTTTAAGAGACTGATTTTAAAATCTCATAAAAGATAAATACTCGTTAAATTAAAGAATTTCCAGTGAGGGATCGGACTCCATGAGGTATCAGGGCTGGAGCCCTCAGATCATCAGTCAGGAGGAGGGTTGATGCTTCAAATGTCCTCGTGGGCATTTGATGGCTTAAAGTTTCATATAAAAGAGAAACTCAGACCTTAAACATGTTTTATTCTTAACTCAGCCAACGGTCAGGACTACCAGTGGATCGGACTAAACGACAAAGACGTGCAGAACGAGTTCCGCTGGACAGACGGGAGTCCTCTGGTGAGTTTGTTCTGGATTCTTCCACTTCTTGTTTCCATCTTCATGCAGGGTTCTAGTTCAGTTTTCACAATCTGACCATGACTGTCTCTGGTTTCTTAGACCTTTGAGAACTGGAGGCCAAACCAGCCCGATAACTACTTTAACTCTGGAGAGGACTGTGTGGTGATGATCTGGCACGAAGGCGGACAGTGGAATGACGTACCCTGCAACTACCACCTCCCCTTCACCTGCAAGACTGGTCCAGGTGAGCTTGCTGAGTTCATAGATTTTTGATTAAGGGCCAGTTTACACAACAACGAAATGGACGAAAACGGAGAGTTTCTGCTGTGTTTGCACCTTCTGTATACACAAGCACGGTCCCCGGAGTGTATGAATCCACAAACTTTTGAAACCAGGGTCCAGAGTGAAAAGTTTTGAAACATTTTCGTCTCCATGTGAACAGGATTAACATCAAGGTGTAGCGCATGTACAGTACTCTTTTAGATAAAGGTTGCACGCGCACCTAGGGACAGCAACAACAGCTATGGCCGATTACCAAGCAACGTGTGTGCTGCTAACTGTGCTTGGTTTAATATCGCTCCTCCAAAGAAATGTGGATTTGCTACGTCAATACTCTGACCAACAGAGACGCGTCTGTTATATTCGCCAAGGACGCTACAAACTGACATCGCCAGCTACTGGCCTGGCATGCACGCTACTGTGTTTTCAGTCATTCTCACAGATCTGTGTGAACTTGCATTGTTATCACACCATCTCCGCGCGAACACAGAAAAACCTTTCTGTTTCTGGGGACAATATGGACATGTAAACGGGCCCTCGAAGTGCTGCAGCATTTCTCTACAAAGTTTAATTTGCTGATTTCATCCTGTTTGTGGTCAGTGATTGTAGATTTCTGATAGATTAATTAAACATTAATTCCTTTTCCTGTTTTTTATTTGACTTTATCTGAATTTTTGTTTTTTCTTTCATTTCAGTGATGTGCAGGGCCCCCCCTCATATCGAAAATGGCCGTCCGATGGGCAGCAGCAGAGAGCGTTACCCCGTCAACTCTATAGTCCGTTATCAGTGTGACACAGGCTACACACAGCGCCACCTGCCTGTCATACGCTGTCTGCCAGACGGACAGTGGGAGGAGCCACAAGTAGAGTGTACAGAAGGTGAGGTGTTGGCATCGCTACACCGTTAACTCAGGACAAATCAGTTACAATGGAATAATAATAATAGTAATCAATGGAGCTCCATCATTTAGAGTTTCAAACCTCTGGCTGGTTGACTAAACTCTTCAAATTAAATTCACATTCAGGCAAATTTAAAACATCCTCGATTATGTCCATGAGTCTTTAACTTGATCCTTCCTCCTCAGCAGTCACTCCACATGACTCGGGACACCCTTTAGCCCCTTTAGCCTCTTTAGCCTCTTTAGCTCCACCTTTGTTTGCATGATTTCATCAGTATTCGTACCTTTTCTCCTCCAGCCGGCGCCAGCAGCAACAGGCTACACAAAAGATCCCTCAGGAGACGAAGTAAAGGTGTCAGCAGCCAGCGGGAACAGAGGAAGCTGCACTGAGCACCCATGAAAGGACGCGCTGCAGAGAGCCACAAAGGACCCCTCTTATAAAGAGGCATGGACACCAATGCAAATGCCCGACCAAAAAGATAACACCCCTACAGTGTACGAACACACACTCTAAAGCACATTTAGGCCGTAGTAGATTTATTAAAGGACAGCCGGCGGTTTGGGTGTCACTCTCGACCGTGCAGGAACATTTTTATAAATATTTATACTCTTTAATTTATAGCTGTTATCAAGTATTTAGATTTATTTAAGTTCATGACTTTCTGCATCAGCTGCCAGCACTGCATATTAAATAGTGTAAATAAACTGTTTTAAAATTGAAGCTCCAGAGTGACACCCAGACTCAACAAACAGCCCAAACCAAGTGTTTTCAGACACAGCTGGATTCTCTGGAGTGAAACACATCTTCACATAGACTATCTTAACGTTTATAGGGTGTTTTTAGATCGTAGTGATTTTTTATTTCTTTTTAATTTGGTTTAAGACTCGAATGATGGTTCAGACTGGATGCTTGTTGACTGCTTGATGGCCGTGGCACAGGTTGATCTTTGTTTTGGCGAGCACGCTCACAGGTCTGAGCTATTAGACTGCCCACGTGACCGCAGTGTCTCAAGTGCATGATACGCCGCCTGATGTGAATCCACTGAATCTGGAGCAACCCCCAAAATAACGGCTTCAGAATGTGTTGACTCCTGTTGTTCCTTTAGGTGGTCAACTTACAGTATAAAGATTTTTATTGTGACTTTATTTCAGCAATTTTGTCAATAATTCTTTGGTTTATTTTGCAATAATGAGTAAAATGTTCAACTGAAAGCCAGTTAAGTTTTTCCTTGTTTTGTCAATGGCATGCTGTGACCCCCTTTTCATGTCTCATAACCCTGAAAGGGGCCAGATCCCCATTTTAAGAACCATTGATCTACAGAATAAAAAAAATTAAATTAAATTGTCCTGACGGGGGCGGAGATATATTTAAAAAAGTCACCATGCCTGTTTGAACTGAAACTGTCACCTCGTGCTGTTGACATACCTGCAACTTCTTCCTCTTTTTCAATAAAGGCTGTGATTGGTTAGTTCCCTTTCAGATTGATCTTAGTCAGCAATGTCCACATAATATCTGGTGGATACACAATACTGTAAACACAGTACAGTTCCACTTCCTGTTTGTGTTTTTCTAAGTAAAAGCTTGGTTTGGCACTTCTTTTGTTTGTGCAGGATGCTTTTATTCTGAAGTTCTCCAGACTCAGTTATACCCTGAATCAGATCACCTTCGAGGAGATTAATCATAGTTCTTCCTGACACATGTGTCTAGTATGAAAGCTGTGGCTTGATCAGCCATCACGCAGCCAACACGTACCCAGTCTGAAAGGGCTGTTCGGATCACAACTGTGAGCAGTTTGTTCAGTTATGGAAGGTGATTCTCAAACTCTTTGGCTTGTAACAAAATTCAAAACAGCAACAATCTTGTGTACCTCCATCTATTCAACATTTTTGAGCTTTTATTTCATTAAAGCCTCATTGTTGAATTAGACTTTCAGAGCAGATTTTCAGGCTAACTCAGAGGCTCTGCCTGGACACGTCCTTCCTGTAGAAAGCACTGAACAAAGCTTGGGTGACATTTTGGAAACTACAGGTTGAGTTCGACCAGCAGGAGTCTCCATGTTCAGACTGATGCAGAAGTGAGGGCCACAAACCCTGAGAGAGTTTGCCATCACTCTTTTCTCATTTTTCCACAGTATTTTCACACTTTAAATCGTTTTGTTCATTAAGTTTTCAAAGAAATTCATAAAAATCCCAACAAGATAAGAAGTTTAGTGTCCAGCTGAACCATCACAGTGTCTGATAGATGAGATGATTGTGCTCTCCAAACGATGATGAAGATAGAAATCTGACGGCTTCTCCATCCGAGCTATCAGCTTGACTTGGCTCAGTTTTGCTCTCTCTGTCCTCCATAAAATATAAACTTTGATAATTCCTGCTTAACATGGGTCAATAGGGATGTGGAGGTGATGGTGTAGCTGGCTCTCAGTCTGTGTCTCTTTGTCACAGTAAGAAGACGAGTCACAATCAGAGAGAGAGAGCGCTGTTGCAGAGTTCAGGAGGGTTTGATTGTTCATCAGAGGGTTTTGCCTCCTAATTTCCCTGAGGGAGTTTTCCAAAGGGATTAACAAAGTTCTATCTAATCTTGATTCCCACCGGTGATGCTCGATACTCCCTGATGGATCAGTCGAAGCCGTACCATGTGCTGGAGAAGCCTCACGTAGTCGGCACTCTTGCACTTTTGGGATCCTTCATCAGCGTTTGTGCCTCTTTGGTGACTTTGGCGAACACTCGAGTCGTTGGATTTTCAGTTAAATACTGACTTTAGCAGACAGGGTTTCTGTTTAGGGTTAGAGCAGTCACTGAGCTGTGCTTTTAGATTTACTGAATGGATTAGTTTGTCACTGTAAATAATCTTTACATCTTCTGAGCAGCAGGATCTGTCAATCGAAAACGCCGAGCAGACGGTGGTTTGATAACCAATCAAAAGCCTGAAGAGTTTAAATAACAGGTAACACAAGGGTTATTTATGGAGCTGGTGTGACCGCAGGCTGACCTTTAAACACAAACTGATTTTTGTGACGTTTCCTGAAGGTGACGAGGTCTAATAAAGAGAATTTTAAACTGGTGTGTGAAACATTTTTAGGGAAACAGAAGCTGTGAAAGCTGTTAGACGTTTATATAAATGATGAGATGACATGTAAATGGTGCAGACAAAGGAGATTTTAAAATGTTGACCATGACCTCTTTGAGGTCAAGATTTGCTTCATCTCAGAGCAGTTACTTGTGTCCATATCTGACCTTCACCGAAGAGGTCACAAACACTGACACGGACTCACTATCAGGCAGGAAATTCAAGATGGCCGAACAGTTAGCTTGTATTGCGTATGGCTAGTAGGTTGACTCTCATGCTCTTCTACTTGAAAGTAAACAAAAAACATAGAGCGCGTCTATGAAGCAGGCTGGTTAGCCAGCTTGCTCTGCTAACGTCGGCCACACCTGATGAGCTTGTTTCACATCCTAAGATTAGAGGAGCCTCATTCTGATTTCATTAACTTCAACTTTAGTTAGTAAATCAGGTTAACAATTAAAGTTCTTCTTATTATTAAGCTTTTGTCATGCCTGTGGCCACTTTTCTGCTCATCATTCCCCTCTCTCCCCTGATTCTCCCTCTCCGTCTTCAGTCCTGTCTAAATCAAAAAGCCAGAAAGTCATCTTGAAAAAGAAAAAGTTCGATGTAAGTTGGGGGAGCCAAAAGCTGTCCACATCAAATGTAAGAGAGGCTGTGGGTTTGAATCAGGCCTACAGCCCCTTCAGCAGGTCTTCCCTGAACCTCCACATAGTCCGCCTGCAGCAGCTCACGGTCTCCACACCAACTGGAAACTGTTCTGGGTCAATCTGCTTGAGGTGTGTCAAATCTCCAGCAAACCAGCACAGAGTGGCGCTGTTTGCCTGATATGGAGACGGTAAAGACGCATGTGGACGCTAAATGATTTATGAGATTGCAGGGGGGGGGTTTCTGTTGAGGAGAGAGCGCTGCATAATTGTGACTCAAGTCTCCGATGTGATCCTGCATCTCTGCTCTCCAGTGAAGGCATTTTCATTTTTACATGTCATTCAGTAATCTGTAACCTAAAGTCTGGATGTCTGAACCGATCTGTGGCATGTGCTCGCAGCAGCGATTCTTTAACGTGACGTGGAAGCCAAAGTATCAGACACAGAGGGTGGGATCGATGCAGAAATGAGGGGTCACTCTGAAGAAGTGTTGATGCTCAAAATCGGGTTGCATGTCTCTAACTCTGCAAAATGAAGCAACCTTTCTAACTACTAATGAGAGCAAACCTCCTGACTCATAGATTAGAGTCTCTTTGACTATTAAAACAGGACTGGGATCTTTTTAATGAAAGTATGGATTATTTAGCTCATTCAGAAAAAGTTATTTCCTTCTGCTTTCATTCAGCCTTGGAACAACATCTGGGACTCGAATGAGCAGATCAAACTTTGACCTGAATGATCTGTTTCAGTGTTCGTGACCTCTTCATTCTTCAATAAATCAAATTTTCCTCTCACAAATAAACCAAATTAAGCGTGTAATTAAACTTGGACACTTCTGCTCTGACTGTTTGGACCCTGATGTGAACAGTGTTCTGTGCTGTGCCAAATAAAACCTGGAATCATCCATCTCTGGCTGCTCGTTGTTGTTTTGTTCAGACTGACCTTTTCTCTGACCTCTGAGAGCAAACGCTCCGCTCTGTTATGTAAAACCTGATCCAGATCTTTCTGCAGGTCTTTGGAGACGTCATCGTCCCCCAGAGCCGTTAAGTTTGAGGTAAACTCTGGGAGCCGGGGGAACAGAGCCGGCATTAAGTTTGTTTTCACCTTCCTGTGGAACCAAACCGTAAACAAACATGGAGTAAATAGGCCGTTCATCGCTGCGCACAGCGTCGGCCTTCATCGCCACAGACGCACAAACAGATCTGCACGTGTGCAGGTGTAAATATACCCTGTTTATAAAAACCTGCATCATCAGAGGGACTTCTGTTCAGGCGTCCGGGCGGAGCAGCATGTTCGACACACTCATCTAAAAGAGCTCAGACAGTGAGACGCTGTTTACACACAAACACACACATTAACACACAAACACACAAAAATACACACATCTCTGTAACGACTCTCTGACCTGACTCACCTCTCCGCCCCAGCGTACCTGTTTGGACTTTGACCACACCAACCAGCAGCAGTTTGAAGGATGCTCCTCAGTGTTTGACCTCAGCTTGTTCGAGGTCCATGTCAATAGTTTAGTTATTATGTGCAGAAATTGAGATTGACAGGTGGCTTCAGGATGACATGGAGGCAAAAAACTCTGATTTAAACAACTTATGGAAGAACATTTGAATCAGCCAGAAAAAAAATGTCGAAAACAAGGAATAAATTGAAATATAAAAGTCAAAATTATTCTTGACTTTTCCTCTTGTTTCTCCATATTTCTCACATTTGCTGTTAAATTGTTGTCCCATGATTACGCCACTATTTTGACACTCTTATGACGAGAAAAATTCTCTGTTGTCTCTCGGTGGTTTCACACTGGATGTCATGTTCCTGTGACAGCAGTGCTGCGTTGGAGTTTTCATTTGGCAAGCTCGCTGTTAGCTCAGAGCTTTCAGACTCTCAGGAGAATCATTAGTGCCAACATACTGAGAACAGGAGGATTTCCTATTTTTAAAGCTGTAAACAGACAGAAAACAAGACAGAGCCAACAGATACTTTGGGTCAATCTTAATTTAACCCTTAGCCCTTGATTTTGTACGTTCATATCTAGTGAAGGGGTGTCCCAGTTCTCTGTAGGGCTAAGGGGAAGAGCTACACAACCTTTGAAACAAGGACAAAACAGGACCTCACTTGAAAGGAAGGGGTGTGACAAATTACCATTAATACACAGCATCAGCATACAAGTTGGCAGAACAGAGACTGAAGGAAGCGCATAAATGTAAGAAATTAAGCATAATTCACGATTTTCATAGTAATGATACTCGTGTTTTTATCAGATATTCAATCCTTTGCTACTTATCGTAAATTTTAACTATTATGTCAAGATGGCATCTTGGAAGTGGATTTAGAATTGTCATTATCTGCCAATGACACAGTCAGCGAGCGGCTCTAGTGATGATGTAATGGATATCGAGGGGCATCTCATTTCTTAGGGCTGTTATCACCCCTTCCCCTTGGCCCTCAAAATCCCAATTGGGATTGACCCTTAGTCTCAGCAGATATTTAAATCCACTTCTGCAGAATTTGTCACAGTTTAATTCTACTTCCTGTTTGCGCCTTTCAAAGTAAAAGCTCAGTGCAAAGCTCCCTTGTTTGTGCAGCGTGCTGAAGTTTTCACAGGTGAGTTGTCAATGAATCAGGTCACATGTGGGGACACTCACTGTGGTTCTTCTCAAACTCTCTGCAGTGTTTGAGGAGAAGAGGCCGTCAGGTGCTCTCTAAAACACATTTCTAAAGTCACCTGGATGGACACGTAAATGAGCAGAAGTCAGACCCAAAGACACCTCCAGCACTTCACGTTGGTATTGTTATTTGACAAATATTGAGCAAAAATGATCGTTCACTGATGGCGGTTGTGCAGATCACCACCAAAATCTAATCACTTTTAAGTTGAGGCTTTACAGACATCTCCTGAAAATTTCAGTCAAATCTGTCATCTAGTTTTTGTATAATACTGCAAGCAAACAAACGTAGACAAAAGCAAATCCTCCTCAGCAGAAACAAAAATGGAAGTGATATAAAATATTTAAAAAAGTTTCAGAGTTGGAGCGCAAACCAGAGTTAATTTTGTTGATTAATTATTTTTGTCATAGTTTTCGTCAACAACCTTTTGTTTCCCTGATGAAAACTAGACAGTAACTAATAAAAACAAGTGCACATGGAAAAAAAACTAAAGCTACACTAACTGACATTTTCATCAACAAATAAAAACTAGACTAAAATGTTTGACAGAGACTTAATCCAATCAGACCTAATTTGGTCATGTAGAAAGTAGGGACAAGTTAGGAATATATCCAATCACAGCTACTTTGGTTGTGTGGAAAGGTTGGATGAGTTAAGAGGACATCCAATCACAACTGCCTTAGCTTCATGGTGGTGGGATAAGTTGGGGAGCGATCCAATCAGAGCTACTCTCTTTATGAATTGATATATTCATGTAGAGCAGGTTCACTGTTTGTTGTCAGTTCTGGTATTGTAACTGAGATGCTCTGCCATGTAGCCTAAATAAAGGTGACTGCATTTCACACAAAAGTTAATTTGTTTCTGTTCATTTATACATTCAAACTTTACTAGCATTCAGTAAAGGGTTATTAGATGCTTCATTTTATCTAAGTATAAAACATGACTTCAGAAATCCAAGGAAACATAAAAAATGCCTCACACTATACACTTCATATTTTAGTCGACTAAATTTACAGCAGATTTCATCGACTAAAACCAGACTAAAATTACAACAATTAGATGAATTAAATTATGACTGAAACAAAAAGATATTTTAGGCAAAAGACTATAACTAAAAAGTAAATTAAAAAGTGCGGTCAAAATTAACAGTGGTGCAAACATGAACAACAAACTTGAAATCAAATTTCTTTTTAAAAGCGCAACAATGACAGGTTGATAGAATAAATTATTAAAAGGCCTTCACTGTAGAATTTATGATCAACTACATTTAAAATAGTTTTTAGTTTTTTAATCAGTTTGTAGAAAATGGTACAATTACAAGAACAAACAGAGAAAACAAACCTCAGTACAAGAAATAAAAAGATTTTCTTTTCCACCATATAGTTAAACAATTACAGCAATACAGATCCTCATAACCTGATTATCCATCAGGGATGTTCTCAGGAGAGTCAAAGAGATGTGTTATGATTTATACAGAGGATAAACAAACAAATATTTCAGTAAACAAACACATATTTCACAGTATCAGAGACAGAGTGAGTGTACAGTGGAGGTGGATTACAGTGAGGAGAGTTCAATCATGAAGCAGCTGGAAAATCTAAAATGAAAGGAAATATTTCAATTTTCTGACCGTTGAGGAGCCCTGAAGCAAGGCACCTGACGCTACACTCTGCTCTGACGTCACGCTCAGGATGGGGAGTTCAGCTGCCAATCGATCAACAAAAAACCAACAGGGTTTATTCTGTTTTGTATTATTGCTGAAGATAAAAAGTTAATGTCAGATAATTAATGAGCCACAACGCCTGAGCCGTATCAGTGTGGACAAAACCCCTACGATTAAAAACCTGAATCAGTCTTGGTGCGGACGGCCCCTAAAAGTCTCATGTTTAATGTTTTTAAGACAAACTTTGTGGTGCTGGTTGGCTTTAAGAAGAATTAATTATCATCATAGTTATTTCAACCCTGTGGATAAAACATAATCCAGAACATATGAGAAACAATACATTTTTAATGAACTGAGGCTCTGAATTCTGACACTGTTCACATGCGTGGCCTTAACTCAGCGACATGATACTTTGGTCACCACTCAAATTAATTTTCCTGCAGCCTGAGGCAGTTACACAGCTTTGGATGCTATAATGAAGACCTGAAATACCTGATTTAATTCACTCAAAATCAAACTAAAGCCTTTTAAAGATACTTTATTTTAGTGCAGAGAAACAATGAGTGTTTACCAGCTTTTAAAGTACAAATATTTTACTTGTATTTCTCCCCAAATGTATTTACTAATGGTTCATATTACACCCTGATGTTTCATTTAAGGTTTTTAGAGGAACAATTACATCAATGTGGGCTCATTAATTATCTAGCAAGGAGCAAAAACTATTAATTGTTAATTGAAGACTGTGCAGAAGTATCTCCATTTAATATCCTAATCACTGAACAGCATCATACTCACTTTTTTTCTTCAGAGGTGATGTTTGTAATTTAGCATTGAGCAGAGAGAAGGGACACGTGTGGCCCAAGGCCACAGGTTGCCTAACCCTGTCCCGTGTATATGTATGAATAGTCTGGAAGTCATGTATTTGGGTTTTTCTGGTTGAGAGCAGGACATGCTGCAGCGATGTAGGTTCCAAGGATACCACAAAAGTTATAGTAGCCACCACAAGGTGGCAGCACCCACAGACTCTCCGTCAGATTCATCATTAAATTTATCCGAGACCCTAAATCTTATTTTACTGACACAGCGGCGATGCTACGAGAGCATTCAAAGGGCTTAAGCCATCTGCTGGCTCCTGAAGTGAAGAGAGGATCGGGACCCCAGTCACTGTTTTTGGTAGGATTTAAAACAGATTAAATTTAAAAAAAAAACTTGAAATCTTCCTTTGGGGCTCGCAGGCTAAAAGTTTTGGGGACCCCTCACCTGAGACAGGATGCTCAGGGGAAAAGTCTGACGGTACCAGTCTGTTAATTTGATTCTTTTGCTGCGTTTCAGTTGTACTGGGAAGTGGGGATTTCCAAGTTCAGAGTGGGAAATTTCAACTGGAGCGCCCCCTGAGGTCAACATTTCTTACGGGGAAGTCGGGGGATCCTCACCACCTCTGAGTTGACAATCGTAGATGGCTGCCCCAGTATAAACAGCTATTAAGCTCCTGTAATATTCTGTTTATTAGCATTTCGGACTCATGTTTGTCGCAATAAATCAGCCGTATACATCATATTGTTCAATGTTTATATATGGAAATGCTGCCATGGTGTTATTTACATTCTTCATGTGGTATGTGTGAACTACAACACAGGGCGTGCTAAAAAAGGCTAACAATGGCCTGGTAGATCGGCAAGCTTCGTCCAATTTTGTAACTGGAACGCTGATAACTCGGATATGATGTCATTCCCACTCCCCTCTTCCCAGTTCCGATGTAAATGGAAAGCAGCATTTCTACACAGTGACATGAAAACACAAAATCGATCAAACTGATCACGTGGTCGCGATGCACCTGCAGCTTCCTACTCTGACCTAGCGTCGGCGGTGAATTGAGGAGAGCAGATCAGAGATCCTCCTCTGATGTTTAGGAGCGCAGTCCCAAAGAAGCAGAGTGTGTTTTAGCAGCTTGTGAATGCCCATGAGATTTGAGATGTTTTCGTTATACATGGTTGATGTTCACACATCTGGAATTTTAGTCCATTTAGAGACAAATAAAGAAGAACACATGAGCTGACGGGATGTCGTCTGTCATCGGTGAAGTTAGGCGGTGATCCAGAAACCTTCAGGAACAGCTCAGACACCAAGAAGAAGAATGACAGCTAAAGCAGAACCAGTGGACCTCGTAAAATCGTTCTTTTGTGTCAAACAAAACATTTACCGATAACAGTAGACCCCAAACTTCAGGCGCTCCGGCGGGAACCCAAAGCTACGAACCCCTGGCTCAGGAGGACCGCAGTTTGCCCGGGCCTTTGTGATTGGATAACGGACGCTCCTGTCGGCCAACCAGCCGGCGTCACAGCGGTCCAATCCCATCAGCCTCCAGGCGGCGTACAGCTGGCCCACTTTGGCAATTTCACTTCCATCACTGAGGCACGCCTGAACTGCCTCAGTGAAGTTGAGCTTGGTTCTGTGGTTCAGGAAGTAGACGGTCCCTGAAGAAGGGAGAGTTTTTCAGTCATCCAGAGTGTCCACAATCAACACGTGCATTTCATTTGTGATATTTAATGCTGCACTTATGAGCTTCAATCACATCAGGATTGTGCTTAAGTTTAAACCAAAATGTCTGACCTTCTGACTGAGATTTTAATGTTTTATGTCGCCACTTGAATTCCTCTGATATTGTCCCACTTTGGAATTTTAAACCATTATTGTGTATTTAAAAGGATGTTTGCCAGTAAACTGCTAACAAGAACTACAAAAATGGCTGCCGACCCTGATGCAACCATTTCTGGATTTGTCTGTGTAGATTCTCATTCATCCAGGTCATGGTCATCTTGAAGATTCAAAAACAAGGCAACTTGAATCTTCAACATTTCTGGATTGTAACCCCCACCAAGAAGGGTATGTTTTTGGTCCCATTTGTTTGTCTGTTTGTTTGTTTGTTAGCATGATTATACAAAAACTACAGGGCAGATTTTGCTGAAATTTTCAGGAGATGTTGGTAATGGTCCAACTTAAAAATGATTAGATTTTGGTGGTGATCCAGATTACCTTCACTAGCAAAAGATCGTTTTTGCTTAGTAACTGTCTAACTAATAATGACATCAGCATGAACTAAAACAAAACCTAAAAGAATGAGAGGAGTTTAACTGTGACCTGTGAAAAATTAAGTTACATAAAATTAAATATTTTTAAAACTGCCAGGGTTAAAGGGAACTTTCTGGGCATTTATCAATATATTCATTGCATGTATATTATTTTATTTTTTTGTGTTAGAGCATGGAAAATGTAGAGCTGGGTGAGATTTTTTTGTCATACTGCACTTTAAGAAGCGTTGAAAGCCTTGAGAAAAGTTTAAATGGTAAGAAAATGAATGTTGAGACTACTGTTGAAATGCACTTGATTATGAGAATTAAATTGACTTTATATATGAACTTAAAGTTTGACCTTAATTATCTACATTTTGACTTGTTCTCAACGTGCATTAAGTAAAGAATCATATTTCTCTCTTTTTTTCTCCTGCATGTGTCCAAAGATCTTCCTTTATCAAGTCAGAAGTTTACGTAAAATTGTTTTAATTAAAAAAGAAATCATTTCATATTAAATATAAACTTTCCTCTTTAATAGCTTCTTACTTAACCTGAAATTTGTTAAAAATGGGTTTAAAAAAATTTAAGCAACAAAGGCTGTCAGAACTAAAACAAAAGAACTGGGTTGAGCTTAAGCTGTGGTTTTGCTGCATTGTTCTGTTCACCTTTGATGGAAGCAGAGAAGCAGAAAGCGTCGTAGAGATGAACGAGGCGGTGTCGCTGTCCGTAGCTCCGTAAACCGGGCGCCAAGTCCACACCGCCACAGCCGTCACGCGGCACAGTGATTGGATACTGCACCGTGCCGTCAGCCAGCCAGCCGGCGTTGCACCAGTCCAGCCCCTCCTCCCACGCCGTGAAGAGCTGCTCAAATGTAGCCAGGGTGGCGTCCTGGTCCCGACACGCTTGTTGGGCCCCAAAAAAGTTTAAGTGGTAGCGTCCTTTCTGGGAGAAGTAGGGGAAGACGGCGCCTGTACAGAGGACGACGTGAATTATTAAAGTTGTTTCATGCTGTAGAAAAGACCACAGGAAGTTTGAGTGACACTGTTTGGCTCTTGAAGGGCTGCGGCCATTTTGGAGCCTCCAGAAACAGCATAAACACAAGGACCCCAAACCCTGACCTACAAATCACGGCCCCAACTATGTCATGAAAACAAGGACACACACACTGCTCACCCCTCAGATCCAGGTCCACGGTCACGCTCTCGTCCTCCAGACCGTCAATGACTTCACAGCGATACCTGCCCGTGTCATTCAGCTGCAGCTCGTTGATCACCAGAGACATGTCCCCCGGCGCCGAGCGTCTCAGGCGCACGCGGCCCCTGAAGGTGCCGTAGCTGCGTTGGCGTTTGCCCATGGCGACCATTACCTCCGTCTCCCTGGTGGAGGGGATCGGTGAAACGGGCTCACTGATGGTGCTGGCGGGAGTCCAGGACCATTTGACCCGCGTCCTGCGTGGCGTGGTGGGCTCGGGCTCGTAGTGGAAGTGACAGGGGAGGGTGACGCTGCTCCCCCTGGTGGCGGAGACAGCAGGCTGTGGGGACTCCACGTGGAGACGGACGCCGTTGAAATAGACTGAAAAGAAACGACGACAATGTGTCAGCAAAAGAAGAATAGCACACTAAGGATGAGCAGCACGCATGAGTCTGAGCATGTTTGAGCTTCATAGACTAAGACGAGTCCTAGAACATGGAGGTGAGTTAGCATGTTAGCACTTCCTGTTCCAATGTCTCAAATATAAATAGATAAAAATAAACATAGAAATGGTTAGACGAGATTTTAATGTTTCATTTTGCCACATAAATCCCTCTGATATTGTCCCACTTTGGAATTTTCCAGCAATATTATGTTTTGAAAAGGATGTTTGCCAATTAACTGCTAACAAGAACTACAAAACTATTTATAATAAACAACAACTCAAATAAAAAAGCCACAGCCATGAGGTCTTGAGGGGGTCACTGGATTAAGAGGAGGAAGTCTGGCATCTGCTTGTAGGCTGAACCTCCATGTTGTAATTCTTTAATTTCACTGATTATTTTTTAGCTAAAAAATCATGAAATGTTTGTTCATAAAGCTCATGATGATGAACTAAACGTCTAAGTTTCACATTTCTGAATAACAATAACAACATCCATCCATGATGTTTACTTCTGACCCCTTTAGGAGGCTGAAGCCCATCCCAGCTGACATTGAGCAAGGGCATGTTACACCCTGGACTGATCACTAGCCAATCACAGGGCTGACAAAAAGAGACAGACAATTCACCCACACTCTTACACTTAAGGCTAATTTAGAGTCAATTAACAAAAAAAAAAACTATAAAGCACTCAGAGAGCGCAGACCTCCTCCAAGCAGCTCAGTTACAGCAGTGGCTTTTCCACAACCCCTGTAAAAGACACAATTCTGGATCACCAGATCCAGAATAGAGCCAGGATCCAGACCAAACTCAGCACATACATGGAGGTTGTTCTCCTATATGAACACAACAAGTTTTGGGAACATCACTTTATATTTTGATTTTATATGAATTATTGAATGTCGTCAATGGGATTTCCCATTATAAAGTTCAATGTTTTTTTGTTTTTTTTGTGACATCAACCTGGATCAGATCCTGATGAAATTTACCTCGATGATAGAGACATGGACCCCATATTATCCTGTAAACTTGGAAGTGAATCCAGTAAAATACGGCAGAGATATGATTTTTTAAAATTCCACCCAGTGTTAACTTATGGGATTTTTTAAATTTTGGGAGTTTTAGGCATGCAGACAATATATGTATCACCAACACAATATGATCATTTTTATGTTTACCAACATCTCCTGAAACTTTCAGCAAAATCCTTCCAGTATATTTGCGTAATCTTGCTAACAAACAAACAAACAAACAAACATAACCTCCTTGGTGGAGGTAAAAATACAACCTCAGGAGGAAACCAGAGTACCTGAAGAAAACCAACACACGCATGGAGAGAACATGCAAACTCCTCACAGATAAGACCTGAAAGGACCTGACTGACCAGGGAGTCAAACCAGCAACCTTCTTGCTAAGGCAATGGCGTACCATGATAGAGACACATTGATGACATCCTTGTACATAACATGACAAATCAAACTTCGTTTATCATTTTAAGTACTACAAAATGAAAAAGGGCAAAAAAAAAAAAAAAAAAAAAAAAGGACTTTAAGGTTTTTAAACCAAAATTAAAGAACCAATGAATTAAAGTTTTTAAGCTCCAAGAATCAGAGACATTGAAAGTGTCATAAAACAGTGATAAAAATGAGATGATATGGGCTCACTCTCTCCGTTGCCGTTCCCGTTGGTCATGTCCTGGTAGTGGAAGCCGTTGTTATCAACGGGGATCCTGCAGAGCGCAGCAGGCAGCTGCAGTAACAGCAGGGCGGCCAGCAGGTGGCGCTGTAGACTCAGCATGGTGCTGTCCTCTGCAGAGACAGAGTAATTAAGAGGGTAATTAACAGTTTATTATACTGGGGGTCATAAATACCTGCAGGAAACTGCTGCGAGAGTCAGAGGAAAGGACCAGAGGGAATAAGGACAGGACTTATTTCATAATGAGAGAAAAATCATCAAAATAAACGCTGAATATTCACATTTCACTGATCAAACTGCTTTATGTTGAATCAGTGCAGGAGTGTAACTATAATAGATAAAGCTGTATTACCAAACCCCTTCACATTAAATAAAAACACATTATTCTCTGTCCGGATGACGTGCGTTAAATAAGCCGCTAAAGGAGAAGATGTTCAGAACATCAGTGTCACACAGAGAAAACTTCTCTACAAAGATGATATCATTTAATTTAAGCGTTTAATTTGTTTTTTTCTTCTCTTTTCATCTCCATCCTGCTTTAAGAAAAACAAATAAACAATTTTTTTGTTTGTTTGTTTGTTTTTACCATTAACGGGTTTAATCCCGTGATTTAGCATCTTAATGAAATACATTTCTGTCCATCGTTCAAAAATCACAGTTTCCACCTCAAATCTCAAATAAACGATCAGTTTTGGTTTGATTTATCATTTTGGCTTAAATATGAACATAAAAGGATTTAAAGAAACTCACTGAGCGGCGGCGGTCCTCTCTCCGTGTCCTCTGCTCCCTCCTCATCCTCTGCTGACGGGACGTCCCGAGCTCAGAGGGAAGAGCGTCATGACGTCACGACGGCCCTCATGACGGGAGCGCAGACACACGAGCCCATCATGCGCGAGCTCGTTATTACACACATATGCACCGGTGCAGGTAGGAGTTCACCAACCGATGGAAAAACACTGAGGGTGCAGTTTGTTTACATCAATCAGCTGACTGAAAACTGACAAAAACTGAATAAAACTAAACTGAATAAAAACATAAAGAGATAATATATAAATACATTATATAATAAATAATAAAATAATGATAAATAAATAAAATGAATAATAATAATAATAATAATAATAATATGTATAAGAAATAATAAGAAATAATAAGAAATAATAATAAAATACACAAAATATTTTATTAATGTGCCAAAGTCCTAAATATCAGGGATGGGCAACTTTGGTTACCAAGAGGGCCACATAAATTCTTTTTCACTGCCTGAGGATCACGTTACTTATTTTCATATGCTATTACAAATAATAGTTACTAAACAAAAAGAAAAAAGAAAAAGTTTTTATCAGAATTAATTAAACCAACTCTCATGTTCTAAATTATGAGCAAATAAGCATCCCTGATTTAATTAGCGTAATACCAAATTAAAGCCTTTTAACACTTCTTTTTTCAATAGAGCAATGAGAGTTTACCAAGAACACATATTGTATTTTACTGGTTTTTTATCTCCTAATGACAGATAATTCACACAGTTTCATATACTGATGCTTCATTTGAGAGTTCAAGAGGAAGAGTTACAGCAGGATAAATTCACTAATTATTTACAAAAAAAAGGAAAATTGAAATATTTTCATTTAAAACCCTAATCTGTACATGGCCTGTTTTGTCTTTTTCTCTTTAAATCTCAAGTTTCAAAATAATTAGGGCCACATTAAGGCCAGGCAGGGATGGGAATCAAAAACCAATTCCACTTAAGAATTGATAAAAACTTTATCAAACAGTCACCATCACTGGTCTTTGTGCTGGACGGTTCTCTTATCAGTTTCCTTTACTTTCTTCTGCATGAGTCACAAATCAACCATGTTACGCCCTAATCAGAGGGAACATTCACAGGATCAATAGAGAATCTGACTGATCAGCAGAATTTATAAAGGCATCAACTGGCATCAATAACAACGACTCCCACCCCTACTCTCATATCAAATATCTATGAGGAGGTGTGTTTGTGGATGACACAAATGAGAAAAAAGAAAACATAAAAAGGGCATAAAATCTGACTTAAAAGTGCAGTGTGTAGAATTTGGCAGCATTTCGCCGAACAGAAACAGTGAATATAGGATATAATGTTTCTATTTGTATGTAACGTCCGTCAAAATAGGAGTACAATCATCCCCATAAAACGTTTTTTTTATTTTATTTAGTTAGAAAAAGCTTCAAAAAATTTACATTACCTCGGGCCGCGTTCATGTAGGCCGACATAACGATCCGCCATGTTGTCTACAGGTGGATTTTAGGGACAAAAAGAACAAAACGCAAATCTGTCCGCCAGTTCTGAAATCTACCTGGAATGCAGGCAAAGATGAGGAGAGAGGACGGCGGTGGATGTAGAGACAGTTGTTACTCTGCACTAGGGATTTAACCTGAACCCAAACCTTGTCACTTTAGTAAATGATGCCGTGTTCACGATCCCTTTTGGTCTTCACAGGCTTCCGTTGCTCAGTGATGTGACGTTTTGGTTACGGTTGGGCTCAGTCTAGAATCTGAACGATAGATGTCGCTCAAATGCCAAATTCTACACACTGCACCTTTAAATCATTTGGTCCTCCATCTTGCAGACAGATGCAGCCTGAGCTCTGTTTGTTCAAAGTTAATAGGGGTCGGGGTCAGATGAGTTGACCCCTCTTGTGACCTCATCCTGTGAATATGTGGTCAAACAGAAGCTCATCCTCAGACTTTATAAACTCAAACTGAGGCGATCGAAGTTTGTCCTCAGGTGAAGTGAATTCTTGGTAGTTATTGTTTTTATTGGTCTAACAGCCGAGTCCATCATCAGTTTATGATGCAGGTGTGTTTTACGGCCTCTCTCCAGCCAAGAATGATCCCACCGTGACGTGGATTATTTCTGCTATTTTGTTCATTATGTTTTCTTTTTTTCTTTTGAATATTTTGACAGGACGGTTGGATGGAGACAGGAAATGTTTGTGAGACGAGAGCGAAGACAGACGTGCAGCACAGGGTCGAGGATGGGAGTCGAGCCAGCTTTAGACTCTGAGTTGGACCAGCATTTAGATCTTTTTAATTCAGTTTTACTTATAGTCTTTTAAATATAGTCTTGTCATAAATCAGTCATCTACATTTTTTAAATTTCAGTCTAGTTTTACTTGATGATATTTCACAACATTTTAGTCGATGAAATCTACTGTAAATTTAGTCGACTAAAATATGAAGTGTAAAGGGTAAGGCATTTTTTATGTTTCCTTGAATTTCTGAAGTCATGTTTTACACTTGGATAAAATGAAACATCTAATAACCCTTTACTGAATGCTAGTAAAGTTTGAATGTACAAATGAACAAAAACAAATTCAACTTTTGAGACTGGATGTCCCTCTTAACTCATCCAACCTTTCCACACAACCAAAGTAGCTGTGATTGGAATTATTCCTAACGTGTTCCTACTTTCTACTTTCTGACCAAATTAGGTCTGATTGGATTAAGTCTCTGTCAAACATTTTGGTCTAGTTTCTATTGTTGATGAAAATGTCAGTTAATTTAGTTTTAGTTTTTGTCCATGTGCACTTGTTTTTATTAGTTACTGTCTAGTTTTTGTCAGGGGAAAAAAGGTTGTTAATGAAACTATGATAAAAAAATAATCAGTCAACAAAATTAACACTGCTTCATATGGAGAAAAAAAAACGTCCCAAAGACCTGATCGGGTTTAAATGCTCAGTGTGAAACCTCAGAGAAAAAAGTCCAAATTCTTCCCGGTTCAGATAACCTGAGCGAGTCTAGGACCTTGACCTTTAACCCAAGACTTTTTCAAAATAATCAGGAGAACATCCCATAATCATATCTCCTTCAGCCTCAGCTCTCACCCAGAAAGCTCTGCCCTCAGTCCTGGTATGTTGGGCTGACAGGGCAGATTTCACACCGGTCCGGCCGCCGCCTCTGTGAACACATAAATATTGTCACATGATCTCGTATTTCACTCTCCAGCTGAAACTGAAGCCTTCACTGAGGCCTGAGGGGACATCCTGCCTCTGAACATCAGGCTGTGGAGTGTTTATCAGGGTGCAGCTGGTCTCTCACCTCCTGACTCTGGAGGACAGAAGATCCTAAATCTGACACCGCTCTAGAAGTTTCCAACCCCGAGTCCTCATCTTCCCTGAGTCCTCTGTGGTCGCCCATCTGCAGCCTCTCCTGCTCTTTAAGTCTAATTTTGCTGACACCAGCCCCTCATTTAAACCCAAAAAGCTCCAGCGGGACAAGGACGTGCCATTTTTTTGCTGTTTGTTTGTGGATGTCGAGGCTCAGAGAGGAAAACCTGGTGTTTCTCTTTGCTGTGGTGAAGGACCACGAGCTGGATGTAGGACAGCTCTGAGTCTGGACCAGCTCTTTGTTTGTAAACAGCATTCTCACGTTTCAGCAATTAAACTCGTCCAGTTTGACAGTGGAAATTAAATCGACTCAGATTTAACATCTGGACTCGGAGAGAGATGGTTCTTTACCCTTACATGCAATATCAGACCATCTCTGGATCATAGGGCACAATGTTTTAGCCTTTGTGGATAGGGATGGAAATCATCTGGCATTTCAGAATAAAGCAGAGACAAAACAATACAACCCTAACAGTGTTGGAGCTATTCACAGGATATTGCCTTATTTAAATGTAGTTATTTATTTAGTTCTTGTTCTCTTGTTTAAATATGATTGGAGAATTTGTTTATTATTTCCAGTTTTATTATTTAGAATATTTGGGCATATATTGAAGCTTTTATTTTGATGGGTTTGGTTGTTTGGCACCAGTGTTAATTTTGTTGACTAATTATGTTCGTCATAGTTTTTGTCAACCACCTTTTTTCCCCTGATGAAAACTAGACAGTAACTAATAAAAACAAGTGCGCATAGACAAAAACTAAAACTAAATTAACTGACACTTTCATCAACAAATAAAAACTAGGCTAAAATGTTTGACAGAGACTTAATCCAATCAGACCTAATTTGGTCATGTAGAAAGTAGGGACAAGTTAGGAATATATCCAATCACAGCTACTTTGGTTGTGTGGAAAGGTTGGATGAGTTAAGAGGGACATCCAATCACAGCTGCCTTAGCTTGGTGGTGGGATAAGCAGGGGAGCGATCCAATCAGAGCTACTCTCTGTATGAATTGATATATTCAAGTAGAGCAGGTTCACTGTTTGTTGTCAGTTCTGGTATTGTAACTGAGATGCTCTGCCAGGTAGCCTAAATAAAGGTGACTGCATTTCACACAAAAGTTCAATTTGTTTCTGTTCATTTATACATTCAAACTTTACTAGCATTCAATAAAATGTTATTAGATGTTTCGTTTTATCCAAGTGTAAAACATGACTTCAGAAATTCAAGGAAACATAAAAAATGCCTTACCCTTTACACTCAATATGTTAGTTGACTGAATTTACAGTAGATTTAAAATGTTGTGAAATTTCATCAACTAAAACTAGACTGAAATTAAAACAATTGAGATGACTAAATTATGACTAAAACAAAAAGATATAATAGGCAAAAGACTATAAATAAAACTAAATTGAAAAGTGCTGTCAAAATTAACACTGTTTGGCACCAGGTGATATGGATATAGAGAGGCAGAAAACAGGATAGGCGGGCACCGGGGATGGTCAATATATTTTTTTTTACCAGGTACTCAGGAAGACACAGAGGACTCCAATTTGTTTACATCTTTAATAAACCAAAGGAAACTGTATCTTGTGGTTGGACATTGATATTTTTTATCCTGCATAAGATCCACTCTCCCCGTGCCACAGAAGCCATTTTGAGATTTAAAGTTGTTTTGGAGTTGACAAAGCCAAATGGCGGCTAAAAATATTTTTCACATGATGTCATTCTCCACATTAAAGCTACACCGTACCCACGCTGGAGCGTCCCAACTTGAGCATTCATACTTATTGGTATGTCTGTATCCGCTTCAAGTGATCTGTTTAAGCACTTTTCGGCATTTCAGTTTGTTTTCTGGCCTGGATTATCTCTGTTATCCATCATCTACAAAGTCACAGGGAGCTGGAGTCTATCCCAGCTGACATTGGGAAAGAGGCAGAGTGTACCCTGGGCTGGTCACCTCCCAATCACAGGGCTGAAATATAGAGACAGAGAAGATACTAGACCAATAAAGTCCAATGTTCAAAGCATTCAGCACCCTGAGCAGAAACACACCCTCAACATAAGATGATTGTTCAATTTCTGAGAGAACAGTTGTCAATGTCACCTCTCCCTCACTGACCAACCAAAATCAAGAAGGGGCGGGACTTTACAACCAGCACTGCTCCCAGTAGACCATACACACTAACTCTCCATGAACCGTGCAATTCTCCCAACAGTGTGCAATATTCTCATGTGCAGTTACTTTGTAAATGTGTAAATAGTTCTTATAGTGTAGTTTTTAGTTTTATATTCTAGTCTTTATATTTATAATAACGCACATACTGATTTTTATACTTAGTATATTTTTTATTTATCATTACTGTCCTGTTTTCTGCTGTAACACTGCGTCTTTCCCGTGTGGGACGAATAAATTGTAATGGCAATTTTGTATATTTTCCCACAGGAACGAAAAAAGATGAAAAATGAAGGATCTTGAACCAAATGCTGCCTTTGTGAGTTTTTTTATTACAAAAGGGAAAATACAGGCTTGCAAGTCCGGAGACAATCAAAGGAACAGAGAAGAGCAGCCCATCATCTGCAGAGAAAGTCTAAAGACATAATGAACAAGTGCTCATATTTAAAGCATAATGATTCAAGGATATGTGTGTTTGGTATGTGTGTGTGTGCATGTAGAGGTGTGTGTGTATGTGTAGACCCAAAGACACAGTCCCGGTGCCGACTCTAAATTATTAGACGCAAACAGCTGATACCTTGGAAGTGTGTGTGAACCACGGTCAGACAACTGTGCGGCGCTCAGCTAATCTATGTGTCTGTTCATCTCATCTGTGTGTGTGACTCTGCTCCTGTAAGGAAGACGTCATAAAACAACTTAAAGCGTTCAAATGCTGATGAAGTGAAGTGAAGGCCTTTAGGCCATGAGAGAAGGGAGCTCATATGTGTTTAGTGAAACAGAAACGTGAAGTGAAAGCATGCATCAGAGTCAAATTTCCACAACAAAAGGTTTACTCTGTTTGTAAACAACAATGGCGGAGGCAAAACAGAGCTGCCTCGTATTCAGAAGGGACCTCCCTCCTGATCTCCAGCTTCCCTAACTGGTAGGACACTTATATTTTGGTGGATTAAAGAAAATATGAAACAGATCGATTTTAAATGACCTTCTGTGAGATAAAGGTCAAACTGACACTAAAGCAGGCAGCATCTATGATCATCCCTTCATGATCAGATATTAAGACGAACCTTACTGTTGCTTAGTGATGGGTGATACCAAACTGTTTCAAACTTTATCGATGCTAAAAGAAAACTCGCTGGCTATCAGCCATTAAATCTGCAAAGTGAGATTGATTTGCTAGTATCTTCTCTGTCTCTATATTTCAGCCCTGTGATTGGGAGGTGACCAGCCCAGGGTACACTGAGTGAAACATTAATGTTTCATTTTTTCTTAATTGTTCTTCATTCAATAAATACAAACATAAACTAAATAAAACAGAAATCATCTAAGACTGCACACATTTATAAATCGTTTTTAAAAAAACAAAATAAACTTTATGTCAATTTAAAACACCTTTTTTCTCTTCCTGTGTGCAGCTGAGTGCTTTTTGATAATAATTGGTCTCCACTGTCACATGACCTGGGAAGCAGCTCAGTCTCAGCACAGATAGAGAAGAAGATTGAAATCAGTCGAGAAGAGGAAATAAATTTAAATAAGTTTCAACACTCCCATCCTACAGTCGCCTTTTCTCCTCCAGCTGAAAGCTTTGTCAGATGGCTTGGCCTGATCACACGGATCCTTCAGATCAGCTGTAAGGTCATAATCAGGGGCGTCGCTTATTTGACCTTGAGCCAGCATGTTCGTCAGGAGGGTTAAGAGCTCCACCTCAGCTCCACATTTTGTCCTGTCTTTGCTGAAAACCGGAGACAGCACTGTCAAAACCAGAACCCCCTCTTACTGGACTCAAGTCTGCTTCATAAACACAGAGCTGATGTTCCTCTGGGTGCGATGACCGCAGACTGTGTGAACAGCTCTCAGTATCATTCAGAGCTTTGCCTGCCGTCTCCTCTTTTATTTTTATGTCTGAACTCAGATGAAGGTCGGACTGAAACTCCCCGTCTCTCCTCGTGAAACAGTGTCACCATCATTCCTCTAACCAAGTTCGTAGATTGAGAAGATGATGATTCATGAAACAGTCTCACACTCAGACTCTGGCTGAGGTTTGGAGACATTTCTGGAATATTTTCATCTTCACTCATCCTCATCAACACCAAAACCATGACCTCTGACAATAATTCAGTAGGACATCTCTCTCCACATCATTGCTCATTCTTACTTCCATTTATAAATTTCTCTCTGAAACTAAATCTCTCTGACAGCTCCTGAAGTGGATCACTTCCTACACAGAGGTTTCCTTTTGGCCATGCTGCTCGAGTCAAAGTGATGTTGAACTCTTTAGGTGTTACTACACTGAAAAAACTCAGATCTAGGTAAGAGTATTTGTCCAATTTCAAGCCAAAAATACCTTGCTGACTTATTTTAAGTCACAATTAGCTGATATGTCTGGATTAGCATCTTATTTGAAGATATAAAAACTAAAGATAAAGCCTGAGCTGCTTGGTATAAGTCAAATAATCTGCCAATGAGATGAGACAAATTTAACTTGAAGGGTGTCTTTAAACATTTTTTTTTAATCCAGAGCAGATTTTAAATCTGAATTTCAGATCCTCTCAGAGTTAAACTTGCTTGTTTCACTGGTAGATATTCTCTTATCATTACAAGCAGTTCAATGCCTTATTTATGCCTATTATTCCCTATAGTAGGATGTTCATCTGGCCTCGTGAAGTGAATGTGGATTAGAACAAGTGTTTTAGATATTTCTGAGATGAAAAAAGACAAACACACCTGCTGAGTTTTTGCAGTGTAGGGTTGGGCAACAATCACTCTTTGAATTCATCGGTGTGCAGTTGCTGAAAGATTTAATGAAAAATCCGTTTTCCTTCCGTTCATCATGAGTCTGGTTCTGTTTGAGGTTTCTGTCCATTCATCATGACGGGCAGAAACCTCAAACAGGCCGAGAGCAGAGGCTCGAACACAAACTGACAAGAGCTGCAAATGGATAATGTGAGGGCCATTTCAGATTAATGAGCTTAAGTTCATGCTCAAAGATGACCCTTACTCTACCACAGAGGGACCGTCTGGTTCTTAGAATTAGACTTTGTTGAGACAACTTCATGTATTTAAAGGGGTAGTGAGGCCGACAGCAGGATAGGATACACACCGTATGGAGTCTTGACTCTGGTGGGGGACACTGGACACTGATGAATGAATGAACGAATGAATGAATGAATGAATGAATGAATGAATGAATGAATGCTTTATTTTGAGCATGCAAAAACAAACATGGGTAGTCCCCATAAACAAACACATGCATATATCAAAAACAAAAGAAAACAATCAAGGTAAACCGCTGGCAACATCCTGCATGTGCAGCAAGCAACATGCTCGAAAAGGTGCAGGAAGATGTCTAAACTTCTTTAATCCTACCCCTTTTATTATCACGTCCTACAGTGATTTTTGTTTTTTTTAACCTAATGTTTAGTTTTTATTTTCTTTTGCTACAGAGTATCGCAATTTCATTTTCTGATCAAACATAAATCACGCAAATGCCTATACACTAATTCAGGACTAAGCAGAAAAAAGGGAAAGGAAAAGAAAAATAAATAAATAAGTACATACATAAATAACATTCAAAGTGTACAGTAGTGTGACAGATTTGTCAGTCTCCTCGATATCAAGCCGTATTCATACAGTTTTTTCTTTTGGTTTTCCAGTTCTTTTCTCAGTCCATGGGAAAGAGTAACAAAAAACAAAATATTTATCATAATAAAAACAATAACATAAGCTCATCTGGCCTCTGATGGTGAGACAAAGGTATATGTATATATATGTGTATATATATATATATATATATGTGTGTGTGTATATATATACATATATATATATATATATATATATATATATATATAGACAGATAGATAGATAGATAGATACACACACAAAGGTATATATTTATATATATATATATATATATATATATATATATATATATATATATATATATATATATATACATACATACAAGAAGAAAAAAATTAGTAATAAATATCTAAATAAAATACATACAATAAAAAATTGTAATACTACAGTGAAGTTTTTACTTTTTGCATATTTATAATATTTACAAGATTCAAATTTAGGAGCCAATGTTCCTTATAATATAATGACTATAAAATGTTATAAGCTACTTAAACATGATTACATACTTAATATTTAACATATATATATACTTACAAACTCTAAGGATAACAGCCTTTCCCTCTCTTACAGAGTTGAAGATTTTGATTACTGATCACTGTTCCTCTGTTTGTAACTGTTTGAATTGATGCCTTTGCTGTTGTGATTGATTAATTGTTTGTGCTTGTTTATTGTTCATATAATGTCTGTGATCTTGACGACATTGAAAATGAGGGAAACTTCAATGTCTTTTTGAGAACAAATAAAGGTTTGAATATTAACTTAATTTCTTTACATATAATAAACCCCTAATCAAACACAGAAAAAGACGTTACAAAATCAAGACAATATATCTTTATTTTGTTAGACTCTGCCATTACCGTCCTGGGTTAAACTGCTGCTCCTTATATTTATTTAAAGTTTGTGTTTTGAATATTCTTTTAAACTTGCGTATGGTTTTACTTTTCTTTAATTCACTTGTTAAACTGTTCCATAATTTAACCTCTGAGATTGACACACACATGCTTTTAATGTTGTTCTGACACGATGTATTTTAAAGTTCAGTTCCCCTCTTAAACTATAGCCTCCTCCTCTTTCTGAGAACAGTTTCCTTATGTTGTCAGGAAGTTAATTATTTCTTTCTTTGAATATTATTTGTGCTGATGCCATCACACTGAAATGGCATCCTGACTGTGAGGGAGAAGAGACATGATTTTAAAACATGACAGCAGCAGGGTGATTGGTTGAAAAAGGCCATAAATGAATCTGGTTTGTTCAGTGATTCTGCAAATCAGGTGACGATCAGTGCAAGAGGTGAGGAGAGTGAAACGGACAAGAGGTGACTTAATGAACTGATAAACAAATGATTGAGTGAATATATTAATGCTCTCCCTGCTTTGAAGAAGGCTGTAGACTTTTTGGAATATTCTGGTTCTTTGCCTGAGTTGAAGTGATGTGAGTAAATTTCCATTTTTTCTCTATAAAATATTTAAAAGTTGCTCGTAAGACACAACTCCACAACACAGAGCAGCCAAACTTCACCTCAGACCTTCTGCAGGAGAGTAAGGGTCTTCTGTTGAGCATGAATTTAAGCTCATTAATTTAAAATGGCCGTCACATTATCCATTTGCAGCTCTCGTCAGTTTGTGTTCGAGCCCCCACTCTCGACCGTGTGACCACCGTCTGCCCTCCCTCTGTGTCTCTAAGGCATTATCTCTCGCTGTGTTTGAAGACACCAGACCGCCGCTCTTCCCAAAGCTCCAGATGAAAGCTTTTAGCCCCGGGCCCCAAATACCGGCAGCTCCTCTGAACTGCCAAGTGGCTGCAGGAGCGGAGGGTGTAATTTCAGTGGATTCAGAGCGAGGAGGAGCAGGGACATGAAAGACGGAGGGACGACCGAGTGTGTTCGACTGGAGAGTAAAGACGGTGTCCCACACTCTCATTAGAATAAACTCATCATGGAGAAGATGGAGGGTCACGGCAGGAGAGTGAACGCTGCCCCCTGGCTTAAAAGGAAGACGGGAAATGCGCGGTAATTGCAAAAGCTTTCACATTGACGCACAATAAACAAAAGAAGACAAATAAATAAAGGGGATTCTTCGTTGTACTTGATTTTTTGGAAGGTCTGCATCTTTACTTACTTTGCAAAGCAGCTGGATTTCATCAAGAGGATCCATCATTTAGAGCTTTGAACTGATTTGCTTGATCCCAGTCAAAGTAAAATCAGACCAATCAGCATCCTCTGAGGGAAAAGAGGCGGGGCTTCTGTCGTGATTTAGTGTGTAATAATAGAAGCAACTGTGACCTCCGATATCTGCTCCCCAAATGGAACTTGGCAGGAACTCAAATAATTACTTGTTACAACCAAGATATGCAGAAGCATGCATATGCATTTCTGAACACGTCTAATCATGGGCTACTGCGGAAGACCACACCTGGTGCCACTCCTGTCAGCTAAGGACAGGAAACTGAGGCCACCAAACTGGACAATAGAAGATTGTAAAAGTGTCTCCTGGTCTGATGAGTCTGGATTTCTCAGTTGACTTCATTTAAACAGCGTTAGCCCAATTTTTAATAAATTCAACCAATGACAACCCAGTTGGTGATCTTTCAATCAACTGAGAATCTAGTTATTACTATCTTAAACCAGTGAAAACCCATTTATTGCCGTATTAAACCAGATTACACTCTTTACTTACTTTAATGAACCATTAAAAACCCAGTTTTGACTCTTTAAGTGAAAACTGGATTATTACTCCATAAAAACAGGGAAAGTTGAGATGTGTCTCATTTTAAAAAGTGTAAATTCAGCTGTTTGTCATCAAATTCCTTTTTAATTCCACTTATCACATTAATAAACCACTGAACGCATGTATGCAAGCACGAGAGCACTCACGCACAGACTCACACCAGGGGGAGAGACTTCAGCATATGGCGGTGGCCATAACACCACAGTTTTGATTTTATTTAAACAGTTTTTGCCAAGTTTTTAAGAAATTCAACCAATGCAAACCCAGTTGGTGCTCTTTAATCCAGAGTAAATTGAGTTGTTACTTTCTTAAACCAGTGAAAACCCACAGCCTACCTGATGTCCATCTCTTTATGACCACAGTGGACCATCTTCTGATGGAGACTTCAGCAGCTCAGATCATCTCACACTGGTTTCAATGAGTTCACTGTACTCCAGTTACCTCCACAGTCACCAGATCTCAATCCAATAGGGACAAACAAAGCTGAAAATCTTTACGGGGGCTCGGTTATTTCAGAAAGATGTTGGCACAATATTCTTTGCAGATCAGATCTTGAGATGAAGATGGCAGCATGATTCACGCTCCTGAATGTTTTTATTCTTCAGTCGAGCAGAAGCTTCACATCCTACCGAGGGCCTCCCTCACTTCCTTTTGATTAAAGTGAACCGAGGGCCACAGTTTGGACCCCCTGCAGTAAACTGTTCCTGTAAATAAAATACTTCAGTGTCACTTCAAGGCTGAAACAATGAAGAGGTGTTTCTTGTATGTTTGTGTTTCCACTCTGAGGACCTGTTTGAGGAAAGAAGAGGTCCCTCTGCTCGCTGATGTCACTGTTGTTCTCCGTCAGTAAACAGCGGGTAATTATCGTCGTCAAATGATCTCACATTGTTTCCACCAGCTGTTTCCCCTCAGGAGTCGACGTGTTGAGGAGTTAATGACGGCTTTCTCCTGCAGGTCCCCTCCAAACCTTCATCTTTGTTCTCTGAGGACACTCACTGTGGGGAGGACTGTTATTTCTGCTGTGACAAAGCCGAGCCTGGAGATGTTCAGGATGAGTCCACAGCTCCAGGAGTCAAACTCAAGCCCTGATGTTTGATTCTCAAACCTGGTACCAGGCTTCTCTGGTGACTTCTACCTGGACTTGGACTCACTGGAGACCCTAGACTCAGACCTGGACTCTTACTGGGGCAAGACAGATTCTTCTATGGAAAACTTTCTGAGCATTGAATTGATATCAGTGATATCAACCACAGTTCAGCTCTACTAGTACTCAAATTTGGAGTACATGTACTCAATTTTGGTCAACTAGTGCATGAGTAGACCTTACTCGTGAAGGCAAAAAGTGTCACTAGTACTACTATTAGACTTGAAAATGTTCACTAGTACTTCCAGTAAACCTTATATGGTAATAAGGGGGCGGGGAAAAGCAAATTCAGGCTTACCATTGGCTTTCGAAAATATTACAACCAATCAGGGTACTGGGTACTCCTACTTCATTTGCATTAGGTCTACTAGTACTACTGGTGAATCTTTTGGATTTACTAGTACCACTAGTGGACTAAAAACGGTCTACTAGTACTTCTAGTGAGATTTTATGCACAAATGGCTATCCATAGAGATATTTTAAGTTCACCAGTAGTACTAGTGAACAAGAATTTTGTTTTACGAGTAACGGTTTTTGGTGCACCAGTGCACACTAGTAAGGTACCAGTAGACCTTACTAGTAAAGCAAAATCATTTACTAGTAGACAATTTTGTGTTACTAGTACTACTAGTAAAGCTTTGAGTTTAAACTAGTAACATTTTTCAAGCCTACTAGTACTACTAGTGACACAAATTCGTCTACTAGTAGATGATTTTGCTTTACAAGTACTTCTAAAAAACTCTAAATATCCCTCTAGTAGTACTAGTGGACCTAATGCAAATGAAGTAGGAGATATTATAACCAAATCCAGCACCCTGATTGGTTGCAATATTTTCGAAGGCCAATGGGAAGCCTGAATTTGCTTTTCCCCACCCCCTTATTAGCATATAAGGCTAACCAGTAGTACTTGAGAACATTTTTAAATCTACTAGTACTACTTATAGACCCAAAACAGTCTACTAGTAGGAATAGTGACACTTTTTGCTCCCCTAGTAAAGTCTACTCCGACACTAGTTGACCAAAATTGAGTACACGTGCTCCAAATTTAAGTACTAGTAGAGCTGTACTACGGTTGATATCACTGATACCAATTTTTTGCTAAAACAGCTTTCACTATTTGGTTGGTTGGACTTGGATTCTGACTTGTAAACTGCTGACTGGATTCAGACTCAGACTGGAGAGTGAGTGGCTGGACGACAACAACAGACTGTAAGTGATTTGGACAAAGACGTTTGATGCTGAGTGTTCATCAGTAACACATGAGGGGTCCTGTCCTTATCTTGAAAGCCCCTCGTCTCTTCAGTCGACACTGTTAAACATTCTTCTTGCAGGAATAACAGAGGATATCCCGTCTCCTGCACGGCCTCCCCGAGGGTCTCAGCCCGTGTTGATGCATACCTGCTCTGAAATAGCCGCTGTTTTCCAAAAGTGGATCCTTCCTGTTTGAACCCGCCGCGGTGCCTCCAGTTTCCTTCCTCCTGCTTTCAGCATGTCATACCAGGAAAGCAGAGAGGGAGAAACACGGCTCAGGGCCGACGGAGGGGCAGCAGGTCGGATTAAAGCTGTTACAAAACCACGCAGAGAGATATTATGTAATCTTCAACAATGTTAAAAACAAAAACAAAGATAATTAGTGCGTTAAATTCTTCATTTGTGAAGGTTCAAGCCTTTTTATACACGTTCCTTTACCTTCTCTTTGGTGTCTGTATTCAACAAGGAGCTGAAATGTCCCTAAGAGATGTTGGTCCACACTTCCACAGCATCACACAGCTGCTGAACATCCATGATGAGAATCTCCTGATCCACCACATCTCAAAGCTGCTCTATTGGATTGAGATCTGGTACAGTGATCTCACTGAAACCAGTATTAGATGATGAGAAGGTCCATAGAGGGATGACATGGTCAGCAACAATTCTCAGGTCCGCTGTGGGGTTTGAACCATGCTCAGGCGGGACTAAGGGGCCCAAAGGTGGCCCATCCCACCACCAGCAACAGCCTGAACCGCTGATCCATGGCAGGATGGATCCATGCTTTTGTTCACACCAAACTCTGAGCCTACCATCTGAATGTGCAGCAGAAATCCAGACCCATCAGACCAGGAGACACTTTTACAATCTTCTGTTGTCCAGTTTTATTGAGCCTGAAGAGTTTCCTGTCCTTAGCTGACAGGAGTGGCACCTGGTGTGGTCTTCTGCTCCAAGATTGGACGTGCTGTATGTCACACCAGAGATGGTTGTGTGTGAAAATCCCAGTAGATCAGCAGATTGTGAGGCACCAAAAACAATATGGAAATCACTTCCTCCTTCATTCTGATGCTCAAATTGATCTTCAGTAGGTTGTCTGGATCACGTCTACATGCCCAAATTATTTATTTATTTATTTATTTATTTAAACCTTTATTTAACCAGAGAAACCTCATTGAGATTAAAAATCTCTTTTTCAAGAGTGTCCTAGCCAAGACAGCAGAACACTCAACAGTTTTAGACAAACACACATAGTCATAAAATAAAAATAAAACACATAAAACAAGACTTCAATACATTAAAAAAGAAAAGTCATAATCTTAGACAGCCAATTTGGCACATGTGAGAAAGATAAAGTGCATCAGTCAAAACATCTTCGGTCAGATCTATCCACTTCCAAGTCACTCAGCATCGTCTTAAACCAGATCTTTAAAGGGATAGTTCAATTTATTTAAAGTGGGGTTGTATGAGCTCCATATGGCCACTAAGTACATTAAATGCAGTAGAACGTTCTCTCCTCTCCCTCAGTAAGCCACAGTCTGTAAGAGTCTGTTACACAGATATAGCCGCAAACAGGGAAGTAACGTACCAAGCACAAAGGGTATTTTCTCCGCCTACAAGAACTCCCGTCAAAAAATAATACCACTGTTTAAGAGTATGCTACCTAGAAATGTTTTTAAGTGCTTTAACTTTTCGGAAAATAAAGTTTATCTGGAACTAACCGACTCACGTCATGTATTCCTCCACGCAGCACTGCCGCGAGTTCCAGATAATCTATTTTTTTCTGAAAAGTTAATGAGGATGTATTTGTTTGTGGCCAAAGTTTACCTATTGTTCGTATGTTGTACTGTATTGTTTGCTCAAAATTGAAAAGTTAATGAAAATATTGTATTAAAAAAGTAGCTTGAATTGTATGTTTAGCTCATCAGGTTTAGTTTTCCTTTTTGTTTTATGTTAAATTAAGATATACTACCTTCTTATTGATTCAACCTTCTGCTAATGACAGTAAATATTAATGCAGCCTTTGCTAAAGTCATGTATGTATGCATGTGACCTGATTTCTCCATGATCAAGTGTTAAACCTTACCATGGGACATCGGCGTGCGACCTTCAGACTGTACAGCTCTGTGTGTCGGGGACACAGCGTCCTCGGGCTGAAGGTACCTTCAGAAGACTGTACAAAGAGAGATTAGGCCCCCCGGGTGCTTGAATGCTGAACAGGCCAAACAACCCTCTCTGGTTCAGCTCTTTTGATCTTCCACCTTTTTAAATGGAAAACAGCTCCGATTAATGCAGAAAATCACAAATACAGCCAACAGTGTTTGACACGGGAGAGGAACCATCTCTGAGGTTACAAAGAAAGGAGTAAAGTCTGGAAATGTGTCTTTAAGTCTTTATTTATTCTTCATTTAAAGATACAAAGGCCAAACATGAAGGAGTCCTCGTAGAAACACAACACTGGAATAAAAATCCAGTCAGAAGTAGAGCATGAATGATATTTATATAAACCTGAACATGAAGGGAATCAAACTGTCGGTGGGAGATAAATCATCAGAAACACTACAAGCATGCAGACGAGTAAAAACAACGGCCGACGGCTCACAGCATCATCTGCACCCGTCATAAATATTGTACAGTGTTTGACACCTGCACCCACCCTCGACCTCTCGGTGCCACCGCGCTCCCCTCATGCATTTTTTAAAGGGTTTGAATTAATATTCATTGTCATCAAAACTAACACAGTATAATATTGCACAAGCCCATAATACATAATTCATGGGGGTTTGGATGGAGAGGACGGGGGAGGTGGAGGTTTGTGTTTGTGGGACCGTAAAATTAAATTTAGTTTCACTCGTACGGTCTGATCGAGGAGGAGAGTTGGTTTGAAATGGAGGAGAGTGTTTGGTGAATTTCTGCAGGATAAAATCAACAGAAGAGAGAAAAGGTTCAATATTCAGGCGCTGTTAGGGTCGGGGAATATGTCAGGGTTTAAAGATGAAATAAGGTATTTACAACAAAGAACAGAATTATAAAGTTATTATCACCCTGTAGTTTGTTTGTTTGAGGAGAGAAATATCCAATTATCTGAGAAAACTTAACAGCAATGACTACAGCAATTTTGACCACAGTAAATGCTCGATTTCAAGTAAAAAAAAAAACTGATGCCTGTTTGATACCACAGCAACAGAAACAGAAGTCACGGACACCCAAATTTACAAGAACCTGCAAATGCTCACTCAAATATATATGTTCAGCTCCTTCACAGCACATTTTGTAAAGATTTTTGGGTTGTGTTTTGTTCTTTTTGTGCCTATTGTACATTTTGGATATATACCAAGTCAATTTTGCCCTATTTTCTACTTGTTTTTATATTTTCTTTGATTCCTCCTGACCATTATTTTTATTCTTATTCTAATTTTATGTTGATGTTTTTGCACCCATTTACCAGGTCATTTTATTTACTTATTTTATTTATTTTGTCCCTCTTGAGGAAGTTAATTTAGCTCAAAGATTCTGCATGTTGCAACTTGCTTACTTAATTTTTTCATGTTCTTTTCTATTTTAATGTCTTTATCTGATATTTCTGCTGCTACACTGTGTATATAAGCTGAATTTCCCCTTGGGGATCACTAAAGTATTTCTGACTCTGATCTGAAATTCTCTGTATGGAGAAGAAGCAGAAGACAATATGCTTTATTACTCCCTCATGGGGAAATTCAATATGTGCAAATGTACTTGGCAATAAATACAAATCCTGATTCTGAAATAAAAATGGGCAGTGATTAGAAAGTTAGCTTCACCATCATCGGCATCAATTTGTAAATATTAAAAAAAAAAAAAAAAAAAAAAAAATATATATATATTTCAGGGCTGTTGCTCAAACATCTGGGTTCAAGTCAAACCTGAGTAGGGACCTTTTCCCTCACATCATTCCCTACTCTCTCCATCCCTTCTTTCACCTCATAGTCAAATCCCTGGTGAACAGGAAGAAGAGCCTAAAATGGCAAAGGTTGCAGGAAGTAGTAATGCACTGATTGTTAAAACTCAGAATGACAGATTTTATGACAACAAACATCTGTTAGTGATCTTCAATGAGCTGATTGCTGATTTGTAGAATCTGTGCACCCCTAGCCGGAAGCCTCCTTTTTTTTACATCTTGAGGCCAAACGTCCTTGAACATGAATTTCCGTCTATCTTGAGCAGCTGTTGTTATATTTCATTTTCATGTGAGAAGAAAATCGACTCTTAGAAATGCTCTTAAATCATAAATCACCATCCTAGGCGTGTAGATTTGATCAAATATTCAGACAAAATTCACAAACAGGGTTTCACGCTGATGACATTTTGTGATCTTTAATTTCTAAAATGCGATTTAAGACCTTCTGAGAGTTTTTTAGAAACAATATTATAAAGATTTTCAAGCCTCTAAGTGATAATGAGACTGCACTATCGATGCAGATATGATAAACAAATACCTGAGGAGTACAGAAAAAGTTCAACAGAGATATTTCCAAAGTTTTCTGTATTTGAGTGAGAAAGAATTTATCTTCAATTTCTATTATTTATTTTTAATAATAACTGTAAATTGTCCCAATTTTGGGTGTCTTGAGCGTCCATTTTTGTTGCCAAAGTGACAAGTAAGTTCTGATATACTTTGATTTCTACTAACATCATATCAAAGTTAATAATTATTTTTTTTAAAGGAAAATATATACATAGATGTGTTTTGTTTACTCTCCATCTTGAGAAATGACTTTATGGCCCTTATTGCCCAGCCCTAGCTTTATATATATGTGACTTATTTACACAAAACAGGTTTGTCAAAGCTCGACAAATAAACAAAGCAAGAACATTTTCTTTTTTATTTTATTACTTTAACATGTAATAATCAATATGTTTACTGTTTTTCAAACCATCAATACTTCATTGACATTTCAAATATCAAAAACACAAAAACAACAAAGTGCCATATAAAACAGAAACCACGTGAACCAACTAGAAGCAAAGCCGAGGGTCAGCAGAGCAGATCTGCTTCGACCTGAGACGACAACGTCCAGCTGAAAATATAAAACCTTTGACCTCTACGGTGCAGTGAGTGTTTTGGTTATGGTTGGCACAGGGGCGAGGACAATAATTCGACTGTTTCTGCCCTAATAATGCTGAGTTGTTCATTTAAGGATGAGCTTTAAAGCATCTTTAGTCTGACGATTAGAGCCACAGATGCTCAATCCTCTTCAAAAAGTCTGTTTAAGATGGGACTGAGTAAATTTACCATAAATGAGACTTCTTCCTTCTTTTCAAAAATTTATCTATAACAGCCAAACATATATAACACTGTTACACCCTCTCATGTGGAGAAAAATGATCGAAGTGCACGAGAGCATCTTTATCAGAGGAAATTTTCACACATCTTTGTTTTGTCTGGTGGTGTCAGAGCAGCTCATCACAGCAGCATGTGTTAATCTCATTTATCCTGTTTTTAGGAGCAATAAAGAGTCTTTTTTCAGTCAACAATGATCTCACACGCTTCCTCTCTTTTGTTTATAACACCCTGTCTGAGCGAGGGTGTCCGCGCTCGCTTTGAGATCACATTTCTCTGGCTGCCTGGCTCTGAGAGGGATGACTGTTGACTGAAAATGTCACATCATGACAGACTTCAAGGCTTTTGTTTATGGTAATAATGGTTTGTATTTTTCCTGAATGAACCCACGGATATAATAATCTAAAGGGTGTTGGGACAAATCAAGCTGTTGGCTTTACTGTTATGGAGTCATATTCTCAGTTTTTGGAGGCAAACTTTGAGAAGTCAGAAAATTCTCTTTGCAGGTCTTAACCAGCAGCTTCTATAGCTCCATCTCTTCCTTGTTCCTCGTCCGAGTGAAAGATCAGAGAAAAGCTGGGCCCGTCGCCCTTTTTCTGACAATTAGGTCTGCAGGTTGTAATTATTTTTTGTCTGACAAACACATTCTGCAGCATGCATGATGTGTTATTTTTGGCAAAGTGTGCTGCATATTTGATATTTCCTTATCAGGTAATGCAGTCTGTGGCGTGCTGTAAATGTACTTTTCTGTCTAAAAAAGTCTGCAGCATGTCTTAAAATTACTTTTCTGTCTAAAAGAATCTGTAGCATGTCTTAAATTTACTTATCAGACTAACAAAGTCTGCAGTGTGCTTTAAATTTACTTTTCTGTGTCAGAAAGTCTGCAGCGTGTCTTAAATTTACATTTCTGTAACACAGACTGCTGCATGTTAATATTCTTCCTTTTGTCATCATTCCTTAAATGTTCTTTATGGAAAAACAAAGTTTGCAGCAGTTGCATTTTTTCAGACTTGTGTTGTTTTATTTTGAAAAAACAGGTCCTCAGCTGATCATGACCACATATGTGCATGTTTATCAGAGCTGTGACACCAATAAAACTAAGCCTCCAAGATCACTGAACTCAAACAAATGTCTAAGGAGAACTTATTTGAAGAGGAGAAATACCCTTAAAAAGTTTGATCCAGGCAGTTTTGTTTAAATCTTTGCCAAGTTTATATTCTGATCATTACACATGTGAAAAAGAGCGAGAAGGGCAAAGCAGGTATAGAGTGTTTTTTTAAATATTGAGGCTTTTGCTCTTCTCTCCAAGTATAAATACTTTGGCCATTAATATATCGTTCAGTAAAGCCCGGGTTGAGTCTGTGTGAGGAATATTGGACGTCTCACGCCCTTATAACACTTCAACAACAGCCTGATGGGTCGACTTAATTCAGTGTTTTGAGGTCGTTTAATGTTCTCACTAGAGTTTGACCCACCTCTGGAAACAGCACAGCTCTTTAGTCCACACCACATTTGGCTGATAGCTCAAAAAAAAAAAAAAAACACTCCGACATGGCAAACAACGCGAGCTAAAAAAGAGCAAGCTATTAAACTGAGCCTGTTGGGTAATTCAGACATACTGAAGCACATACAGTGGGACACCTTTGGAATCAAGTCCCTTAATTTGCTTATTAATAATAAAAAACAGAGGCAAATTTCCTTTTTTTACTTGCTAATTTTTCCCTCTTATTAGATTGAAGCACCTCTGAACAGACTCAAAGGTTTAAAAATGCAGGAAAACTCAAGACCGAACACATTTGTTTGACTGCTCCAGGTGGAGACACTCAGGATGACATCAAAAATATAACACAGGCTTAAATTTGAGAGGTCGGAAACAGAAGCATCGCACCCTGAAGAAGACGCACGCTGACTCTTGTTGGTGTATTTAAAATTTTAATGCCTCACACTGCAAAAACTCTGATCTCAGCACATGTGTTTGTCTACTTTTAAGTCAGAAATATCTAAAACATTTATTCTAATCCACGTTCACTTAACAAGTCCAGATAAATATCTTACTACATGAAATAAAAGGTAACAATAAGGCATTGAACTGATTGTAATGAAGAGAAAATATCTGCCAATGAAAGAGGCAAGTTTCACTCAGTGAGGGTCTTAAAGTTTAATAACTGCTCTGGATAGAAAATTTTAACTTAAGACAACCTTTAAGTTGAATTTGTCTTGTCTTATTGGCAGCTTATTTTACTTATTACAAGCAGCTCAGGCCTTATTTTTAGTTTTTATATCTTCAAATAAGATCTTAATCCAGTCATGTCAGGAAATTGTGGCTAGTGAGATTTTTTTGTCTTGAAATTGGACAAATACTCTCACCTAGATCTGAGTTTTTGCAGTGAATAAATTAAAATCGCTTTTAGTTTTCTAAAACCATCCTGAGTGCCTGAACCTGGTCTTAATCTTGATGTATCTAGCTCATATATTTTGGCCTTCCTTCTTTTTTATATTTTTATTATTTAAGAACTCCCTTCAATAAGCACCAAGAGATTTAAAGGGATACCAAAAGCGCCCCTAATAGACTTTGATTCGGAATTTCAAAGTTAAAGCAGAGTACGTCTTCATAAATCTACTGATAAATATGAAAACAATGACCTAGAGTTTGAGCATATCACCTGAAAACATCATATATGTGTCTCTACAGGAGGTGAAGTATTTCTTTATTCACTGTACGTGTGAAAGCTTTAAATGGAGCATATTTACATCACCAGCCGGGGGTCTTGAAGCTTAAATGTTCCCTGTCGAACTGATCTGGAATCAGCGTCCAGGCAGCACCAGCAGAAGAGCAGCAGTCCTGTGACCCCTGACCTCTGAGGGGGCGAGGGTCAACACTTTTGATGTGGGTGGGTGGGATGAAGAAGTCATTTTCTCAGACAGGAGATCTCTTCAGGAAACAAAGAGCTGAACCTGGTGACGGGGTTAAAGGGCGACGTCTCCCACCTCCAAGCAGCGGTGGTGTGCTACTCTGGTGTTTGCTGCCCCCTAGGGCTGAGAGCAAGGCAGTGCAGGCGTGACTCAGGAGGGGAGGAGGGAGGGGAGGAAGGGTGAGGAGGTAGAGTAAGAGGTGAGGAGGGGGGTGAGGGGTCAGAGGGCAGCTACTCGTCACAGCCCAGCAGCTCCATCCTCAGGGTGATGCGCTCATGCCACTCCCAGGGCAGGATGCGGACAAATCGTCCGTAAAACGGTGGCTCGAAGATATTCTTTTTGTGGACGTTGTTGTCGCTGTTTCCAGGGAAAATCTAAAAAGAGAAGAAGAAGAAATTAATAACATAAAATGATCATTAAAATCTGCTGAATTCTGTCCTTGTTTGCTGCTGTCAATGCACTTTATCCTGTCTGTCAGCTTCTCGTGAAGCATCATTTAGTGTTATGGTATACATTTTTATAGGGTGTGTATAGCTACGGGACGTAACAAGTTAACTGAATTGAACTGAGTTCTTTATTTCAAACATGTAAGAAAACAAAGATGGGTCATCACCATAAAAAATAAAATAATAAAAACAAGAATATACCAAAACAAAAACAAAAAACAAAAAAAACAAAGGTAAACGGTTGACAATATCTTGCTTGTGCAGCAAGTTTACATGCTTGAAAATGAGTAGGAAGAAGTGTAAACTCATTTAATCCTACCCCTTTTATTACCTTGTACTACAGTAAAGTTTTTTTAATTTTTAATTTCTCCAAGAGCAATATGTACAGTAGATATAGATGTTGCTGCATTTTTTTTAAACCAATGCTCTGTGACTGTTGGAGCTGCTGTGTTGAACTGAACAGGACCTGACTATCTGACCTCATGCCTCTGTTTGTATTGGATATGTTATGTGTCTATTGTTTTATGTATTGATTGTTTTTTCATGTTTTTTTATGTTTGTATTGAGAGTTTTTACTGTCTTATCGTGAGCGTTTTGTGATCAACTGCTGCACACCAAATCACCCTTTAAGGGACAACTAGTAAAGTGAAGTTGAAGTTGAAGGCCTCAACAAGCCTGATAAAAACATTTCTTTTTTTTAATATTAATTTTTGGGTATTTTTAGACTTTTATTGACAAAAGACAGAGAGAGCGTGGATAGGCTTGTGAGAGGGGCCGACGGAGAGTAGGGGAGGACACTCTGCAAACTGGCCACAGGCTGGATAAAAACGTTTCCCCTGTTATAATATTCTGATTAAATACAGCATTTTTACTTCATCATTGTTTAAGTGAAGCCTTCACTAGAACTGCCCGCTGTGCGTTATAGAGAGAGCTTGCTGGAGTTCGTTAGATCATTTGAAATTTAAAATGTTTAAATGATTAAGTCAGAGAAAACCATCAGCCGCCCACATCTTTGACTAACGACTTTATTTGGCTGAACTCTGCTGCACATCTGGCAGGTGAGTCTGTTTGGACTCATCATGGCGGAGTAAACACAACAAATCAAACCCTGTTGTGATAATTTGTTCCAGGTGTGCAGATGTTTCAGTAAAAACTTCTTTTATACATGAGTGCACAAATCAACGCTCCTCTGAAACTCCTGTGGGCAAAGTCTAACATAAAGATCTTTATTATCCATGACTTTATATTTTCAGATCATGTTTGTTTGTTCAAAGTTACTGTGAGGAGTCTAAGTTGGTTCTAAAAGAGAGTAAAAATATCAAAGGTGCCTCTAAATGACCTTCAAACTCAAAACAGTTAAAGTGTGAGGTGCCCTGTCAGTGGAGTGGAGCTTGAGGACCTTAAAGGAGGGACATCAAGTAAAAATAATTAGGATGAAGAGACAGTGAAAGAAATACGCACCATGCACAATAAATCTGGTTTTGATCCAACCATCTCAATGTTAAAAAAATATTTAACAAGAGTTAAACTGCTTTTAAGCCTTAAAATCTATGTTGTGTCTGAATCTGCTGGTTAATTTCCGTGTTAATATTTTTTTTGTTAACATGAATGAATGAATAAAGCACATTACTCTTGAGTCTTCCTTAGGAATAAGAGTCCATTATAATTTACAATCAGTTTCAACATAATAATCATAGTTTTTTTCTGAATTTTATGGCTTCAATTCAAGTAAATTCTCAAAAAGAAGCAAATAAGCAAATTAGTTAATTCTTTAAAATATTAATTGTTTATGACACTGAACTGCCTGAGCTTAATATTTATTTATATGTTCAACTTTGGAGGTTGCTTTGTTATTTAATAGAAAAACATATTTCAAAAGGACAAAAATGTTTGAAAAATTCTTATCATGTTTAAAAATGACAGAAAATGTTTTATTTTGTTCTGTCTATAATATAATAGAAACGTATCAAAAGAAATGACATAAATGTTATTGAATGGTTAAGTATAATACTCTCTAGATGTTTTAAAAAATCACTTAAATATAAGTATAAATTACAGCATTGTTAATTACTAAAATCCTTTTATGTTTCTGAAATGGTTAATCCACGAGTGTGTGGAAGCTCTTTAGCAAAAACAATATTTTTATTGCTAAAATATAATTTTTATTGTCATCCATGAAATGTACAATTTAGTATTTAACAAAAAACTGAAATAACAGTAAATTTCATTTTTATTTGTTAATTAAGATGTAAAACTATAGTTATTAACCTGCATTCCTGAACAGATAAATTAGTTTTAGTGGTTTAATGTTCAGCTCAGTTCATTTCTGACTCCTCAGAGAAGCTCAGTGAGGCTCAGATTTGGGCATAAAAAGGTAAATTCACTTTAAATTCCTCATTCCTGTTCAAAAAGGTAAAACATGGAGAGTCTGCATTAAAGCGGTTAATGGTGCTGGATGGTTCAATCGTTTTTAGAACTGGTGGTCTAATAAAACTGTTACATTTTTATATATACAGATATGTATATTTATATATTGGTTACTTGTCCCTTCAATGAGTGTTCTTTATTTAGCAGAGTTGGACAGTTTTGCTTTAATCCAGCTTTGAGGTCATTTCTCTGCGCACTGACCCTGTCTGTTTTACTCTTCTCGTCCTTCACGACAGTCCAGGACTTCCCGTCGTTGCTGTATGCCACTTTGAAGGCCGTGATGAACTGGATGGAGCCGAAGTCTTTGGCACCCTGTGTGATGATTCCTGTGATCTTCTTGGGAGACTCCAGGTCCACCTTCAGAGTAAGAAACCCTCATTAACAAACAGAGGAATAGCATTATAGAAATAACAACGTCTACCTCCCTGTCCTACCTGCAGCCACTCGGAGCGATTGTTGGAGGCGGCTGTCCAGGCGTTGGTCTTGCCCTGCTTGTCCAGACGGGCGTAGTGGGGGTGCCAGGTGAAGGCCTCGATGCCCCAGGTGCGGAAGGTGCTGGAGGCCGTGATCTGGCGGTTGGTCACCAGGCGGGACTTCATGCCCATGGGCTCTGAACAACCTGAAGTGTTTGAATACACTGCAGAGGTGAGACCGGGCAGGGCGGAGGAGGAAGAGACAGAAGGAGGGACAGTGTGACAGACGGAGGGACGGACAGGAAGCACGTGAGGCCAGCCAGTGATGTGAAGCAGCAAACCGAAAGATGATGAAGAGGACGAGAGCAGCAGATGAAGGGCTAATTTGGTGTGAAACCAAACAACAGTGGCTCAGAACTGCTTTAGCTCTTCTAGTTTTAGTCAATTAAACCTTAAATACTATAAATAATGTTCTCAAACTGCAGCTCAGCTGTTCATCACTAAGGGAAAAATATTAAGATAGGTATTGTGTTTTTCAAATCAGCAAAACAATCCCAAAGTATAATAAGTATAGATATATATAGGGCTGGAAGATTTATCGTTTTAAGATTGAAATCGCAATTTCAGACAACGTGATCATGTGATTGCCTAAGCTGCAACTTTTGCAGCTCTCTTGACTGACCCAGGATCTTTTGTGTCAACTATTTTACACATACTATTTTACACATTCACAGCAATTTGCATTTACTGAAGTGCTGGTAAGCAGGTCAGCAACACAAATTCTCTGTTTAGGAGTGGAAGTTGGAGTGTCCCTTAAATAATGAAAATAGATTATTTATCATCAATATTAGATGATGAATAATGTGATATGTGCTTTTGATCATTGATTTCCATACTGTTGTCTATACTGTAATCATAGTGAATATTGCACTGAAGCTTGATTTAACGAACACTGTGAATCGAATTGACATTTCAACATCTGCCAGAAAAATTGCAATTACATCTTTTCTTAAAATCATTCGGCCCTCGTTATACACCACTGTCGAAACAAGGTTACAAAGTGCTTTAAAAAACAATTACATGAAATAAAAAAATTAAAGTCTGTAGCAACGTCAAGCCCTAAATCGGGGTCCACACATCAGGATTTTCTAAATCTGAAGACATGTTTTATCCGTTAGAGACCCCACACATGAAGATTAAAAATCAGGCATTGAACAGGTTTTATCATACTGTGTGTGGTGTGCTCCGATAATCTCAATACAGCACCCCACACACATAACCATTCTGTCCCACCACCGATCTAGAATCTAGTCCTCCAAGACAGGAATCAGATCAAACGTAATTCAACAAAAACAAAGAAGAAACATAGAAACAACCGGAAAACACAACATGGAAGAGGACAGACGAGAAGAGGGAATGATGGTGGTCTTGGGACTTTTTTTGATGGAAAAATCCTGAACTAAAAAAAAAGAAAAGACAGTGGAAAAAATCTGGCATTTGCCATCCTTGGTCAGGAAGGGGGAAAGTCAGGACAAAAACAGCATGATAATCTTTATGCGTGTACCCCTCTATACTCTGTGCCAAATATTTCTGTACAGATGCAGAGCTGATCTCTGTCACTGTGGCCAATGTTCAGGCTAATGCCAAGTTCCTCAGACAACCACACTTCAAAAATCCTGAGCCATGCACTGAAAGCGAATGTTTAACAGAAACATTTATACATGTGTTAGTGCAGCAGCTGGCCATGTAGGAGGACAGGCAGAGTCGGAGATGGTGTCACAGTTCAGTTCGTTTGCTTAATAAAGTGAATCAATCACAACACAGACCAACAGGCTTTAGGAGCTGAGCTGTGATCACACTTCTTCTAAAGAGAGTCTTGCACCAAAGTGAAGAAGTTTTTCTGCTGGTTTAACAAAGGCCAAATGTCACTAATGATTGACATGATCTGAAAACAAATATGCCTTAAATATTGCAGTTTTGTGAACATGCACAAAGTAGCAGGCAGCAGAAAAGAGGAGAAGAGAGCAGTGAACTCAAAGAGGAGAATATCACAACAAATCAGCATTAAACTGAGAGACAGGGCTGCTGCTTCAGAGCTGACTCACTGGCTTCACATAAAAAACACTGACAGCCCCATATAATCATGTTTAAGAGTTCCCTGCTGTTTGAAAACTCGTCTGTGTTTGAGGAGAAGTGTCATCATCTGAGTTACATCCTTTGAAATGTAATCAATCACCAAATAAGAGGCTGCAAACAATTACTGAGCAAACACACAACTTGGAAGAGAGTTTAGAGAGGAGTACTCACAGAAGGAGTTTAAATTAGTCAGGATGAGACTGGAAATTGAGAGACTGGATCATTAATTTTCTTAATTTTTAATACTAGAGGCTCCACAATGACCCCAGTCCTTCTCCAGACCACTGATGATAAAGCTCTATTGTTTGTGAGAAATCAACTATAACTGATTAAACTATAATTAACTAATGATTAATGACTAATGATACAAATGATTTTATTTTGAAAGTATTTGACTCTCAGTAACAGAAAATAATGTGTTCTTGACAGAAGCATAACAAAATTCACAATGTAAATGAACCCCTAACATAGTTACTGATTCAAGACTGTAAGAGAAATGAGAGACTGATGAAAACCCCCCCCTCGGAGATTTTTGCATGGATAAATATTTTTTCTGAAGTCATGCATGTTTTTAGGGGTCAGAAAAGGCTGTAGCTCTCAAAAATGCATTTTCAAATGCAAAAAAACCCAAAAAGGATTCAGGTTTATAAAACTAATATTACTTACTTTATTTCATACTTTGCTATAAATACTGTGATATTTTTTGGCCACAATAACTGTAAGGTAAATATCTAATATTGTGACAGCCCGACTGGATAAAAAAATGATGTTTGTCTTAAAACTTCTTTATTTTTGGTGCTGACAGATTTTCAATTAATCAGTTTATAAACATTTTAAGACAACCCTGAACACATTATCAACTGGTTAAGTTGGTTAACTTTAATTTTGCTTTTATCACTTTTGTAACTACAGCTGCTAAGGGGCAGAACATTTCAGGTAAATTTCCATGAGAAATTAAGATGGGGATTTTTGGAAATATTCTGAAGTCGGAACATGGGAATTATGATTATATGGGTCATGGGAATTGTGGGAACTGACTTGAAATTGGGAGTAATTTAAACATACTTCCTCATCACTATATTGATTGATTGATTGAGTCATATCTTTATTTTGATCATGTAAATGATAACTTTATAACAGTGAAAAATACAAATAAGTGATAATAAAAAAATAATTAAAACAAAACAAGACAGTAACTTGTATCTGCAGTTTCTTAAGCCTCTCAGCTTACATGAGTGAAAAGGAGTAGGAAGAAGTATAAACTTATCTAATCCTACCCCCTTGAAATCATCTCATAATATAATTTTATCATCAGCTGTGATTGATTTTGGGTTTTGTTAAACACCAGACAGAGTCCAGGTTTCCATCTCTATCATTAGCTGTTACCTGTCTGTTTCAGATACCAAAAGCATCAGCGAAATAAAAAATAAGGGTGCATAAGTCTGTTTACACGTGTGTCAGATTACCGTTGAGCTCACAGCCGACCAGCTCCATGCGCAGCGTGCACGCCTTGCGACACACCACAGGGATGATGCGGATGTACTGGGCAATGATGGGGGGATCAAACAGGTTTGTCTTGGTGCCGTCGTTGTCCATGTTTCCAACAAAAACCTGCAACAAGAGGAGGAGTTCAGGAGCTTTGCCACCTCGCACTGCATCAGCACTGTGCTCTTGCTTTCAACCCTCCACCACCCTGGCATCCACCCAGTGTTAATTTTGTTTATTAATTATTTTCGTGGATGAGTTAAGAGAGACATCCAATCACAACTGCCTTAGCTTGGTGGTGGTGGGATAAGCAGGGGAGCGATCCAATCAGAGCTACTCTCTTTATGAATTAATATATTCATGTAGAGCAGATTCACTGTTTGTTGTCAGTTCTGGTATTGTAACTGAGATGCTCTGCCAGGTAGCCTAAATAAAGGTGACTGCATTTCACACAAAAGTTCAATTTGTTTCTGTTCATTTATACATTCAAACTTCACTAGCATTCAATAAAGGGTTATTAGATGTTTCATTTTATCCAAGAGTAAAACATGACTTCAGAAATTCAAGTAAACATAAAAATGCTTTACCCTTACACTTCATATTTTAGTCGACCAAATTTACAGTAGATTTCGTTGACTAATACGTTGTGAAATTTCATCAACTAAAACTAGACTAAAATTAAAACAATTTTGATGACTACATTATGACTCAAACTAAAAGATATTTTAGACAAAAGACTAAAACTAAAACTAAATTAAAAAATTCTGTCAACATTAACACTGCATCCACCTGAAGGCACCAACAGAAGCTTTAAGGTTTTTTCACATCACTTCTCAGATAAATCTGAGGAGTGATGAGGCTGAAGCCTAATCTACAAACATAGTAGAGGTACCAAATGAAGTGCAGTTAGTTTTACTGCTCTGAAATCTGTTAAATGAACCCTGGGAGAACCTTAATGACCAAACAGAGACCACTGCTTTTCCCCTCCGTACTTCGTTAAGCCCTTTCACATGAACACTGCAGCCCTCCAAAGTCAGCATGAAGTCTCAGTGAGCACAGCAGGCTGTACAGACAGAGGCTGATCTCAGTTCTGCAGGTTCATACCAGCAGAACATTTTTTTTCACTGTTAGATTTTTTACTGTATTGAAGATCCAAAGACTCACTGGCCACTTTATTAGGTACACCCTGCTGACACCACGCTGAACCCCCTTCACCTTCAACTCCTTAATTCTTGGCATCATAAATCCAATAAGGTGCTGCAAACATCCCTCAGAGATGTTGGAAAGTTTCTGTATCACTGTTAGAGGAGTTAAACTGTGGCACATCATTGCAGAACTAAAGCAAATTTCGAGCATAATTCTGTTTAAAAAGAGGCATAAAGAAACTTGGAACCCCTTGCTTTCCATCATAGACTCACTAGACATTGCACCATTTATTTTTATTTATTCTATTTTTATTGATTCATTTATCTTTTTTTCTTTCACTCCCCGCCTGTACTGTGTTTGTTATCTGGATGCAGGTGGCATCAGGGTGTGGAGCTTCAGGTGGGGGTAGCGAGGTTGCATTGGGGAGAAAAAAGGCAGAAAGTGTGAGCACTGTTTCATGTTTTTCCTCGAGTCTTGGCCTTGTGGACATTTTGCATTGTTGACTCTCAATAAAGTATACATTGATAAATAAATACCACAACGTGTTTGCTTATTATTTGGAAGTAAATTTTGCAGGGTATGGTAAATACATTTAAAGAAGGAACAGTATTATTATATATTTTTTCTGTATGAGTGATGAATTGTATATTCACTGTACATGTTTCAAAATTATTGGTAAATTTAAGACAGTGTTATGATTTCAGTTAGTAAGTAAAGTCAAATTTAAGGTGGTAGGATTAGATAAGTTTACACTTCTTCCTTTTCGCTCGTGTAAGCTGAGAGTCTTAAGAAATTGGAGATTCAAGTTACTGTCTTGTTTTATTTTCATATCTTGATTATCACTTATTTTTTGTATTTAACTGTTTTGAAGTTGTCATTTACATGATCGAAATAAAGATTTTTTTTCTCCTCTCTTGTTTATATAATTCATATGTATTTACATATTTATATATATATATATATATATATATATATATATATATATATATATATATATATATATATATATATATATATAAAAGTTACTTGTGTTTTATTTCACTGTGATTTTTCTTGCAAATTGTCTATGTCTACATTTCTTTATCCTTCGTGTTTTGTTTAAGATGTGCTATTGATTTACTTTATATTTTTATCAGGTAACTGTGTGTGTAACTGTGTACATAAGTTTATGCGACCATTGTTGTATATTGTTATGTTCAAAAATACAATAAAAACAGTTGGAAAAAAAAATAAATAAATAAATCAAGGTTTCAGTCAAGTGGGTGTGGTCTAGCAGAGTAAGCAGAGCTGATTGCAGCACCTGTGGGAGTGTGAAGCCAGACAAAGGAGCTGACACATGGAGGAGAGGTCAGAGATAGCTGGAGGGAGTGTTTTTGAGAAATAAAATCCCTTTGGTGACTTGAAAAAGGACAAAAAGGAATCACATGAAGTTCCAAAAGTAGTTTTTTTTCCCTTTTTTGCTCTGAAGATTTTTCTTTGCTGTGGGGAACCCTCTCAGTGTAAAGCCTCTGCTCGACTGTTTTCTCCAAACAAATAACCTGGACAGACCCATCACCATCCCATGATTCCCTGCTCTTCGTACTGCAAGTTATCACAGACCAAAAGGTAGGTCTTGAGTTTGCTTTTAAAAATATGACAATAGGAGGCGCTCTCAGGTCTTCAGGTAGACTGTTCCAAGGGCCACAATAACGAAAAGAAGCTTCAGCGTATGTTTTAGTTCTAACTCTAGGTACTTTGTGACTTTTGGGTTTTTAATTAATGAACAATTAAGACATTTTGAATTTTGCTACTAAATAACTCTTTTTTTGGACATTTTGAATTCAATGAACTGCTTGCAACATTCCAGTTTTTTCTTTATTGGAGTGTTTAGTAGCTTGGAGATTTATTTTTGCTGAACTTTTAATTCTATGAAATCTTTAGACTTGTTTGCTAAACTCGCTGGAACTCTTATTGAACTTATTGAATTGTTCTTTTCTTAGTTTCTCTAATTGCAATTTGCTTGTGGTCTACATTATTTCTGAAACAGTGTAAGTTATTTACATTTTCTTTTGTAGCATGGTTTTCATTTAGCACTCGGCCTACACCCTGAACATTATGATTATTTTAACAACAAATTTAGCCATCTGTCTGTTGCCCAATTGAGACCTATTTAACTATTCTGGCCTTCAGTAATGCTACAACAGCATCACACAGCTGCACATCCATGATGAGAATCTCCTGCTCCACCACATCCCAAAAGTGCTCTACTGGATTGAGATCTGGTGGCTGTGGAGGATACTGCAGTACAGTTGTCCTGCTCTTTTAAAAGTCAGCTGTTTTGGTGTTGCACTGCCCCCTGCCTGTAAAAACTTTGTATGCAGTTTTTGTTAAGTTTTGTTTTGCCCCCTGCTAGTTGAAGAAGAGTCCAGTGGATGTATGCTAGTTAATTGCCATGTGGGAGCCTTCAGAGCAGGCAGCTAGGTTCATCTCCTGCAGGAATTATCTCTTCATTGTTGCCTTGGACACTATTTGTCCGTGAGTATTGGTATTTTTTATGTGTTTTGTGATGGAGACAGAGGCAGAGGGTGGTCTTTTGGATTGTGCTTTCAATTTGTAACTTTTAATTGTAGGCAGTGTAGTTTTAGCTAGCAGAGCTGTAAGCTAGCAGCATGACAGTGCATTTTTGAGTTTGCTTCTCTTGATTTTGACTGTGCCTTATTTTCTGTTCATTTTGTTTAATACAATTTGTAATTTGTGCTTCATTGCAGTTTTACAACAAAGATACCCTTCAATAAATGACAAGAAAAGTTATGCCTTGTAATTCTTGGAGGATTTTGAGTTGTTAGCTGACTGTCTAGCTTTGAACATCGGCTACTCATAGTGAGGACAGTATAACAGTGAACTCACTGAAACCAGTGTGAGATGATCTGAGTTTTGAGACATGGAGCTGCTGGAAGTCTCCATCAGAAGATGGTACACTGTGGTCATAAAGGGATGGACATGGTCAGCAACAATCTTCAGGTAGGCTGTGGGGTTTGAACCATGCTCAGGTGGGACTAAGGGGACCAAAGTGCAGCCTGAACCGCTGATTCAAGGCAGGATGGATCCATGCTTTTTATGTTGTTCACACCAAACTTTCAGTCTACCATCTGAATGTGGAGAAGAAACCCAGACTCATCAGACCAGGAGACACTTTTACAATCTTCTGTTGTCCAGTTTTGGAGAGACAGACCCTCAGTTTGCTGTTCTTAGCTGACAGGAGAGGCACCTGGTGTGGTCTTCCTATCTTCTTCAAGTCTGGACATGTTGTGTGTTCAAAATTGTCCTTCTGCAGATCTTATTTGTGCTTTTTCGGGTTACTATTGCCTTTCTTGGTCATTCTCCTCGCAATCACAAGACATTTTGATTACAAGGACTTAGGCTCAGTGGATATTTTCTCTTTTTTGGACCATTCCCTGTTGGTGAAAATCCCATCTGATCAGCAGTTTCTGATAGACTAAGTCCCTTAAATCTCCTTTCTTCTCCTTCTGATTCTCCGTTGGAGCTTCAGCAGGTTGTTTGAACATGTCTACATGCCTGCATGCATTTAGTTGCTGCCAGTTTAATGTGGAGTTGAATGGGTGTTCCTAATAAAGTGGCCAATAAATGTCAGTGATTTCTTTGTGTGATGTGCCCTTACACGGTCCTTCCTCTCCCCTTCTGTCCTGTACATGGTGTAGGTCTTCCCGTCCAGGCTGGACGCCACCTTGAAGGCTTTAATGAACTCGGCTGTTCCAATGCGGCTGGCACCCTGCGTCACCATGCCCGTGAAGCGCATCTTTCTCTGCATGTTGATCTGAGAACATGAGAAGACAGAATGAAGCCATGACGGCTGCAGCAGCTGACAGTGGTGTGTCAAAACAATTAGAAGAGTTTAAAAATCCATGGATGACTCTAACATTAAAAAAATGGCAGAAAGTAGTTAAATATAGTGATACTCATAATATGCTCAAACTTTTCAGGTGGTGTGCATATGACTCAGACTTTCCCCCGAATAGAAAAGACAATAAATTTGAATCTTGGACAAAGAAAGGACTCTCAAACACAGTTTTCAACACCTACAAAACAAACACGGTTGGAGAAAAATGGTTTTTTTTTCAGATACCTTCAATTAAAGAATTATTTTAGCCAGAGGTATAAACTCTCAGATATAACAACGGCAGAATCTGAGGTTTACAAAATTCTGAAGGCAGCCAGTGAGTCAATACCTCTTAAATCCATGACTAAACTATACAATGCTCTCTTATATGCAAAGAATGAAAATACTCTATACATTAGGGCTGGGCAATATATCGAATAAATCAATTGATTCAAATTATTTTCTGCAGAAGATTTAAAAATTTAAAAATCAAATTTATTTTTCCTTTACTTACTCCAATTTTAAATTGTAATATAATAGTGTAATGTAATAATGTAATACTAAAAATTTACAGTTTTCATGATGGTAGGCCCTGCCAGGTTTTTTACAAGCACATGTTTGGGCTTGTGTTTGTTTTTTAAATGAGATTAAATATTGATCAGAGAGTTTTATGTTAATGTACTGTGAAAATACCTCAGCCTTCAGTATTTATGTAGACAAACCTGCCTACGTTTGAACTACATATTCAACATTTTATGATACACACTTTAACTTTCAGAGGGAAATTCTGTTTGGTTTTGAATATATTCTGACAACATAAAAGCAAAACTTGATGCATGTCATTTTTGTGTCACTTGGAGTTTGTTTGTTTTTTTTAAGGGAAAAATTAAATCGAGAGTTGTGGAAAAAAAATCAGGGATTTTATTTTTATGCCATATCGCCCAGCCCATTATTAAGGAAACAAGGGAAATGGAGGCAGATTTAAATTTATCAGAGGAAGTGTGGGGAGAAACTTTGAGCCTCCAATGGTCCTCAACCAATTCAATGATTTGGAAGGAACACTGCTGGAAGAACGTTATTAGATATTTTAAGACTCCACTCCAAGAAAAATGTAAAAATATTACAGTGTCCTGCTGGAGACAATCTGACAATGTAAAGCTGTTACTGGCTCTTCTAGCAGCTAGTAAAAAATCAATCACCAGATAGTGTTTGAATCCATCACCTCCTACATCGGAGGAGCAGTTTGGAATAATTCTTGAGATATACAAAATGGAAAAACTAACCTACTGCCTGAAAATTAAAATCTGGGTAAAACTGATTTTATTACCCTGACACATTTGGTAACTACACCTGAATCTAAAACAACTTCATTTCTCTGAATATTAAGTAAACCGCCTTGGTTAATGTGTTATTATACAAAAAAGAGGGGGAGATGGATGCTGTAAAACAAAGTGATTGTATTTGTACACAACATTTTCCTAATAAAAAGATAATGAAAAAAAAAATTGAAGCCATGACCATGACGAACATGCACATAATCACGTGTCTTCTCTGTGTTCTCACCTCGATCCATGGGTTCTTGTCATGTGCAGCAGGACTCCAGGCGTTCACCAGGCCCTTGTTGTTGAGGCGGGCCAGCTCGGACCCCCAGCGCTGCAGGCCCAGCATGGTGTACCGGACCGACGAGGCCGAGATCTGGGTCTCGGCGATGCCCCCGCCCTCCATGCCAAGCAGCGAAATACAGCCTGAGGAGAGGGAGAAGAGGAGGGGGGTCCCAGGTCAGTGTGAGATTTCCTGCTGTGGCTCTAATGAAGAATGTGCACAGAAAATAACCCTACAGGGAACCCGCTGGGTTATTTTAAACTTTAAAGGTTATTTATGAATTTTAGGGCTGGAAAACACTGTCACAGGATGAATTTAAGCATATTTACAGCATTTTCAAGGTATACTTCCAAGGCTTTTCAGCACCTTATCCCTGTAGTAAATCAAGTAAACATACTTAAAATATAATAATAATAACTAGAAAAGCACTCAGAGAGCGCAGACCGCCGCCAAGCAGCTTCAGTCCATCCCTAACACAATCTCCCAATGACAAAGTATCCATGGAGTTATATGCAGAAATGGCGAAAATGGTCCTATCTCGTAATGTTAAAGAATCCTTTAAAAAATATTCCTGTATCCAGATGGTGATCCAGATCAGTCCCAAAATCTAATCATTTGTTCCTTATCCCATTCCACATATTTCCTGAAAATTTCATCAAACCCTGTCCATAACTTTCCAAATAATTTTGAACACAAACAAACCAACGACGGCAAAAACATAACCTCCTTGGCGGAGGTAATAATAATATTAAAAATAATAATATGATGATGATAATGATGATGATGATGAAGTCAACTTGAATGAATTAATGAATTGTGTTGCATGTTGATGGAGGTACATATATTTCTTTTTTAATCTGTTATTAATCTTAATTTTATTTCCTTTGGGGAGATTTAAGGATTTGTGTTTAATACACATCTGTTTGTGTGAATATGTTTGTATACATTTTGCTTATTTATTTTTTATTATTATTTTTTATGCATTGTCTTATGAGAATATTTTAATTGTTATCATTACTATCATATTTTCTTGGTATTATTAATACATTTTTTAAGCCATGTAAAAATGTAAAACAGACTATGTGGATTGCAGACTGAGATGTGACAATGGTTTTGACTGTTCAAAGGTTCAATAAAGTATTAATTATGAAAAAATCATAACTTTGATTATATAACACTATTAAAAACAGATGTTTACAAGGTGCTTTAACAGACAAAACAAAGGCAGAAAAAGGCAAAACTCTGGAGACAACAAACCAACATTCAGGTCAAACAGAGACCAACAGAGTCAGACGAAAAGGCACAGAGGTTGAAATAAAGCAACAAAAGGAAAGAAAATGGTAAACTGGAGACGACTGAAGTACTATAGGAATATACTACATTAGTACAGGTTAAATGTGAACATGTACATATGAAGAACATAAGAAAAGAGGGTATTTAATTTTATATTCAAGCCTTCAATAAACAATATCCTGCAGTGTGCGTAGGGGTGTATTATATGTATAGGATTCAAGTATTATATATAGGTAAACAAGTATGTGTGCATTTGTATAAAGTAACTTATAAAATATTTTAGTCAACATATTATTGAGATCATTGGTTCCTGAATGGATGGGGAATATTCAAAGATAAATATGGAGAAATTAAAAACTTTACTGTAGTACGTGGTAATGAAAGGGGTAGGATCAAATAAGTTTATACTTCTTACTCCTTTTCAAGCATGTAAACTTGCTGCACAAGCAATATATTAACAGTTTACTTTGTTTTTTTTTGTTGTTTTTTTGTTAGCATATGCATGTATTTTTTCTATGTTGACCACGCATGTTTGGTTTTTTTTTACATGTTTGAAATAAAGCATTCAATTGATTCATTCATCCCGCAGTGCGAGACGTGAGTGGGAGGGAGGTATGTCAGGACCCAGGAGTCTGGAAATAGCTGTGAAATAATCCAGAGTTCCTGTTTACTTTGGGTGTTTGATGTATTACTGTTCACACTCACGCAGCTGGCAGTTCTTCCCCACATACGGAGACGGGCAGTGGCATTTGAAATCTCCTTCCAGGTCCCTGCAGGTGCCTCCGTTCTGACACGGCTGGACGGCACAGTCATTCACATCTGTGTGGAAACAAGGGCGCAGCCACGTCAGTGTAGTCAAAAATAAGCAGCAGCTGTCATCGGCCAATCATACAGAAAGCCAGACTCCGTTAGAAACATGAGTGAAGGTTGGACGCCATGCTTAATAGACGAGGTTGTATTTTTCTTCAGGTGCTTCCAGGTTAGTTGAAGCCATGCCAGAGAGGACGAGCTGCAGCAGAGAGGAGGAGGAAGTTAATCAGGATATTTGCTACTGAAGACGCAGCTGCAGGAGGGCATGCTGTCAGGATGTGGAGTTCATTATATGACCTGTATATTTAGTCTTCAGCTCAAGAATTAGTTTACAATAACAGAATCATAAATGCCTCAATAATGTTATACTCACCATCTGTTATGTATCACTGTATTATTTATACATCTTAATAACCAGCTTTAAAGGCTTCTGTGAGTTTGTGAGAACAGTTACACAAGTTATGTAACTGTCCCAATGCAGGGGCCGGCCAAATAAATAAAAAAAGAGACCAATACCAAACAAATAATCACGAGATTAAATCTAAAACATTAAAGGGTTCAGCTGAGTTTGATTTGTCATTACAGTCTGCACTCACATGAGAAAAGAATGAAACTAGTTACTAAGGTCCTGGTATCAGCCATATAAAAATATAAAAGCAATAGGTAAGCAGCACAGTACAAAAAAAATAAATAAATAAAATAAAATACAAAACAAGGATATTTACAACATTACAATATTCTAGGGCTGATAAAATAAAAATAAAAATAAGGATAATGCTTTACAGCACTAACATAAAAATAAAATCTCAATAAAAATAAGAATAGATTTACAACATTAACATAATAAAAACTCCTCACTGGGGGGGGGGGGGGGGGAGTAACAGGAAGACGCAGGACAAGAAGGAGCAGTAGCCAGCCTGTAGACACATTTTAATTGTTTTGTTTAATTTATATTTTTGTTTATATCTATCTATTTTTATATATCTTTAAACTAAATCGCTACTGGAATCCTAATTTGAGGGAGTTTTCCAGGGATTAAAGGATCTCAAAGGGATTAATAAAGTTCTATCTAATCTAATAAATTAAGACCCAGTATACACCGGAGGACAGAGCAGCAGAGTAAGTGATGTGTAAAAAAGATCAACAAGTAAAATGGCTCTGCAGATGTATATACAATAAGGTGCACTGAGGTAGTAGTCCACCTTTTTCCAACTGACTAAAACTAAAGGTAGAATACAAGTCCAGGAAAAATTTACTAATGAATAACATAACATTTACTAACTCACTATTTTAATTCAAGAATCATGTGAGTAAAAGATCCAAAAACTTTGATCCAAATTAAAGTTTTCAGATGTTTATTTGTTGTGTCAGACCAAAATTCTCATTTAGAGAAGCTAATTTATTTAGGGCAGTAAAATTGACTTTTGGACAAACTGTTATCAGTTTTTATGATCAGACAAGAGAGAAAATATCAGAAATGTGGATAAAATATTAGAATTTGTCCACTGAAATATCCACTAAGTCACCTGCCTCTGAAGTAAAATTTTATTTTAAGGACTCATGCCTGAAAGATGGCCAAAGAGAGACAAATATTTTAGCATTTTGTTAGTGGCAAAATGGCCCTTACAAAAAAGTGTCTTTCACAGGAGAGCCCAATGTTGAGCATGTTGATGGACATGACAGTGCACATTTTCAGGATGGAAAAATCACAGGAAGTACCTATTTGTTTCATGTTGGAAGAAATGGATGAACTATATAATACCACGCAGGCCAGACTTTGACCTTGCAAAGAATAGATAATACACTGTGTGTGTAGCAATAACCACAATGTTCTTATGTTTTTCTTTATTTTTTTTCAATTATTTTTTTTTTTAAATAAACATCCATAGTTGTGTTTATATGGACATTTGAATCAATAATGATGCTTCATAGATTATGATTTAAGTATCTATATTATTATCCTTTACATAAGCTAATTTCTATAAATTGTTACCAATGCTTAGGGCTGAACTATTTTCGGAAAAGATCTAATTGTGATTTTTCTGGCAGATATTGCAGTTTCAATTTGATTCACAATTTTATTCAAATCAAGCTTCAGGGCAATATTCACTATGTTTACAGTATAGACAAGGAAGGAAATCAATGATCAAAAGGACATAACAAATTAGTCATCATCTAATGAGACTGGGATCCACATTCAAGATTTCCTGCTGCTTAACAGAAGATTTTTTCTTGCCGCCATGATGGAGGGATTCATGATTGGCTATATAGATTCATGTTGGGTGTTGGATGTCTATATTTGTATATATGTATATGTGTATTTTATATATGTATATATGCTTCTATGCATATATATGTATCCATAAAATGAAGAGCTTTATGCTCTATTGTAAAGTGTCTTGAGATAACACTTGTTATGAATTGGCACTATACAAATAAAGATTGACTGATTGATTGATTGATTGATTGATCAATATTGATGATAAATTATCTGTTTTCATTATTTAAGGGATACTCCAACTTCCACTCCTAAACAGAGACTTTGTATTGTTGACCTGCTCACCAGCACTTCTGTAAATGCAAATTTAACTACAAATAACGTGTAAAATAGTTGACACAACAGATCCTGGCTCAGTCAGGAGCACTGCAAAAAACTGCAGCTTTGGCGATCACATGATTGCCTGAAATTGCGATTTCGATCTGAACACAATGAATCTAGCAGCCCTACCAACACTTCTTTGACAGTAAATTAAAGCATCAATAACAGTCCTGTCAGATTAGTCAGTCTTGTATTTCCTCTGTTTGGCCTCTCGGTGGCGCCCTCTCCAACACTTTCCATCCTCCCTCAGTCTGTGTGATGAGTCAGAGGAGGAAAACGAATCAGCTGCACAAAATGGAAAAAACTCACTCCTTTTCATGTCTCACCCACAGGAACTGTCACAGCAACATGAGCTTTAAATCGACCACAAACACAAGGAGGAGAGTCTGGACGGTCACACAGATGACTGAACACCAAAGCAACATCTCTGTGAGCCCCTGAAGCTTTAACCCTCCGTTTGTTGTTATGGAAGCAAATGCACGCTAACAACCGAGGCGTGCTGATGTTGTGTTTTTATCCAACAGGCGCACACACGGCAGCATCTCCCTACCCACATGCGCACTCCAGAAATAGCTCCGTGTCCAAACGCTCACTCTCACACGGTCACAGGAGGAATACAGGCGATTTGAAGCGAGCATCCAAGAAGTCTGGAAAACAAAGTTGATAGCCAGGATCCCTCTGGCTCCGCTGCTTCAACATAAATCAAGTCAAACAGATGATTCACAGAGGGATCAGGGTCTTGATGGTTTTAACATCGAGCCTCCTAAACTTTGAGAAGAAGCTCCAAGATCAGGTTGTGGTTCTGGGGTCAAATACAAAAAGTGGAGCTTCACTGAGTTTGTCCCATCCTGATACTGTCATATTGTTTCCTCCTCCATCATATCCATAATCAGAATGACTAATTTTAGTATGACAAAAACACATGTTTAATGTTTAATGCAAATTTCTCAGCTGGGGGCACTCATTAAACAACTATAAAGCACTCAGAGAGCGCAAACCTCAGTTCCTGCAGTGGCTTTTCCACAACCGCTGTAAAAGAAACAATCCTGGATCACCAGATCCAGAACAGAGCCAGGATCCAGATCAAACTCAGTATATACATGGAGGTTGTTATCCTGTATGAACACCAGTTTTGGGAACATCACTTAATATTTTGATTTTATATCAATTATTGAATGGCGTCAATGGGATTTCCCATTATAAAGTTCAATGTTTTTTGCGACGTCTACCTGGATCAGATCCAGATGATTTCACCTTGGTTATAGAGACATGGATCCCGTATTATCCTGTGAAATTGGAAGTGAACCTGTTAAAAAAATGGCAGATGTGATTTTTTAAAATCCTGCCCAATGTTAGCTTGTGGGATTCTTTTGAAATTTTGGGAATTTTTGGCATCCAGACAAATATAGGTATCACAACCAAAATCTAATCATTTCTAAGTTGGGCCATTACCAACATCTGAAAATTTCAGCAAAATCCCTCCAGTAGTTTTTCTGTAACATTGATAACAAACAAACAAATACATGCTGGCAAAAACTTAACCTCCTTGGTGGAGGTAAGGATGGCGAGGCCCTGTCAGCCCTGTTCACTTCTCTCTTCTGTTATTTCAGGGCTGAAATGCTCGAACCCTGCTCTAACCCAAAGACCTACATGGGTAACCTGTGACAGGTAAACTCTGGTCCTGTGCGTCAGCTGGTGGCTCTTTGGTAAGAGGATTGGGCACCTCGAGAACCACATGGCCCAGCGGCACAGAGGTCTAATCCATTTACCTCACAGCCCGAAGAGGGCGAGCAAGCTGGGGGGCGGGGCCGAGGAGCACTGACAGATAAGGGAAAGGTGAACATACTTCAAGTGTTGTGATTGAGGTGATTTTGCAATTAAAGATCTACACGACATGTTATTTGGCACTCTTTGTGCAACTGATCCACTTCACAGCTCATAAAGGCCAAAAACATCTTCATTTGGACCCGTTATAACTGGCGTTTTTTTTTTTAAATATGGCCCCTGCGGCATAAAAATATGTCTTGCAATATTTTTAAGCAAATACTGGCATTTTCCTATACCAGTCTACCTCTACAATTCATGTAATTCTTCTCAAGGCCAAAAATGACTTTATATTGTTTTTAAAAGTTGACACAGCACAAAAAATATGACCTAATATCAACCTAATTAAAAAGCACTTACTCAAGATCATTTTTTTGTTTAGGAGATTTATTTTTGGACTTTACTGCCTTTAATTAAAAGAGAGGACAGGGGGATGGGGATTGAAATCAGAGAGAGCGCGTGGGGAATGATATGCTGGAAAGAAACAACAGGCCATGATATGCCAGATATAATAACCAGCACTAAAGAGACATCCACAAAAAACTTCCATCACATAAATGCACCACCTGCTATGCAACATCTCAGCCTCTGGATCTCTTTTTATTTAACTTTGTGTTGTTTTTATACAGCTGTTCGCTGATGACTTCCAGCAACCCTTCCACCAAAGAACAGATTAATTCTGTGGCAAAAATGGAAAATTACCACTGAATATATTCAATTTAAACATTGTTATCTAAAAATGTACATGAGAAATGGCAGGATAATATTATTCCCATGACTTAAAGCATGTCAAGCACCTATTTGCGCTTTGCTTTTGGAAACAACAACCAGTTTCCTTTGACCATCTGCATAAAAGTCAACCTGGAATCACCATCAATAGGCTTACTCCGCTGAGGTTTTCTGTCCCTTAATTAAGGTGCACAGTCCTTTAAATGTTGAGGTAGTGAAGTTTAGGGTTGGGGATCGCAGCCTCATTAAATTATATATATACAGAAAATACTCATTGAATGAGTCTTTGGTGAATATCAAGGCTGCAAGATATGAGAAAAACATACCATGCGCAACTACATCGTTTAATATTTCAATTAGGGAGGGGAATTTATATGTTTATTGATACAAATGCCATACCAGATCAATTTTTTTAATCGATTCCTGTGGGTTTCCTCTGAAACGTAGGACACATGGCAGTCTTGAGATCTGCTCATGTTTCCAGGTAATGGACGTCGTGCACTTGGTGTCACCTCAGACAAAACTTTGTCTTGCAGACTTTCAGCTGATTTTTCTTAATCTAAAACCAACCCATGTAACTTTTTCTGCAATAAATTGACACAAATAATTTAAAAGTAGCTTAAAGCAGATTCACCTGACTGTAGTACCATGACACTTTGCTTTCCACATTAAAAAAAATGTGTTTATTGTGATAACGACTGTGTAGATTCTCATTCATCCAGGTCATGGTCATTCTGAAGATTCAAAAGCAAGGCAACTGGACTGTGTAGAGTTCGTTGGGAAGACGTTTCAATTCTCATCCAAGAAGCTTCTTGGATGAGAAGTGACACGTCTTCCCAACAAACTCTACACAGTCCAGTTGCCTTGCTTTTGAATCTTCAGAATTATTGTGATAACATTAAAATGGTGATACACTGCACAGCCCTGGTGAACATCATCACAAAGAGGCATTAACACTTTCCACCTTAAAACTGTCTTTAATATGGCAACCACAGACGCTTAGCAGTGAAATACTGTGAGTCTTTATACAATTAAACATAGGGCTGATGGTTTTAGTATTTATTTCAAATATTGTAAGAAATGGTTAGCAACATAAGAACTCATGTTTGGAAAAATAAGACCGAGTTTATGTTGCTGCACTAAAAAGGGTTTCAGGAGAGAGCCCTTAAAAAAGTGTGTTAGATATCGCATGTAGAAAAAATATTGCAATACCATTTTTGAATATCACATTTTTACCAGGATCAGATCAAGGTTTGTCAACCTCCTATTGCCAAAAGCATGTCTTTCCAGAAAAAATCTTTGAAACATCAAGATAAGATTTAGGATCCATATCTTGCAGCTCTTGCAGTAGCCAATCAAAACAATGCTGTCATCTGATCAGCTGGTACGTATTCAGCCGTCTCTGCCGTCAGCACTCTGTCAGCGTGTAAATATAGATTTTTCGGGGGCAGAGGATGTGCTCAACAGAACATCTCTATGGCCGCTATCCAACAAACCCTATAGCGTCTAACAGAAACAGCACACTGCCACAATACTCAGACCGTCAATATTTGTCCCTGCATGAAGCAAAACCCAATAAAAAAAACTCATGCAGCATGTTTGAAACGTGACCCCGATCAATACAAAGCCAAGGTCGGCTGGCAGGGCATGTTGAGATCAGCAGAGAAGCCAACTGAACATCAGGACCTGTGCTGCAGGCAGCAGGATCTGGACCTAAAAACGGAGACAAGTCCGAGTGCAAGGACCAAAAACCTGAGCTCATGTTTCAGAGCGAGACGTGAATAAATTTATGTTCTCTATAGATCACAGTGTCACAAGCATAGTCCTCAAGGTTTTTTAAAGTTCACTTCTGATTAGAACATGTTTGTGGCTTGTCAAAAACACTTTCAAAAGTCAAAAGGGCAGAAATGATGTGAGGGAAATGAATTAAAGTATGTTGTAAAAATTATAATTGAGGTTTTAAATAACGAAATATACACCCTTTGTTCTGTAAATGGGCTGGACAAAATGGACCAATTGTCATGTGTTTATATTTTTTTATCTGGAGGTCAGTTAGGGTTGGGTATCACTTGGATTTTTTTTTGATGTGGGTTCTAACTTTATCATTTTAAATGTTTGCAAACAGATCCTAAATTTATACTTTTAAGAGAGAAATAATGCACTGAGATCAACAGCACCCTTTAGAGGTTTGTTCTTTTGAAGACAATATTAACAAGTCACTTGTAAATGACTTTAATGGCTGGGCAAAAGATTGAGTTTTAAAGATAAACATTTTCCATTAACATTTTCGTGGAGGAATCATAGTGTTTGACCAGTTTTTTCCCTGTCAACATCAACTATATCTACATAAATCAGAATCACAAATACTTTCTTAATCTCCAAGGGGAAATCTGGTTGTTTCAGTTGCTCTTAGACACAGTATAGCAGCAGGGATACCAAATAAAGACATTAAAATAGACAAAAGCATGAAAAATGAAGTGAGCAGGCAGCATCATGCAGACTCTTTAAGCTGTATCAACTTCCTTATGGAGGAAAGAAAATAGGTAAAGGGAGACTATGAACAAGGAAATTTACACCACTAACATTAACAATTTAAGTTAAACAATATTTACAATATGAATAAAAATATGACAGCACTGTGTGACAGAAGACCAAATTTGAGTATTGCACTGGATATTATGTTTGCTTATTAACAAATAATAACAAACATCAGAAGTGAAAACAGTAAAAAAAATATTATAAAAATGAATCTATTCTCAAGGACCTGACAGCAGTAATATTATGAGGAGGAGTTATAAGGGAAATAAACACTGGCATACTCTGTATCTCATTTGAAAGAGCATCAGTAAACCCTGACATATATTCTCCAGCATGAGTATCAGACTGCTACAGAAATCATAAGTCTGGTCTTTCTTTTACCAACAACAACATGACAGAAGAAAATTACACATTTCTAATCTCCACCCTGTTTCCATGGTAAAGCAGTCAAAGGGGGGGTAACTCTATGGTCGCTGTATAAAACCACAGCTGTATTATTGAATATAAATGACTCCAGTCTCCAGATGTGTAATTTTCCTTGTAGTCTTCAGACTGGCAGGACACCAGGGAGCACCAGCAGCTCCATAAATAGATCTAAATCGGATCTGTGCCAGGATGCAGAGCTTTAAAAGAAACCTCTAAAGTCAGAAAGTGTATTTACAGAGAGCCTTATTTAGAGCGCTGTTTGTCAATGCTCTCTCTGCCACGACATCTGCAGAGTTTGATTATCTGTTTTGGCTCATTTCTGCATGTAAGCAGCACATTCGGGTGTGACTGAAACCACCTATCACAGGTTGTCACACACAAAACTCCAGGTCAGGGACAGGAGGTGATTTCTGCTAGCCTTGTGCAGCAGCTGGATCCGCCTGATTCAAAGTCTGTAATCAGGCAGGTCTTTCCAAGCTCCAATCTACAACAACGACCTTTGATCTCACTGCATTTCTTCATTAAATGAAGAACAAATATCAACACTAAATTCTCTATAGTAAGAAATTTTTTGCTCCACTGCCGACATGTTTTAATGAGAAATGGTAAGAAATCAAAGCCACTCTGATGTGGTTAAAAAGAGTAAAAATGACTCATTAATATTTTTTAATTTTTTTATTAATCATCTTTCATCTATACCACCTATCCCTTTTGGAGTCTAAGGCAGCTTGAGTTTCCTTTATCTGTCATTGGGCAGGAGGCAGTCCGGAGTAACCCATGTGAAAAACCCTATTTCCACCCATTTACATTATCCCCGTCTCCAAATCTTGCTGTATTTTCTGTCAGTCTTGCAGGATGACCACCTGGCCAGTTGGCCAATCATGATTGAGCTTTGGTGTCATAGTCAGGTGGGTGGGCGCAGCCAATTGTGTGCAGTTATTATGCCACTGTGGTTCAGTTTGAGTTGGAGCAGTGGGAAGACTGCATGAACTACATGAGCTACAGGTCGGTTTTAACTTATTTCTGCCTCTTTTCCACTTAAATAATGATTGACACTAAGTACTATGTACATGTTAACTTGTAGATGCCTTCTGCTGCGGCTGAAAACCCACAGAGAATGAGTTTCTGTGTGGTATAAACCGAGGACTGGTGAGTCAAATGTCTGTTTGTGCTAACGTTAGCCTAGCCAACTCCATTCATTTTGATGGACGTGGTTAGCCTGTTTGTTTGATTGACAATGTGCCTTTTTATTTAAAATGTAACTCGTAAATGAGATGACATGGAAATCTAAGTGTCCTTAAATTAATTATATGAAAGTACATGGCTGTTGTTACTTTTGTAATGGCTTGTTAAAGTGCCTTGATGCCAAAAAGCATTTATCTCCTAAAAGGGTTAACTTGGTTAAGCACTTAAGTAACATGACTTGAATGTATTTATTGTCTATTAATTATACATATGGATTATGCCTGCTAAATACTATTACAAATGTTACTTTTGACTTATGGTCAATGCAAGAGGTATTTATTTTTCTACTGTTAAATACTGAGTATTTGGAAATTAACTATAGTGCAACTAGTGCCATGTATGAATTGTGTGCACAATTGAATTGATATTTATTGGTATATTGTAATTTAGGTCAGGTTCTTGACCCTGATGGCAAGCTAAAGGAGGTCTAGAGTCTACAGACTGACGGACTGTTCAAGAGTCACACCTCTCCTGTTGGTAGGGGGCTCTCTGTAGCCCAAAAAACCTCTCACCACACTCACTTCACCCATTGCCCACTATCCACACACATCTCCCACAAACTCTCTCACCAATATTCCCTCTGGACTCAACCAAAACCCAGGCGTGGGTTTTCAGTGAACTGTGGGGGGGGGGGGGCTGTTGGGGTTCTAGTCTTATGTTCATGCTAAACTTGGTTTTTTGAGATTCTTGGACTGCTTGACTCTCGAGATATATTTATCATTTCTTGATTTGTTTATTGTGCCTATGCGATTCAATTTAATGAGTGCTTATTTAGCGTGTATGGCCATTCTCATTAGGTGTTACCATATAGGTTTATTCACTATATGTAACTGTACTGTATGTTTCTGTAATTTTCTCTATGTCGCAATATACTGTACCATCTAAAAATCAACCCTCAGTCACCTGTCCAGGCCCTCTGTGAGCGAATCCTAGACTTCTGATAACTAGCCTATTTCAACTCATCACTGTGTTATATATCGCATAGACATTATTAAGAATTTAGCCAGTACTTACAAGTCTCGCAGAGTACCCAGGGGAGGGTAATGCATAAGGATGCACGATGTTATTGGCACCATATCGGTATCAGCAGATAAAAAGTGGAATATCGATATTGGCAGATATCAAAATTTCTCCTGATTTACAGACGATATTTTGGCCAAACATACTGGCCATTTGAATCACAAATATTGGCTGTTATACCCACAAAATGTATGAATGCAATGTTGACATTTTCAACACTATATTCTCTTAATAAATAATGAAATGTTGTTTTCCTTAGTCCACATCAGTTTCTTACACAAATACACTGTCACATGAGAGGAACAGGTCAATGTAACTAAAGGAGATGCCTCATACTCTTGACAAAAAATATTCTCATCAGCAATGATAAGTTTGGGAATATTGGCATATTAGATATCTTCAAAAATCCAATATCATGCATCCCTAGTTATGCAACACAAACTCCACACAGAAAGGCCCTTAGCAACAGTGGAGTTGAACCAGCAATCCGCACTGCCTGCTGCATCACCATTTTTTCCTATTTATTAGGGTTGCCATAGTTCCCACGATAAGTATTTTTAAGCTGCAAGATTTTTAAGCCTTATTAGGCTGGCCAGACAGCAGGAGGTCTGTAGAACTATGTGACATTGATCATCTCACATGACACTGACCCTTAAACCTGCAGAAAAGAAAAATCATCATACATGTTAAGGGATCGTACCAGTGTTTCTATATATTTTCTGATGATACCTGCTGCATTTAAGAGATACTACGAAACTCCTTTCCTCCTTTCCCACCAGTTTACCTCACTCTGTTTCCAATAAGATTTTTGCACACCATAAAGATCAACTGACTTCAAACAGGCTATACTCAAGGCATATACAGATTCAGCCAAAATACCAAAACATTAATTCCACATGATTCACCAGTAACATGGTGCAAACTCAACCGCAAACCACGACTAGTCTTGTCAGTCAGTAAGTTTCTACATTTGGAAAAAGATGTCAAAAATATCTGAATGTTGTATCTTTTCTGAAATAATCTACAATAGCATCAAACTACTTCACCTGTAGTGCGTTTTCTTTATTTTTGCAAAACAATACCTCATAGGCATGTGGTCGAAATGGAAGGTAGCATCAACATGCCTATGTATTTAGTTTAGGGTTTAGTTTAGTTTAGTTTAGCATTCTTTACTTGAATCGGCATCAGCCGATTCGCGCGTGGGTTGGCCGATGTATTTTTCCACGGCATGATTTACAAACAGGCATCCATGGGCAGCTCTGTGTTGCCGGAAGACCCTGCAGCACATGCAGACGCGTTACCCCTTCCCCACTGCAAGAGTGGTGAAAGCAGCATTGCCTTGGAGGCTGCTTCACAACGATAAGTTTTAAACTTTCAATTAGCCTCTAACAGTTAAACTTAGTTGAAATATTGCCACCCACTTTGAAATAGGAAACATGAATGCCAAGTGCATGTAATATACGTGCTTGAAAATGTAGTTAAATTTGTGGGTCAGAAAAACGGGAATGCTGTTGAATGCTTCATCTTTAAAACTGCTTACCATTGTATTTAGGGAGCTGTTGATGTAGTTGTAGGCTAATATGTACATCTGTTACGAACACCGGTTTAAGGATTAAGTAATGTCAACGTTGTCAATTCAGTTCCATGGTGATTGTAGGAGTTTAATTCAGCGAACACCGGGCTGAGGTTAAATGCGTGTCGTGTGTGTGTATGTGTGTGTGTGCTCTCTCCCTCAGAGCAGAGTGGAGCAGCAATGTCTGCTATCAGAGAGGTCTTCAGCGTGCACTAGACGAACTTTAATGATGAGAGAAATGTTTTATATGTAGTACTAAATTGTGTCAGTGTTTCGTGAAAACGTGTTCAGAGCTGTTTGCTGCCGTTATCAATCCAGCGTTAGCAGAGTTTTTCAGTCAGCGTCTGCTCAGCTGATGTGTGTGGGGGTGCGCGTCTCACTGCCATCACATCGATTGGGGAGAAAACTTAAACTATGAGAGAAATGTTGTGTACGTGGTTGAATATTTATTCCTTTTAAAGTTGGTAATGTCATTTTTTTCCTGTAATTGAGGGAGCAAAAAGCAGTATCGGCCACAAATATCGGCCCAAGAAAATCGGCAGTCCATAATCGGTCATCGGCTAAGGGTGATGGAAAAAAATCGGTATCGGCATCGGCCCTAAAAAAATCCATATTGGTCGATCCCTATTTAGGACTTTATTTCAGTCATTAAATAAAACATTTAATACAAACAAAAAAATCTCAAACATGAATGAAAAGGAGCAGAAAGAAGAAAAATCTTATAGAGTCTGTCCCTCTCTCACAAGATATTAATTAACTATACACATAATACAAATTAACAAGGGCTGCAGGCCAACATGCCTTTTTACATTTCATTTTTTCTTATTTTCAGAAACAACCAAACAAATAAAAAAGGCCACAAGTTAATCCACATTTTGCCACAGAACAAACATAGCAAGACTTATATTAACACATTTCCCTGTATGTGTATGTACTCAACATACTGGCTTTGATACTTTTTTAAAGATAAAATTTGATTGAGCTTCTTCAGTTTCTTTGTTCAGACTGTTCCATAAACTGATTCCTCTCACTGTAACACAGCACTCCTTCAGTTTAGTGGTAAACATTAAGGTTCTGTTGTGCTCCATGCATAATAGGAGGAGCCTACTTTCATTTTAGTGTTCCTGTCCATTTTCTTGAAGCTTGAAGCTGAACATCTGCCACCACAAATAAATCAACAGTCACATCAAACTGCTGCAGCAGAAAGATGTGGGGAGTCAACACTTCACCACCAATAATCACCTACAGCTGCCAAAACATGATCCCACAGAGGATGCTAACCATGGGTTTGAACAGCCAAGTGACTGCTGTGTGACTTATATTCATGAACACACAAGTCTGTCAAGCTATAAACCCCAAAATAAAAAGGACAGACTACTGAAACTCTACTTTGGAGAAAACCATGATAACTAATAAACTAAACTACGGCTGGGAAATATATTGATTAAATCGATTAATTTAAATTATTTTCTGCAGAAGACTTTAAAATGAAAAACCAAGATTTTTTTGTCCTCAACTTACTCTTACTCCAATCACAAGTTGTTGCAATGTTTAAAAATATAAATACCTAAAATGTACAGTTTTCATGATGGTAGGCCTGGTCAGGTTTTGCACAAACACATTTTTAGGCTTGTATTTGTTGTTTAGATGACAGTAAATATTGATCACATGTATCAGTGTTAACATACTGAGAAAATAGCTCATCTTTCAGTGTTTATGTAGATGGGCCTCCCTATGCTACATAATCAACATTTTATGATAAAAGGGAAATTCTGTTTGGTTTTGGAAAATATTTTGGTAACTAGATTCATGTAATTTTTGTGTCACTTGGAGAGATTTTATTTTTAGGTCATATCACCCAGTCCTAAACTAAACTATCAGTTCTTTTGAACAAAATGAACCAAGAAACACCCATGAGGCTGTTCCAAATTCATGACAACACTAACAAAAATACTCATATATTTTTCTTTATTATATATATACACAAACCATGATCTTCACAGGGGGGCTTGGAGCCAAATCTGCCCACACAGCCACATCCTGGGAGGAGCTAAAAAGTCCTAAAACATCTGAAAAAGCAGCACAAACACTTTCATGGTCGTCTACAGAGCAAATGTTGCCTTATTCAGTTATAAAAGCTGAAATCACAATGTGTGGACTGAAAACACTCTCTCTCCCTCCATCTGCCCCCTCTCCGTACTTCACTTCTCCGTCACACAGCTCGTTCTGTAAACCATAAAAGCTTTCAGGACGATTGGTCAGGACATTTAGAGGCGATGCAGTCACACCTGGTTGGTGAGAGTGACATTGTCGGGGGGGCAGACTTCATACACCGTTCCGCCTCAACGTTCACTTTTTTTTTTTTCGCCCGGCAACAGAAGCAGCGCTGACGCAGCGATCGCCACTTTCTGTTGGTTAGACTGCCAACGCATGTGTGTATGTGTATGATAAACAGTAAGTGAGACCATGAGCTGAGCATTTCGATCTCATCTTACTGCCGTGATCTGTGGGAAGTTTTAGATCTTGATTTGTTTCCCAGCAGGGAGTTAGTTCATTTTAATTACCAAATGATATGCAAGAACCAGTTTAGCTCTCTTTCCTGCAAAGGCTTTAACCTTTGCAACTCCAGGCCATTTTCTGCTTTTTTTTTAAGTTTATCTGGACTTTTTTGTAACAATGCAAAATCCCAACCTTTTCAAACACAATCGAGATAAAGACCTTTCTTTTCCAGGACAACCTGGGCTATCAGAAAATTCATGGTGTATGACGGTGGAGGCGAGACAGAAACCATGACAGAATTTGAATGTTTACTTTAAAACTTTGTAAAAATAACACACAGATCCTATAATGAAAATGCTGTTTCACATCTAAGTATGGCTCCCTCAAGCTTTGTTGCATAATGAGAAAAAAAAAAGAAACTCATGGCAAAAGCTTTTCTAAATTTACACTTATTCCTTCAGATGGTTTTGTTGTTTTTTTGCTTTGGTCTGATGGAAACTGTTCACCAATTCCATTTAAGAATAATTAACAAATAGCTAGGGCTGGACGATATGGCCTATAAATAAAATCCCCAACTTTTTTTTTTTTTTTTTTTTTTTTTAAATACTAGATTTACAATTTTAAGCGATTTTTTCCCTCTCAAGGAAAAAACCTCCCAGTGACACAAAAACACGAGAATCAAGTTTTGCTTTTATATAATAAAAAATATTCTGAATCTAATCAGAATTGTTAAGCTGCATGCTGTCATTTTTTTTCATAAAATGTTGATGATGTAATTTCAACATAGGCTGGTTTGTCTACATGAGCACTGAATTCTGAGCTATTTTTACAGCATATTAACATGAAGCTCTCTGATCAGAATTTAATCTCATTTAAAAAACAAATGCAAGCCTACAGAAGTGCTTGTGCAAAACCTGACAGGACCTACCATCATGAAAACTATAAATTTTCAGTACCGTAATTTCTCTATTATAACACGCCCACGATTATAACACGCACCCCATAGTTCCACAATTTTTGTCTGGAAAAACACTGTACTCCAATGTAGGGCTGAAACGATTCCTCGGATAATCCGGATAATTCGATTACAAAATATCCTCAGGCAAATTATGTGCCTTAAATCTGGACCACTACACAGCACATGGTGTTTGACACGGACAGTCATTTCTGTGGCATAACATGCCTGCTGCTTCCGCGCTGCGCGGTTGAAATGTAGATGTGCGGCGCGGACTGTAAAATCATGTAGGGAGAGAAAAGAGAGGGTCAGAAAGAAGAGAGTCCGCAGAGGAAACGGCAGAAAGTATCCAAAGTGTGGGATCACTACAAGTACAAACGAAAAGAAAACAGTACAGTGTGTCTGTTGTCAAACGGAGTTAGCTTAGCATGACAGCATGACGTCAATGCAGCAGCATGTCAGCAGTAAACATCTGGTCTGTGTGTCAAGTCTGCGGACCAGACACAGAAGATAACACTCATGATACATCAGCAGAAGCAGTTAATGTGATCAATAACTGAGATTAAGTCTAGTAAGTCACGTACTTTGATTATGGCTCTATGTAAAGGCTGGTTCAGAACGTAAATCAATGCAGAGGCTACTTGGATAGGTATTCTGTGTATTTTGTTCAAATACTTTTCACATCCAGAAACTTTTCTTTAATTTGATTGCAGGGAGTAGAACAGGAAATATTGACAGCGAGCAGAGGAAGCAGGTGTAGGGAATCCTTTCATATCTTAAATAAATGTACATTAGCTAGTTGACTCTTAGTATCTAAGTATGTTATTATTTGGTCCTAGTAATAAAATAAGCTAAATAAGATCATCAATATAGTAATTAGCATCATTACAGCAGTAAATGCAATAATATAGCAAAATGAGATAAGCATGAATTAAAAACAAAATAAAAATAACCAAACTTTAAAGAAGTACTAAAAAAGCACGATATGACCCAGAGTAAAAATAAAACTGCAAGAACAATGTAAAAAAAAAAAAAAATTAAAGTACAAAATTATTGACACCACTTCAGATAGGTAAATATCAATATCATTTGATGAGATGTAAGTGGTTTAGTGCTCACTGCAGAGACAAATTATCATTATAACTAAAAGACCTGTTTATCCATTTAGGTTTTTACTGTATGTATGAGTGGTATATTTTTGAGATATCAGATGTAGAGATGTCTGTCTTCTCTCTGATATAACTGGACTAATTCGCAAAAGTCCTGTGAGGCTCAAAGCATCAAAAATTCATTTGGACAATTCAAAGCCAGTGTCTCATTCTAAAAATCAGGACCTGGTGGCTCAAAATAATCTGCAGACCTTGTTGTGAGCAGTTTCATGTGGAAACTACTTTTTACCAATACAAAAATATGTATTTCAATTTTGGGATCCCGTTTATGCTCAAAATGTTCAAAAAAAGAAAAATAAGTTGTTAATTTAAGAGACCTGGCTTATTTTCTGTTTTGTATATTACTGATGCTTTTCAATAAAACTGAAGTGATTCAGTGTAAAAAAAATTGCAGTGAGCACAATGTACCTGTTATCCGATTACTTGATTATTCGCCAAAATACTCGATAGAGTACTTGATTACAAAAAGAATCGATAGTTGCAGCCCTACTCCAATGTAACACAGACCCAAATTTTGCCCAAACCTTACTCTCTCAGACAGCTCAAAAATTACCATTATTCAAAGTTTTAATCGAAGAAATTTCAGTATTTTCACAACAAATACCGTACACGATTTTCTCTCTCAACCTGATGTGGAAATAGCTTTTGCTTCACGCATGTGCAATTACTCAATTTCTGCCCAAGCATGCTCAGTCATAATGTACCGACCAATCAGAGAACAGCTATCAACATGTCGATGTCTTCGACCAATCACAGCGCAGCTATTTTGCGTCCCTTGCTCACAAGGTGGCAGCACCCAGTGTTTCCATGTGTTTTCGCAGAGAAAGAGAATACTCCAGCTTTTTGTATCAGATGTGTTGCAATCGCGATGTTGGTGAGACGAAATATGGCAAGTAATTTACTTGTACTCGCACAAATACAAACCTGAAAATTAGACCTTATTTAAGAGCAAAAAAATGTGCGTTATAGTCGAGAAATTACGATATTTATATTTGTAAACATTACAACAACTTACAATTGGAGTAAGTCAAGAAAAAAATCTTGATTTTTAATTTTTAAATCTTCTACAAAAGTTTTAATTAATCAATGTATTGCCCAGCCCTACTTGACTTAAGTTTCTGCAACACCAAAGTTGTCAAACTTTGACTTCAGCAGGTAGTTTTTCTACAGAATCATCCAGAAGCCTTCAGCATTTGCCAGCAGGGAGGATTGTGGTGAAACTTCAGACCTTTGGTTGACTTTGGTTGTGAAATGTTCAGGAGAATATAGATTTTAATAAATAGAGAAAAATGTTTAGCTGGGTTCACTGGTTTTCACACAAACAGCCCGAGCCGTCTGCTTCGACCTGCACTCATGCACCAATTAGAGCGCACTTAAACCATCTCAACACACTCATCAGTGGCTGTGAATGGAGGGGTGCAGCACTCAGAGGGGCTCTCATAAACCAGTGAGGTCAAGTAAATTCCCCTCCTCATTTTCCCTGAAGCATTATCTAATTAGTGTAAAAGCTGCTCTGAGGGAGGGCTCTCAGTCTGGCTGCAGAGCCAAAACTGTCTGCCAAGAGGAGCCGGGAAATATGGGCTCTGATGAGCAGGGATTTGTGTGTTTCAGGAGTTAAGTGATATTACAAAAAAACCTGATTAGAGAATAATGATGGTCTGGGGATTGATTGTTTTAAGGGAAGTTACTCAGAGGCAGGTATGAGAAATGGTCAAAGGAAACTTCTCAAGACTGAAGATAAATTAATATCATTTAAGCAACACAATATGTTCTTTTTTGTTCTTTACCAGAGCCTCATCAAATAAAACTTTCACTGCTCCAACTTTTAAAGTTTATCTTGAGGTTTTGCTGATGTAACGAGTCGCCCAACAACAACTAAAGACCATTTTGATCCAAAAGCCAAATTTCCTTCAACTACAATTGTCCATCTTCACCTCCTTCTGTCCTTAACTCATTGTTAATGAACACTCAAACTATATGATGCATGATATCTACCAGGTAGAATGATATGCTATGATTTGACACCTGAAAAGTCATTGTTAGCTAGTATTTAACCAGGGGATCAAGTTAGCTGAGAGTCAAAACGAGTGATAGAAAACATGACAGCCCCAAAAAGCGGAAGGTAAAATATCTTTTACACCCCATGTGGCTGGCAGTAGTATGGGTGATAAGGACTGATTTTTTAAGGTAAAAAAATAATAAAATTGGGAAAAATGTAAACAAATGGTTTGGTGTGTGGGGGGATGTGTGTGTGTGTGTGTGTGTGTGTGTGTGTGTGTGTGTGTGTGGGGGGGGGGGGGGGGGGGGGGGGGTCTGAGTGACTTGAAATTGGCTAATAATTGGCTGAAACTTGGCTGGAGGGGGAAATTAAAATGGCAGCATCTGTAGTCACACCTAAATATTGATATTATTACACTGCTGTTAAACTCCGGTCCCCCCTGACGTCCATTGAGCATAAAACTGGCCCCTGTATTAATGTAGCTGATGACCCCTGGTTTAGATGATTGAAGGTGGAGCATTAAACACGAACTCAGAAACAAGCAGAGATAGTGCGGAGCTCAGCAGCTTCCATGTGTGTGAGTGTGTTGTTGTTCTCCACAGCCTCCACATGCAGCCCTGAGAGCAGAGTACTCCTCGAATTAAGGAGGAGACGGGACAACAGCCAAACACAAAGACACCTCCCTCCTTGAAGCCCTCTGTTACCTTTGTTTGAGCTTAAATCTGCTCCTTGGACACCTGAGGATAAAAGGCAAACATGATGAAGCACAAATGAAAAATCCTCTCCTCATAAGAGACCACTTGACTCCTCCTAAGCTGCGTCTTGGTGCACACTTGGCTTCTGTTGTTGTGCCACTCTGTCACATAAACAGTAGCCATCTGTCTCCGGGTGCAGGGCTGCAGGCGGGTGGAGAAGCACAGCACATGTTCTCAGCGTCACATCTTAAACTGACCCTGATTGAACCAACCTGGTTTGAGTGATGCATGAATGAGACGCTCATGAGGACGGCAGCTGTCTGTGGAGGACACTGCAGCTGTTTGCATGTCAGTGTGTCACTTCAGACTGACACACAAAGGAAGCTTTAACCTTGATAATTCACCGTGCAGAAATGTGGGATTTACTGTCATGGCTACACACAACAATGGTGGGTTTATTACTTCAGTTATGAAGGCAGATGAAAACAAACAGCAGGACTGCAGCAATACACTTAGCCCATCGCTAGGTACATGCCTTGGGTTTTGTATCTTTTTTTTTTTTTTAATTTTGACTTTGGTTTTGAAGTCAATTTTACCGGAACAGCAATGGGTTACCATGGAGAAAAGCTATTATTACATTACTTAACTTCTTTATTTTACTTTTAAGTTATAAAAACAGCTGTTTTATCTACACTGCCTGGCCAAAAGAAAAAAAAGTCGCCCTCTGGATTTAACTAAGCAAATAGGTACCAAACAAACAAACAAAAATTGTCCTTCGTAGGTTTACCATTAACAGAATGTTGTGCTTAAAGCATGTTTTTGTTGTGAAGTTAAGACACAGTTTTGATCACTTCTGATGCAAAGATTTTTGACTTCTTTGTTGTCACTTTATACAAGATTACCTCCCATAGTCCTTATTTAAGGCTTAATTCACAAAAATAATGTGATGATTAAATGACTATACAAAAAGCAAAAGCATAAACAGAGCTCTAAGACTCACTGTTCTGGCAGTGGACTCCTTCGAAGCCCGGCTGACACTTGCAGACGTACTCGCTGAAGACGTCACCTCGACGTGACTGACTCCTCACCTCACAGGTGGCATCGTTTTTGCACGGGTTGGGGTTGCAGGGGCCTTTTTTGAAAGGAGAAAAACAGAAGAGGAGAACGCCAAGGTCAGTATCAGCCAATCAATCAATCTTTATTTGTATAGCACCAGTTAATAACCAGTGTTATCTCAAGACACTTTACAATAGAGCAGGCTGAAGACAAACTCTTCATTTATAGATACACATACAGTGCTCAGCATAAATGAGTACACCCCTCCAGATTTGTCAGAAACCTTTAGTTTCTTTTCAAAATTAACATTTTCTATGGCATATTATACCACAAAATACTCCCCCAAATGTGGGCCATTGATTGCAAACAAGAATTTTTAACTTGCACACAAAAACGTAATTTTTCTCAATTTAAGATCAGGATGCAAAAAAATGAGTACACCCCAATCAAAGGGATGGGAGCAAAGCTGAATTTTAGTTATCATATTACCCTTATTTTCATCTTATGGAAAAAAAAATGTTATGTTAAACTCAGCTTTGTCAAAACTTTGGAAGTTGTGCTTTTTTTTCATTTAGATATTGATTAATATATTACTTTTAATAGGGGGTGTACTCATTAATGCTGGGCACTGTGTATGCATGTATACAAATACATATAATGAACATATTTGTATATACACATACAAACATCCAGAGATGTATCCACCCAGGCAGAGACAAAGGGACTAAAATCACATTTGCTTCTGCTGAATAAAGACCCAGCAATCAATCTTTATTTATATAACACCATCCTTGTTAAATATAAATTTATTAAAGGTAAGCTCCTTGAGATGTGGCATCTCATTTTTGAGAGGAACCTCATGTCTATGTGGTTGTAAAGACAGATACTATGGATGAATAATCAATACAACCATGGATAGAGAGATCACTCTCATATTAACGTTAATATCTATGATGAAGATAATCTAGCGAGGGCTGATGTTGATTAATATAGCAGCACCTGGCTGAACTGCCATTAAAATGGGTTTAACTTAACACAATCCGGAAATGTCACAATTTAAGAAATCAGTAACTGGGGCAGGTTTAGGCAATATATCATGATTGTAAGATATATGGATTCACAAAAAGAACATATATATTCAACTGTCATTTCTCAAACACATTAAATTTGACATCTGGCCCAATTGCTATTTTTAAATAAACTTTGTCCCTGTTGCTTCTAAATCAAAAACGTATTGATATTATATGTGTACCACCTTTCACTTTAAAAATATTATCTGTAACTTTAATTTATATATCCAGCCCAAGGTTCAAGTGAAGAAGGAGCTACAATCTTTTTAAATTCAGTAATTGCACACATTTTTCTATCCAATTCCATTTAAAATTGCAGATTATTCAGCTTCAGGACACCAAAAAGTACAATGATCTTTATTAAGATCATACCTGCTACCTGGAGGTTACTCTGAAACCCTGATACAGGTCTTGTGATGTACAGGAGAACCATGTTGCTCTTTGGTACCATTATTATTAAGGTCCTCACTCAATGAAATGAAAAAAATTAACCCCCAACATGCCAAAATGAGCTCTCTAGCGCTCCCTAGGCACACTAAACAGCCCTCACGACCAGTAGGAATGTCGTAGGGAGATCAAACAGACGCCGAAAAGTTCGTCTCATTGAGATCCACAAATCACGCACTGACACCCCTGACCTATCTCAAACAGTTAGTTGGCAATTTGGTTTTCAAAATAAGAGCTCACCGGATCATCCCCAGCTTTAATTATTGATATTATTACGATTATTTTTATTGAGCCAGCATGCAGGGACTCTTTGTGGTCATGCCAGCCTGTGTCTGATGCCTATAACTGTGTAGTCTTTTGAAACAAATCAGTGTTTCATACGGTTTATTTACTCTACAATACACTAGCATTTTATCAGAGTGCAGGATTGTAAGTTCATGACAGAGAACTTCGGTAAACTGGCTATTTAAGCTAAATAAAGCCAGGTTGTATTTTGTGTGACTTTGGTATTTGTGGTCAGAGCGTGTCCTTGCATTTTATATGGGTGTATTGGTTGCACTGATGCATAAGCTGCAGCCAGATAGATTAGATTTTTAAAGCATTTGCCTGTTTGAATTGTACAAAAATATTTTTTCCTTAGAGTAATTGCTTACCAGATTCAGTCTCGTTGCAGGTGTCTCCAGTGAAGCCGTCAGGGCAGATACAGATGAAAGGAGCTCCTGCACCGGTAACACAAGTCCCACCATTACTGCACACGTTCACCTCACAGTAATCGCCTGGAGACAGAGAGAGAGAGAGAGAGATTAAGTGACCTATATTAGACTCAAATACAAAAATGCTCAAAAATCATCCTTTTTGTGGCGTAGAAAGAATTAAATTTTATTGAAACGGAGCTCGTTTTTCATTCACAGAGCTGCATGATTTGCACAGTAGGTAATTTAGAAGCAGTGTTGCTTTTACACCCAATAAATTGGTAAATTAAACACTATTAAAGAGAAAAACTGTAAAAAAAAAAGAAACTATAAATCTGGCTATGAACTCTCCATCTCTCGTTCATAAATGCCTGAAGAAGTTTTGGTATTTCCTGCTAAACATCTGGGATTTCCAGCTCATATTTCAGGACAGGAAGAGAATAATCAGATACTGAGGCTGGTGCTTTTGGTATCACGCATGCTTCAGAGTGGAGTCCTTTCTTATTTCCTGAACAGTTTGAGGGCTTCATTATTGTTTTCTCCTGTTATTAAGTCTTCCAGTTCTCTGTTGTGGTGCAAAAGTAAACGGCGTACTGCATGTTGGAAGTGACGGCGCGAACAGCTGAGTAAGCCATCACTACAGTGTAAATACAAACACTGGAAGCTTCCAGCAGCATCCCTGTTGCCCGAGCTGAACCCGACAGTCTGCCAGCTCTCTGAGCAGCAGAGAAATCATGTCAGGTAGGGCTGGGAGAACAAAACAGGAGAAAAAGTCAAGCTGATATGGTGTGTTGCCATTCAGCTTAAAAATATCAAAACATGATTTCCAGTCCATTTTATCCTGGCCTATTTTGCTCTGAAAAACAACCCTGAGTGCTCTCTGCTCTGAGTGTTTTCACAAAAAGAAAAATGTGAGTGTATTGTGTAGTTAGAAAGATGGAGAGGAAGCAGGAAGTCAGTAGTTTCTTTAAAATGCCATTTCCAGCCGTGGCCTTGGGGCCTCTGAATTATACCCTCAGCAGGACTAAAAAGCCACTTTTCTCCCCCGAGAAATCTAAAAAAAACATATTTATCTTCTCCCAGGAGTCTGCTTTGTTTGAGGTGGGAAGAGGTCCCCCGCTGGAGTGCTTAAAAAAGGGGGTCAGATCCTTTTTTAGCCTGCAAGTCAGACTCTTTGGGACTTCAACCACCAATTTCACACTTTGGGGTTGAACCTCAATTTCCCTGACAATTATCCAAATGATGAATGTTAACTTGAAGATATAATTCACCCTGTCTGCAGGATGTAAACAGGCTTGCAGTCATTTACATACTACATACTTAGGTGTCACATCAGGGCATAATTGAAAACTTCCCTTACATGGTGTTATGTCTATATAAAGAGAACGTAACTACTGGTTCAATGAAAGTTTGATTTAATAGATGAAGAAAGTCAGCAGCGGATTCCCGGCTCATGTGCCAGAAAAATCTTTAATTAGTGCCTAAATTGTTAAGTTAGAATAGTCGTCATGGTTTGCACAGTTCAGAAAAATAATATGATTATTGGTCTGTGGCTCATTTGGTCCTACAGCTCCAGCAGGTCTTTTGTTTTTGCTCTAGCTGTGATCACAGATCAGGGCCAAATCTCCTTACTTTTTAACTGAATGGCAATGCACCATATATTGTCTTGAAATATTTTACAAAATATATTATTACGAAAAGATATAATTTTGATATAAAGCAAGCATTATTAAAGACTTTTTGGTACCATAGCAACAAATAAGTCAAAGGTATCCAATAGGGCTGAAGGATTTATCGTTTTCGGCTCAGAATCGCAATTTCAGACATCATGTGATCGCCAAAGCTGCAATTTTTGCAGCGCTCCTGACTGACCCAGGATCTGTTGTGTCAACTATTTTACACAAACTGTTTTACAAATTTGCCGGCAATTTGCATTTCAGAATGGCTCACAAATGAACAGCTTATTCACAACTGCAAATCGGTTCTCACTGTTTACTTAAAAAAGCAGTTCAAAAGAGTCGACTCATTCACGAACATCACCACTGTAGAAGTGCTGGTAAGCAGGTCAACAACACAAAGCTGCTGTTTAGGAGCAGAAGTTGTAGTATCCCTTAAATAATTAGCACGGACTATTTCTCATCAATATTAGATGATGAATAATGTGTTATGTGCTTTTGATCATTGATTTCCTTACTGTTGTCTATACTGTAAATATAGTGAATATTGCACTGAAGCTTGATTTGAAGAAAATCGTGAATAAAATTGAAATCACAATATCTGCCAGAAAAATCATAATTAGATCTTTTCCTGAAATCGTTCAGCCCTAGCATCCAATATGCTAAATATTGGATTTATTGTCCAGTCCCAATGCAGTGAAGCACTTCAGTAAATATATGAAATCTGGATTTATTATCCATTAGCAGCACAGGGATGCAGAGTTCATTTGCGTCAGTCACAGAGATAAAGACAGGGATTCCCTTTGCCAGCTTCCTGTTTGTTTATCGTTTGAACTTCTCTTCCTGCCTGAATATCCTCTCTTATCATAGTTTATCCAGTGCCTTGACCTTCGAGGGCTTTCACATCTCATGAGGGAGTCAGATGATGAGCTCGGCTGGTATGACAGTAAATCCTCCTCCAAAAGTTTGTCTGTTTATCTCCAGAAAGGAACATAGCCTCCCTTCCTTCATGGGCAGAAATCCTCCCTCAGGAAGCCCCGTTAGAACGGAGGAAAAGCACTGATGAATGGACGATGTAGAAGTTTATTTCTCCGGGGAATTTTCTGACCGATGAACTTGAAATAAAAATACATTTGGGATAAGAAAAGAAATATGACACCCTTCCTTAGTTGACAGAGTGTAAAATGTTCCTGTGGCCTGCCCTGGCTGAGGGGAAAGTTGCTGGTTGTTTTTCAGGGGAAATGAAATTTGTCATGTATCAGTCAAAGTGGTCAGCCAAGAGACCACTTCTGGTCAAACCACCAGAATCGTCATGAAAATCCCCTGAAGAGGCACTGACTGTAAAAACCACAGTTACATCAAAGTTTTCTCTCCTCTTTATTCACAAAGTACTTCAGAAATAATGACAGGATTGATTTGCTTTGCAAAAGTCTGAGGGACACACTTAGACGGAGATGAATGTCTCTGCTTAACCAGTTACAGATCATATGCAGTCCATAAATATTACTACACATTACAAGGAGTTTAAGGACATCAGCTGTTAAGTTACTAAGAAAAATGTTGTCTCGCTCCAGCGTTCAGCAAGTCTCAAAGAGATGCTCAGACAGGTCTCCTGACAAACAGATCAGTCATGCCCCTAATCAGGGGTGGAAATCGAAGACCAATCGTGGTTGAGAATGGATGACAAATCACTAAAGACATTGATTTTATTCCTTTCTTTGCACAATAATTCCTTTATCAAGGCCTTCTGCAAAGTTCTGGATGGATTTTAAATCAAGACTGTCATGAATGACCACAAAAAAGTCAAAATTCTTTCAATAATTTTCGCTTTTTATGAATAACTTAAATCTCTCTTGAATTTCAATTATAAGTAAAACCAAAGCCCTTTTAACAGCTATTGTAAACTGGGCTTTAATCTGTATGATTTATTCTGACAGACAGGTTTAATGTACTGCATCGATTTGCTTTTACTTTTATTTCCTCTTTACGTCATGTAATACCAAGCCTTCAAAGAAAATGTGTCTACAAGGCCCGAGTCAACAGATGTTTACTTTTTAAATGTACTTATTTTTTGCTTTGGCAGTGATCATTTTTAATAGAAAAATTGCCCTTGTAGTTAGCAGGTCGCCTCTTTATTCAAAAGTGCACCATAAAAATGTGCTTTTGGTAAACTTTTACTTTCATCTAGAGGTTGGATTAGATTAGATTAGATAGAGCTTTATTAATCCCTTTGGGACACTCCCTCAGGGAAATTAGGATTCCAGTAGCAGTTTGAAAAGTAGATAAAAAGATAGATATAAATAATATAAAATAAATATAAATAAAAAAAATGAAAATAAAAAAAATCTCATCATCAATCCCCTGTTGTTGCTGCCAATTGTCTTATCTCCAGGGCAGCAATGATGTTATTTTCAGTAGAGTTGTGTGCAAAACAATTTTCTACTCATGCTAGCAAATGTATGATTCAGTCCTCTAAATTCAACTCAGAATTTAGTGAGCAGGGAGGGGGGAATGAATGTTTAATTCTGGACACAACCAAGAATGGCAGAGGAGATGGTGATCTGACTCATCCTGTTAGAGAAAACAATTTCAGGTCTGCTGCTGCTAAAGCCAGGACATGATTCATGATATACTCTGTGTGTGTTTTATGGGTATTGTTTCCACAAACAGGCAAAATACCAGGCCCACAGTGCTGTTTTAAAGAGCCCATATTATGCTATGTGTTGTTCTTGAGTTACCCTTTAGTGTGTTTCACCTGTGATAGAGGACTTCTGTGCACAACACAAAAAATCCACAGCATCTGGACTTCTCCACTGCACTGCCTGAATTGGCCCTGCAGAGTTGCTGAGAACATGGTGCTAAACTGACCAATGACCGCAGAGCAGAGCAGAGGACCAATAAGAGTGGACCGGGCCCACGTGGGGAAGGGGCCTTAAAGTGGCAGGAGGGCCAACAGAGCATCTCAGAGTGAGAACAGGGGTGTTAATTTTGACAGCACTTTTTAATTTAGCTTTGGTTTTAGTTTTTTGCCTAAAATACCCTTTAGTTTAAGTCATAATTTGTTCATCTAAATTGTTTTAATTTTAGTCTAGTCTTACTTAATGAAATTTCACAACATTTTAGTCAAGCAAAATATGAAGTGTAAAGGGTAAGGCATTTTTTATGTTTCCTTGAATTTCTGAAGCCATGTTTACACTTGGATAAAATGAAACATCTAATAACCCATTATTTAATGCTAGCGAAGTTTGAATGTATAAATGAACAGAAACAAATTGAACTTAAGTGCCATTGCCTTTCTTTAGGCTACCTGGCAGAGGATCTCAGTTACAATACCAGAATAGACAACAAACAGTGAACCTGCTCTACATGAATATATCAATTCATAAAGAAAGTAGCTCTGATTGGATTGCTCCCCAACTTATCTCACCACCACCAAGCTAAGGCAGCTGTGATAGGATGTCCCTCTTAACTCATCCAACGTTTCCACACAACTAAAGTAGCTGTGATTAGATATATTCCTAACGTGTCCCTACTTTCTACATGAAGAAAATTAGATCTGATTGGATTAAGTCTCTGTCAAACATTTTAGTCTAATTTTTATTTGTTTTTTGTCCATGTGTACTTGTTTTTTTAGTTATAGCCTAGTTTTCATCAGGGGAAAAAGGTTGTTGATGAAAATTATGATGAAAATAATTAGTCAACAAAATTAACACTGTAGAAAAGCGGTGGATTGGGAGTTCTCTGTACATGAAAACTAGAAGGTTTTGGAACATAGGCGACTGTGAACATACACTAGCATTCAGTAAAATCAAATACACAAACCTGAAAATAAAGGCTCTTAAAAAACCTCCATGAAGCAGACTTTCTGTGTCCAGCAACGCTGCCAAACATGATATAATGATTTTACTGATAATAATACAGCATGACTAATTCTACAAACAAAACATAATGTTTTTTTGTTTTTGTTTCAAAAAGAAAATTCATGGATGTGTATTTCACAACCAGTACACACAAAACAAATCTGCATGGCTAGATATCAATGTGAGTGAGTAGTTCTTTATCTGCTTTGGTACACCCTGCACTTTATACTGCTGCGTTTGACTATATAAGGAACATTTACAAAACTAACAACCAGAGCATTTGCACCAAACTCTCACTGCTGCACCTCTGCAGAAACACACGGCAGGCTGCATAAAACCTGGAGAGGCATGCGTATTAAGAAGTGAAACCTGCTTGAATGACAGCTAGAACAAGCCTGAGCATGATCATGTTGTCTTGATATTTCAGTTAACGTTGGCACAGTCCTCTAACAACAGGCTGGATTCCAAAAAATTAAAAAGCATAACAGTTGCTTCATTACGTAAACACACAATCTTCCAGATAAGTTGAAAAATACTTAAGACAGCTATGATTCATCTGAGGGTGCACCCACAGAGGAATAATTTGCAGCATTGCACCACGCTGTTTAGACTAAATCTAACTTACAGAACATTCAATTAAAAAGCATCTGAACTGATGCCCCACTTTGTGCTGCCCCCATGCAGTGACAGATCAGAGAAATATGCAGAGTTAACATTTGGCAGGACGAGTCGTTTCCACAGGGCATTGTGCTTATTCTCACTCCTTATGAGTCATGGTCTGTGCCTTTCCCATCATGCCTCAGTGCAAGAATGGGATTCAAATACCAGACCAAAAACACAGAGCAGCTAGAGCCAGAGTCACAAAATGAACCCAACAATAACAAGAATGTGTATGAGATTCTGGAGGCACGAGCCCCTGATTTAATGGCACACCCATGCAATTATCCTTTATGGAAAGAAATCAAAACTGTCATCAAAAACAACAATCTGAAACCAGACTGAACGCCATCAAAGGAAGATTATACCACACAAATTATTTTTTTAATTTTTTTTGCCTTTGAGTGTGAAATTCAAGAGCAACTTTGCTTATTAAGTTTCATAGATGATTGCAACCACTGTTGTTGCTACAGGGTGTTGGCTTGGGCATGACTGACCATCACTAATGTGTTAACCTAACTGAAACAACCGAGCAGCAGCTATCATGTGGCATGTTTCCTGCAGGAGCTTTACAGAAGAAAGTCTCTACACGTTAATTTAAGGCTACAGCTGAGGGATCCTAAGGAAGCAGATCTGCACTCTGACCCTCTAAAGCCGGGAAGGATATAACAATTATAACCCTCTAATACAGGGGTGGGCAACTTCAATTACCAAAAGTGCTGCATAAATTTTTTCAATGCCACAGGGCCACACTGTTAAATGTTGTGGGACCCTCTCAATGAGGAAAAATATATATATAAATAAACAAAAAATAGCAAATATAAAGCTTCAAAAAGGATTATACCAACATATATAATTTAACTCAAGCACAATGAAAAATTCCCGATTTAATGAGCATGACACATAAAGCCAATTTAAGCTTCTTTTTAATTCAATAAAAGAATGACTGCTTACTAGTTGCTAGCACAGATATATTACCTTTACTATTGCTTCAAAATATAGCTTTTACTAGTACTGTGTATTATATTTTAATTCCTCAAAAAAGTTTTTAGAGATATAATCATAGCAAAGTAAGTTCTTGAACGACTTGTAAAAAACAAAGCATTTACCAGCAATCTAAGGTTAGTAGAAATATTTGATCACCTCCTAATTTGTGCATTATGTAGTACTGGTTACTCATGACGAATCATATTTAGCAGTTGTTAGGTTTTCCTCATATTTCCCCTTTGTTTTCACTTTTGGAAATGATTGGTGGGCTGTGGTGAAGGACTGCATGTGGCACCCAGGCCGTCAGTTGCCCACCCCTGCTCTAATAATTATAAATATACCAATAAGTACTGCAGTAAAGTCAACTACCACCATGACTAAAGATGCCCACAGGGGCCATCTCAGGACATAGCTGTAGGGTGGATGCCTTAATAACGCTCACATCAATTTGTCATGGAGATAAAATGGCACTTTGGATAACGACTGTTCTTGGCATAAGCGAGCGGCGAGCCTTAATCAGTTTGATGTGAGACATAATCATATCAGGGGGCTGCAGCATTAAGGAGAAGTTTAACTGTAGAGGCATGCAGCACTGAGACAAACGCATTCACTCCAGGGCTACGGGCAAGAACCTCTTTCATCTGGATTATTCTGAGTTATGGAAGATGACGTGGAATAAATCAGAGGCATACAAAGGAAGATATACTTTGACAGTTTATGTGGACTTTGAAGGAAGTGGATTTCTAAAGGGTCTAAGAAAATGGAGCACAGGCAGTCATGTTTTGGGGATTTCTGCACTCTTTTCACTCATCAAAATATAGATATTTAAGGATTATGTAAAGGCCCAAACAAAGAAAAATCAGCATCACATTTGGGTTACTTTTCAGGTTTGATAACTTCATGGCTTTGGCTTACCACATCTCAAAGCTTTTTGTGTACCAAACAAGTTGCCTCCTTGTGTGCTTGAGCAAAACTCCTGTCTAAACAGAGCCTTGAAAAAAGCAGAATAAATGTTTAACTTAAGCTTGTGGTGGAGGTGTATATGCTCAACCTCCACAAAATTCAAGCCGACTCCAGTATCTGTTTGCTGCTGGAGCAGGAGTGAGTACCTTACTCTGATTTTCCCCAGTGACACTGGCAAAATGAATTGAAACATGAAATAATTCAAAAACGGTCTTTAAAATAGTGTTTTGAATTCTGGCTTAAGTGATGTCTGTGACAGCATTACAGCGCCACTTACAGGCCTGGCATACATACTACAGCGTTTTTGTGCTGACATTTCTTGAAACGATGCCGTCTTCACAGAGAACTTTTTAAAAATGAAAACGTGTTCGTCTCCATGTGGACGGGACCTTTGTGTGTTACTGATTTAACATTTACAAAATGAATTCTCACAGATATTTGGTAAAGATTTCATGAGTAACACAGCTGTTTGTCTTATTTGATGGAGTAATAGTAGGTCAAAAAATCATGCAGGGTCATAAGACTGTTGAGCAATTAATCGAGTTTTAATCTTGATTACAATTACTGCCTCCCACAATTATGAAAATGGAATAATCAAGATTCAAAGATTTCTGTGCCCCTCGATATGTTTTATATGTTTCATTTTCATTATTTTTATTTGTATTTTCATTTATTGCCTGTTCATTGATGTTCATAATGATATTGTAAATAGTGTTCAGTTGTATGCATTGTATGTGGTGCAAATTGTAAAATCGGTGAGTAACTGTGTTTCATAATTGTGATCTCAAAATCTACTAAATAACCGTGATAATGATTTTTGCCATAATTTAGCTAAGATACTATATTGTTTAAAGGAGGATATTTTGCATGGATGTAAACACACTGTACCTTGAGATGTTGGCTGTGCCTTGGGTAAAATCTGATGATGGAAAAAAAAAAATATATATATATATTTATGTATATATATATATATATATTTATGTATATATATACACACAAACACACACACACACACAGATTATTTATATATATATATATATATATATATATATATATATATATATATATACATATATATATATATACATATATATATATATATATATATATATACAATCTGTATGAGTTGACAGCTCATGACTGGATTACAATCTCTCTGAACTAACACCAAGCACATTTCAGAACATTAAGAACCTGTGTTTGTCTGAAAACTTAAATTAATTACATTTTAGCTGCTTGGCCTGAAATGCATTGCCACACAATACAACTTCACACTACCTATTTGAAGCACCAAGGTGTCATCAGTGAGCGATGTTCCTTATTCCTGTTATCAGGTGGCAGAGTTACAAATTAGAGACCGTAAACTTGGCTGCATACGGATGACAGAGTGAGTAAATTAAAAGGTAGATGTGCAGTCATCTGGACAAGGCACAAGGCAACAGAAAGGTTTAGTTTTTTCAGTAATGCAAACGTTTTGGTACATTAGCACAACACAGTACAAATAAAGTTTCCTTTTTAATGGCTGTAATCTAGTTAAATATCGAGGAACTCTCCAAAGTGACATCTGATAGCACAGCACATGAAAGACGTGTACCGTAAATAAACAGTATATCAGCGTTGTTACATCAGTGCTCGTATCTGCTGCGTCCTGAGGCCTGAAAACATAAAACCCTCTGCTCTGTCACGCTCATATAGACTGTGTGGGAACTCTGCGTTCCAGAAAACTAAGAGACTATAGCATCGTGCACACAAACACACACTGTCTTTGTTTACACTGTTAGTGATCTGCTGAAGCCTAATAAGCAACCTCAGACCTTTAAAGTGTACTAGTGTGATGATCTGCTACTCTGCTCTGCTGCAGTCAGAGAGGAATCAGGAGAAAGTTAATGGTGACAGGAAATTGATTTTTCAAGGCCCACCTGATTGAGTCCAACTGAACTTTGCAGTAATGGTGATGATTATTTTAAGGTAGGAACATTCAACCCAAAGCAGGGCAGTTAATCAAATCTTAATCAAGACTGCCTTTAAAAATTATGAAAACTGAGTATTGGAGATTAAAAGATCACTCTGCCGCGTGGCATATTGAACTTTTTTTCTTTTCCATTACCATTATGTAAATTAGATTAGATTAGACAGAACTTTATTCATCCCTTGGAAGACTCCTTCAGGGAAATTAAGATTCCAGTAGCATTGCATAGTACACGGGCTATAAAAAAGTAAAAACAATTTCAAATATAAATAAAAAATATAAATAATATTTTTTTAAAAATAGGGCTACTGGCTGGCTACTGCTCCTACCTGTCCTCTGTCTTCCAGTTACTCCTCCTCCCCCCAGTGAGGAGTTGTACAGTCTGATGGCCTGAGGGACAAACAAGTTTCTCAAGTATCTTATTTTGAGATATTTGTATTTTTGCAATTACATTTCTATTAACTGCCTAAGCTTTAATGTTAAAAACAACAGTGTCAAAAGCCTCTATTTTCAATGAAAGCACACAGTGCATGTTTTAAAATCAGTGTTTTAATCTCAGTATATCTTAAAATAATCACAATCAAGATATTTGCTGAAATCGAGCAGCCCTTATTGCCACCCCCTTGGAGTATTGTCAATATGTAATAAGTTATCCTCTCTGCAGAGCTTAAAACATTAGTGTGGCCTCCCAGTAACCAAAGTTTACCATCCCTGTGTCCATGAACAGTAACAGAACATGTCCGACACTGTTAAAGCCAAACTATGAGAAATCTTTATTTTGCAGAGTTTAGCAATTACAGGTGGATTCCTGTTTTGTGATCAAATAGTGTTGATTAACTGAGTCTGCAGGGGTGGCTTAATGGACTGACCTGGGCACAGTGTAAGGTACTTAAATGAAGCAAATAAATAATTCTTCTTCGACAATTTCTGAGTTTTCTGATCTGATAAATTCATAAAAACTGTGGAGCATGATAACACTACTGAGTTAAATGCACTGAAACAAATGTAAGTGACACTAAAATATGATTTGTTATCTTAGCTGGTAAAAAACGGCTTGGTGTTTGTTTTCTATTTATATTTTTCTATAAAACAACAACAACCAACTCAGAGACAACAACCAACAAGGAAAAAAATAATAATAGTGCAATAAATAAATACTAAATGTAATGTATGTATATAAAAGCATAAAACACATGTAAAAAAATAATATTAAAATAAATAAATAAAATAAATTTTAAAAAAGGGGCGGCCAGCCTTTTGTGAAGGCCAGTGGTTTTTCTTTTGTTTTTTTTTTAATCGTTCCACCATCTTGGCCAGAGAGTCATAAAGTTAATTTTGAACCCTGCATATATCCATCACCAGACAGATCGTGGTCTGTTTCGGAAAACACGTCATATTGTGAGGTTGTGGGAAATACCCACCTCTATTTGCCACCAGTGCTTCCTGCCTCCTTTGTTCTTTTTGTATTGTTTAACCAGCACCTTTCTCGTGGTCTACTGCTGCATCAAAACCATGCGCAGGTAAAAACAATACAGAGAATTTCATATTAAGATAAGAAAAACCTGAAGTCGTTTTTTCATAAATAAATAATTATTTGGATAACAGAAAAAAATCATACCCCATGCCTACTCAGCAGGACATCTCCTGCAGGTGCGCTTTCTGTTATCTTGGCCACAGACATCTGCTGCTGCTGCTCCACAAAAATGAAAAAGGGACAGCGTCTAAAAATAAACACACGTGTCATGCAACATCAACGAGACAACAAGGTTTTCTCCAAGGTACTGTAACTGAAACAGAGCCTGAAATAGAAACATAACAACTTTAACATGAATGGAGTTTTAAGAGACACCAGACTGTCCACATTATTGAATATTTCTATCTCTTATGATTTTGTACTCGGCTCAACATGATGACAGCCTGTAAAATATTCAACATGGCAGATTGGAAATTTGGCCGGCACGCTAATAAAGTGTCCCAAATTAGAAAGACACTCCATATTGTGATGAAACATTGATTAAGGAGACTATTCAAAATTCAAATGAAAGAAAAAATGCCAAATCCTGTCCTGAGGGATTTGGTGAGAAATGTAAAAATAAAGTCATCATTGAGAAGAAGCCTGCAGCCTGAGGGGAACGGGCAGATGGTGAGACACTTCTCTGTCATACACACAAATACTTCAGGTTATAATGAATTTGACTAAAGTTTATTCAACTGTTGACAACAACGGATCTCTGTAGCCTCTTGAGGTTTCAGATTCAAGTAGTGGAGCACCAGGGAAAAGGAGGTGAAACCACCGGATTAATCAACCAAGTATTTTAACTCTAATCTACTCTTCTTTTCAGCTGCCATGGGACTTAATGTAGGATAAAATAGCCTCAATATTCAGACTGACTTGCTCAAAATTTTGATTTCTAGGCCCCGTTTACACAACAACAAAAATGACTGAAAACATAGAGTTTTCAATGTGTTTACACCTTCCATTTACATGAGAATGATGCCCGGAGTGCCTGAATCTGCAGACTTTTGAAACCAGGGTCCAGAGTGAAAAGTTTTGAAAACGTTTTGGTATCCGTCTCCGTGTAAACAGGAATCAGTGTTTTCAGGGAAAACGATGAGGTGCAGTGCATGCGCAGAAGTACTCTTTCAGATGAAGGTTGTGTGCACCTAGGAACAACAATATCAACAACAGCTTTTGCCATGTACCAAGCAACATATGTGCTGCTTACTGTGCTCAGCTTGTTATCCAGACAAAAATATCCAAACATATTTGTTGTCCAGACAAGAAATTCCTGCATCTTCATGTGTCCACTCGCCATTGTTGTTTGTGAAAAGTTTGTCTTCACCGGAAAGTGTATGCGTGTTGTAACACTGCTGTTTGACTGCAAACCTAGATCGCCAACTACTGGCCTGGCATGCATGCTACAGTGCTTTCCATTTCTGATGACAAAGTTGTCGTGTAAATGGGGGCCTAATGTCATTATTTTGCAAAAATGACAAAGTGTTTTCATTGATTGTAGGGTCTTTGAAGGCCAACAACCTCCACCCATATAGATATGCACTGTGCCAGGCACTGTCCCTCCAAAAGCATCTCAATTAGCAGGCATTTAATAAAGCTGGGAGCACCTGTGGAGTTAGACTGCGTGTTCCTGCACCTGAATGACCAGGTGGACAGGCAGATTCAGGAAAACATGAAGCTTTCACGGTTGCTTTTCTACTAAATGAAAAAGTGCTGAAAGAAGCAAAAGAAAATTAACAGGCATGAAATTGATGCAACTTCAAGGCCCTGGTCACCCATACAGGTGTTTTGAATCACTCTGGTTGATTAGACCTGGGAGAGGTCGAAACAGGTGAGGCTATGGTGAGAGATTTTGTTGTCAATCAAGGGTTTTATCCCATCTTAATATAAAGACCAGATCAATCCTTGTACGGAGAGATCTGGTGTTTTTAGAAAAAAATATAAAGCCCTCAGAGAGCGCAGACCTCCGCCAAGCAGCTCAAAGGCTTTTCCACAACCCCTGTAAAATATACAATTCAGGATCACCAGATCCAGAATAGAGCCAGGATCCAGACATACATGGAGGTTTTTGTCCTGAATGAACACAACAAGTTTTGGGAACATCGCTTAATATTTTGATTTTATATGGAAATCCTCTGTTAAAATTTGAAGAACAGCCTTTTTTCCATCTTCTTCAGCTGGTTCAAAATGCTGCAGCGCATGTACTGACTAGAACTAGGAGAAGAGACCACATTACTCCTGTATTGGCTTCTCTGCATTGGCTTCCCATAAAATACAAATAGAATTCAAGATTCTTCTTCTCACGTATAAAGCTCTCAGTGGACAGGCACCAACTTATCTTAAAGAGCTTGAAGAGCCGTACAACCCCTCTGGAACATTATGCTCCCAAAATGCTGGCCTGCTCGTGGTACCATCAGCTTCTAGAAGTAGTATGGGAGGTAGAGCCTTCAGTTATCAGGCTCCTCTTTTCTGGAACCATTTACCGACCATGGTTCAGGAGGCAGACATCCTCTCTACCTTTAAGGTCAGATTAAAACATTCCTCTTTGATAAAGCTTTCAGTTAGGGACCAGCTCATAGCACATAGTTTAGACACTCATAGCACATAGTTTAGACACATAGTTAAGCTGCAATAGGCTTAGACTGCTGGGGGGATCAGGCACACTGGGCTCTATCCCTCTGTCTCTCACACTATCTCTCCATATATGCCTCTGCCCCTTTTTGTTTGCTCCTGTACTCTTCTCTGGCTCTTGTCTTGTAGGTCGCCTGGGATCCTTGGTGGAGACTGCCTGCTCCTGTGAAGTTACGAAGCCTCAATAACTACAATTACAGATATACACATATTTGGCCATTTCTTTAGCCCCATTCCAGTTCATAATCATTACAGCTGTTAATGTAGACATTAGCATAATCTTTCTATTCATGGTTGATTATACAACCATAGTAACTATCTTAGCACCACAGGCATGATGTCCTTCTTAAAAATGGGATGTCACATCTCAAGAGGACTTCCTTTAATACATTTATACTTAACGGAGACAAATATGGTAGGGATGCATTTATGGTCTGGGCACTCATGAGTTTGTCACTACCATAAATTCTTATTTTCAGTATGACTATTATTGATTATACTTCTATAAAATTATCACAACAATCATGCAGACATGAGGACCCTCCTGAAAACGAGATGCTGCATCTCTAGAAGCTAACCTCTAATAAATTTGTTTTCAGTAGAAACAAATATGATGACAACAGGTCTATGATTGGTCCATGGATCTGTCACTAACTTTAGTTTTTACTTTAGTCCACTTGTCTCTGATTATCTCCCTTCCTTCGCCCACACACCCAACACAGCATAGTGTGGATTTGCTGTTCATCATGAGACTGAGGTCCACATTCAAGATTTCATGCTGCTTAACAGAGGGTTTTTTCTTGCCGCCATGATGAGGGATTCCTGATTGGCTCCTGGATTCATGTTGGATGTATATATTTGTATATATAAATGTATGTGTGTATTTTATATATGTATATATGTATCCATGCATATATGTGTATCCATAAAATGAAGAGCTTGACTTCAGCCTACTCTATTGTAAAGTGTCTTGAAATAACACTTGTTATGAATTTGGCTCTATACAAATAAAGATTGATTGATTGATTGATATATGAATTACTGAACGTTGTCAATAAATGAATTTTCCATTATAAAGTTCACTGTTTTTTTGCAACGTCAATCTGGATTAGATCCAGATGAAATTTACCTTGATGATAGACCCACGGACCCCATATTATCCTGGAAAATTGGAAGCAAATCCATTAAAAAAAGGCAGAGATATGATTTTTTAAAATTCCACACAATGTTAACTTATGGGATCCACATGGCATCACCATCAAAATCTAGTCATTTTAAGTTGGGTCATTACCAACATCTCCTTAGACTTTCAGCAAAATCCGTTCAGTAGTTTTTGCATAATCTTGCTAACAAACGAACAAAGGGACACACAAAACAAACAAATAAATGCTGGCAAAAACATCACCTGGCGGAGGTAATAATATGAGTACTGAAGTATTGGGATAAAGTTGACTTTACAGTTAACTTAATATTGTCACATCAAATATGAGAAAAAGTTCAATATCACACACTCTGAACAATGACCTCAATTTCCCCATCATGACACACAATTAAGCTTTTAATTAAATCAACCTGTAAACAGAGACAATCAACCAGAAAGAGACCTTCATCATATTAACAGGAAATTAAAATCTTGATTGATCATCTCCAATCACTGCCTGATATGCTGGTTGTGCAAACCTTTCCTTCATCCACATCTGCACCAATTTCAAGTGAAAAGGATTAATATGCATGCACCTTCCCACATCCACAAATTATACACATCCACACACTGCTGCCACGCCATTGGCCCAGCGTCGGGCTATATTTAGCGCTGGTTCACTCAGCTGCCCTAAGTGGTGTTGTTGTGAGAAAAAGACTGCCTCAGCCCTGACACAGAACGCCGTTTTCCACTTTCCTCCCTTCAGCAGCAAACTGATAGGACAACCGAGCTCGAACCTGCTGAAATAAGTGTAATCAGGGAAATACCTGGGGGTGAAAAACCTTTCCCCTCAGCTCTTATTCTGCCCTGTAAACAGTCTCTATGACACAGCAGCAACAAGTCCCATCTCCTCCAACCCTCCTGACAGCGGGGAGAGAGGTCTTAGTGGGCGCTGTTGTGGGTGGAAGTTCACTGGCAGCATGTCGTCTGCATTGGCAGCCGCTTCCGGAAACATGACTCAACACTGTGGCCAGTGCAACCACACCTATCCTCCGAGGCTGTCCCGTCCCGCAACATGGAGGAGCAAACACGATGGGATAGGTGCTTTGATTTAGACAGCACTCTTTTTCATGCATCCAATTTCATATTAAATAAGTGTGTCAAAAGGGGACTTAAACACCTTTTCTAAAGTCAAATCGGGCACTTTTCAAGCACTTAAAGGAGAATTTTGGAAGCACAGAGGTCTACATTTAACACCAGTATCAACTGCTACAGCCCCCTTTTAAAAGACATTGACCAATAAGCAAATAATGTTGGCATAGTGCTGTAGTTCTCAGTGATGGCTTGGGTAAAGAACACTGGTTTCAGGATTCAAGGATTTGATAATTATTTTAAAATAATTTTATTTGTAAAAGGACCATGTACAACATTAAACATGTTTCCTTTGGACACGTTGTACCAGAGTTAGCTCAAAGCTAATTATTTTAATCAAATACTAAACTAAACTAAACTACACAATCGTAACTGAATAGTGAGTCTAGTGAAGATGTACTGCTCTACTGAATTAAACATAGATAATAGATATAGAGTGCATATAAGCTCTAACTTTGCCCCACTTTATACAACACCTGCAGCTGAAACATGATTTCTCTTTATCCAAACACAATCCAAGAAACTTTTTGCCCACTGAACTGGTACAGAAAAATTCAAAGGTGGCACATAGCAGCTAGGCCTCACCTGTCTGCATCAAAAGGTGTGCAAGCAGGGCCAATATACCACAAAACTTTGCTTGATCACATTAAAAAGTTGTTGGTAATTAGGAATGCACAATATTATCTGTACTATATTGGTATTGTCTGATATCAGCCTAAAAAGTTAAATATCTGTATCTGCCAATATTGAATTTTTTCCCCCATATTTACAGCCAATATATAGACCATACAGAAGTTGTAATATCCACAAAATACACATATTCACCATGATGCTTCATCTTATTAATGCATAAGTGCTTTTAAAAACCAAGAAGTCAATTTTTTCAACAGTTAAATGTTTTTCTTGTTTTACATCTTCTTACACAAATAGACTGTCACATTAAAAGTACAAAGTCTATTTTTGTTAACTACAGACTTTGTGCTTGTTGCGAGTTCAGATCGTCAGGATATCGGATATCTGCAAAAATCCAATATCATACACACACACACACCCCACACCCACACACACACACATATATATACATATATATATATATATATATATATATATATACATATATATATATATACACACACACATATATATATATATATACATATATATACATATACATATATATACATATACATATATATACATATATATACATACATATATATATATATATATATATATATATTATATATATGTTGTCCAGTCCTCATTCAAACCAGCCTGCATGGATCTGTCAAATCATTTGTTTCATTGCTTGGCTTGATTTCAAGTTATTTTGTGCAACTTTAGGGCTTCTTAAATCACTTATTTAATGAGATCTGCATGTTCTTTTGTTCACTTCTATGTCTCTGCACGCTGTACAACTCTATCCGCCAAGGAATGGAAAATACACAAGACCTGATAGTAAGAAATGATCCCTGCTGCAGGGGATGTCAAAGGTCAGCCTGTGTGTAAACTAAAAGTCCAAAAGTTTACTCAGACAAGGGACACACACGTTTTTTCTTTCACTGAGATTCAGCCGTGAAGTCTTCCATTTTTGAAAGTACAGAAAGAGCTCAATGGAATATTACCATTGGTACATTTTAAAACATCCTGCTGAGGAAAACATGTGTGACGTGCAATGCCGTCTGCCTGGTCCGTGCAGAAAATAAAAAGTGAGGAGAATCAGCCAGTTTTCCCCTTTGTGCACTGGCCTAAATGTGTTTGATCCATGGAAATGCAAACAAAGACGACTGCCAATGGCATGATGTGGACATGAGCTGGTATAATAGGCAGCCAGTATGTGTCGAGCTCCTTAAAAGGGGCACTCTGCACAAAAATCCCCCTCAGGCTTTATTTCTCCAGCCACCAGTCTGACATAAGCGACTGGCCTACAAAATCTGACACTGAACACAAAAACATCCTCTCTGCATTCTTTAATTCCTGAAAACTGTGGGGCTCCACACTGTGGCATGCCAAAAACCCCATAACATCACACAGAGAGCCCCTCAGTCAAATTTTTGAAATTCCTTGTGCATTATGATGGCAAATATCAGACATTAAGCACATTTCTTATTAGTATTAGTTTACTGACAAAAAAAAACAGTCCTGTTTGTTTATTTTGTTTACTGTCTTTTGGGGTATTTACTCTTAAATATAATCAACTGTAATGTGAAAAAAATTAACGTATATTTTTTCTTGGGATAAAAAAGATTCAAATTTCACTATTCATGATCAATAATCTCGTAAATGAGACTTAAATTAAAATGTAAATCTCATAAATGCTGCAATTTGGTGATTTATTTTCCTGTCTCTTCTCTCCAAGCTTCTCCTAGTGACCCCTCAGAGCTTCAAGACTCCCTTTTTGATAAATGCTGCAGTAACATTTGTGACAGCTCTTTTGACGTTAAACTTTGTAACCTTGGAGTTTCTTATTCAGGTTACAGATGGTATTCATCAGGCACTTTGAGCAGAACACCTCAGACAATATCTATCACTGAGTCGTGCAGAAATTTGACCTCTTTGACTCCAGTACAACACCAGAGTACACAAGATGTTCATTTTGCATTACCATGCAAAGGAAAGGCAGATTATAACCTAGAATCAGATCCTCACTTGTGAAGATATAAGAAAATCTGAAGGATTTTTATGCACCCTGTAGACCAGTATTTAGCAAAGGGTCACCAGAGGAGAGATTAAGGGCCCACTGAACCTTGAAAAGAAGAGAGGGGGGAAAGGAACAGAAATATAAATTTACTGTTTAACTTTTGTGACAAAAAATTAAAATATGTATTTTAAGATGTCTGGTGCTGCACATTGTAAAGTGTGATCTATTAGGCACGTCTTTCCGTCGAAATTACTGACACACAAAAGTGTGATGCAGATGTCAGAAAGTTGATCTACCACTAAAAACAAGTTTGACAAAAAGAAGAAAAAAAGACTGCCAGGCGTCCTCCATATAAATCTGTCATATGAGAGCAACAACCACAGAACAACACCTGGGAATCTAGAGTCAGTATGAGCATGCTTACATCAAGTGTGACTTTACTGCAGCAAGAACAGCCATTCTGCAGCACTACAATAAATTAATTTAATAAACACAGAATAATTGATCAATAAAAAGAATGACACATTCTTATTAAACACTTATAATTACTGATAATTAGTGCTTTACGGTTAATCAAATTTAATTGTGATCACATTTTGGGCCTACACACTATCTTAGAAACAACTGACAAGTTTTAAATTCTTAAAAACTGTTGGCCATCTGCTAAAAAAAAAAGCATTTATCTATACTATGATTTTGGTCAAAGATGTGCAGCCCTCCTGCTGACTACTATAAAGGAAAATAGAAACAAGAAAAAAGTAAAAACATAATATACATGTAGTTTAAGATTTCTTGCAGCAGGCTATTGATTAAAGGTCCTGGGTGTGATTAAGGTTGGTAACAAACAAACAAAAATAAAGCTTGAGGAAATGATTCTTGTTTTTTTTCCAACCTGACAGGCTTCTTTGTCTTTAAACAATGTGTATACTGGAAGTGAACATACTGGAAACTGGGTGCACAGCATTTTCTGGTTATAACTGGTGGTATCAGCAGATACCAAATTAAAAAGTTTATTAGGATAGAAATGTAAAGATATCTCCATTGATAATATTTGCACAGCATTCACAAAAGTTTTGTAATCGTGCAAATTGAAAAATATTATCTTGAGACACTTTACAAAAGAGTAGAATACGCAACTTGCAAAAAGAGACACTTCTTCTGTTGCATCAGATGTGTGATTAAGGCAGCTAGGGAGCATGTGGAGCCAGCGAGGAAGTGTCACACTAAGCCACACGCTTTTGTACTCCCCCAAACCTATATCCATTTGTAAATGGACACAAAAATCATGCCTTTATAAACTTAATGTAAAACTCTGAGTTCATAATGACGGCAAAGCTTGGCTGCAGAGCACTATAGAAGGTGCTGTCTAAACAAATCAATTAAAGAAAGCATACAAACTACAAGGGATGCACAATATTATCTGTATGATATCGACAGATTATTATTTTATCAGTATTATCATCAAAATACACAAATGTATCCTATCACTTCACTTCATCATCACTGCATGTGTTCATTTAAATAGCAAAATGTTCATTTTTCAAGAGTTAAATCTTGTTTTTCTTGTTTTACATTTGTTCCTTACACAAACAGATACTAACATTGATAGCAACATGTCAATGTTTGTATTGTTCAGGCTCTCAGCATATTGGCTATTCACAAAAATCCAATAATGTATCGCTAAAAACTACTCCTTACTGTTAACAAGTTGGTTTACATTGATATTAGAAGTTTCTGCAAAAATAAGTTTGAAAATGTTGGGGGTTTTAGTTAATAACAAATGTATTTAATAGAATAATGAGCATAAAAAAGCTTCTGAAAATATATCTACATCTAGTATGGCCCCAAAGATGTAATGTTCATTTGTGTATTTTTGAGCTTGGTTTATTTATTTGCTTATGCACTTTGGATAATGTTCAGGAGTTTGGGTGCTGTTATTTGTGTTTAAAAATGGAAATTTACCCTATATTGGATGCTTAAGTTGATATTTTAGATTTCAAATTATCAAAAAGGTTTCGATGTCATTTGACTTTCAACACAATCATAGCAAAGTTTAACATCCACCTGTTGGGACCGTTTGATTGTTAAAACAAATATTGAGTTATTTTTTTTAATATATATTTTTGACATTTACCTAAAATAGATTGAGTTATGCCATTTAATATCGTAACCCATATCTCCCAGCCCTAGTAGGCAGCTTTCCTGACAAGAAGAAGATGAAAAATGGAAAAACATGAGTGACAGGCAGCAAGACAGTAAAATGTCTAATATTCCCCCACGTCCTGTCCACAACGAAGGACCTCTCAAACCTGTGCCCCAATAACATGACCTCAGCTCGCTTACTCTGGAGATGAAGTGACGGTGCCACTTGTGCCAGGCTAAGATTAAGTCATCACATGCCAAACACACTAAAACGAGCACAAGAAGGATGAAAAACTGAGCTATAACTGTAATAAAATGAAGCAACAGAGGCAGAGGTGAAATTGCGGGAAAACTTTAATGGCTCCTCTGATAAAAACTACAGAAACTAACGGTCGTGGTCGCGAAGACAGTAACGGCTGCGGTTCACACTGTAAACAAACACAAAGAAAAACTCACCGTTCACTCCGAACACCAGGCAAGCGGCGAAAAGTTGGATCCACAGGAAGAAAGTCCTCTTCCCCGTCATGGCTGCCGTTTTCAAAGGTCTGTTTTAATCTTTAAAGTAGTTCGTTATCAGTTTAAAGGTACGCGGAACCGAGGGGACGCTGACTCCACTCTGAACGTTAGTGCTTCTGTGGCTCGAGCTCCAAATTCCCGAGTAGCAGGCGTAGAGCTGAAGCACGTGCGCGCAGCTCTCGGCCAATCACAGCAGGGGCTGCTAATTGTAGCTCCGCCCCCTCTTTCCCGCTGTTTATAAAGAGGGAGAAGCCGCTGGAGGAGGTAAATCAAATTGGAGACCATTTGAGTATAATTACGTGCTTTACTTGATAAACTTTTAATTAAAAAATGTATTCAAGCCAAAAATTCTCACACTGCACTTACACCAATTCAGGATTCATTTGACAGCGCTTTACAATTTGTTTAACACATTTTTTTTTAGTTTTATTCATAATTTAGTCATCTAAATTGTTTTGATTTTCGACTAGTTTTGTTTGCTGAAATTTCACAACATTTTAGTCGATGAAATCTACTGTAAATTTAGCCGACTAAAATATGAAGTGTGAAGTGTAAGGCATTTTTATGTTTCCTTAAATTTCTGAAGTCATGTTTTACACTTGGATAAAATGAAACATCTAAAAACCCCTTATTGAATGCTAGTAAAGTCTGATTGTTTAAATGAACAGAAACAAACTGAACTTTTGTGTGAAATGCAGTCACCTTTATTTAGGCTACCTGGTAGGGCATCTCAGTTACAATACCAGAACTAACAACACACAGTGAACTTGCTCTACATGAATATATCAATTCATAAAGAGAGAAGCTCTGACTGGATCACTCCACAACTTATCCCTCCATCACCAAGCTAAGGCAGCTGTGATTGGATGTCCCTCTAAACTCAACACAACCAAAGTAGCTGTGATTGGATATATTCCTAACTTGTTCCTACTTTCTGCATAACCAAATTAGGTCTGATTGGATTAAGTCTCTGTCAGACATTTTCATCTAGTTTTTATTTGTTGACGAAAATGTCAGTTAATTAAGTTTTAGTTTTTGTCCATGTGCTCTTGTTTTTGTTAGTTACTGTCTAGTTTTTGTCACGGGACAAAAGATTGTTGACGAAAACTGTGATGAAAATAATTAGTCACCAAATTTAATACTGTACCAACAGACTGCCATAACTCTTGTTTATCCTTCAACTGTAGAATATAAATACTGTCAATCACATTAATTACAGGCCAATCAGACAATGAAGTAGTCTGGTGCTACTGCCACATGTCAAAACATGTTGAAAGTGGAGCAAAAATATCCTTTCTATGAGGAAATGCTTTCAGTGTTTGCTTATTTTTAATTTAATAAAGAAATGTGGTCCAGTTCTGATAATACTGCTGCTAAAGCTGTAAGCATCCACGCCTACCCTTTTACGAGCAGCCACTTCATGCTGTCCTCTCACTCGTAGCTTCAACTCTTTCTAATATGGCACAACCGTAGACTGGAGCTTGGATCTGCCTGATTACAGCCATCAATTCTAGCAGACACAGCTGCACTACAAGAATACAAAAAAATTTGGAAGCATTTGGTCAGTTATTTCTCTCCTTTTGTTGTCAGTTGGTATTGAATTTGATATCATTGCAAAGCCTGATTAGTCACCTTTGCCATGAGGTACAGCTTGTAAGGACTGTGTATTCATGGAATGAGCAACACAGCTAAACGTGTGGGTAACACACTCAAAAAAGTGCCAAAATTCCCTCTACCCCTGAAGGAGGCTTATGGTTCCTCAGTAAAGCAAGGGTCTTTTTGGGGTATTGTTTTCTTTTGCTGTGACTAATCAGGCTTTTCAACAATATAAATACAACGCCAATTGGTATTATTAAAAGGGAGAAATAATCACCTGAAATAACGTTTCCAAACTTTTTTGAGCAGTGTATTTCTTTTTGTATGGTTTTAAATGTATTGACTCTTTTTTATACAAAGAACCAAAGCAAACCTGGACTTAATACCATTGTCTGAATGATTTCGAACCATTTTACTGCAGTATGTGAATGCTTTAACTGAGTATTCTTTTTCTTTTTTTTAATTGTGTTTTTTCTCTAACATCATTGTAAATGAGGGAGACCTCAAAGATTCTGAGACTTAAATAAAGGCCAATAATAATAATAGTAATAATGATAATAGTAATGATATATGCCTCATCCTCCTCCTCCTTTTCAAGAGTATGCAGGGACAAGGGTGTTGCCATAGGTCCAGTCCTAAGAGGAAGTCCCAACTGGAAGTTTATATTACAACTTATTCCACGCTGCATTCAAACGATAGATAGAAAAGACTATACAGTAACATTACTATTTATAATTTGAAACATTGACATAATCACTTGATCACCTGATTATTTTAGGCTTCTAATTGCTAACACCCAGCAATTAGATGTTAGCAATTAAATTTTCTCGATTTTATACAGGATGTATAACTCATGAAAATAACTATACCTATTATAAATAAATAGATAAATATATATTAAAAATAAAAATGAAAAAAAAAATTAAATAACTAGTGAATTATACAGTTATGGTAAATATGTAACTGCAACATATATATATACAAAAACATACAGACATGAACAAAATTGTTGGTACCCTTCTGTTAAAGAAAGAAAAACCCACAATGGTCACTGAAATAACTTGAAACTGACAAAATTAATAATATATAAAAAATCACTGAAAATTAACTAATGAAAATCAGACATTGCTTTTGAAATGTGGTTGAACACAATCATTTGAAAAAACAGAAAAGATAGAAAGATTGAAAATGATTTGACCATAGGGACATGTTAAACTAAGGTGTGTCCTTTTATTAGCATCACAGGTGTCTTCAAACTTGTAATCAGTCAGTCTGCCTATTTAAAGGGTGAAAAGTAGTCACTGTGCTGTCTGGTATCGTGGTGTGTACCACACTGAACATGGATCACAGAAAGCTAAGGAGAGAGTTGTCTCAGGAGATCAGAAAGAAAATTATAGACAAGCATGTTAAAGGTAAAGGCTATAAGACCATCTCCAAGCAGCTTGATGTTCCTGTGACTACAGTTGCACATATTATTCAGAAGTTTAAAGTCCTCAGGACTGTAGCCAACTTCCCTGGACGTGGCCTCAAGACGAAATTGATGACAAATTGAAGAGTTGGATAATAGGAATGGTAACCAAAGAGCCCAGAACAACTTCCAAAGAGATTAGAGGTGAACTCCAGGGTCAAGATACATCAGTATCAGATCGTACCATCCATCACTGTTTGAGCCAAAATGGACTTGATGGAGGACATCACTGTTGATAGCAAATCATAAAAAGCGAGACTGTAATTTGCCAAAATGCATATTGACAAACCACAAAGTTTCTAGGAGAATGTCCTTTGGACAAATGAGACAAAACTGGAGCTTTTTGGCAAGTCACATCAGCTCTATGTTCACAGACACAAAAATGAAGCATACAAAGAAAAGAACACTGTACCTAACGTGAAATATGGAGGAGGCTCAGTTATGTTTTTGGGCTGCTTTGCTGCATCTGGCACAGGGTGTCTTGAATCTGTGCAGGGTACAATGAAATCTCAAGACTATCAAGGCATTCTGGAATCACATGTGCTGCCCAGTGTCAGAAAGCTTGGTCTCAGTCACAGGTAATGGGTCCTCCAACAGGATAATGACCCAAAACACACAGCTAAAAACACCCAAGAATGGCTCAGAACAAAACATTTGACTATTCTGAAGTGGCCTACTATGATCCCTTATCTAAATCATATTAAACATTTGTGGAAGGAGCTGAAACATGCAGTCTGGAGAAGACACCCTTCAAACCTGAGACAGCTGGAGCCGTTTGCTCATGAGGAGTGGGCCAAAATACCTGTGGACAAGTGCAGAAGTCTCAGTGAGTGTTACAGAAATCACCTGATTGCAGTGATTTCCTCTAAAGGTTGTGCAACAAAAAAGAAGTTAGGTGTACCATCATTTTTGTCCAGGCCAGTTTCATTAGTTTGTTTTTTTAAGATTATTCTATCAAACCACAATTCAAAATCAATGTCTGATTTGATTTTCATTAGTTAATTTTCAGTAAATTTTTATGTATTACTACTTTTGTCGGTTTCAAGTTATTTCAGTGACCATTGTGGGTTTTTCTTTCTTTAACGGAAGGGTACCAACAATTTTGTCCACATCTGTACATATATATATATATATATATGTATATGTATATATATATATATATATATATATATATATATATATATATATATATATATAACCAGAAATCCTAGCCAATGTAAATGCAGTGATAGAAACAATTCCCACTGCAAACATCACTGAGACCAATGAGCTGATATACAATACAGCAACAGTGATCCTCGAGATGGGTAACATGAACAAGAACAAAGGACAGTGGCCACCATGGAGGAGAAGGTTAGAGGCCAAAATCAAGGCGACACGGAGAGAGGTCAGCCAATTCAGAGCTCCAGAATGGTGCAACCAGGAAAGACATACCCAAGAGGTACAGGCAGATGCCCATCCCTGAGGCCTTGGAAACTGCCAAACAAAGACTCCAAGCCTTGGCCACCCGACTGAAGAGGTACACAAGAGAGACTGAGGCCAGGCGAATAAACAGGCTGTTCTCCACTGAACCAGCCAAAGTGTACTCTCAGTGGCAAGGGAATAACTCACGAGCTAACCCACCAAGGCTGGAGACTGAACAATACTGGAAAGGCATATGGGAGAAAGAAGCATCGCATAACAACGATGCACAGTGGCTGATCAATCTAAGAGCAGACCACAACAATCTCCCTGAACAAGATGCCGAGACCATCACAGTAGCAGACATCCAAGAAAAAGTCTCAAGTATGAAGAACTGGACAGCACCAGGCCTGGATATGATCCATACATACTGGCTAAAGAGGCTGACCTCACTCCATGAGCACCTGGCAGTACAAATGAACCAACTGCTGAGAGATGGGACCCATCCTGAATGGCTGACCAAGGGCTGTACAGTCCTGATTCAGACAGATCCCCAGAAGGGAACAGTCCCATCCAACTATCGGCCAATCACCTGCCTCTCCACAACATGGAGAGGCAGGTGTATATATATATATATATATATATATATATATATATATATATATATATATATATATATATATATATATATATATATATATATATATATATATATTTTGCACGAAGAAGACCAACTTCCAATCATGTGCCTATTCATAACAAGTGTTGTCTCAAGACACTTTACAATAGAGCATAAAACTCTTCATTTTATGGATACACATATATGCATAGATACATACATACAACTATAATTACACATATACATATATATACAAATATACACATCCAACACCCAACATGAATCCAGTAGCCAATCATGAATTCCTCCATCATGGCGGCAAGAAAAAAACTTCTGTTAAGCAGCAAGAAATCATGAATGTGGACCCCAGTCTCATGATGAACAGCAAATCCACACGATGCTTTTTTGGGTGTGTGGGCGAAGGAAGGGAGGGAGGCAGACAGAAGTGGACTAAAGTAAGAACTAAAGTTAGTGACAGATCCATGGACCAATCATAGACCTGTCGTCATCAAATTTTTTTCAAATTCCAGTAGGGACTTCCAGTATGGACTGGACCTATGGCAGCACCCTTGTCCCTGGAGACGGGCCCCTCTCCTCCTTTTTGTTCTTCCTTACTTCGTGCCACCAGTAGCTGGCTAAAATGACTCGTTTGCCCTTTTGAAGGATAAACTGTATTTTTATGTCATCTTTATTAATTTTTTATAGGCTGTAGTTGACAAAATTTTTCAGATTAATGTGCTTTATTTTCATGTTGATGATATAATGGCTATCATGGTTGTAATTATGAATGGAGATATTTCAAGACAAAACTTTGCCAATGTTTCCCTTTTTGTTTGGCTTTAAAAGTTCCAGTGATGTCTCCAGGCATGAAATCCTCCTCTGGAGACCAGATGAAGACCAGTTTTTTTGTGAAAAGCCAGAGGGTCCATGAGTGGGTGTTTCTGCAGCCAAGATCCTGCAGAGGGTCAGAGGTGATTCTTCTGCTCTCAGAGGGAGTGGGTGTGAGGCGAGGATTTGTTTTTAATGAGTGTGAAGTCAGTCAAGCTCGCTCTTTTATCCAACAATCATTGTTAGGATATGAAGTAAGAAGTTTCTCCCGTTTTAAATGTAGAAATGCAAAGTAGACTAAAGATATTTCATCGATCCCTGATACCATAAGAACGTTATTGTAGCTGCATCTTTGCTTTAATTTGAGTTTCTGCTGACGTCTGCCTTCAGCATGTCCAAATATCCAGGCCAGTCTTGTGACTGCAATATCTCAAGAACACTTTAAGGGGTTTTGACCAGGTTTTGCCTGAATGTCCACTCTGACTGAAGGATGAAGATGTTGGAAATTGGAAGTAACAGGTCAAGGTCACGGCACCTGATAAACATTCTTTGTCGTAAAAGTGATAGAGCTCTGAAAAATGTTCCTCAAACTGCACAAACGTCCACTCTTAAGTAAAAAGATTTTTCTGTCAAACTTTGCTCAGATGCCAACTCTGAGGAAAGGATGACATTGTTTCACATTGAAGGTCAAAGGAAAAATTCCAATATCATGGTGCCTTGATGTCCATTCTTTGCTTATAAACATGATTTCTCAAGGACGCAAACATCCACTGTGGCTCAAGGTTTAGAGGAATGTTGGTTGAAGGTCATGGAGCCCAACATTCATGTCTTTCTTATGAGCAAAATATCTCAAGAATGTTTTTGGAGGTTCCTGTCAAAGCTTACACAAATGTCCTTTCAGACTTGAGGTGACTGGTCAAGGTCGATGTTTGTCCTTGGTTTTAAACATGATATCTCGAGAAAACCTTGAGGGTTTTACAAACTTTGCACAAATGTCCACTCTGACTCAAGGATGAATTACAGGATTTTGGAGATTCAAGGTCAACGGTCAAGGTCATGGAGGCTTGTATTCCTCTTTTGATTATGAATGCAGGATCTTCAGAAAATTTCAAGGGTTTAATTAAACTTTGCAGAAATGTCCACTCCATCTAAGGAATGAACTGATTGAATCTTGTAGATCAAAGTTCAATTGTCAGGGTCATGGAGCTACATGTTTATCCCTTGCTTGTGAATTTCCTTTGCAAAATAAAAGTCCACATTCAAAATAAGGAACTTACAGGATTTGGAAACCCTACATGGGATTTTTTTTTCAAACTTAGCACAAATATACACACATGCATAAGATAATGAGGATGTGGAAGTCATAAGTCAAGGGTCAAGGTCATGGTGTCTCCTGATCCTACCTCACTTGTGAAAAAAATATCTCAAGAAGACTTCGGTGAATTTTCTTCAAACTTTGCACAACTCTTTGCTCTGACTCAAGGCTAAATAACCTGCACTGTGTACAGGAGAGTTCAAGGTCTTTGGATCTCATGTTCATCCACAAAGATCGACTCTTTCCTGTTCTTCACCCATCGTCATATTTTTACTGTGGTATAGAAAATCATCAAGCACTGGCTCTGGTGTTTTCCTGTGACAAGGTATCAATATAATGTGGACACACTTTGATTGGCAGGCTGAAATGTGTCCCTCGGTTGCCTGCTAATGATCCAGAGTGATTAAAAAGCAGCTTTAAGAGGCGTTACGTTCAGCATCTCAAACAGACAGCAGAGCAGCAGCTTCTCTTTGATGATCGTCTCTCGTCCTTGCTTTGTTTTCCTCATACAGGTGTAGATCAAACAGAACTGCTTGATGATGGGTCAAACCTATAGGCCTCCTCCTCACATGCTGAGCAGAAAAACCTCCCCAGATGACCTTCACACATCAAAGCTTAATCTGAGGCTATATGAAGCAGCTCCTCTTATATTCCTGCTCATTAGTCTGAGAGGCTGTGAGTCCAGCGGAGCGAGGAGAAGCTGCAACATGGGAACTGAAGGACTCGACTTTAACCTTTACTCCAAATAAAAGATGAAACATCATCTCAGTGCAAGTTCCTCTCTGTGAAAGTTTGTGTCAGAGGGTTATCTAAGGCAACATTGTGGGGGACAAGGTTCCAATCCTCCAGCTGGAAATACTGGACAAAGCTGAGGTGGCAGGAGATCTGAAGCAGATCTTTGTCCTCAAACAGCTTCTCCTAACAGCAGGGGGTTCTAGAAAAAATTGGTCTATCTTCCCCAAAAAGGTGAAATGAGGGATCTTGAACCAAATACTGCCTTTGTGAGTCTTTATTACGATAGAAAACATACAATATTGCAAGAATGGAGACAATCAGAATGATCAGCGGCAGGCAGTTCGTCAGCTGAGAAGAAAGTCTGACCCTCAGCATAGAGTCACATTATTTTAAAGACACGGAGTATATGGGTGTGTTCATGGAGAGTGTGTGTGTGAAGTGTGCCTGTGAGGAAAAAATGTGTGCGTGTATGGCCTATGTGAGTAGTCTGTACGAGTGCGTGTGAGTTCTTGTGAGAATGTAGGTGTGAGAAACGCAACATACAAAGAGTTGGAGGATCTCAGGAACAGTAGACGTAAACAGCTGATACCTTCAACAGCCAACTGAGCCAAGGTCAGACATCTGGGCCTCTGCGTAGCTGTGTGCCCCTGTAGTAGGGCTGAACGATATGGACAAAATTTCATATCTCGATATTCATGCCAGATCTCTCGATATAGATACGATACAATATGACTACGGGTTCAATGAAAACCAAGCATTTTTAAGAAAAATAAGAACGGTTTGAAAATAAAAAGGTTTGTGGTTGGCTGGCCTTAGCGGTGCATTCAAGGGCAATCGTAAAAATGAAAGTTGTTGTGACTTCCAGAGCTGTGCATGCAGGGCGAGCACGGGGGAAATCTATATTGTTTATATCATTGCTTTTTCGATATTAATATCTTGAATGTTCATATCTCGATACAGATACGTTAACGATATATCTTTCAGCCCTACCCTGTAGCATAAGCATTGTATCTCAATGAAGAACATCTAGTGCTTATACTTATGACTTAAGGACATAGGTGATGTGTGAACCCAAGGCTAATATGAGAAAAGCCATATGAATGTGGGTAAGACACTGTTACCTTTAAAGGGCTAAACATATTAAACACTCACACAATAGTAAATTTCCACAGCAAGGGATGGGCAGCTTTGGTTACCTCGAAGGCTACATTATTGTGATTCTCTGTTTCAATGGGCCACATTTTTACAAATTAAAAAATTACAATCAAAACATAAAGCACATTAAATGACTAAAATAATGAAAATCTGGCTTCATCAAAATTTTTATTGATGTTTCATGCTCAAAACCAAATAGTGAGGCTTCATTCGAGTGCACTGTGTATTCAAAAAAAGACTTAGAGAGTGGTCGATACTACTTTAATTGTCTTGTTTTCTGTTTATTTGATTTCTTTGATGTTATTTTGTGTAAGATATTTTTAAAGTGTTGCATTTCAATATCATTGGCTATTATCCAGTTAGTGTATAAGTTTATGTTTTTTGATATTACAAATGCAAATGAACACATAAAAAATGTTCGAGTCTGAATTCAAGTGATAATGAAATATACATAACAATGAATGAACAAGTATACCATATAACTTGTAGATAGATGTAGAAATATATTTTATGAATTGTTAATTCTTTATATTGTAATACATAAGGCCTTGTTTTAAACTGTTTTAGCTTGGCTTTAGGGAGTTGTTTGGTTTAATTGTTCTTGATTAGTATTAGGTTTTCTAGTATCTTTTAGGTCAATTACGTATTTTGATATGGCTTTGGACAAAGAGAGGGCATGCTGTAAAATGATTAACTGTTTGAACATATACTTGTTCTTAATTTTTAATCAGTCATTAGTTTGTAAGTTTTTTAAATATGTTATGGACCCCAGGAAGAGTAGCTATGGTCAAGTGACAAAGTTAATGGGGATCCTAATAAACAAACATTTTAATGAGCTAAAAACAGAATTAAAGCTAATGAAATGTACTTCTCCAATGAAATTAACTAGTATCTATGAGTATATATATGACAAACCATTATTTTCATTTGTTAATTTATCTTAGGATTTATTTTACCTATCAGGCTCAATGATAATTATATTCCTATAACAAGAGTAACCTGGCCATGGATAGTACTTATAACAATCTTAGTTACAGACAGTTATTTCAAGTCATTTGTTCCACTTTTTCCCTCAAAAGCTTCACAGAAACCATTGTAGAAAATTATATCCACAAACTCTTTTATAGAATAAAATAAACCAATTATTAAAGACAATAATGAAGTTATTTTCCATTTTTCATGATGTTATGTCTTTTGCCAGTGGTGTCAAACAACAATCTATCACAACAGTTTTTTTTTTATCTTTATGGTTGCAATTTTTTTGGAATTTGAAATTAACCGGCGGGCCAGTTAGCAGGAGGGCTGCATGTGGCTCTTGGGCCGCCAGTTGCCCACCCCTGCTGTACAGGCTCAAAGTTTCAGTTCCGCTCCTAATGTGTTGATCAGCAGGGAAGAGCCCAGAGGTGCAGACTCAGAAGTTTTCAATGATTTGTTTAAACAAAAGCTAAGCCAGCTGAATCAGGCGGAGAAGCCTCGGCCTGGAGACCACACCTCCAGCCTCTTTTTGTTGTCACAAAAAGACAACAAAAGAGCCCTAAGAAAAACACTACGGTGAAATAAAATAACCAAAAAAGAACCATATATTATATATTATATGTATATTCACAGCTCGACTATATACTTGGTTATTTTGGTTTCCCATCAGGCATTGCACCAAAGACTGTTGGAAAGACTGGATGAACCCATGTGACTTCAGCCGTGGATTACCAAATAAGGCTTTGAAGCACTGTGGAGGCCAATCCATGGACACAGAGATACTGTAAACACCTTCAACCAAACTTAAGCCCAATTCACAGTGCCTTTAGGACCCGTTTACACGACAACAAAAACATCTGAGAATAGAGAATTTTTGTCACGTTTGTTCCTTCAGTTTATACAAGAACGGTGCCTAGTGTGCCTGAATCCACAGACTTTTGAAACCAGGGTCCAGAGTGAAAAGTTTTAAAAATGTTTTTGTTTTCGCCTCTGTATAAAAAGGAATCAGCGTTTTCAGGGAAAAGGATGACGCACAGCGCATGCTCAGTACTCTGTCAGATAAAGGCATACCTACGAACAACAACAACAACAACAGCTTCGACCATTGACTGAGCAACATGTGTGCTGCTTACTGTGCTCGGTTTGTTATTCAGACAAAAATATCCAGACACATTTGTTGCTAAACTGCTCCCCAAAATCCTAGGAGAAGATAACTTCGGGAAGCCAATTGAGATCGACAGGGCCCACAGGGCTCCTACGCCAGCACAGGATGGAAGGTCAAGGGCCATAATCGTAAGACTTCACCATTTTCAGGTGAAAGAGTTGGTGTTGCGGCTTGCAAGAGATAAAGCTCCGCTGCAATATGACGGGCGCCCGGTGTTCATCTTTCCTGACCATACCTCTGCCATCATGAAGAAGCGCCAAGCCTTTCAGCAGATAAGGATCAAATGCAAAGCCAAGAACATCAGATGTGGAATTCGGTATCCAGCAAGATTTGTGGTAACGGTTAACAATGACACTCGCACATTTGATAACCCTGCAGATGCCGAAAAATTCATCAGCCAGGATGAGGAATATTGAGATCTCAGGACCTTAAGATGTTAGGACAATTTGATTTTATTGATTTTTTTTAAGCCTTTGTCCTAACCATTCTTAGAAAAATGTGCCTTATTTGATTGTTCCAAATATGTATGTAAAGGCACAATAAGGTGATGTGAGGACAGTTTTAAATATGATAAATATTTCATGTGAAGTGGGACACCTCCTTTGCTGGAGGTAGATGGTTTTTTTGCTTGAGTGGTTATTTTTTAGACCACAAGATTTAGCTGTAACCCTTAGGTTGGGGTGTAGAAGTTTTGCTCCATTACAGCTTGTTTTGGGGAATAATGTTCATAAGTTCTTTTTAGCACTCCAGTTTGTTTTTGTGGTTTCTCATTTATGTGTTCAATCTCAGCTGCAATCATGCCATATTTTGTTATTCGTTGTTATTAATGTTAAATGATTCAAACAAATGCAGCAATGGTGATATTCAAATAATTAGCTGGAATGTTAGGGGCATTAACACTCCTGTCAAAAGAGGGAAGATATATGCACATTTGTGTGCGTTAAAAGCAGACATCAGCTTTCTTCAGGAAACACATATTAAAATAACTGCAGCAAAAGTGTTATGCCCTTCATGGGCATCACAGGTTTACCAGTCCAACTTTAGTACCAAATCTAGGGGAGTAGCTATATTATTAAAGAAAAATGTACCATTTATTCACTCTCATACAGTCAGTGATCAGCGTGGTAGATATTTGATAGTAAGTGGAATATTAAACTCTAGCCCAATAACATTAGTAAATATCTATGGACCCAATTTTGATGACCCTACCTTCTTTCAAAATTTATTTAAAGTGATTCCAAATACGACAGACTCAAATGTAATAATGGGAGGTGATTTTAATTTTGTGTTAGATCCTATTTTAGATAGACAACGTCAACAAAAAATTCCTATAAAATGTGGTGAAACACTTAATAATTTAATAAAATGTCATAATTTAGTAGATATATGGAGACTCCTTCACCCCACGCAAAAAGATTTCTCATACTTTTCTGCAGTTCAAAAATCCTATTCAAGGATCGATTATTTTTTGTTAGATTCTAGACTCCTAACATCGGTAGTTAGTTGTGCTTATCATAATATCCTCATATCTGATCATGCTCCTGTTGCATTAAATCTAAAATTAAATCAAAAAAGGGGTGACTACAGCTGGCGTCTGAATAGTGTCTTACTAAAAGATAAAGAATTTTGTACCTATATCTCTGATAAAATTGATTCATACATAGATACTCATGACTTGGGCAACGTTGATGACTCCATCCTCTGGGAGGCTATGAAATCTGTCCTGAGAGGACACATAATATCATATGAAGCAGCGGAAAAAAAAAGGTCCATGGAAAAATTATTAGAAATTGATAATCAACTTACTAACCTCGAGGCGTCTTATAAAACAAATCAAAAGCCTGGTCTCCTTAATAAAATCACAGCCCTACGACATCAATATAATATCTTATTGTCTAAAAAGGTTTCCAAGCTTCTTTTACAGGTAAAACAGAGACATTTTGAGTTAGGTGAGAATACTCACAGACTGCTGTCTCGTCAACTTAGACAATCACAGGCTTCAAGAGCAATATATTGTATTAAATCAAAAGACGGGAATATAATGACAGACCCCAATAAGATAAATAAATGCTTTGCAGATTTTTATGCTGATGTATATCAATCACAAGGTCCCCCTAATTTTGAATTAATGGAAAAATTCTTTGAAAAAATATATTTGCCTAAATTGTCAGAAGAGCACATAAAAGTCTTGGAAGCTGAGATTAGCATTAATGAGATAAAGAATGCAGTTTCCTCCTTTCCAAATAATAAGCCCCTGGACCTGATGGTTTTAGTATTGAAGTTTTTAAAGTTTTTGGCTCTAAGATAAATCCATTACTCTTACGCATGTTAAATCATGCTAAATCATCCTCAAGACTTCCACCTACTTCATACAGAGCAAATATTTCATTAACCCCTAAACCTGGTTGTGACCCAGAGGAGGTTTCATCATATCGTCCTATCTCGTTACTACCCATAGAAACTAAAATTTTAGGTAAAGTACCAGCCAACAGGTTAAAAAATTGTATATGCTCTATTATTAACGAAGACCAAACAGGCTTTATGCCTGGTAGGCACTTGTTTTTTAATTTAGGATGCCTTTTTAATATATTATATGCTGAACATTTGGAGGAAGCTGTAATTATATCCTTAGATGCACAACGAGCATTTGATCAGGTAGAATGGCCCTATATGATATTTACACTTAAAAAAAATCTGGATTTGGACCTGCTTTCATAAAATGGATTGAAATTATATACTCATGCCCCTCTGCATCTGTTATTACCAATCAAAATATATCTCTCCCTTTTCTAATACATCGAGGTACTCGCCAAGGCTGCCCCCATCTCCTTTTTTATTTTCTATTATTATTGAACCACTAGCCGCAAGCATCAGACAGAACCCACAGATTTTTCCTATTGACGTATATGGCTGCAAGAATTATATTTCTTTATATGCAGATGATATTTTATTATACATTTCAAAACCCAAAAGGTCTATGCCTACCCTTTTGAATGTAATTAATGCTTTTGGTAATTTTTCTGGTTTCTCTATTAATTGGGACAAAAGTGAATTAATGCCTATTTCTTTGGAAATTGATACCATCTATTTGCAATCTGTCCCATTCAGAAAATCTTTTGAAAAATGTTTATACCTTGGCATTATTGTAACAAGAAAGCCTAAAGATCTTTTACATATTAATTGGCAAATTAAAATTCAACAACCTAAACAGGATATTGTCTTTTGGAAAACACTTCCCATTTCTCTTGCTGGAAAGATTAATGCTATCAAGATGGTGGTTCTGCCTCGCTTTCTTTATTCGTTTCAGTCAATTCCATGTTATATTGCGCAGAGATATTTTAAACAGCTAGATTCAATAGTTACACCTTTCATTTGGAATTATAAAGCTGTCATAATTTCTAAAAAGCATTTATCTAAGCCAAAAGTGATGGGGGGCTTTTCTCTGCCTAATTTTAAAATGTTTTATTGGGCAGCACACCTATCCATTATTGCATGGTGGAAAGGGGCCCCCTCATCCCTGATTGATTCATGCCCTACATGGCTATTAATGGAACAGCAGCTTTGTAACAAAACTTCCTTGACTGCTCTCATCAACAGCCCTGTGCCTATTATGGACTTATATTTCAAAGGTAGTTATGTTGTCGGTAACACCATAAAGGTATGGAAGCAAATCAAACTATATATTAAAGCACCAAAAGTTTATGTTGATAGTCCAATATGTCACAACCATTCATTCACACCTGGTCTGAATGACGCAGTTTTTTCTGTTTGGTACCAAAAAGGAATCTGTTATATCAAGGATCTGTATGTTGATGGGAACTTCGCATCATTTGCTCAGTTAAGTACAAAATATAACATTCCTGCATCCAGCTTTTTCAGATACTTACAAATTCGTGATTATATAAGAAAACATTTACCTAATTATCAAAACCTATATAAACATGAAACTTTGGAAGCAATAAATCGGTTTGATCCACACAAATCTGGTGCTGTTTCCCACTTCTATCGGATTCTTCTTAATCAAAACACAATTGTTACCTCTGCAATGAAACAAGCGTGGTTAAATTAAATGTGGAAATTGCAGAGGACATTTGGAGTGACTGTTTGAGAAATATCCACAGATGTTCTGTAAATTTGAAACATAACCTCATTCAGTTCAAAACTCTTCATAGAATCTACTACTCCAGGGTAAAATTACATAGTTTCTTTGCAGATGTTTCCCCCTTATGTAATAGATATAAGTCTGCTGATGGTGCCTTAACACATACATTTTGGTCATGTAGTCATTTGCTTTCATACTGGGAAAATATTTTCAGCTTTTTCTCTGGAAAAAGTTGGAGACCTGACCCACTTATTGCCATTCTTGGTGCTGCCAGCCTCTTAACCTCTGCTAGTAAATATGAAAGGAGGGCTACTCTATTCGGTATGGTAGTAACAAAGAAACTGATCTTGAGAATATGGAAGATGGATCATGTCCCCACCTACGATCTTTGGATGGGTGAAATGGCCAATACCTTGCATCTGGAGAGACTGAGACTTTATAACGAGGACAGAGGGGATGTGTTTGATAAGACTTGGGAACCTTTGTCAAACTTTTTTAATGGTAAAAACTGAGCTTTGATGTCCAACACCTATGCTGCACAAAGGTGATCATGTTTAATGTCGGTATATTCTCTTTTTTTTTTTTTTTTTTTCTTAAATTAATTTCACATGTATAGCAATAATTTTGCCTGATTTGTGGCTGGAATTCTAGGCCTTTATGTTGGCCTCATACTGGTGTGCCGTTTCTGGTTTTTTTTGGGGGGTCGATGTTTTTTTGGGGGTTTTTTTGTGTTTCTGTCTCTGTGTTCTTTTTCTTTGATTGCTAATATTGAAAATAATAAAAATAATTATCAAAAAAAATATCCAGACACATTTGTTGTCCAGACAAGAAACTCCTGCTTCTTTGAGCGTCCACTCGCCATTGTTGTTTGTGAAAAGTTTGTCTTCACCAGAAAGCATGTTGTAACACCGCTGTTTCACCACAAACCTACATCGCCAACTACTGGCCGGGCATGCACGCTACAGCGTTTTCAGTCGTACTCGCAGATCCATGTAAACTCGGAGCACTTTTGAAAACCCAAAGGCAAATCTTTTCTGTTTCTGGTGACAACGTTGTTAAGTAAACAGGGCCTAAGAAAAAAGCACTGCAACCAGGTTCTGCTATATTTACATCTAGAGACATTCATATTCATTTTTCATGGCCACAATATCTGCGTCAATTCATGCTGTGATACAGCTTGGATGCAGACAAAGGCAGAGGCCCTCACTCACAGCACTCCTGTCTCCAGCTGAGTCCTCATGCCTCCTTGTCTCCAATATAACGTCTCTGTTACTACCTCTGAAGAAGGAACAAAGAGGGGATCAACTCATTCCCCCTATTCCACCTCCAGGACATTTACGGTGGAGGCAAAACGTCACAGAAGGGTGAATATTACACCTTGGAACATTGCAACAACTTGTGATCAAAGTTTAGAAAAAAAAACTTTTTTTTTTTTTTTTTTACTTTTTTTTTTTTTAGATTATTTTTTTGGGCATTTTGTGCCTTTATTGATAGGTGAGAGCGAGACAATGGATAGGCTTGTGAAGGGGGTCAAGAGAGAGTAGGGAGGACCCTCTGTAAGCTGGCCACAGGCTGGATTCAAACCCAGGGCTGCAAAACCATAAGGATGGATCGTGTTTAATTAATAGATTAAATCGATATATTTCCCAGCCCTAGTCTGATGGGTGGATTCCTGTAAAAGAGATCAAGTCTCTTCTGATTAGAGGGCTTCAGCTGTTTTGGATGATTTTGTAGGAGTGAGATATTTATACCAAACCTCAGCTTCACTGCTTCATAAAGATGATTTAAAGCAGCAGGTAAACTCGGCTCTAATCCTCACACGTGTCTGATTATGATTTAAAAATATTACTGCCGACGATGACAGTCAGAAGAGGGATATAAAACATCCTGGAGCTCTGGTGTCTACTCTTCTCTTCCTAAAATGCTCCTGCTCTTTCATCACTCTGACGTCTCCTCTGCAGAGATATTTAAACTCATTCCTGCCTCTCGGTGCAGAGTAAACCCCAAACTGCCAAGGCGAGAGAGACTTAGAGTGAGTCATCTGCTCCGGCATGAGGCCTTCAGAGCAGATGAGGGTCACGGCTGACAGAAAGCTGCAGATGAAGTTCCTCTGAAGTTCCTCTCTTATCGCAGAGCTTCTCCTCCTGACCGGCCCTCTGAATCAGAGCCAGACGAGAAGGTTAATGATGGTTAATGATGGTTAGATGGAACTTCAGTGTGACAGAAGTCTGTTTGATCATAATCCTGCATGTGGAGGGGAGTTTAATCCATTAATCTGAACGCTGTAGAAATGTTCTTCTAAAGGAATGCTGTCATAAATGTGGAGGTGACACATTTTCACTTCATAATCCACAATAAAAACTGAGACTTTAACTTCTGCTTTGCTCTGAAAGCTGAGGTTATTATTATTCCAGATCAGAGAGGAAATGAGAATCATAGTTCAGGGATTTTGAAGCCGCCGTGACAGCAGCCCAACCCAAAGTCCCTGACCAGGAGGACATCTTTCACTTCCTCCTGGGGGATCCCAAAGTCTTCCTGGACCAGATGGGGTCTATATCAGTGTTAGTTTCAGTGACTTATTATTTTTGTCATAGTTTCTGTCAATAAACTTTTTCCCATGATGCGAACTAGACAGTAACTAATAAAACCAAGTGCACATGGACAAAAGCTAAAATTAAATTAACTGACATTGTCATCAACAAATGAAAACTAGACTAAAATGTTTGACAGAGACTTAATCCAATCAGATCTAATTTGGTCATGTAGAAAGTAGAGACAAGTTAGGAATATATCCAATCACAGCTACTTTGGTTGTGTGGAAAGGTTGGATGAGTTAAGAGGGACATCCAATCACAGCTGCCTTAGCTTCATGGTGGTGGGATAAGTCAATTAACTGAAGAAATATCTACTGCAATTGACAGGAAACACTATTTAGTTAGTATTTTTGTTGATCTCAAAAAGGCCTTTGATACCATCGATCACACCATACTTCTTCGTAGACTTAGTAAATATGGGATTAGAGGGGTTGCATATCAGTGGGTTTCAAGTTATTTAGAAAATAATAAGCAGTTTGTGCAGATGAATGATGTAAAATCGGAAGTATATGATATCAAGTGTGGAGTACCTCAAGGGTCAGTCCTTGGGCCAAAAATGTTTATTTTGTACATTAATGATTTTGTTCATGTATCCAAACTGCTTAAATGTATTTTGTTCGCAGATGATACAACCTTATTTTACTCTGGGAAAGATCTGACACAGGTGCTGAATGTGGTTAAAAAAGAATTTAAAAGACTAAAAATATGGTTTGATGTAAACAAATTGTCACTTAATCTGGAAAAAACAAATTGTATGATATTTAGTAAAAGAGGTAAAGACACTGATGCTTCAATTAGTATAGATGGTACTGAGCTTAAGAGAGTGAAGGAAACTAAGTCTCTAGATGTTTTGTTGGATTAGAATTTGAGTTGGAAATCACTGATAAATTATACTAAGGTAAAAATATCAAAAGTAATTGCGATGTTACATAAGGTAAAGGATTCATTGGATAATGAAGCATTGTATATTTTATACAATACTATGATTGTTCCATATTTGACCTACTGTGTTGAAGTTTGGGGAAATGCCTGCAAAACATATACGAAGTCTATTTTTATTTTGCAAAAAAGAGTTATTTGATTAATTACTAGAAAACAATATAGAGATCCAAACAACTCATTATTTCTTCAGTTAAAAGTGTTGAAATTTTATGATTTAGTAGATTATTGTATCTTGCAATTTGTTTAAAGCACAAAAAAGATGGTTACCCATCAATCTTCGGAAAAGATTTGAAAAAAGAAAAAGTAATTATAATTTAAAAGGAACAGAGATTTTTGAAAAAACAAAATTTAGGACAAAAATTATGGGTTGTTGTGTTTCTGTTAAAGGGGTTAATTTATGGAATAATCTAACCAAAGAAATTAAACAATCCATATCAAAATTTACATTTAAAATAACATTAAAGGGCAGTATGTTAAGTAAGTACCATTACCATTTTTGTGATTGATGAAATCTCACAAACATTATAATTATTAGTATTATTTTGGTTGTTGTTGCTTGTTGTTGTTGTCATTGAGAATCAAAAAGGATTTGAGAGCAGCAGTGTTGATGACGGCTGTTTTATTTTATTATTATTGTTGTTGCGAATCATGTTGATCATTATGTTGTTGTTTTGTTGTTCTTGAAATATTTTTTATGTGTGTAAAAGGGGCGGATAATATAAGATTTTTCTTCTTTCTGTTCCTTTTCATTCAATTATATGCTTATGTATGAAAATGTTTTATTTCAGATATATGAATGAAATAAATCACTAACTAACTAACTAAAAATTCAGGATGCTCTGCCAGGTAGCCTAAATAAAGGTGACTGCATTTCACACAAAAGTTCAATTTGTTTCTGTTCATTTTATACATTCAAACTTTACTAACATTCAATAAAGGGTTATTAGATATTTAATTTTATCCAAGTGTTAAACATGACTTCAGAAATTCAAGGAAACATGAAAAATCCCTTGAACTTTACACTTCATATTTTAGTCGTCTAAATTTACAGTAGATTTCATTGACTAAAACTAGACTAAAATTAAAGCAATTTAGATGACTAAATTATGACTAAACTAAAAGATATTTTAGGCAAAAGATTAAAACTAAATTAAAAAGTGCTGTCAACATTAACACTGGTCTATAAACCCTCTAATGAGATCCTGGAGGACTGGACCTCCATAGTAAGACAACCGGAGGCTACCAGGTCCCTGATCCACCTCAACTGTCTCTCTTCAACGCTGAAGTCTAGCAGCTCTGCATTGAGCTCTAGTTAATCTGTACAGGTTTATTTATGGATTGGATTGACCCCCAGACCAATCCACCTTTCAGGTCGATTTTACCCTCATACATGACCAAGACCCTGAGAAACTTGGACTCACTTGAGGCGAAGACTCACCCTCACCCAGAGCACTGACAAACTCAGACCTCAGGAAGTGTGTTTGTCTGTTTTCAAGTCAGAAATATCTAAAACACTTAATCTAATCCATATTCACTTAACAAGTACAAAAAGGAATAAATGGCAAAAATAAGGCATTGAACTGCTTGTAATGGTAAGAAAATATCTGCCAAAGAAAGAAGTTTGACTCAGTGAGGGTCTTAAATTCAAGTTTAAAATCTGCCCTTGATTAAAAAAAATCATTTTAAGACACCCTTTAAGATGAATTTGTCTTATCTTGTTGGCAGATTATTTTACTGATTACACGCAACTCAAGATTTATTTTTAGTTTTCATATCTTTAAATAAAATCTTAATCTAGACATATAAGGAAATAAAACAAACACAAAACATTCCTTCCTTTATTAAATATTTTCCACCGAAAACGTAAAAAAAAAAAAATTGATGAACATTTTTGACGCATTATCGTCCAGCCATACACCCATATGAAATAAATTTGTATTTGTGGGAAATTGTTCTGCTTTTCTCTAAATGAGTGTCTTATGTTAGAAATGTTTTGTGATTTTTTTTATTTGCTTTTGGCACTAAACATTTTTTTGTGTGATTTATAAAATTTTGTTGAATGTGAAGCTAATACTATTTAATATATAGATTTTTTTATTCATGCTTTAATTTCATATGACATGAGGTTTTATGTGTAATATTTTTGCAGTTTTTTTTTAAGCTTATTTCCCTGCACGGCCGTATGTATGAGAGCATTTATTTTTCATCCTACATGATAGAAGGTTTTTTGAGTTGGATATTTTCTGTGACTTCAGACCAACAAAGATGATGCGAGGTAGTTTTCCAGAAGAGTCCGAGCAGCCCTCTGATTTACCTGCTGTCAGAGGCGTCAGTGTGCTGCTGGCGCCCTCAGGTGGATCAAATATTCACCTGCGAAGAAAAAGATCAAAACTTTATTTAAATGATTGAAACGTTCAAAAAGGTCAAAGGTTTATTTTTATTACTTTAATATTATTCTGTTATTTTACAGTGACTCTACTCTTTAGATCGACTGGTTATTTCCTTAGTCATAAATATTAATTAATGTCTGTTTATTAAAGATGAATAATAAAAATACTCATTAATGTAAGACGTTATCTGAGTATTTAAAGCCCGTGGATATAAATGGATCCTCTCTTGGTGCTCGTGTATGTTTTTAAGTCACACCTGTGAAAAAGTGGATCAGAGTCATTGCAGTAGATTCTTACCGTAAATGAGGAAGTGAGCCACTCATGCTGCCTTCACGGACCGTCAGGGTTCACAGTATCTGTGAATAAGGAGGCAGTCAAGTGATTGCCCTTTAAATTAAATAAACTGCATTTAACGATTTTAGATTATAATAATACATTCAATCAACAGTTTCCTTTCACAGTCACAGATCCATAATTCAAAAATAACACCACACATAAATCCACAATCTAATGGCGTCAAAGACAAGATCAGAAATGTAAAAACAAACAAACAAAAGTAAATAAATGGCAAAAAGTAACACAATGAAGGGTCTGCTCACCATTAAAATTAAATTGCTCTTATATTCTAAAGATTTTAAAGGTGACTGCATATCTTTTTTTTAGCTGTTAAATTTGGGCAGATGCGTATTAAAAGCATTTTAAATTTCTTTCATCAAATGTCTTTTTCATTTTTTTGGGAGATTTATATTTCTTCAGGTTAAATGGAAAAAAAGCTACATGACAACAATCCACAAACACATTCAGCAGTTTCCCCTTCTAGTACAGAGAATTTACTGTTGCACAGAGTCATCTTTCATTAAAAAAAAAACCCATTTAGTTCAAAAATCGTTTCGCTAAATGCAACACTTTAGATGAAGTAAAAAAAAAAAAAAAAACATGTAAAATATTGAAACAGACAACAATTAAGTGTTTGAAAATGCAAATTATCTAAAATCTCCAACTTAAAAATATTTCAAATATTTAACAAAATGCACAAAAATCCAGCCTTGAAAAAAAGAAAAAAAGGTTAAAACATTTAACAGTAACATAACAAAAATATCAGTAAGGTCTTTAAAAAATATGGGGTTTTTTTAAATACAAAAAATGCTATTAAAATAGAGAGATCTTTTAAAAAGAAAAATCAATGCTAATGAGACACAATATTTTCTTTAAAAAAAAATCAAAAATATTTTACAAGATCAAAATACGAAAATATTTTAAAAGTTACAGAAACATTTTGGAACAACCTCAGCAAAAAAAAAAAAAAAAAAAAATCTAAAGCAGCAAAATATAAAATTATTCAGAAGAACAAAACAAAAAAAAACTTTAGCATTAAAATATTTCTCTTCAAAAATTTTAAAAACATTTAATGGGACATATCACACATTATCAGCTGGTGACCAGATTGTTAATTATGAATTTAATTTGTGTTTCCTTAGATACTTTTGTGTGTTGTTAGCTTTAACATGATCATACTGTCAAATATTTACATTAAATGTAATTGTTTCATTACATCATATCACATTATATCATATCATACACTTCAAATTATCTTAAATTATATTAAAGAATATCATATCAAATCAAAACTCAAATAATTATGTTATTACGTTGTATTATATTTTTCCTTTAATTTTTTAATTACATACTTATTTTATCACTTACTTTTTATATTGTTTGAATATTCTTGCGCGTCATAAAATTCTTTTGTTTGAAGCTTAATTTACTTTTTGTTCTGAGGAATTTTCCAGCTGTTGACCTCATAGGCCAGGCTGGATTTTACTATTTATCATATAAAAGTTGATTATCCTTTTTTGTTTCAACCTGTGGAAAGGAAATAATGTAGAAAATGAGTCATTATTCAAGTTTCTTACATTTACGGCTGTGAGTTTGATCAAGTCTGAGCTCTGAGGCAGTCCGTGAACGCACCGTGAGCCCCTGTATAAAGTGTGGGAGGCTCCGTCGGTGTAAACAGTTACAGGATCCGGGACTGAAACTCCGGATGAACTCAGCGGACGGACAGACAGACTCCTGAAGAAGCACAATGGTGAGCCCAAAGAGCTTATTAGTCTACTTTTTAAGTTGTTTAAAACTTTGTTCAATGTTTTTAATGTGTTTTAAAGTCCGTGTCGAAGCGCTTGGCTTCACATCGGCCGTCTGTAGGAACATTTACCTGCTGAAACTCAGGCTGTGACTCATTTATGCCAACAGACTCCCATGGGCGTTTGTTCTCGGCTTTTCTTCGATGGTGAAGTTTCTAATGTTCTTGTTTTACTGTTTAAAGTTCACAAAGAAGGAGCAGGGAGAGGCTGGAGGAGGTCAGGAAGTTTTTAAAGCTGCTTATGAACAAAAAAACTTCATGTATGTTTTACTTTCTCAACTCCGTTAGTTATGATATCTAAGTGTTTTAAAGCATATCACATAAATTATCTGACTTTTATGTCATGTTAATCCACTTATTCAAAAAACAGGGGTGGTTTAAAGAATTTCAAGGGCCAAGGGCAAAAGACCAATTCAAGGCCCCTTCTCTGTGTAGTCAGAAACTGCCGATCTGCTGTGATTTTCACACACAACTTTAGAGAATGGTCTGAAGAAGAGGAAATATTCAGTGAGCAGCTGATCTCTGGGGCAAAAGGCCTTGATGTCAGACCAGAATGGTTGGAGTGGTTGAGGATGGTGGAAAGGCAGAAGACCATTTCTGATCACACTACACGTCCGATCATGAAGCAGATGGTCCACAGCAGCAGAAGACCACACCAGATGCCACTCCTGTCAGCTAAGAACAGCAAACTGAGGGTCTGTCTCTCAAAAAACTGGACCACAGAAGATTGTAAAAGTGTCTCCTGGTCTAATGAGTCTGGATTTCTGCTCCACATTCAGATGGTAGGCTCAGAGTTTGGTGTGAACATCATAAAGCATGGATCCATTCTGCCTTGGAGCAGCGGTTCAGGCTGCTGCTGGTAGTGTGATGGGCCACCTTTGGGCCCCTTAGTCCCACCTGAGCATAGTTTAACGCCCACAGCCTACCTGACTATTGTTGCTGACCATGTCCATCCATTCATGACCACAGTGGACCATGTTCTGATGGAGACTTCCAGCAGGATAACCATTCTAGACCAGAGAAAACCCAGTCCTTAGTCTGTTTACACCAGTGAAATATTGCTCTATTAGTAAGTGAAGATCCAGTTGTCAGTCATTAAATCCAGTTATTACTTAATCAAACCATTGAAATCCCAGCTGAGTTCATTTAATCAGCGTTAGCCCAGTTTTAATAAATTCAACCAATGAAAACCCAGATGGTGATCTTTCAATCAACTGAGAATTTAGTTATTACTATCTTAAACCAGTGGAAACCCACTTATTGCCGTATTAAATCAGGTTACACTCTTTACTTACTTTAATGAACCATTAAAAACCCAGTTTTGACTCTTTAAACAAGTGAAAACCAGATTATTACTCCATAAAAACCAGTGAAAGCTGAGATGTGCCTCTATTAAACTGATGTTAATTCAGCTGTTATTAAATTCATTTTTAATTTATTTTTTTACTAAGAAATTCAACCAATGCAAACCCAGTTGGTACTCTATAATCCAGAGTAATCTAGTTGTTACTTTCTTAAACCAGTGAAAACCCACAGCATTGTTGTCCCTTTATGACCACAGTGGACCATCTTCTGATGGGGACTTCAGCAGCTCAATGTCTCAAAGCTCAGATCATCTCACACTGGTTTTTGAGTTCACTGTACTGCAATGGCCTCCACAGTCACCAGATCTCAATCCAATAGTTTTGGATGTGGTGGAGCAGGAGATTCCGGTCATGGATGTTCAGCAGCTTTATGCTGCTGTCATGGAGATCTGGACCAATGTCTCTGAGGGATATTTCAGCTCCTTGAAGGATAAAGGAGCTCTGAAGGTGAACACTTCAAAAACTCACATCTCAGCAAGTGTGTTTGTCTTTTTTCAAGTCAGAGATATCTAAAATGCTTATTCTAATCCACATTCACTTAACAAGTCCAGATAAATGTCTTACTACAGTGAATAAAAGGCAAAAATAAGGCTTGTAATAATAAGAATATATCCGACATTGAAAGAAGTTTGACTCAGTGAGGGTCTTTAAATTCAGGTTTAAGATCTGCCCTGGATATAAAAAAAGAAAAAACATTGTATAAGACACCCTTTCAGTTAAATTTGTCTCGTCTTGTTGGCAGACTGTTTTACTTCTTACAAGCAACTTAGGCTTTATTTTAAGTTTTTATATCTCTAAATCAGATCTTAATCAAGACATGTCAGGAAATTGTCCCTTAGAATCAGTCAGTGAGGTATTTTTGACACTAAACAGGACAAATACTCTCACCTAGATTAATTAGTGTACTCTCAGATTGTTGGACTCTGATGGCAGTTTTCTGTTAGAACAAAAAGAAAATTAAAAGAAGAAGTTTGGTCACTCTGACCAGATTCTTAGAAAAGGAAGTGCCCTACAAGGCCACCCAGGAAGCCGTTCTGTCTCTGAGTCATCGTTCTGGTTCAGTTTGAGGATGTTTGATCAATTTTCTCTGTAAAAGTTTCATAAATTATTTGTTTTCAGTGTCCTGGAGTGTTTGGAGTCAAACTGAGCATGTGCAGGTTGTCACTGTTGTCCATATCTGTTCAAAGGTTTACAGTTTTGAAGCATAAACTGGAACTTCACGTCCTGTTCTTGCAGAAAGTAAAACAGTTTTTGTTTGTTTGGCTCCTGCCTTTTGTTTGTCCTCAAATGAAGTCTTAACAAACGTCCCTCACGGTCTGTTTCAGCTGTGAGTGAACATCTGCAGCCCTCAGGTTCAGAAAGGAGGGACCACAACATCCACACCTTCTCCTGAAAGCCCCAGAACAAGGTGAGTCAGAGTCAACTCCATCAGCTCATCGCTGCAGCTTCAGTTTGATAAATGTGAACATACAAGAGGGTTCGAGCAGGGAAAGAGGGCACGATAGATGTATATTAAGGGTCAGGTTTTAAAAATATACTCACGACTTTGAGAGGATTTAAAGGAGAGTTGAGTATATTTTAAAAAAAAATATATATGTATATATATGTGTATATGTGTGTGTGTGTGTGTGCATTTATTCATTTATTTATTTATTTTTACAAACACATTCACAGCCGCACAGAACAAGTATCGGTACTTGCATATATTAGCCTAAAAAGTTGAATATCATTTTAGCAGATATTGAAATTTATATAAGTTATTTATATCCCTTATATCTGCTGTAATGTTCCAAAATATACAAATGTACGATATCGCTTCACCTCCCCATCTATCGATCAATCTTTATTAGTATGGCTCCAATTCATAACAAGTGTTGTCTCAAGAGATGGATCATTCAGGCAGAGACAAAGGGACTAAAATCACATTTGTCTCTGTTGAATATAGACTCAATCAATCAATCTTTATTTATATAGCACCATAATTATTGAATATATATTTATTAGAGGTAAGCCCCTTGAGATGTGGTATCTCATTTTCAAGAGGGTCCTCATGTCTATTGGTTGTAAAGATAGTTGCTATGGATGTATAATCAATTGAACCATGGATAGAGGGATCCATCTAATATTAACGTTAATACCTATAATGAATATAATCTGGAGAGGAATGATGTTGATTGATATAGCAGCATCTAGCTGAACTGCCATTAAAATGAGTTTAACTGGGTTAAATGAGAGTTAGATGTTGTTTTTCTTATTTCACATATGATCCTCACATTTAAAGCAACAATCAGTTTTCATAAAGACTTTCTGCTCTTGTCCAAAAATATCGGCGATAATAAGTGTGGAACAATCCAGTTTCATGCACCCTAGTTTTCATGGTAGATTTGTCACTTCATCTACATTTATTTTTATTTTTATTTTTATTTTTTTTATATTTTAAACTGACTGGCGAGCTGCAGTGAAGGAATAGGAGGGCTGCTCGTGGCCCCCAGGCCACCAGTTGCCCATCGTTGGGTTGAACAGTGTTGCTCAGATAGATATTTGGGGGGACCTGACCTCTCTTTGACTTCAAACCAACAAGAGGATCAGGGCCACTGCAACTGTTTTTTTTTTTTTTTTTTTTTTTTTTTACGGTTCAGATTTTATGACTGAAAAAGTCAGAATTTTAAGAAAGTCAGAATTCTTAAATTTAAAGAACAACTTAATTCTCAGACTTTCCCCCTTTATTCTTACTTTAATTTCAGGGTTCTGACTTTTTTCTGATTATTCTAAATTTAATCTTGGATTTCCCCCAGATTTCCTTCATTAATCTCAGAATTTGACTTTTTTCAGAGACTCTGAAACTTTCATTTTCTTTTCTGTCTTGTTTTTTTCTCTTTTGGCCCTTATGGTCTTCTGTGTTATGAAAATGCAAAAATTTGCTTGTACAATTGTTGCTTTTCAATTTAAATACCTCCATGTGGCTGCTTCAGGACTGGGACTGATAACTAATAATATTTTAACTGGACCAAAATCTTTCATTTTTATTGTTTTGTAATTAATATTACTGCGTATGCCATGAAAAAAACAGGCCGTGTACAAATGTAGTTGATGATCCAAATCCAGGTGATACAAACCGGCGATCAACGTGCCGACTTTATCTCCACCGTTAGTCCTTCACGAACGACGTCCTGAAAGGTGGCAACACCTGGTCCGTGCATCTGAAACACAAGAAGGTTCATATGACTGGCATAAACTTAATATAAGGTCCATAAATGATATATTAGCTTGTCTAATCCTTTACCTCACTAGAAAATGTTTGGCTGTATTTGAGAATCTTGATATCAAAGAGTACGCCTTATTCAGTTTAAAATTGCACATGGTTTTTACTGGACTACCAGATTATTTAGATTAGGATTATTACCCACATGCAAATCTGAGGAAGGTAATGTAGTTCATGTTTTATGGTCCAACATTTCTGGACCAATATTTACGATAATTTGTGAGAGTATAGGGATACAAAGGCCATTTAGCCCTAGATTATTTGTTTTGAGTGATCATTCAGTTTTGACAGGACAGGATAAACAAATCAAAAGGTGTCCAAGCTTGTTTTATGATTGGCAGACAAATATTTATCAGAGGATGGAGACGGAGGGGGCACCCTCTTTTCAAGAGTGGGTGGCGGAGATGGCATGAGTTTCAACATTCGAAAAAATGTGACAAACAGTTGGGTAGACTGGATCTACATGAAGCAAAATGGGGCAAATACTTACAATTTTTAAAGGTCCTGAAGATGGACCCCTTCAAAAATGTAGTTTGTTGCAGGGGTGTTACTGTTTTATTTTATTGTTGCAATAATGAAAATAAAAAATGTTAATCACAAAAGAAGGATCTTGATATCAAGCCTGCAGCTGCTGTAAACTGTAGAAGCTTCAAATATAAATTTTATTTATTTTTGCATAATTATGAAATAGACAGAAGACAAAGATAACACATTATATGTAGTGCAGGGAGAGGTGAAAAGCCCAAAGGGCTTATTTGAAGCCTCCACTCAAAGTGTATTAAAGTTGCACATTAAATGTACAAATAACATACAAAAAAAGATAAAAACAAAAACAAAAAAACAAACCAAATAAATCTGGACATTGGTCAAAACTTCACTCAGGTCCATACAACAGACTGTAACCCAGCCAAATTTGTATTTAATACACATGCATACTGCATGCAATACACACTGCATCTATATTTATACCATATTTATATTGTTAACGAGTTCAATGCTCACCCATACAGCTCTTTCATTACATCTTTTTTATATATTGTTTGGTTGTGTTTTTGTTCTTTTTGTGCTTTTTTGTGTTTTTTGTATATTTTGATATATACCCAGTCAGTTTTGCAGTTTTCTCCCTACTTTTCTACTTTTTTATTCCACCTGAACCTGATTTTTATTCTTACTCTAACTATATGTTTATTGTATTTGCATGTATTTACAAAGTCAGATTCCTTGTATGTGCAAATGTATTTGGCAATAAATACCAAATCTGATTCTGATTTCTGACAAACAAAAGGACCTCAGGCTCCCTCTAAGACAGGGGTGTCAAACTCGCTCCCAGAGGGGGCCAAGATTTATAACACAGTCCACTGCAAAGACTCAAATCCAAGGAAGTTTATTCATCCAATTTCAATTCTAAAAATCCCACATGACTTACTGTAGGCCAAAATTGCCTGCCATGTACAGCTACACATCTTAATTCAGTATTTGAGAACAAAAAATAAATCCTGAATTGCTTGTAATAAGTTAAAATATCTGCCAATGTGGCAAGATGAATTTTACTTGTACGATGTCTTGAGAGTAAGATGTGCTGTCTTAAGATGTTTCTATACCTAGGAGTAAAATTTAGCAAAATTTTGCTTGCTTCATTAGCAGACATTTTCTGATAATTGCAAGTTATTCAGTGCTCCATTTTCTTTTCTCATTGCTTGTATTAAGATATCCATCTGGACTTATCAAATGAATATGAAATTTTATCAACTGTTGTCGATATTTTTGACTTGAAATTAGACAAATAAACTTGCTAAGATCTTAGTTTTTGCAGTGTCTAAGATGTGGGCCAAAAAGGATCAAGATTTACTGATTAGTCCAAAATCGACTACGTTTTGATCAAAACTACAAATTAGAGCAGGAAATTTAGTTTTGGGCAAACTTAAAATGACTATCGAAGTGTGCAATGGTCCAGTGTGGCAGCTTTTGCTGTGCATTGTGGGATTTGTGGTATGAGTGCTAGGAATGCAATTTAATGGAGGACCATTAAAAACAGATGTATGATATTGTCTTGTGAGTCAGATTTGGCTCGCGGGCATTGAGTTTGACATGTCTGCTCTATCTACTCTTCTTCATCTGTTTGTGTTTTTGACTCTCAGACTCTTATAACCTTCTGAACTTTCCTCCCTGTTCTTCTCTCATGTCCTCTCCAGTGTCCAAAATGGCCGCCCTGGAGGATGCAGACATGCACACCTTTGGCCCCGAGCTGCCCGCCATGTTTGATGGTGTGAAGTTGGCGGCCGTGGCAACCATCCTCTACATCATAGTCCGCTGTCTGAACCTGAAGAGTCCCACCGCCTCGCCAGACATCACCTACCAGGACACGCCGCTCAGCCGCTACCTGCTAAAGTCCTGCCCCCTGCTGACCAAAGAGTGAGCTCCGACGTCGTCTTCCTCTCCACCTCATGGTCTCGTGGACAGGCCGGGTCGTTAAATTTTATTTATCTGCTGTGTTTACTCGGCCGCTCACATGCACTCTGCATTCCTCATGGTGATTAAAGCCGTGCGTCTGGTTATTTTCCTCCGTTCAGCTCGAATGAAACGTCACAGAAATCTCCACAAATCTGTTTCGTTCCCGCGGCAGTTTCCAAGGATCAACTTCAGACCATTAATCAGATTTGTTTGGCTGCTTCTGGAGCCACAAAGTTCTTCATAAACCTATTTTAACTCTTCGCATTTCTGCTCCCAAAGATAACAGACAGACGCTGATGTGGAAAACCCACGGCACTCGGTTTCAAAGATCTCCATTTGATTTGTTACTGAGGGTTTGGCCGCTAAAGATCTGATCTGAAAATCTTTAATGTCCCCTAAGAGTAGAACAGAAGAACAGAAGTTAAAACACACATTCTTACAATATCTCTGATCACAGTGAAAGCACAAACAGATGTCGCAGACACAGTACACTGCAAAAACTCAGATCTAGGCAAGTGTGTTTGTCTTTTTTCATGTCAAAAATATCCAAAACACTTATTCTAATCATCATTCACTTAACCAGTCCAGATAATTATCTTACTTCATGGAATAAAAGGCAAAAATAAGGCACTGAATTCTTCATTTGGTATGCTGTAAGAATTTAAAGCAGTACACAAGGTTTTTCTTTAACAGATCAGATCTTTCAACAGCCTGAGCTTCACATGTGAAGTAGCTGATGTTTTAAATTAATAACTTTGTTAAATTACTCGAATGACCTCAAACTGACGATTAGTCGACCCCTTCAGGTCTCTCGGCTGTTATATAACCCAGCTCTCCTCCCCTCCTTAGGTACATTCCCCCCCTGCTGTGGGGTAAGAGTGGTCATCTCCAGACGGCTCTGTACGGGAAGATGGGCCGCGTCAACACCCCAACGCCCTGCGGGGTCCGAAAACTCCTCCTGATGCACGATGGGGCCACGGCAAGCTTCGACCTGTTCGAGGCCCTCGGAGAGCACAACACAGGAGGTAGGAAGGTCACAACCAGAGTTGCCGGATCGGCTTATTATATATATATATATATATATATATATATATATATATATATATATATATATATATATATATATATATATATATATATATATATATATATATATACATATTATAAGCTACTTTGGGCTTCTTCTTTTTTTAAAAGCTGCTTGTAAATATTGGCAGTTGCGGGTTGCCCACTCTAAACACAAATGTAAATTTTACTGTAAAAAGGACAAAAATGATGTTCCCACCAAATAAAAAATTCTTATAGCCAGAATTAAATGTATTTCTAATGTAGCTGTTACTGTTTTCACCATAATAAAGCTGTAGAGGATCAACATAAAGCTTAAAAAAAGCCTGACTATGCCTGTTTGTTTACAAAAATCAAGGTTAGACAGACTGTTTAGTGATAACGGAGTTAAAAATAACATTAGCCCCTCCCTTCACGTCTGTATTAAGAAGAGGATGTTCCACCTCCAACAAAAGGTTGCTGAATAAGTAAATTAAGAGTAAAATAAGAAAAAAAAAATTCATTGTGAGGTTGAAATGTAATGTGGATGAAAATTAAAACATGTTTTATGTAGATTTCTCTTGGATAAAAAAGGTAATTTATTGCATTTAAAAAAAAATACCTGGAGGTCACTTGTTTTGGGCTTGTTTTTATCAACCTGGTTGCTTATTTCAGTAGTAAAATCTGGCAACACTGATCACAACTGCAGATCTCAGCCCATGAATATGTCTGATTTATGATCTGATTTGGCCTCAAACTCCTGAAAGTCTGAATGAAGGCTTGATTTTAGGAGAGAAAGGACGTGCCCGGCTCCTTCTGGGTAAAACAAGCAGCCGACTTTTGTTTGGAAACTTCTGAATGTTTTTTTCAGTCCATGTTTGTCTGTTTGGATCTCCAGTCTGCAGCAGAAGGACTGATGAAAGCTCCAGTGCAGCCAATTACCTCCACACTCATGAGATTCATATTTGTGCCGACACATGACTTCAGTCTTTCCTCTCGTTTGTGTTTCTGTGTGTCAGATGACGTAACCATGGTGATCTGCCCTGGGATCGGTAACCACAGCGAGAAGAACTACATCCGGACCTTCGTGGATTACTCCCAGCGCCAGGGTTACCGCTGTGCTGTCCTGAACCACCTGGGAGCACTGCCCAACATGGAGCTCACCTCACCACGCATGTTTACATACGGTAAGAAACAGAGGCATCTCGTTAATGATCACAGTCTGCAGGCTAGGGGTGGAAAAACTGATCCTTTCATTGATGCATTGATGCAGAGACAGGCTGCTGGAGAAGTTAACAATAATTAATAAATAGAAGTTAACAATAGTAATAAAAATGATAATAAAGTCAAACCAGTACAGCATTTATCAATAAAACAATCAGAGTTTAGTAGCAATTTTGTATTTTGAACCAGGCTGCGAACAACTTTTTCTTAATCATGCTTATTTCCCCTGTAAACATGTTTATTTCAGCTTAAACATTTTTCTCTAAAGCAAATATGTTTATCTCTGCTGTAAACATGTTTATTTCTGCTGTAAACAATTTTAATTCTGCCCTAAACATGTTTATCTCTCCTGTTTGCTTGTTTATCACTTATAAAAACGTGTTTATCTTTCCTGTTTACATGTTGATTCTAACGTAAACATGTTTATATCTCCTGTTTACTTGTTTATCGCTTATATAAACGTGTTTATCTTCAACTTCACTTTACTGTCCCCTAAGGGAAATTTGCTTTGCAGGCAGGTAAAAATATGAAACATAAAAACACAATTACACAAATCCAGATGCAACACTGAGATGGATAAAACACAAGTGCCATAAGGGACAACTGAACAGAACCATCACTGCAATATTTCAAAATGAGATGGCTCATGACTGTTCATTGTTAAAAATTTAAATTAAGTTGTGTAATGGCTTGTGATTTAAATGAATTTTTCATCCTGTTAGATTTGGCCTTTGGCAACCTTAATCTCCTGCCAGAGGGTAAGAGTTCAAACTCAGCATGGAGGGGATGCACAGGACACTGTATGACGTCCTGGGCCTTGGAGTTTACCCTCCTGCAGAAGGTTGTTGGCAGGTCAGGCAGTGTAACTCCAATAATTTTGCTTGCTACCTTGACAACATGTTCCAACCTCTCTTTGTCTCCTAAGAGAGGCATCCAAACCAGAAGATGATGGCAAAAGTCAGGACAGATTCGACCATTGAATGGTAAAACATAGTCATCAGTTTGCTGCAGACTCCAAACCGGTTGAGCGTCCAGAGGAAGTGCAGTCGCTGCTGTGATTTATTTATTTATTTTTGTTTATATATATATACAATAACTGTGTTTTCATTAAAAGACCGCTTATTGTCGAGGACAACACCAAAGTACTTAAAACTGGCAACGCACTCCACAATCACCCCCTTAATTGATTTTAAAACTGGTGGGTTTGTGTTCCTTCTAAAATCTATGCACATGTCCTTAGTTTTTTTCACATTTAGGTTTAAAAAAGAATCGGCACACCAGTGAATAAAATCATCCACCGTCTTTTCTGTTTACATGTTGTGTCTAATGTAAACATGTTTATATCGCTCCTGTAAACAGGGACACAAGAGGAACTTCACTTTATTCACACTTGTGCTCTGGTTTTATTTTGTCAACACTGGACGCTGCTGCATGCAATAAAACTCGATTCACATCATTCTGTCACAGATTATTTATGACTTCAGGCGATGGTTTGTTATAAAGTTTCATTATTTAGGCCATCGGGATGTTTTGGGGAAAACAGACTGTTTTCTAATCAGCGTTTGTTTTTATCCATAACACCTGTCGCCCTGCCCTTGACCCCTGACCTTGTTCCTGCTCATCGTCTCTGTTTTTTTTTTGACCAGGATGTACATGGGAGTATGCGGCCATGGTGAGCCACATCAAACGGGCGTTTCCTCAGACGCTGCTGGTGGTCGTGGGCTTCAGTTTGGGGGGAAACATCGCCTGTAAGTTTCTGGGTGAGAATCGAGCCAATCAGGAGCGAGTGCTCTGCTGCGTCAGCGTCTGTCAGGGGTACAGCGCCCTCAGGTCAGTAACAGGACGGGTAGGAAACTTAAGTATGCAGGATCAGAGTTTTTCATGCTCAATCAAAACTGTATAAAGAGACCATCTCAAAATTTTTATAAAGGGTTCATAACAAAAAAAAATCCCACTTTAACTCTGCACTGCCCTTTTCCACATGTTCAGGAAATTCTGACTTCCAGGTTAGACAATTGGATGAATATTTGTTTGGTACTTTGATTCTTGCTTCACTCACAAAACGCTGGTTAAATCCTGAAGCCCCAACATTACAGGAGTGGATGGACATAGTAAAGGATATTTATGTGATGGAAAGGATTTCTGTCTCCAGAGAGATGTGTTTGTTAAATTTTGGACCAAGCGGGTAAAATATGTGCAGTCTTGATGGCCTGATTTTGTGGAAGTGATAACGTGATAATCCTGTTGTGTTTTTATTTGAACAAAACCTTGTTTACTTGTTTTTTGTTATTTTTCATACATTTATTTTAGTGTATATCATTAGCTTTTCTTTCTTCTAAATCTTCCTATGGTATAATTTTAATGCTCTGGTGCACACTCTTTCTCTCCCCTGTATGTAGTTCCTAAAATTAAAGAAACTTTGATGGCAGACAGGAAAGACCATCTGTTTTGATGTAACGCATAAATATGAATATTGTCATCCCAAAATGAAGAATTTAAAAAAGAAGCTATTCATGCATGTTTGTGTTTTTCTGTGTAGGGCTCAGGAAACATTCCTTCAGTGGGATCAGTGCCGCAGATTATACAACTTTGTGTTGGCGGACAACATGAAGAAGCTCATCCTGTCACACAGGTACAGAAACAGACAGGTATATATGAACACACACGGTAGTTTGAAGTCCTCTAGTTGGCTTCTCATGTTTGTTTAGTGTTTAAAAATAACTCAAATAAATATAGTAATCTCAGATCTCATTTTCTTTCTGCTGCTGCCATTAAGTTTCTTATCTGCAGGATGTTTGACACTCATATCAGTTTGGAAACATTTCTAGGTTTTAATTTGAAGAATTAATAATTAAAAATGGCTGTTAGTGAATCGAGTTTCTAGAAGTTTTTATTATTATTATAATAGGACCATACAATCTAACAAAAATCCAAAAACAAAGCGTCAAAAAAAAAAAAATTAAACAAAATGTCAATAACCCTCGAAAACCAGACATTAAAGAAAATATTAATAGAAAACATATTGGCATATATTTAAACACAGAACCAGAACAATGAAAATAAAAATCTTTACATTATATTTTCAGCATCCATATCCTCTACAAAACTCGGGAAAGGCTTCCAGTTGGTATTATTATGTGATTAAGTTTGTAAAATCAAAATCTGACACTTGCAGAAGGAGAAAAGGCCCATCACACAAATTTACCTATTTTTCCTGATGTGTCTGATTGATACCTCTCCTTGACTCAATCAGGATCAGTTTTCTGGGTTTTAATTTGAAGTGTTAATAATTAGAATGGATGTCAGCATTATTATTATTTTCTATCAAAGTCTTTTTATGGTTTTTATTATAATATGACCATGCAATCCAACAAAAATCCAAAACATAACATAAAATAACAAAAGGTCAAAATAACCCCCTAAAACCAGAAATTAAATAATATTAATAGAACACATGTTGGCGTATATATATAAACATAGAACCAGATCAATGAAAATAAAAATATTTACATCGTATATTCAGCATCCATATCCTCCACAAAACTCAGGAAAGGCTTTCAGTTGGCATTATTAATCGAGTTTGTAAATTTAAAGTCACTTGCAGAAATATGAAAGACCCATCAGGCAAATAAATATATATACCTATTTTTCCTGATTTGTCTGATTGTCACCTCTCTCCTTGACTCAAACAGGAGCAGTTTTCTGGGTTTGAACTCCAGTAACATTGGCGACGCAGACCTCGGCCGTCTGTTCGCAGCCACGTCTCTGATGCAGATCGACGACAGCATTATGAGGTAAAGCAGATTTTAGTGTTTGAGAAAATGATTGAAAAGAAACAAGCTTCTGTGAGGAAAAGCTTGCACCCTGTTAACAATGTTTCTTAAATGATTTCTCACTGCAGGAAGTTTCACGGCTACAGCTCTGTGAAGGAGTACTACGAGAATGAGAGCTGCGTGCATCACATCCACAAAGTGAGTGAAGAGTGTGAACGTGAGAGAAAGTAAAACTGTGTCTGGATTTTGTTTTTTATAAATCAAATTCCCGCTGGTGCTTTTATTTTGTAACGACAGTCTGCAAGCAGAGAGGCATTCAGTAGATTTATCCATTAAGTGAGAGCACAGTTTATGTCCTCATTTAATTTTATTGTTTAATTGTTTAGGGGACAGCATGAAGCAAGAGAAGGTAGCCACACATACAACATTAAAAACCTGAGCTGATAAGCAATTCCCATCCTTGGTTGGGCCTTTAAAGACATAAAAAATAATAATTACTGTATAAAAAAGCAACAGTCAACTCCCTATGATCTGACTGATATTTAACCTGACTTTAAAACCAGCAGTTTGACTTAAAATCAGTCAGAATCTGCATGAAATGAAGTCCATCTTTGATAAAGTCTTCAAGCCTCCATGTCACACTTTATTGCTTATTCGTGCTGATTGCTTCATGGTTGTTAGTTTGTGGTTTCAGAGGAAGTGAAGCTGCATCTTTTAGTGTTTGTGTTTACTTCCTCTTTTGGTTGCCTGGCAGACATTACATTAATCCGACTGAAAACACACCATTTCTTCCTTTTGCCAAAGATTAAGTGATTATTTGATTAAAGTATGACTGCTTTTGCTTTGGCTACTTACTTTGGGGTAGGGGAGGGGGCTCTCTGCTCAGTCAGTTTCCCAAACTTACATAGGGCTAAACACAGGTGAGAGGGGCAGTCTGAGGGAGCGGGATGGACGCCATTCTTTCAGAACGACTATTTTCTGTGTTACAGTAAATTAAACCTGTTCTTCATCCTGCAGGTCAGCGTCCCTCTGCTCCTGGTCAACTCCTCGGACGACCCGTTGGTGCATCAGTCTCTGCTTGCCATTCCACGCACACTCGCAGGTTTGTCTTCATAAAGCTGTAGACCTTTTTCGGTGGGAGGTTATGATGCTTTGTTTGCTTAATAATGATGAAGTAAAAGTTGAATCTCAAAAATAAACCAGCTGAGAATTTGGGAAGGGTCAGAATTTGTATTTATTGCTAAGTTCATTTGCACATACAAGTAATTTGATTTGATAAATTGGTGCAAAAACAATTAACATATAATTATAGAATAGGAATAAAAATAAGAGTCAGTAGGGATAAAATAAAGTAGAAAAATAAGTAGAAAATGGTGCAAAATTGACTGGGTATGTGCAAAAAATATACTAAATATACAGTAAGCACACTGCAAAAACTCAGTTCTCCGCTAGGGTGTTTTTCTATTTAAGTCAGAAATATCTAAAATGCTTATTTTAATCCACATTCACTTAACAAATCCAGATAAATATCTTACTACTGGGAATAAAAGACAACTATAAGGCATTGAACTGCTTGTAATGATAAGAAAATATCTGCTAAATTCAGGTTTATAATCTGCCCTGGATTTAAAAAAAAAAACATAAGACACCCTTTAAATTAAACTTGTCTCTTCTTGTTTGTAGATTATTTTAATTATTACAAGTAAATCAGACTTTATTTTTAGTTTTTATATCTTCAAATAAGATCTTAATCCAGACATGTACACAAAAAATAACAAAAACACGACTTCACAATATATTCTTTCTTTCTTTTGACATTTATTTTGAATACAGAGTTAAAATAAAATCACTGTCAACGACGGAAGAAAAAACAAAACAAGACAACATTTGAAAAGGAGTGGGAGGAAGTAAAAAAAACCTATTAACTCCCAACCCTTTTCCAAACAATTATTTACTAACCAAAGCAGATGTTATGCACATACTCCTAAATAACTGTGTCCATGCAAACTAATTTCTTATTAGGCCATTCCAAACAAAATATTTCCATCTACAGCAGTATGTATAATTACTCATACATAAACATAATTCCATATACTTTCATATTTAATATGTTCACTTGAAGAGAGATATACAGAATTCTCATGCCATCATTATTTTATAGCAATAACCATATCATATTATCACACTACTTAATTCTCTCCATTTTAGTGTCTGAATATCATCTTCTCGCACATTACATACAGAAGCTGCAGTGGAGCAGCAGTACAGATGGGCACTGACCTTGTTGACAGTTAAATATGATATAAATATAGATACAGGGATTAAAAAAATAAATTTTCAAGACTAGAAATATGAACCAAATATGTATGATTGTCTCATTAACGCACTCTTCATCAGTATGTGATAAACCTCGGCTCCTCTTTGTTAATCAGGAAGCATGCACGTCTGCTCTCCGTGTCTCTGCGTCTAATCGTGCAGCAAACTGAGCACGCTCCGCTGAGCTGTTGCCATAACGCCTCATGTGTTGTTTGTTATGAATATTGAGCGTGTTTCTGGGTGAGCGATGACCTCAGCGAAGGAGTGTCGCCCTCTCATCGGTACAGATCGGCCTAAAGAGCAGAAAACGAGCCCCGGCCCCCCCCCTCAGAGCTCGACACCCGAGACTCGTCGGTCTGAAGTGTTGAAAAAGTCTGGCCCCGGCTCGCTGCTCAACGCTGCTTGGCCTCTCGCCACAGACGCCCCTGCTGAATTTTTCAGGGCCATGTGATCCGCCTCTGCTGTTGGATTATATATAGAGCGCCGTGTGAGGCCTCAATGGGTCACGTGTGTAAATCAGAGTAATGACTGGAAACGTAGACCTGGACCTGCTTCGAGGAGACATGAGGTCACAGCACGGCTGTATGTTGTTTCTCACTGGAGTGGATCAGTTCAGTTTTTGATTCTGATGAGGAAAATATGAAGAATTACTGCATTAAAATGTCAAATTAAGTGGAAATAATCAAAATTTTAAGATTAAATGAGGAATTATGGGAGAAAAAAAGTCAGAAGTCTAACATTAAAGTAAGAATTATGAGGAGAAAAGCGAGTGATCTGAGAATTAAATCGCTTTATTTGAGGATTCTTTCCTTTTCTTAAAAATTTGACTTTACTCATACTATTCTGATTACTTTCAGTCATAAAGAAGTTTAATCTTAAGAAACAAATTCTTTGAAAAATGGAACAAACTTGGTGCAGAAAACAAAATACAGCAGCGTTTACATCAGGGAGCATCAATTACATTTGGCCAGATTTAAGAAAAGAGTAATAATAATTAAAAACAATAATAATGACATATTTTGGACCTGTTAGAATATTATTAGTGATCAGTCGTAACAGCAGTCCTGAGGCTGCTTGCTATCCTTAAAGAACAACAAATTGAGTTCCCGCACATTCACTTTGGTAACACTGAAGAGAATAAGGGCAAGAAAAAGGGAGACAGAAAAGCAAATTAAAGGTTGAACTTCTGTGAAAGTCTGTGAATAAAGTCCAAATTCTGAGATTAAATTTTTAAGTCGTGGGGGGTAGGGGGGTCAAAACTGGAAGATTAAATAAAGAATTATGGGGAAAAAAAGTCAGAACTTTCACTTAAATTTGAGCTTTCTTACTTAAAGGTGCAGTGTGTAGAATTTGGCATTTGAGCGACATCTATCGTTCAGTTTCTAGAATGAGCCCAACCATAACCAAAACGTCACGTCGCTGAACAACGGAAGCCTGTGAAGACCAAAAGAGATCGTGAACACGGCATCATTTACTAAAGTGACAAGGTTTGGGTTCAGGTTAAATCCCTAGTGCAGAGTAACAACTGTCTCTACATCCACCGCCGTCCTCTCTCCCCTTCCTCGCCTGCATTCCAGGTAGATTTCAGAACCGGCGGACAGATTCGCGTTTTGTTCCTTTTGTCCCTAAAATCCACCCGCAGACAACATGGCGGATCGTTATGTCGGCCTACATGAACGCCGCTCGCGGTAATGTAAATTTTTTTTAAGGTTTTTCTAACTAAATAAAAATAAAACAAACATTTTGTAGGGATGATTGTACTCCTATTTTGACGGACTTTGCTTACAAATAGAAACATTATATTATATATTCACCGTTTCTGTTCGGCAAAATGCTGCCAAATTCTACACACTGCACCTTTAAATCCTGGAATTCTGACTCCTTCACTCCTTCAAAAAAATCTTACTTTAATCTCAGTATTCTGAATTATTTTCAATCATAGAAAAGTTTAATCCAAAAAATAAATTTATTTGCAGTGGATTCAATCCTCTTCTTTATAATAATAATCAGGGGGGCCGGATGGAAAGCTTTGAAGGGCCTTATGTGGCCCCCGAGCCACCAGTTGGTGACCACTGGTTTACATTAAATGTGCTGCCAACACGAACAACACAAGGTCTTTTCATGGTTTGTATTTCTGCGTTTTACGTCTCAGGAAAACGTCACAGGGCGTAAATAAATCACCTTCATCAGCAGGGCGCTCGGAGCGAGTGAAGAAAATGAGAGCAGAACGTCTGGCATGAAGCAAAAAACTGAAATATTTCTGACAGAAGTCTGAAGCAAACCAGAGAAACAGGAGAGCAAATATTTGTAGAGCAAACGTGTCTTTGAGGAGAATAAACAAACAAATCCAACCAGATGGTCAAGTTTTCTGATATTTGCTGACTTGTTAGTCACTGGTTTGTTCTCTCTTTGAGAACTGTTTCTGTTGGAAAACACTGAAAATCAAAAATAACTACTAGTTTGCTGCGATGGAGAAAAAATGGGCCTTTAATTAGAGATACACAGTTTTATCGGATCAATATCAGTGTCTGCAGATATTAGTCTGAAAAGCTGATTATCTTTGTCAGTAGGTATTTATATTTTTGTGGATATTTGCAGCTGATATCTTGAACATGTGAATTGGCCATTAAATCTGATATACTGGCTGTAATATTGTACCATGACTGTTTACCTCATCATCACTCTTGGACTTTTGAGTCCACATGGTCTTTTATTAAAGAACAAAATCTTGTTTTTCTTGCTTTGTCCTGTTTCTTACACAAATGAACTGTAACTATAAAAGGAAAAGGTCAATTTTAGTAAAATGTGTTCTTGACACAAAATACCGGTGTCAGCAAAAATTACTTCAGAAATATCAGCAGAAATGAAATATCCTGCATCCCTACCTTTAACCCTTCGTAGATCATATCCTGTACATTTTAGGAGAGACTTAAGAGACTTTTTGTCTTGTTTAGTTCTTGGTGAGTTTTGGAGGCATGCTTAAGCCTCAATTCAGCAATTAATTAACCATAATAATAAAAAAACTTGGTACTAATAATCATTTTAACATAATGATAATAATGGTAATCCATCCCTAATTCATATTTGACCCTCAATCTAACTTATTTTTATCTAAATTAAAGCGTGAACTTTTTATAATTTTTTTTTGTCTCATTGTCGTTTACACGCATCCTCTACAGCAGTAATCAACTGGCGGCCTGGGGGCCACATCAGGCCCTCCAAAACTTCCCATCTGGACCCCAGAAAATATCCAAACTGAGAATTTAAGGAGGAAAAATGTTGTGTTTGAAAGAGACTCTTATAGCCCTTTTCCACCAGCACGCCTTAGCCCTACTCTACTCTACTGTACTCGGCTCTACCCGGTTTGCGTTGCGTTTCCACCGGCACAGTACCTCCTAAAACAAACCAGTTTTTAGTACCCACTCTGCTCTGGTTCTAAGCGAGCTGAGTCGATACTGAAAAGTGACGTCGACCGACTGCCGGCTACTGATCGGTCAGAGAATGTCATCACCGATGAGTCATGAGCGCGACAAGCTAGCTAACATGCTAGCGGTAGCTACCATTAGCTTACCCTCATATGTCTTTTCTTTGCGGCTCGATTGCTCTCGTCCTCTGTATTTCTTCTTGCTGCCTGCAGCCTTCTGCTTTCCTCTTTCATTCGGTTTGTGACAAAAAGCCACAGATCAAGCAGCAAGTATACTATTGCCTCCAAGTCCTTTATTGTTTTGATTGTTGTGTTGCGCTCAAAATGACATGAACGCAGTGTCGCCCAGCTGTTTCATGGCGACCCCGCCCCCGCTGGCCAGGGAACCGGGCTGGTGGGAAAGCAGCACAATGCGAGTAGATTAGAGCCGGGTAGAGTAGAGTAGGGCTAAGATGTGCTGATGGAAAAGGGCCATTACTGTCATTAAATCCCGATGACTATTGCTGCAATCCCCTAAACAGTTAAACTGTTTCAGCTGTTTTTTTTTTTTCAGACTGACTTCATGTTTGATCCATTTAACATTATAACCAACATTTAACGAGAAGACAAGAATGTTATTGATGCAAAACAGGACATCCGCAGAAAGAGGCCAAGATATTCAGACTGCCCAAGTGGCAAGTAGCAGCACAGGGGATACGGACTGATCTCACTTTTATAGATGAAGACACACGTACAGTTCAGAAAAAATGATTATATTCACTTATTAAATGTTAATTAGACCAAAATGTTTGTGACATTTCAGTTTATATTAAAACCTGTCCCCTGTGGCGTATAACAATAATGAAGACATGTATGGACAATATGTTACTTATAAGGTGTACCTAATAAACTGTCCTGTGAGTTAATGTATATTTTTTAATGTATATGCAAACACACAGAGATGTCACTCACAAAAGAATTAATGTGCATTTTTCTAACTCCAGATTAACATCTGGAGTCTGTGGGTCATTTCTGCCGCCCCCTGGTGACCAGAAAGTGAATCTCTGCAACTTTAATCAAACGTCTTGTAAAAAAATATATTATTATTATTATTATTATTATTATTATTATTATTGTTATTGTAAAACGGGACATTGCAGCAATACTGCCAAATATTGGTCTTGATGGGCAGTTATTCAATTATTTTTATCCAAACTGGAATTTCATATTAAGTTATTTTTTGTTAGGTTTTAAATTATTTTATTCCTTTATCATTTTAAGTTTATCAGTTTGATTTTTGCCGACTGTCTGTTGTTTCTTTTGTTAAAACTTTCTTGCTGCATGTTTTGGTCATACAAAGTTCAGTACTGATTTTTAACTGTTTTGAAATGTTCAACTCTTTCAACCTTTTTTTGTCAAAATGCTGAATGAGTTTCACTAAATCTAGACACATTTTAATAGTAATTATGGTTCCTGCAGAGCCTTAGAAGTCTGAGATTGGATTTTTTAAATTTAAGACCTTTAAAAAGTCTTAAAGTCTTATTTTACCTGTGAGAGGTCTTAAAGTTAATGGCCCTTGGATTGTGTTTTTCTCTATCAAATATGTTTTTGGTCTGTGTCTCTTGCGCTAAAGCAAAAATGCCTTTCGAAAATTTGAAATTTAACATATATTATCTGGCTTGTAACAGGATTTTAAAATTAAAATTGTACTTTAGCAAAACAGCATTTTTGTGCATTTTTGAAAAAAAATCTTGTATTAATTGCTATTAGCTCTGCTGCATAAAAGTGGTCTTGATTTTTCTTACAGTAGACCTTAAAACAATTTGAATTCTTAATTTTGTGATCGCAAGAGTCAACGCAAATTCAGGCAGTCCTGAAAAACTCTGCATGACCCTGCAACTTAATCGAATCACCACAACTTTCCCGCAACTTTGGCCAACTTTGGCTCTCACTGCAGGCAGCAGTGAATCTAAGCTTTCTTGTAGGGATGGCCCAGCCCCTGAGTCAAGATGTCAAAAAAAAACCCAAAAAAACCAAAAAGGGGGTTTAATGCCCCCCAAGGACCATGCTACCACCCTTTGCAGAAAAAGCTGTTATCTGTTAAAAAATGAAAAACATACATTTGATGATGTTGTCAGGGTATATCTTTAATATTTTACTTAAAACACCAAAAGAAGTGGAAACTGATCCGCTGTAGAAACGTTTTGGAAAAACAAAATTAAGCCTTAAAGACATCTTTTTTTAAAAACCTGCTGTAACATTGAGCATTTTTTGCTAAAACAAATTAAGACAAAAGACCCATGAATTCCTGGAGGGTTGTTTTATTGAATAAACTAATTTTAAAAATGCAACTTTTCGACAAACCTGCCGCAAAATCAAGCTTTTTCTGCTGCAACAATTTGCCAAGAAATCCTGGAGGGACTGATAATACAAAGGGATGCACAATATTATCGGTTTGATATTGGTATCAGCAGATAATGACATTTTTGCTGATATGTACAACTAGGCCTGTGCTCAGAATGTCGACACGGCAAAATATCGTCACACACTCCTTGGGGATATGTGTATAGATTCGGATTTTACAGAATTGTTACGGCCTCAATGTTTTGACAGTTGTTGTCAATACTCTTTGGGTAATATTAGCAATGGCACAGTTCAAAGTAGAAGCCAAGCTACAAGATGAAGCACATGCTCCAAACTTGAACTTAAATTCAGGTCCTCAAAGATGGTAGACTTAAGTTTCTAAAGTTGTAGAATCATTTAAAACTCACCCTTGGTCTTTTTCTGCTTGTAATAAAAGTCAAAACTTGTGGGAAATTCTGTTAATAGCATAGCCAATGTTCACAATTTACGTGTGTCTGGACACATATCGTACTGTGGCCTCAGTGTCGAGATATATATCGTATTGTGAGGTTGCTGGAATACCCAGTCCTATTTACAACTGATATTTTGGTTGTACATGTCAGCAGTAAAATCATCAAGACATACAGATGTAACATGATGCTTCACTTCATCATAAAAATCAAGAGTTTGATTTTTTTTAAGAGTTAAATGTTGGTTTTCTTGTTTTACATGTTCCTCACACAAATAGACTCTCACGCTCAAAGCAGCAAATCAGTTTTCACAGAATAAAGACGTTCTGTGATAATGAGTTCAGAAATATCTGATATACTGACTGTAATATTGTACCATGACTGTTTACCTCGTCATCACTCAATGTCCACTTTTGAGTCCAAATTGTCTTAAAGAACAAAATCTTGTTTTTCTTGCTTTGTCCTGTTTCTTACACAAATGGAAAGTAACCATGAAAGGAAAAGGTCAACTTTATTAAAATGTGTTTGTGACACAAAATACTGATATCAGCAATAATTTCTTAGAAATATCAGCAGAAATGAAATATCCCACATCCCTACCTTTTAACCCTTTGTAGATCATATCCTGTACATTTTAGAAAACGGTCCCAAGAGACTTGTCTTGTTAGTTCTTAGTGAGTTTTGGAGGCATGTTAAAGCCTCAAATCAACAATTAATTAACCATAATTATGATAACAATAGTAATTATAATCATTTTAACATAATAATTATGGTAATAATCCATCCCTAATTCATATTTGACCCTCAATCGAACTTATTTTTATCTAAATTAAAGCGTAGCAATAAAATCATCAAAACATACAGATGTAACGTGATGCTTCACCTCATCATAAAAATCAAAAGTTTGATTTTTTTTAAGAGACAAATGTTTTTCTTGTTTTACATGTTCGACACACAAATTGACTGTCACTTTCAAAGCAGCAAATCAGGTTTCACAGAACAAAGACTTTCTCTGATAATGAGTTCAGAAATATCATCAAATCTCCAACATAGTGCACCCCTAATTTCACAGACTGTGCAGAAACCCTGGGAACATTTGGGGTTAAAACAAAACCTCCGACCAATCATCCATCTTCTTTCTGTCCTCAGAAAAGATGTCCAACGTGATGTTTGTCCTGACTCAACACGGAGGTCACCTGGGCTTCTTCGAGGGCGCCGTCCTCATCCCTCAGCCACTCACCTGGATGGACAAGGTCATCGTGGAGTACACAGACGCCATCTGTAAGTGGGAGAAGAAGCACCCGGCGTGCCAGAGGAGCAGCCACCCGTGCACCGACTCCTGCCTGCAGGGCACGGCGGGGACGCCCAAAAAACAGGAATAAGAGGAGAGAAAGGCATCGACCAAAAGACTGATATTTAATACTGATGGCCTGGCAGGTTAGTGGCTGTCTCCGGTGAATTCTGGGTGTTTACGGAGCCTGAGTGAGGGGCGGTGAGGGGCTACGGGTTCACAAAGACAAAAACTGAGACTCCGATTAATACAGTTATACTGGAACATGTAACTGGACCCTGAGGTTATTGTAACACGAGTTCACCCTCTGCTGCTTCTTTAGTCTGGTCAGGCCGTTATGTAAGGGGTTGGATGGGGTCACGCTTCAGTGACCTTTGAACCGGAGAGCAAAATGAAAATAAGTGCATTAAAACCCTGAAGTCCTTCTGGTGCAGTCACAAATCAAACTGTAGATTCTTAAAAGCATATCAAGTCGATTCTTTTGCACTGAAATGTCTTCATTGACTTAAAAAATGGAAAATTATATGTTGTGTATTTTTACTGAAGTGCTTAAATTACCTCAAATACTAAGTTTCCAAATCCAGAGATGTCTCACTGTGTTTATGGTCAAAGTCTGTCACATAATACTCTGATTAATTCAAATGAATGAAGAAAATATCACTCAATGTCATATTTGTTCCACTCTCTGGTTTATTTAAAACGTTCATTCAATCTAACTTTAAGTTTGTGATGCTCAAATGAACCAAAGTTTTTGTTTTGGTTCAGACGTGTTGGTGCGTGAATTATTTTGGTACGTTTTTTTAATCCATCCTTAATCAGCAAATATAATTAAAAGAACTGGACACAATATACTCTGGAAATGAACTTTTAAAGAGCTCGCATTTCTCCTTAACTCAGGTCCAAATCTTCATTCGATGTCTGCTGGAGTACAATCACATTCACCTTCACCCCTGATCCATCTCTGTTCTCACTCTGTCTGAGACCATGTCCACACATAAAGGAGTATTTTTGAAAAAACGGGTTCCTCTCCTCGGTTTCCAGAAAATAATCCTGTTCACTTCACATGTGTGAAGCAATGAAAAATATCTGGGACAGTCTTCACAAGCTTTTCAAGTTGGATTTGAAGACAGAGATTAAATCTGGTTGATCCAGATGCTCAGCAAGCTCAGGTCAAAGTTTATTGTACCGTAAACTAATAATTAACTGTATTTATGCAGTGATGACTTACAGCAGGGATGGGCAACTGGTGGCCTGGAGCCAAATGAGGCCCTTGTCCTTGTTTATGAGGCCACAGGTCATTTTAAAATGTTAGTTTTTTGTCGACGTGGAGAAAATACGAAAGATCAAAAGCCTTAAACTGTTGTAATAATATATAATTTCTATATTTTGGGGGAGTTTTGGATGGAAAAAAGAGAAAACTTAAACATGTTTTCATGTAGTAAGCTATCTATATATTTGATTTATCTCATTAAATATAAGTTTAATCGATTCGGTTCATAATTAGAGCAAGAAATGGTTAATGAAATCCTGCTGATGGTGATATATTTGCTCCTATTGTTAAATTTTGAGTTATTTAAGTTTTTATTTTTATAATATCCTGCAATATGAAATAATTTGGCCCTTTACGTTAAATGAATGCAGCCCTCTTTGGAGCCACAGTTACCCGTCTCTGACTGAATGCCTCCATCCCTGGTGTCATTCCCCTCTCTCTCCCTCATCCTCTGCTTTATTTCGTCTTAAATATTCTTTTAAAAAGGATTTTTGACACAAGCAGACATCATATTTAATATGATTTCCAAACATCGTCTCCGTTTCTGTATTTAGCTTTTTAAGGACCAAATGGCCTGCAGCCTCTCAGTGAAGTTGCTTGATGTTGTACTCTGACTGAGGCTGCAGCTGCTGCTGAAATAATCCCACAGCTCTGAGCTCGGGTTATTTTTCACTTTGAACAGGGACTAATGAGAGGTTTCACAAGTGACCAAGAATTTCTGAGGGTTTTGTTTAAGCTGCTTATTCCTGCGTACCAGGTGAGTGGAGTTAGTTATGTAAAATAAGAAAAAAATACTTTAAGGAGAGAAATAGTTACTTAATTAAAGGAGAATTAAATCCGTGTGGTATCAGCTTATTATACTTTTAATTTATAACTAATATTCCTAAATATCAGCATCAGCAGAGTAAAGGGTTGAGTTCATTTGGGAAACTGTCTTTGGGTCTATTTTGTGCCTTTGTAACCCCTTAAAAGGCCCAAAGCCATACTTAAAAATGAATAATCAGGTTTATTTAAACTTAAACCCTCTGTAAGCCCTTAAAAAATCTGATTTTGCTCTTAAACAGAGCCACACCTGAATCTGTATGTGCAATATGTCCTGGCCGTGAAGTGTCCGGACAGCCGAGTCAGCACTTTACTGTCATAAGACTTCCTGTTTTTGTTTTTCATGTGTCTGCATATTCGACTAATATTTGTAATTACAGCGTGTTAGTCGTCATTTTAACGTGATAATTAATAAATGTTTTTCACATAAATTCTTCAGTGTGTTTATTGACTTGGTCTTATTAAAGAGCTCAGCAGGGAAGACCCTCACATTTTTGTACATTTTAGGTCAACATTTCTATATTTGATCAATTTTTCATCCACAGAAGAGGAAAATATGTGATTTTGAGATACAGTATTTTATTCTCAAATGAGAAATTCACTTACAGGCCACTTCAGAGGGAGCACCTGTCTAACTACTCGTCAAAGGAAATGGCAAATCATCCAATCACATCGCAGAAACTAAATGCATTTAGGCATGCATACATGGACGGCACGACCTGCTGGAAGTCAAACGGATCACAGGATTTACAGAGGATGGTCTGAAGAAGAGGAAATATCCAGAGAGCAGCAGTTCTCTGGGCAAAAATACCTCGTGGATGGTCGGAGGAGAATGTTCGAAGTGTTCGGAGGTGATAAAAAGGCAGAAGACCATTTCTGATCATACAACACATCCGACCTTGGAGCAGATGGTCTACAGCAGCAGAAGACCACAGCAGGTGACACTCCTGTCAGCTAAGAACTGGAAACTGAGGGTCTGACTGTCCAAAACTGGAGAACAGAAGACTGTAAAAGTGTCTCCTGGTCTGATGAGTATGGATTTCTGCTCCACATTCAGATGGTAGGCTCAGAGTTTGGTGTGAACATCATCGGCAGTCCAGGCTGCTGCTGGTGGTGTGATGGGCCACCTTTGGGCCCCTTAGTCCCACCTGAGCATGGTTTAAACCCCACAGCCTACCTGAGTAGTGCAGCTGACCATGTCCATCCCTTTATGACCACAGTGTACTATCTTCTCATCATTTTAAACTGGTTTCAGTGAGTTCCCCGTACTCCTGTGACCTCCAGTCACTAGATCTCGATCCAGTAGTTTGGGATGTGGTGGAGCAGGAGATTCTCATCATGGATATTCAGCAGCTGTGTGAAGCTGTTATGGAGATATGGACCAGCATCTCTGAGGGATGTTTCAGCAACTTGTTGAATTTTTGACACCAAGAATTAAGGAGTGTTAGTGAGGCGTACCTAAGTAGAAGTGCTTGAATTTGACCTTTTGACCTCTGTCCAGCCTTCATCTTAAGTGGTCCAAACAGACACCAAGCCCTCCTCAAAACCTCAGCAGTAAAGACCTTAAAGCCTCATGAGGCCAGCATCCCCATCATGGCTTTGAAATTGAAGCAAAGGACTCAGACTCATGTTTATATACAGTTTATTGTACATTTATTGACATTCTTATTGGTGCACAGGTCACACAGTGGGTTAAACTTCATAATATTCATTCTCAAGAACAATCTAAAAAACAGAGAGAGAGAGAGAGAGGCACTTGGTGGACATTAATGGGAAAGATGGAGGAGGGTGGGGGGGGCAGAAAGTGGGAACTTTAAAAGCTGGAGCCTGCCAGAGTTACAACAAGCTGTGAGGCTGATCGATGGTCCAAACAAAGCACAGAAATGTGACGGATTATCTGTTCACAGACTGAGTTTGGGGCGACAATGGACAAGAGGGCAATCTGAGTTTAAATGGCTCCTTTCTCCATCCTCTCCAACTTTATCTGCTGTCCAAACCCTGAACAAAGGCAAGAAAACCTCTAAAATAAACCTGAAATACAGATAAAGCTGGTGGATTGTGTGCTTGTTGTCCTCTCAGTTAAAGCAGAGTTTAGATGGAAAAATTTGACATTTTTCTTGCATTTCAAGGCCGTCAGAATGGTAAAAATTCCTGTTTGACTCTGCAGGAAAGGCTGAATATTTTCTAAATCATGCCATTTCAAATCAAACGCTGCCTCCAGGACAGCCACTTCAACTGAACTTGGTCTAAAAATCAAGCCCTCACAGCCTTTTAATGTGCTTTAAATTTTCTCAAAATAAGTAATCCTCACTGATGTTTGTTGACTGTTGGCACTTGTTAAAATACTTAGCACTGGTATAAATATTACAAGTTTTTGTCTTTGAATGCCTAAGATGTTCGCTGTTTAAAAGCAAACTTCCTGATCTCAAAATATTAAATCAGGAGCAAATAAGGAGGAGATAAAACGACACGGACACATTCATGATCTTCAAACTAGAAAAGAGTTTTGACAGGCTGATTTTTAACAAATTCTGCTCTTGGATGCCACATAGGTCCAGGAAACTCCACACTCTACCTGTGATCCTGCTCTCTATCAAGATACAGCAAATCTCGAGCATCAATCTGTGAGCCATGCTGATTATTTAAAAGTGTTTTAATGCCCATCCCCTCAGCGCTCCTCTGCTTTGTTTGGACCTCCTAAATCTACGTCCTTCACACTTAAACTCTCTCGTCTCTCATCAGAATCTCTACAGCCTCACAGCTACACGGGCACCGCGTCTCCACCGTCTGTGGAGTTTTTTGTCAAACATGTTGGCTCTCTGCCTGGACGGCGCCAACAGGAAGACGTTTAGTCGAACAGCTTGGCCGCCGTGGCCTTGCCGTCGTAGTTGGATGACTTCCCGTCGAACTCGGAGGGGAGGATGTCGGCGTCGAACTCCTTGTAGTAGTTATCCAGCTCGTCTCCATGGACAAAGACCTGAAGGGACGACAGGAGATTTTAGAGGTGTTAGAGACCGGGATGGGTTCACTGAACATGGGAGGAAATAATAGGCAGAGGGGTTTCATGGGATGAGGAGTGGTGAGCTAAAAAAAAAAAAAACTAATTGTTTTACCGCATTATGTTACCTTATCTGCTTCTTTTTGGCCTACTTACAAGCACGTCCATGGTGGTTTGCACATGCACCCTGTGGTGTAGTTTTGTTTGGATTTCTTTCGAAAATTAGATAAAGTGCTAATTTTAGTCTAAAAATAGATAACGTAACATAACGCAGTAAAAAAACAAGTCACAACAAGCACACAGGATTGTTTAGAGTTGCTGAAGAGTTTATCTGGTGACTGTAGGCAGAGGCAGGCTAGCACTACCCATTCACTCTCAGTGTTTGAGCTAAGCTAATTAGCGGAGGGCTTGCTCTGCCCGTCTCTTCCTTGTTACTGCAGCACAGTCGAAAAAATGGAGTCTATCTGCTTGTCATGGACTCGGGAGTGAGGCAAGATACAAAAAGAAAAAAAATGTTGGCGTATCCCTTTAAGCATGGACCCAACCAGATTCTGCCACAACCTATTTGGCCAATCACCCTGCTGCTCTCATGTTCTACAGCCGGTCTCTTCTCCTTCAAAGTAAACACTTTTGTTCAGCGACCTCAGGCACTTCCAGTGACCTCAGAGGTCAGCCCCTCATCTAATCCTGTGTTCCTCAGAAGCAGTAATAAGATTGCGGGGGGGTGTCCTATCCTGCTGTCGGCTTCACTACCCCTCAAAGACATCATGATGAAGTCCAAGCACCAAAGGTTACTGATCACTGATAGACATTCATCAAGTATCAAACCTGTGAATTTTCTTGAGTTTACACGTTCTCGCTGTCTTTTCTTCATCTTCTGTTGGCCATTTGTAAAAGTCTGAGACATTGTTATTGTTATTACCTTTTTTTGTAATATTTTATTTTCATTTTCTGAGTAACAGATGCATAAAGTGAACAATGACAACTGTGACACACATACTCTCAATGAGATAATAAGATGAGCAAAACAAATCAACAAGGACAACACAGACACTGTACTCACGTCCACTCAACCCCCTTACTTCATTTTCCTATCCACATTTTAATATTTATTTTAAAAGAAATTATATTTAATAACTTTATAATATTTCCTTTGTATTTCTACTTAATCTTAGGCCATATTTTTCATCCCTTCCTTCAGTCCATAAGGGAAGACAAAAAAATCATTTTCACCCCAAAAAGTTTCTAACTCAAGGAAACAATAATGACAAAGATTTTCCTCCATGCACACAATTTTTACATTTCTTGATGTCAGTTGCAGTCCATCTGTTCTCCTGATAAAATCTCAAAAGAATACACCAGAGACTGATAAATGCACCTAAATGTCTCTAAGATAAGCTCTTGCAGTGCTTATTAGCGTTATTATGATAAATTAAACTGTGTGAACTCACTCTCTCCAGCAGTTTGCTCTTCATGAGAGGTTTGACCACGTTGTAGGTGGTGGTGAAGTACCAGGGCTGGTGGATGAAATGCACAGCTTTGAAACGGGCAGGGAAAGAATCCTGGAGGACAGAGAAAGACCAGAAAAAAGACAATTAATAGAAAAATAATCAGTAAATCAGACACTGAAGCAGGGGCAGAGCCAGACTTTTTTTTAATGCGGAGGCACAAGAGGTATAATAGGTTTGATTAGGGGGCATCAACATTTGGATGTGCTGTTGCTGCAGTTGGCCCAAAGGCATTGGGAGTCCTGAATTTAAGAGTTATGTAATAGTATTTAGAACCACTTCCTGTGCATGCTTTTCAAAATAAAACCTGACAGAGCATCATACAATGTCCCAATTTTTATGCTCAGTAACTTCTTGGTTTTGGTCTTGTTTCTGTTTAATGATACAATTGTGGGTGGAGACTTTGCACAATGATTGACATCAGTAAGGGCCAGTGACAGCTGGGGGGCACATGGGGGGGCCATCAGTTTTCAGGAGGGGCAGGTGCCCCCTTGTGCCACCATGGTGGCTCCCCCCCGGCACTGAAGGAAAGTTCTGAAGCAAGAAGAGTTGAAACACTGAGATGACGGCGCTGCTGTGTGACTTTTAAACTCAGGAACAGAGAAAATAATCTGATAATCAGGCCTGAATGTTGAGGTGTTGCCCATGCTCAGTGTTCTCTAACCTGCAGCATGTCCACCATCTTCTTGAGCTCAGTGGGTTTGATTCCTGATGCCTGCTGCATGGTGAAGCCCTTAAAGTTCTCAATGATGCAGAAACCGTTGATCTGAGTCTCCTCGTTCTCCAGGAGCTTCTCCAGGATCACACAGTATGCACGCAGGATCTAAACGCAAACATGTTCACTGAATATTTACTGACTGATATCTTTTATTTGGATTTTAAATTTGTTTTTCATGCTCAATGAAGGTTTCGTCTCCCCGACCTCATCGAAGGTGATCTCCTCATAGTCCCAGTTCTCGATGTTGAAGAGCAGGACCACGCGGCCGTACTTGTCTCTGCTGGGCAGGATGCCAGGGTATCCGGCCTCAATGGTGCTGCGGACCGCCTCTGGGGTCAGATTCTCAAACAGCTCGGGGTAATCCTTCCTGAAACGTACATAACCTGCAGGGGAGAAAAAAACAAGGACAGAATTGAGGGTAACACAAAATCCCATCGTCAGAGACGCTCAGGAGCCTCGTGGGCCTAAACTTTTTAGTTACTCTGAATCTTTTTCACAAAAATGACAACTTTGTTTGTGGCAAAGTGGAGATTCAACATGGACCTCAATTAAATAATTATATTAATATGTTTGCACCATAAAACGAGGAATATGAAACCTATCTTTTATTAATTTTTCTTGGTCCACTATTTAATGCATCAATTATAAACTACTTTGCACCAAAATAACAGATTTTTGCATCCAAAATGTCTCATTTATTTCACTCAGACTATTAAATTATGACATTTTAAATACTTTTTTAAAGCGAATTTTTATTTATGATGGTCCAAAAAATATTCCATTGAGAAATCAAAACTTTTTTCCATTTTATGAAATAGCAAGAATATTTAATGCACACAAAAATGTGTATTAATGCAAAATAACTTAATATATTAATTTATGCACCTCACTTCCTAAGCTATGCAGCTCTTTATAAAACACTAATTGTCACTGCAACTTCAATATTTATCAATTAATGCTTTCATCACTTTCGCCTTTTTTAATTCCTAATTTATGTCCTTACAACTATTCCTAAATTAAAAAGAACTTTTAGCTATAAACTACTCATAAGGACCTGAGCCAATTCAATGACACATCTCTGAAAATATATTTACTGTCCTTAAATGATATGTGATTAACAAAATCAGCCTGGGAAATGTCAATGATTAGAAAAACGCTGATATTTAGGTATCATTACTCATTAATATTCATTCTCATTCGGTTAAAATGGCGCCGCCTAATGGAGAGCAGTAAAAATGATCAATTCAGAGGCAAAATCCCAGATAAAAAATGTTTAAAATGTTTTATGCTTTTATGGAAGGGAGGTCAAAAGATGCAGTTTAAATGGGTTTCAATGGGACATTTTCTGACCTCAGCAGTACGAGTGTAACATTTGTTCGCACGAAATGTGCTAGACTCTCTGTAGGAGCTGAGCTACGTGTCCCTCTGTAAAATGTCCTCTATGTCCACAGACATGTTTCCATGTGTCCCTCTGTAAAATGTACCCAGGATGTATGTCCTCAGACATGTCCTCATTTGTCCCTCTGTAAATGTCCCTGTCCTCACCTTTCATCAGGTCGTAGGCTCTGTTCACATCGTATTTTCTGGCCCTGATGAATCGGACCAACATGCCGTCTGGTTTCTCTCCAAAGGTGTCCATCACTCCCTTGGCCAGGTCGTCCCCTCCCTCGGCCTTGTCCTTGATCATCCCCCGGAGCTCCTTCACCGCTGCGGCCTTCTTCTCGTCCGTCTCGTTCAGCTCGTCCTTGGCCTGCAGGGGGAGCCAGAGGAACAGTTAGCATATGCTAAGGTTAGCATTAGCTTCTGAGTCAACTCTTTGTAATCGAGTTTCATTTTGTTTTCGGTTAAAACCTCTACATTTTGCTTTTATTTCGTATCTTTGCTGACGACGGTCCGACATTTTCCCTGCTAATTTAACTAATTCGACAAAACTGACTGCACTAAATTGAGGTCTGTGGTTGCTAATCATGCTAGTTAGCATGCTAAACTAGCAGATTAGCCCGGGGTGCTTGTGTTGGAAAGGAGGAAGTCAAAGTTTGATGATTGTTGTGTGGCAAAATAATGGAGCAAGAACAATACTCAAGTGAAATACGACTTTAAGTAACTTAAGTAGAATTTAAAATTGTGTTTGATACAATGGTATATTATATTATATAAGGGCTGATGGAATTTTATTATATAATGAAGTCATGTAGGTCATACAAAACTAAACTTCGATTTTTAAGTTTAAGTAGAAACAAATTTGTGAGAAGAAAAATCTTTTTTTTTTTTTAACTATTCAATTTAAATTTGAATTCCATCCGCCCTGTGTTGTAGTTCAGGGAAACTGGCAGCCTAAGGGCCATGTGTAGCCCTCCACCTCTTAATGTGGCCCCCCAGTTCATTTAAGTTATATTAAAATATATAAAATAAATATGAAGACAAAAATGTATAAATTTGCCGAAAAGGATTTCAGTAGTTTCAACAATCAGACCAAACTCCTGATAAATCTAAAATGTTCTCTTCATTCCTGGTATTCCAAATAATAATTTTTAGAAGTGATGATCTTTAAATACTTGTATTCCTGTATTTTTGCAGTGATGTCATAAATAATTAATTAATTGAATAATTAAATGTAATTATTCCTGTAAAAATGTTTTACCAAGACTTGATATACATGCACTAAAAAATTTCTGGTAAATAACTTGAACATTGCACTGAAAAAAAAATACTATAACTGTTTTTATTCTGTGTTTAGCTTGTTGAATTGAGCCCCACTCTGCATTTATGTTTAAAACTATAAATACAGATATGTAAGCCTTAAAATGAGGCTATAATCTCTCTTTAAATGCCTGTTTGAACACCCTAAAAAGTTTTGAGAAACTGCCCTTTAGAGAAATATTAATGGGGCCCCTTTGCGACCAAAGTTTTCCATCCCTGTTGTGATTCTCGATGAATAAACAATATCACCTCATCCAAAATTAGTAACAATGTGTCCTCAGAGTCTGGACGATAATGTGATAAAACCAAAAGGACTTTTTTGTCACTCAGGTCAAGTTAAAAGGTAATCAGTTCTGCCTCTGAGCAGTATAGTTTTATCTTGGATGACCATCCTCCACACATTTGGCTCTTTTAAGCTTAATAACCTTTAAATTTATGATGAATTAAAATTGTTGAGTTTGGTTTCTCATGAAACAAACTCACTTTTTATGTTTCTTTTTGATTTACAGATTTATTTATTTTTCTAAAGTGGCCTTTAATTCACCATCTTACTTTAAAACAGTGAACTTGTGATTTTTTTTTTTTTTTTTAATTTTAAGAACCTTTCAATACGTATTCTCAAACATAAACTCAAGACCTTTCATTTCAGTCTCTCTTATTACAGAGTTTTACTAAGTATATCTGTTATTGTTCAAGAAATTATCCTTTAATTTGTTTTTTTGGACAAGGTGTTTCAGCCTATGTTGTCTTATTATTTTAAGCATTTTTTTTTTTCAGTTTTTCATTTTTAATGATGTTTAGTGTTCTGTCTTTCAGCATATTATTATTTCATTCTAGTTTTTGTTGGTTTGATATCTTTCTCTGTCTTCAGTTTTTTACGTATTATTTATTTATTTGTTTTTAATGTATTAAATTATTATTTTATCTTTAGTTTTAGAGTTTTTAGTCTGACCTCCAGTTTGCCTCATTATAGAATCATGATTGTGTTTCCTCTCTCCCTCTGTTCCTGCATCACTGACTCTTTTAATTTACATCATTGCTTTGTCCTTTCTTTATTCAATGTTTGTTCAGTTGTTTTTAAGCTTGTTTAAGTAGATTTAAACTCACACACATCAATGCACTTTTATTTTCTGTTTGCATGTGCTCCGTTATGTTTTATGAAAAGTGCTTTTCAAATTAAATCTAATTAAGTCAAAAGCAGCTAACAAACACACTCTCAAAAAAAAACAACTTTGTAAACTAAAGTTACTCAAGCAACTGCACATAGTTACAATCCAGCCTTGGTATTAACATTTAGAAATTGTAGGCCAATCATTATTTACTAGAGATTAATTAGTGGTTTATTAGTCGAAGCTCGTCAAAGCCAGTTGAGAAGTCACAGCAGTGATGAATCCTAAAATCCAGAAGATTTAACAGTGCCAGTTCTTCCTCAAACTAAAGTCACATTTGTTATTTAAAAGGCTGTTCAATGGTTTAATACTACTTTCTTTTAAAGTGTCATCTTCTCTTTTTAAGGGCATTTCTCTGCACGAACAGGGTCTGCACAAAAGAAGACAAAGTCAACTTCATCCTGTTTGTGTTTAAGTTTATGAGTTTAATAGTATTTATTAGAGTATAATTTTTGAGTTTATTTCCTCTTTGTGTTTGACATCAGTGTCATGTCTAGTTACCTTCTGCTTGGTGTGGTCTGGCAGGCTGGCACAGGGTCCAAACACCGGCCCGTGGTCCTTGACGGTGAGACGCTCCAGCTTGGCCCTGAGAGCCTGCTCCTCTTCCGACACCATACGGTAAGTTCCACTCTGAAACAGACCAGGAGTGCTTTTATTTTTGCTTTAATTTCTGGCTTTTTGCTTTTATTGATAAGACAAAGGGGAGGCCTGAAACGACATTTTTACTTTGTCAGTTTTGAACCTACTTAATCAGTCAACTCAACAATCATGTGGGCAATTTGGTGCACAGTGTGACCCCTTTAATGTCATCCAAAAACTGTGAGAAACTTCTTTACACATGCAGAAAGATTGATGGCAAAAGGAACGATTGTCAGGTGATGTCTCCGGACCAGAACTTCGCCTAAATGTGTTGTTCTACATTAGATAGAACACCAGGTAGCCTGAAACAGCCAGGATGTTTTACTCATAAGTTCTGCCTCTGATAAAGTTAATAACCAAATTACAAGGACTTTAGGGTCCAATCAGAGTCCAAGGGAAGCCTGTGCCACTGTCCTCCTCCTTGTAAATCAGCTTCAAAGTATTTCCCTCCGTAACATGTTGGATAAATTGCCTCTTTGTGTGGATGTAATTCCCTCACAAGACCTGGTTGTGATGTTTGAGCTCTGAAACATTTGCCTTATCCGCGTAAGACAGAGTGTGTGTTTGTCTGTGTTGCAGCAGAGTGATCAATAGGCCCTCAGTGTTTGATTAATCTGCCTCACATGAGTCCAGTAAAGCTCGTAAATACTGAAGCAGGGATCCAAGATTATAGGCTGAAGCTAAAGCTACTGTAGCAGCTGACGGCACCCATGACAAAGAGCAGCGGTGTTGGGAAATGTGGAGCTGCAGCTGAGTCCATGTAAGAGCAAGGTGGAAGTGTTTTTTTCTTTAATCCTGAATATCATCGTTCATAAATGTCTGTAGGACTCCAAGGGGCCTCAAGGTTCAGTCCTCATTTGATCGAGTGTGAGGGATACAGCTGAACGAGTGAAAGAAACCCTCGCTCCAATGCACGGCATTGCAAGCTTATCTGCACAGTTTAGACCATGTCAGGAGAGATTTTAATTTATTTTTTTGCTCTTATCTAAGTTGCTGTGTTTAATTAAATGCTTCCAACCTATTTGTGCCGACAGTGCTCTTTCTCTGCTGGTTTAAGATAAAGCTGGTGAACACCGCCAAAGGCAGTGCTCATGCCTGAAAGCCAGACAGTTGCCTGTGTGTCTCCCCATGTCAGTCCTGAGATTGGCTGATGACCAGTCCGGGGTGTACCCCGCCTCTTTCCCAATGCTGGCTGGGATAAGCTCCAGCCCCCAACAACCCCAGAGAGGCTACGTGGTTCATGTAATTTATGGATGCTAAAATGCAAAGTGATAGAATGAGCATTGATCTATCTAACTATCTATCTATCCATCCATTAGTGACATGCCAACTATGAAACTCTGATACTGTCATTAAAAATGATAATTTTAGCCTAACCAATGATGATATCTCTCCACCATTGCCAATAGTTTCTCTCCTCTCGTCCATAAAAACAGACCAGACTTTATCCAACGGGTGAAGTTTTCCGCCCTGTACAAGAATCTTCTCTAATCAGCAGTTAGGTCAGATGTCAGCATTAAAGTGGTATGACACAGCAGGTCTTTATCTGAAAGTGATAAATGTTCATCCAGCATCCATGAGCCAGCAGGTGATGTTTGAGTAAGGGGGCGATATAGAGGATGGATGGATGGACAGATTGATGATGGACAAATGTTTAGATGGAGAGATGGATGGAGGAAGGGAGTGTTGGAGGAACGGATGGATAGATAGATGGAAGGAGAACAGGAGGGAGCAATAAAGAGTTTTTAGCCTGGTAAATGGATGAAGTGTTTTGCTTGGTTGATGGATGAGTCAGGGAAGGGGTGGATGGATTGATGGATGAAGGGATGGATGGAGTAAGTGATTGATTGATAGACCAATGAATAAAGGGATGATGGATGGAGGAAGAACAAGTTGATATGTAGATGGATGATGGATGAATGAAAGGATGATGGATCAGAATCAGAAATACTTTATTAATCCCCAAGGGGAAATTCGGTAAATGATTGTTGGATGGAGTGATTAAATTGATAATTTTCAAATAATTGCCAACAGTTCTAATATTCATATTTACAAAATTATATTTATATTTAAGGGAAATTCTAAGAACTGAAAGCAACTCCTAACTTGCACAAATACATTGACAACCTTCTTGCTTTTTTCAACTTTGACCCTCTTTTCCAAACACTGCCAACTCATTAGTGCAGCTTAGATAAGACTCAACAAAAACTCTCAAAAGCTTCGCCGTATTTGAAAGGCTAAATGAGGGTAAGGGGCCTCGTACTGATCTCTGCCCGGGGCCTCTAAATGACTAAAGTCACTGCTGAGGAAGAGTCAAACAAACCCCTTAATGTAAAGAAAGTCTGAGTACTTACAACCACAGCCATCTCTTCTTCTTTATTTCAGCTTCGGAGTGTCTGCAGGGAAACAGGTCAGAGTTTGTGATCCACATGAAAAACTGTTAAAACAATTGACGCACTGTTCTCCACCATAATCCTCCTCATCCTCTCTGCTCAGCCTCCATTCTGCTAAATTTAGCAGCCACCCGTTCCTGGATGATTTATCAGATTTAAAGTCAGTGGTGTCTTTGTTTCGTGATCAGCAGGCACACTCAGTTTAACACCTGAGAAACATCCTCATGACCTCTTAGACCTTTACATTCTTCTTTAGTGTTTTACAGTGTTAGCAGTACCTCTATATTTTTTTAATTTAATTAAGCTTAAGTTTTAGAAAATAACACAACCTTGGTTTTAAGACATCACAATAGATATTTATTCATAAACAGTATTTACCCGCATTTAAGTTAATTTAGATTAAAAAATATTGAATGTTGCTGCCATTCAATTTTAGACATTGTGATGTTTTTTAATCATTTAAGGCCTTGAATTATTAATGAAGACAAAAAACTGTAAATAAGTTGATTAAGTTTTTGAAGTATTACTGCATTTTTAACATTATTTTGTATTAAGGTATATTTCCATTTTTTTCAATATTTAAATCTTGGTTTTTCAGCATCAGAATCGTAAATAAATTGTCGACATAAAACAAAAGATGAAATTAGAAAAAAGTCATTACTGTGTTAAAAAAATCATCGCCATCTTTGATTAAGGATGTTGCAATATTTGTTTTTTTTAATTATATATCCTCCATTGGAATTCTAGTACCAGAATTATTCATTCAGGGACATAGCCAGCAGATAAGTACATATTTTTTTTCTGGAGATTTTTAATGTTTTACATTATTGTCTTAGCATATCTTTAGATTTACAGAGATCAAACTCTAAAAATGTGTTTTTCATTTAAAAAATCACTGCCATTGGATTTTTAACAAGACATGAACATTTTTTAAGATGCTGAATTGGTAATTATCAACTTAAAATGTTAAATCAGTGAAATATCCTTCATAATGGTTATAGTAGTATAACTGTATTAAAGAGATTGTGAAGGCCATTGGTTTAATTTTTTTATTTAACTTACATGAAATCAATGCACCAGCATTATTAATGCAGGAAATACCTATCATATACATCAGTTTATGGTAAAAACTATCACGACTTTTGGGTTTAAGGCTTTGTGAAGGACGTTGTTTATATACTTTTAATAAACTTAATTTGCATTTACTGACAAGCATCATGAATCAGTGAAATACATTCATTGGTTTCACTACAGAAAGGTAAATATTTGCTTTTAGAAAGTCGTTGCCACAGGATGACGGACAGTATGATGGATCTTTCTGTTACTTTAACCATGCCGAATTTATTCATGAAGGACATATACTGCATATTAGATTATTCTCATCAAAACAATCAAATCAGTGTTGCAGAAATGTCCCACATGTTCAGGGTGAAATGCCGCAATTATAGGTTCAAATCATTTAAGTGTAATTTCTGATCTTTCTGGTGTATTATTTCATTATTGATTACAATTTTGGTTTAATTTCTCATGGATTTGATGCTCAAAACTTTTTAATTATGTTAATAGAAATGTATCATTCATAGAGTTAAAGAAAATGCAGGTCTTTCTTCAAGTTTAATTTCCTGTTAAATATATTTCCAAATACCTTTTCACCCTTTAAAATCTGTTCTTTATGCAGTAAAAGCAGCTCCATGTTCAGTTAATCCGAGGCTGCAGGACTGAGAGCTCTCACATTTCTAGGATTTTTGTTCACAGTGGGAGCCTCACAGTTTGTCTCTCGATGCTCCAGCAGAGCAAACAGATCAGAGATCAGCACAAAGATCTAGAAACACCTCAAGCATCCACGAGAAACAGTTTGAGGAGGTTATATGCTGACAAATATCCATCTTTTCTCAGTTTAAAGGAGAGAATCAAGTCCCTGCTCCAGTGAGAGCAGCATAAGGAGAAGAAAGCGTGGAGTTTGGTGGTCCGTGCAGGGGTCTTACCTGGACCAGGTGCGAAGTGTCAGGCTGGGAGTCTCGGGGGTCCGTGCGGGGAGAGCAGAACAGCACCTATGATTTGTAGTGTTGGGATTAGTGTCGTCACAGCAGATTATATCCACGAATTCTTTTTTCCTGTTCAATCAGAATAAAGTGGCAGAGGGTGGGTGGGTGGGGGTTGTCCAGCGGGTGTAGGCGCTCGCACGGTGAGCGGCGTGCGGCAGTGTGGGCCGGTGCACATTCAGGATGATGTAATGTCGATTAAACACTTTAGGTAAGAGGTGCAGGGAGCAGCTGGAGGGATTGGAGCATTCCTGGGAGACTTGGAGGCTGAAAAGTGACCATTGTGACAACTCGCTCTGATTTCTGCAACGTGATTGTACTCGGGTGAGAGCGTGGGGGGGGGGGGGGGTGGGCAAAGGTTCTGGTTCACATGTTCACAGGCATGATGTGCTTCAGGAGCTCGCTCTGGTGAAGGGCTGAGGGAAGCAGTGTTAATTTTGTTGACTAATTAGTTTCGTCACAGTTTTCGTCAACAACCTTTTTTCCCCTGATGAAAACTAGACAGTAACTAATAAAAACAAGTGCACATGGACAAAAACTAAAACTTAATTAACTGTCATTTTCATCAACAAATAAAAACTAGACTAAAATGTTTGACAGAGACTTAATCCTATCAGACCTAATTTGGTCATGTAGAAAGTAGGGACAAGTTAGGAATATATCCAATCACAACTACTTTGATTGTGTGGAAAGGTTGGATCCAATCAGAACTACTCTCTTTATGAATTGATATATTCATGTAGAGCAGGTTCACTGTTTGTTGTCAGTTCTGGTATTGTAACTGAGATGCTCTGCCAGGTAGCCTAAATAAAGGTGACTGCATTTCACACAAAAGTTCAATTTGTTTCTGTTCATTTATACATTCAAAATTTGCTAGCATTCAATAAAGGGTTATTAGATGTTTCATTTTATCCAAGTGTAAAACATGACTTCAGAAATTCAAGGAAACATAAAAAATGCCTTACCCTTTACACTTCATATTTTAGTCGACTAAATTTACAGTAGATTTCATCAATTAAAATTCAGAACCAGAAAGCACTCGGAGAGCGCAAAGATCCATCAAGGTAGCTCATGTATCATGTAAGCAATAGTTCCATGAGAGAGTTACCATCATAATATGATTCATGACCCTGAAAACCCACACCTAGCACTTAGAATCATGTTGATATCATTATTAGTTAGACAGTTATTCTGCAAAAACGATCGTATGCTAATGGTGGTTATCTGTATCACAACCAAAATCTAATCATTTTTTAGGTTGGGCCATTACCAACATCTTTTGAAAATGTCCGCAAAATCAGTCCAGTAGTTTTTCTGAATCTTGCTAACAAACAAGCAAACAGACAAACATATGCTGGTAAAAACATAACCTCCTTGGCAGAGGTAAAAAGTGCCAAGGGCAAAAATGTAGTGGTTCTAAAGGTGTCTCTCTTCTGTTAAATCCCTAAAACTACACAAGAATTTCCCCAAAACAGCTTTGATTGAAACTGTTTTATCAGGAGGGACTTCATGTTTCAATTGTTTCACAGAAATCCACCTGTGATCCAATATTTAACCAGAAATCAGGGACACTGGAGCCAAACAAAGACCTGGAAAACATGACAGCTCATACAGCATCAGCCAGAGTACCTCAGTTTCCTCTTGTAGCCAGGAGCAGTATGGGTATACGATAGGGACTGATCTCACTTTTAAAGGCTAAGGAATACTAACAATTCTGAATAAAAAATCTAACTATGTAACTCGAAAGTATTTCATTAGACCTCCACCAAGGAGGTTAAGTTTTTGCTGGCATATGTTTAATTGTTTGTTTGTTTGTTTGTTAACAAGATTACGCAAAAACTACTGGATGGATTTGGCAGAAATTTTCAAGAGATGTTGGTAATGGCCCGACCTAAAAAATGATTAGAATTTGGTAGTGATATGTACATTTTTTCTGGATGCAAAAAAATACAAAAATTTCAAAAAATCCTTAACCTTAACATTAGGCGGAACTTTAAAAAACCATATCTCTCTCATTTTTTTTTTCAGATTCAATTCCAGTCTCACAGGATGATATGGTGTTCATGTCCCTGTCATCACAGTACATTTCATCTGGATCTGATCCAGACTGACATCACAAAAAAAGATTGATCTTTATAATAGGAAATCCCATTGACGACATTCAATAATTCATATAAAATCAAAATATTAAGTGATGTTCCCAAAAGTAGTAGTGTTCATACAGGATAACAACCTCCATGTATGTGCTTAATTTGGTCTGGATCCCGGCTCTATTCTTGATCTGGTGATCCAGAATTGTATCTTTTACAGGGGTTGTGGAAAAGCCACTGCCAGAGCTGAACTGTTTGGCAGAGTTCTGCACTCTCTGAGGGCCTTATAAATTGCCAATTTTTTTTGTCTCAGACCATCTTCAGGCAAACAGTTTAGCAAGTTTTTTTCAGGGTCTGAAGTAGCAAATAAGTCATATGTTAGCATGTGGACTTTTTATAAATCTGCCCCGAGAGAAAAATGCTCATCAGTCCATTTTTAAGTCAAAAATGACCAAACCTTCTGGACCAGCAGGTTGTCCTACCAGAAAAGGTCCAAAAAAGTCACTTTTCAGCATAGTGTTCTTTTTCGGGATCTGGAGTGGCAAAAAAGTCATATGTTGGCATGTGGATTTTTTATAAATTTGGCCCCAAGGAAAAATGCTCATAAGTCAATTTTTAAGTCAAATATGACCAAATCTTCTGCACCAGCATGTTCTCCTGCTTGAAAAGGTCCCAAAAAGTTACTTTTCAAGATATTTTTTTTTGGGGGTACGAAATGGCAAAGTAGTCATATGTTAGCATGTGGATTTTTTATAAATTTGACCCCAGGGAAAAATGCTCATGAGTCCATTTTTAAGTCAAATATGACCAAATCTTCTTCACCAGCGCTTTCTCCCACCTCAAAAGGTCCCTATTAGTTACTTTTCAGCATATTTTTCTGGGGTTTCAATTGGCAAAAAAGTCATATGTTAGCATGTGGATGTTTTATGAAGTTGACCCCAGGGAAAAATGCTCATCAGTCCATTTTTACTTCAAATCTGACCAAACCTTCTGCACCAGCACTTTCTCCTGCCTGAAATGGTCCCAAAACATCACTTTTCAGCATATTTTTTACGGAGTGTGAAGTGGCAAAAAAGTCATATGCTAGCATGTTGATTTTTCACCAGCACATTCTCCAGTCTGAAAAGGTCCCAAAACGTCTCTCTTCATATTTTTTTTTTTTTTTCGGGGTTTGATTTGGCAAAGAAGTCATATGTTAGCATGTGGAGTTTTTATAAATTTGACCCCAGGGAAAAATGCTAATCAGTTCATTTTTAAGTAAAATATGACCAAACCTTCTGCACCAGCATGTTCTCCTGCCTTAAAAGGTCCCAAAAAGTCACTTTTTAACTGATTTTTTTCGGGATCTGGAGTGGATAAAAAGTCATATGTTAGCATGTGGATTTTTTATAAATTTGAACCCCAGGGAAAAATGCTCATCAGTCCATTTTTAAGTCAAAAATGACCAAATCTTCTTCACCAGCATGTTCTCCTGCCTGAAAAGGTCCCAAAAGTCTTTTTTCAGCATCTTTTTTTTCGGGGTTTGAATTTGCAAAATAGTCATATGATAGCATGTGGAGTTTTTATTAATTTGATCCCAGCAAAAAATGCTCATCAGTTCATTTTTAAGTAAAATATGAGCCAACCTTCTGCACCACCATGTTCTCCTGCCTTTAAAGGTCCCAAAAAGTCACTTGTTGACATTTTTTTTTTCGGATCTGGAGTGGCAACAAAGTCATATGTTAGCATGTGGATTTTTTATAAATTTGACCCCAGGGAAAAATGCTCATCAGTTCATTTTTAAGTAAAATATGACCAAACCTTCTGCACCAGCATGTTCTCCTGCCTTAAAAGGTCCCAAAACATCACTTTTTAACTGATTTTTTTCGGGATCTGGAGTGGCAAAAAAGTCATATGTTAGCATGTGGATTTTTTATAAATTTGACCCCAGGGAAGAATGCTCATCAGTCCATTTTTAAGTCAAAAATGACCAAATCTTCTTCACCAGCATGTTCTCCTGCCTGAAAAGGTCCCAAAAGTCTTTTTTCAGCATCTTTTTTTTTCGGGGTTTGAATTTGCAAAAAAGTTTTATGATAGCATGTGGATTTTTTATTAATTTGACCCCAGGGAAAAATGCTCATCAGTCCATTTTTAAGTAAAATATGAGCCAACCTTTCTGCACCACCATGTTCTCCTGCCTTTAAAGGTCCCAAAAAGTCACTTTTTGACATTTTTTTTTTCGTGATCTGGAGTGGCAACAAAGTCATATGTTAGCATGTGGATTTTTTATAAATTTGACCCCAGGGAAAAATGCTCATCAGTTCATTTTTAAGTCAAATATGACCAAACCTTCTGCACCAGCATGTTCTCCTGCCTTAAAAGGTCCCAAAACATCACTTTTTAACTGATTTTTTTCGGGATCTGGAGTGGCAAAAAAGTCATATGTTAGCATGTGGATTTTTTATAAATTTGACCCCAGGGAAAAATGCTCATCAGTCCATTTTTAAGTCAAAAATGACCAAA